>OX421499.1:30082189-30769689 GCA_949126835.1 Anisus vortex
AAAAGGAAGATTGAAAACATTCACTTGTAAAAAAAAATATGGAAATTTGTGTAGCTGTCTTATATCAAGGTCATGAATGGAAACAACATGTTTCACCAGTCAACAGAATACAAATAGATACGGTACAAATGAACAGCATTATGAACAGAATAAATGCATGTAACAATTTGAGTAAATAAATTCTGTAAAAAAGAAAAAAAAATCTTTTTGAACATTGACCGTAAATAATATATATAGATACATACCTATATAAATGATTTTTAAAAAAAACGTGTTTGTCTAATAAAATAATATACATATCCAACAATGTAACTTCAACCATTTGGACATTTATCCATAAAGTTTTGTGGTCTCTCAACTCTTTCAAAAAACTAAAGAGTAGTTCATCCAAACAAAAAGAGATATTTACATAAACTGCATGAGCAAGACACAAAAAAAAAACTTGTTTTATAGTCAACAATTATTTTCATTACATTCAACCATGAACTTTCTGCAACTTGAAATGTAGTTTTGAAAAACAAAATTAAACTTTATACCATTGTTGGATAATGCAGGTGATAAAAATATTAATATGAATGACTGTATTTAAAAAACAATGGCCGTAAACTAAATGAAAGTAAAAATTATATAAAATAGATAACTTTATACAAATTGTTTTAATATCCACTGATAGAGTGTATTAAATATAAATTCTCTGCAAGTAAATAATACTTTCTTGACTTGATGGTGGCTAAACCCATGCACCATACTAAAACCAGAAAAAGTAAACAAGGAAAACTTTGAATATCGTATAGGCCTATACTCGCGTATAAGTCACACTTTTTTTACGGAAAATGTTGACAAAAAGTAGGAGTGCAACTTATACAACCGACATTGTTTTTACATAACCCGTATAGTTGGCTAGAGTGATGTAGAATTACTAGGATATGCGTAGGCCTACAAATTACATTAAGCAGACTTTCCTAGGTGTTAATATACTATCTTTATATACAGGTAACTGAAATTGACAAATATTTTAGGTTTTTCAGACCCCTCCCTCCCAACTCCCTTTTCTTTTGAACTTTTGTATTGCTGAAACGTAGCGCAAGTCTAAGGCGGCATTTTTTTAAGGCCTATTGAACGAAAATTACAGTATGGAAAGAATCGTAAATGTCTGAAAACTCGTCTACGCCTATAATGTAGGTATAAGCTTGTAGACTAGTAGCTTAAGATGCGTTTTATTTAGGACCTTTGGCCTAGGCCTATAGGCCTACTAATAAGGCAGTGTTTAGCATTCTGAGAAAACCGCGCCATGACTAAGCAATGTTTCCAAAACAATGAATGCTGACATCTGAATTTTTTTTCAAATCTATATAAAAAATAATGCGTAAAATGACAATAGTGTGTTTCCTTTTTCATTAGTTGCATGTAAGAGTTTTAAAAAAAAAAACAGCTTATTGTCACCCACACAGTCGCGTTTGAAATCATGACAAACTATGTAAATGGTAATTAGGGCACGCGTATAGCTCTCATCAATACCGGCGCCGTTCAGTCTAGACACATCTAGAAAGCCACACTTCAAAGATTTTTTTTGTGTCGGCCCACTATACTGTGACTATAGGGATAGAAACTTGAGTAAGGACAGGGACTTAGGTGGAGAAACAGATCGGCTACCTTACTTTCTCATATGACTAATGGCTGTATTGATAGGTTGTTTAAAATAAATCGCTGCCTTTATTTGATTATTGAAACCATTTTTAAGGAAAGCTTCCAAATAAGGGTGAATATTTAGTAACTTTTATGTTTAAAAGGTATGCATTTTGGAGAAGTTAAAAGGCAGTGTAACCCCTGAAAGTCACATGCGGGTCCTTGACAACATCTAAGAAAAAAAATCTTCAACTAGGGGATGCGACTTATACGCGAGTATAATAATATACAGTAAATACAAATCTGATATACAATGTTACGTTGGGCTGAAACAAATTCTTTTTCACTGACATTTGTGATGTGACCCCAAGGAATGGTACTGAAGTAAGCAAAATAAGATTAGTTTCAGGTGTATAATAAAAGATAGTTTATTTATCTAAAGATAGTTTATTTATCTATAGATAGTTTATTTATCTATAGATAGTTTATTTATCTAAAGATAGTTTATTTATCTATAGATAGTTTATTTATCTAAAGATAGTTTATTTATCTATAGATAGTTTATTTATCTAAAGATAGTTTATTTATCTAAAGATAGTTTATTTATCTAAAGATAGTTTATTTATCTAAAGATAGTTTATTTATCTAAAGATAGTTTATTTATCTAAAGATAGTTTATTTATCTAAAGATAGTTTATTTATCTAAAGATAGTTTATTTATCTAAAGATAGTTTATTTAGCTAAAGATAGTTTATTTATCTAAAGATAGTTTATTTATCTAAAGATAGTTTATTTATCTAAAGATAGTTTATTTATCTAAAGATAGTTTATTTAGCTAAAGATAGTTTATTTATCTAAAGATAGTTTATTTATCTAAAGATAGTTTATTTAGCTAAAGATAGTTTATTTATCTAAAGATAGTTTATTTATCTAAAGATAGTTTATTTATCTAAAGATAGTTTATTTATCTAAAGATAGTTTATTTATCTAAAGATAGTTTATTTAGCTAAAGATAGTTTATTTATCTAAAGATAGTTTATTTATCTAAAGATAGTTTATTTATCTAAAGATAGTTTATATAGTTTATTTATCTAAAGATAGTTTATTTAGCTAAAGATAGTTTATTTATCTAAAGATAGTTTATTTATCTAAAGATAGTTTATTTATCTAAAGATAGTTTATTTATCTAAAGATAGTTTATTTATCTAAAGATAGTTTATTTATCTAAAGATAGTTTATTTAGCTAAAGATAGTTTATTTATCTAAAGATAGTTTATTTATCTAAAGATAGTTTATTTATCTAAAGATAGTTTATTTATCTAAAGATAGTTTATTTATCTAAAGATAGTTTATTTATCTAAAGATAGTTTATTTATCTAAAGATAGTTTATTTATCTATAGATAGTTTATTTATCTATAGATAGTTTATTTATCTATAGATAGTTTATTTATCTATAGATAGTTTATTTATCTATAGATAGGTGAAAAAAATTCTTTACATTTGATTAATTAGTTCAAAAGTTATTTGAAATTACACAAGTGAAGATAGGGGAAGTCGTTTTGGAGAAAAATGAAAATGAAAACAGTACAGATCTACTATTGCAAAAGATAATTAAATATTACAAGGATGAATACATATTAACAAATCACCTTGAAATTTAGCAAACACACTTATACATACACAAGCCGTTGAAGTTTTAAATATTTAAAAAAAATATTTAGTTCACTTTTAGGCAATTTATTCTTTGAGATCATTCTGTTTGATTTTATGCCAAAAGCTGCACAAAAACACATTTTTAAGTAATTTCTAAAAATAGTTTTAATTTGTTTAAAATGTCACAGCTATAAGTTAAGGCATTCAAAATTACAAATAAAATAAAATCTAAAAAAATGACATTTATTACATTGATTGAAAAATCAGTTTTACAGACTTCAGTACAGAATCGTGGGGGTAGCATCACATTTTAGCCAATTTTTTTGGGGAAATAAATACTCTGAATAACTCATCTAATAAATATACATGTTTATGTATGTGGTGCTGTATATGTTACAACAGTCTCTTCAACTCTGAGCCGAAAACTTCTTCCATAAGCCCAGGCAGTCGCAAGCTTTTAAAGAAAGATGAATAATATAATATCAGTACTGCTAATTACAGCAACCTGTTGGGTTCAAGGCAGGAGCCAGTCACAGATGAAATTTTAGAAAGGAAAATGAATGTGGCGGTTAAGACAACTCCGACCCATTTCTCCCCCCCCCCCCCCATCCCCTTCTCAGAAAAACTCAACCAGGAAAAAAAAAATGGAAGCCACAAGTGAAAGAGATAACACCATGATGTGAAAAGCAATATAATACCCGATGAAGAGGAAGTTTCTGGAATGAGGCAATTAACAACAGTAATAATAAATTGTATATAGAAACATCCCGACAAATACATGACCAAACAGACATTGGTCATCTGTCATGAAGACTGGCATTTAACCTCCACTGCTATGTATTAAAAGTCTTTAATGCTAAGCTAATTTTAAACCTAAATCACAGGTCAGGTGGCAACATGAAGGCAATAGATCACACCGGGCACTATCTATCTCTCTTTAAACTGTAGAGTTCCACTTCTTCGTCAGAATCCTCAGCCACTAAACCATTTCTAGTCAACATACTCTTTGCCTCAACTGACACATGCCTTTCAAGGGCTCCCCTTTCATTCACTACAAGGGAGAAAAAAAAAAGAAATTTGACAATGAAGCAGTATGATCCTGTTAACATTTAATTTAGAATACTATTGTAAATGTCCTACTGAAAGATTTATTATTTAAACTAATGATAGTTTTAGATGTTTATATATATCCAAACAAAAGGACCACTGGCAATGAAGGTGAAGATAACCTCTTTGTCAGGATCAATTTAAATAACTAGCTTTCCTGTAAGATTTAAAAGCGTGCCACAAACTAGATGTTACTCCAACTTCACTGGAATTTGTTGATGTTTGCAGATAATGTTATTAGCATACTGCAAGCACACTACTGCCACCACTAGTCATGACTTTGATAATAGGATTAGGAAAACTTCAATTTGATTTGCCTCCCACCGCCCCCTGATATCAGTAACTCAATTCTCTGTTTAAATTCATTCCAGAAAAGTTTTGTTTCTCATAGAATTAAATCTTTGGGAAATGTAAAATGGTGTCATGATATATTGCTGGCCATATAATACTCTCATGGCTCAATAATTTCAATGCCATAAGGACCAAATGGTTTTCTTAGTGGCATTAATTAAGATTAAATTGGTATAACAGTCACTTATTCACTTCGGATATCAAACTTGTTGATATTTTAAACAGTAAATTGTATTTTATTTCACCAATTACAGATCTGACTTCTAAACAAAAGATTATTACAGCCTAAACAATTCTAGGTTTTACATTTTACATCTCGTTTTGTATATTGATAAGACATTAAATCATTAAATGATTTTAACTTGGTTTTCCTGACTAGTTCAGGCAACCCATTCTATGTACCAAATGCCACAATGGAATAATGCTTAGTTAAAAATTGCAGAACTGTTTAAAAAACTGATTCCCACTTACTTTCAATAGCTTTGCCAATGACATGTGTAGCTACACCAATGAAGCAAACTACCAAACCGATGGCATTGATGAATGTTATCTTGTCCTTATTGACGAGGATGGCTAACCCTAGAACACAAATTTCCTGAAAGCAGAAGCACAACAATTTCAGCATCTGATTATGAATGAGTGTAAGAAGCTGTATTTAACTTAACCCCCCAAAACATATAACAGCAGTGAAACAAACTGCCTCCACCCAATCTGATAAAGAAAATAAAAATCAATGACATTGACTTTTTAGCATGTACAGTTTAAATATAATAAAAAACTCATAGAACTCTTTGATATAGCTCACAATTAAACCATCAGCTTGAATTTCAATATTTGAAAACTACTTGAAACCATGTAGCTGTAAAGCAAAAAAGAACAACAGCGTTTACAAATTTCTTTGGCCAAAAAATACAAGGGGAATTGTGTGGCCATTACAATGCCCAGCTGCCTTTAATTTCCCGAAACTAATGTCAGGTACACATCAGAGCTGGGTAGACTCATGGACACCGTCAGACCTGGGAAGAAAACCTTAACTTAACCAGGACTCAAACTCGGGACCTTTGACACAGCATCCAAATGCGCTACTGTTTGACCACTGTATTATGAACATGAGTACAATTTAATTTCTCTCTTTTTTTTTTTAAGAACACATTTTTTTAAAGCCAAAACAACAACACTCAAATAGTCATCTTTTCACTGCCTAATGAAATGGTGACGTTTTAAAAAGTTGATAATATCATACAATGTTTTGTTTAAGTAGTCAACAACAGAAACAAAAGCAAAAAAGCAAAGTTTGAGTAAAAAATTTTTTTACCTTTATAACACCTGATATTGAAAGGGTTAAGCTTGAAGTATGGGACAGAAGTAGAAATTCACTAAATTCCAGCATAAAACCCAAAGCGGCACCAATCAGCACATAGCCTATAGTTGTAAGCAGCACAAGCCAGTCAGAGAAACGAAAGTACTGGTCAGTCGTTGCCATGCTTGGTACTGAAATAATAAAACATGTCAGTGAACAACAAACAGCCTAAACACAGTAGTTTTTTTCTTCAATGAAATGCATATTGTTAATTATTACATATTCTCAAAATTATGTTATCAATATAATATTTCATTTCCGTTTCCAATTTTGTAAAAAAATTGTAATAACCATTTAAATTTCTAGTTTTAAGCAAAAAAGCTTTCACTGATAACATAAATTAGAAAAAAAATGTGTTGTCTCCAAATATCTCCATTGGTAATGGTAAAAAAAAACACATTTATTTTGCCAAACAATTACACTAGAAAAATATATTAATTTTGATCTTTTTTTGATTTGTTTTAAAGTTGTGCAATTCTGCAATATATATATATGAGATTATAAATCACGATAAAGACAAACTTGCCTATAACTTTTATTTAAAGATATAAGCAGACAGACAAAATGTAGAGTGCAGTCTTTGCTTTAAAAATTACTTCAGATATAAAGATGTTTATGATGGCCTTCATAACAATATCAGTAATGAAAAATGCAATCAGCGGCATCTACCCCACCCGAACCGCGCCGACCCATAGTGGTGGCTAAATAGGTCATAACAAAGTATAATAACACAATTCCGCACTGGCCACTGCCCCATTGGGGCATACTTTGCCAGGTTCCGACCTAACTTCGACTCACTGTGTTGATACTGTGGGGAGGAGTAGGTGACAGTGTGAGACTCCTGCGGGAGTGCCCCTGTCTCGTCAGTGATCGTGGAGATGGGACGGGTGACCCACTATCCACTGTTCTCTACGCAAATATAGACATGCTCAGACACACGGCAGAGTTCTTGTCCAGAGCTATAACGGAATAATGCTCTCAGTTCAATCATCAGAGTTTAAGTCTAGTCTGGTCTATTCAAGTGAGGATGAGCATCACAGGGATAAGGGGCATGGGGAAAATACAAAGGAAATATACTCACGCTCAATGCCCGCTGACAACGGCAGAAGACCTATTATCATCCACGGCTGTATATGATACATCATGTCAATGGGATGATGGAGACCTAAGTTTTATGAAAAGCTTACCTTAAATGGATAGCTTACTATTATACTAATGATATAATTATGTAAGTTTTAATGTAATGATAGCGTAGTCCCCAAAATGTCAGGATTCAAGAAGTGGAACATATTTTTCCCATGAACATTTTGTTATATCAATGCATTTGAGATGTTTCAGATATACTGCCATTATTATGTATACGAATGAAAACAAACAAAAAATGTTTTTTTTTTTAATACTACTAGTAAATAACTAAAAACTATTTTTACAATAAGGTTTACAAGTTAAAAAAAAGGAATAGTATTAAATGTTTTTTTTTCATCCTGTTTGCAAATTAGTCTTTTTAATTTTATATGTTTTCAAAAACTTTTGTGATTTAAGGGTAGGGACGGCAGTGAAATTGATCTAAATGCCAGAAAATTAAATATTTAAGTTTTTGCCTAAGTTGTATACTTTAACTATTCCTGGATCTAAAACATATAGTTCGGAAATTTTAGTAACATTATTTAAATGTATAAATTGCATTTGTAATAGGTATACATCAGAAGTTTATTTCATTTTTTTTAAACATATTTACACTACAGTAATATAAAAAATGAGTTTAACTATATATTAATATACACCAAATTAAAGGTTAACATCTTGTCTTTGTGGGGAAAAAATCTTACAACTAACCATTAAGAAATGGATGAGAAAATTGCATTTTTCAATTTTACTCCCAAATTATTTTTTTCCCTAAAATTGCAGGTTTTCCGATTTTTCTTCTTCTTTTTGTATTAACTTCCTTATTTATGAGCGAATCCTTATGAAATTTTTTACATACATTTATTACATGCTAATAATCATATTTACAGGATGAATTTTTGATATGAGTTATACTTTTCCTTAAATTAAATTTTCATTTTAAAAAATTGCAATTAAATTATTTTTTTTTTCATATGTCCTACTAAAAAATTCATAAAAATTTTATTGATCAATTTAACCAAATTTCATCCACAAATTTTATAAAGATATAGCTTATAAATATTTCCGCCAAATTGGAATACATTATCTTGATAAATAATTAACTTGATACATTTTGTATTGCGTGGTAAATCGTTAATTAAAAAATCCAAAATGGCTGCCATTCCCATCACAACCATCAGAAATTATTTTTTTAAGGTATGCTTACTCGGACTTGCTTATACTATCTATTTATCGAAAATGGTCATGATGCGTGCACAAATAAAAAAAAGAGCTCTCTACTGGCTCCCCTACCCTTAATATTTTTAAATATAGGAAAAGATGGCCATCCTACTTGAAGTAGGACAAATGGGTGGACGTTATATGTATGGCCATCCTACTTGAAGTAGGACAAATGGGTGGACGTTATGTGATAATGATGGGAGAAAGTGAGCTGGCAGCAACATACACTCAAATTGCTATTCCAAAAGTCATAGGCTCAAATCCAGGTTAATTTTTTTTTCCCCATAATGGCACCAGACATTAGTTGAGGAATAGTAAAGGCCCACTGGGCATTGTGCTGGTCACACATTCCCTGTGATTTGCTGTGGGCCACAGAAACTAGAAAGGTGTTAAAGGTTAATTTTATGTGATAACCCAGAACAGTTTTAGTTACTATATTCATTCATTTAAACTATTTAAAAAATAGTATCACTTTCTGATTGCAAATATACAGAATACTTTTTAAGATTCACCTAAAGAGCTTTATAAAGGTAAATTATTATATAGCCCCTGACCACTTTCAGCATATGGTAATGAAGCATAAAACGTTTAGACCAAACAACTTACATATTATTCTCAGCCATAACAAGGTGTTATGGTATAACAAGCTGGTGAAGAAATCAACTATTTTTTTAAATTTTTTTTAAATAAATATAGCCAAATACTTTCTTAACAATGGCATCATAATTTTAGACACCCATACATCGGAACCAACCCTGATATGTTTTCTTCCTTAAGTTCTACCAGCAAAATATTAAAGCAGTCAAGTGTTGTCGAAGACAACTTATCTGCATTAGACACCCAAAGAACACAATTACCCATTTCATGCTTCTGCAGAACAATTTGTGCCAGGGTCCACCTCAATCCAGAAAGCGCAGAGGCAGTCATCACCAGAATGAAGCCTTTCCCGTTGAACTGTGTGGAATGAAAGGTGAACAGGAAGAGGCCCGTGAAGATGAGGAAGACAACGATCAGCAGACTCCAGCGCTGAGAAGTTAAATGAGAAAAATGTTAAATGACAGACATTCAACTGACTGACCCATTTGTTTCATTTTTTATTCAGTAAAAATTGTTTTATATAACAGTGTTACAAAACAAAATTGTTTTGAAGGCGTCTAGGCATCATATTTCTATTTGTAAGTAATCCTGATGGACAAAATTGATCCATATGGCCTTTGCAGCAGCGTTCACTAGTTTTAATAATCATGGCATTTTAGGGGCATCTGTGGCCAGCACAATGTGCAGCTGCCTTTTCTTTTGCCTAACTAATATCAGTATAGTATCAGGTACACATCAAAGCTGGGTAGACTCAGGGACACCCATCAAGACCCGGGATCAAATCTTAGCCTTCACCAGGATTCGAACCCAGGACCTTTGATATGCCAGCCAAAGGCACTACCATTTACCCACCATGCCCCATTTCTACTTGACATAACATAAAATTGTGTATAAAGCTACAACTTACAAATTTTTCTAATTTGAAAACTAAAGAAAAAAACAGAATGAAGATCACAGCAGTAGTCTTTGACATTGTGTACCTGAAAAAAAAAAAAAATTGATGCAATCAATAAAGATGAAGTTATATGTAGCTGAATCGGTTTTAAGTTATCATGACAACTGATGAGATTTATGAGCTGAAATGGTGACAATTTTATTGATTTAAAATCCAAACAGATTGGACAGGCTGAACACACATACATGCAATGAACGCTTGTTAATGTATATTTGAAAATTCTACCTGTGCATTAAAAATATTGCTTAAAAATTAATACAACATTCTACTTGAAACGAATTTTTGCATAGTCATTTTGGATAACTTTATCATTCCATGACAATAAACCTAAAAAAATAAATATCAGTAAACTAAAAATGGAAAACACTAAAACAATATACTTGAAATCAAAACAAGTTGAAATGTCTGGTAGTAAAAAGTGATAAGACACAGCATATAAAAATATATTACTGCAAACAATCAAACTTCTTAGTCGAGTAATATGTATTAGATTAATGAACAGTATAAACATTTGAAATTGAGGTAGTTGTGACGATGCTGCTGTTAAAAATATGTTTATGCTAAGTAAATATAAAGGAAATTTTAATAGCCTTAGAAAAATTTCAAAGGTGTGAGTAGAGAAATGGTTAAACATAAGTACAATTGTAAAATAATATAATAGTGATGTCTTTATTATGTTGCAGTCGGCTGAGCTGAGCATTTATGGTGTTTAATAATGGATTTTTTTAAGGGTCTATGTGAGCAATGAATGTTAAGTAACATGTATTGAAGTACTGTAGAAGTGCAAAAAGTCACAACTTTAAATTTGTAATTAAAGTAATAAAAAGAAGGTAAATATAAACTTACAAAGAAACTGTTATCATTTCAAAGCTCCAATTCGATAAGCCGATGTCTAGAGAGCTCACAAAACCTAAAATATTTTGAGTGCAAAGCAGAAGTAAATAAACTGGGAAAACAAGCAGTGGTTGATAGCTACGTGATATTTAAAAAAAACAATCAGTTTTGAGATTTATGGTGTGTGTGCCAGAGGATCAAAGAACAATATCATTAACTACCTGCTAGTGCCACACGTTTTATGTAATCTGACCAATTGAGTGTGACGCGAGGGGTCTGACTCCTCCATTCTAGCACTTGACGAATCAGAAACGCCATGCTAAATTTGAAAACCAGGTGGCACATTGTAACTGAAAGGGCCAGGTGGCTGTGCTGAAAGTAAAACATAAATGTAATGTATTTTTATTATGACCTAGACATTATAACAATTTGAAAACTGAAATATCATGAGTCTATATTATTTCTTCTAAAGAACTGTAAAAGGAATCAACGCCATAGGTAACAGTAAATAGTTGATCATTAAAAACACATTTCTAAGACAATCTTTACACAGCTACACTCAACCAATGTACCACAATATAGCCCTTGTATAAATAGGCACAATAATTGGCACCATTATATAAATAGTCAGGTTCTGAAATTATCATTAGACAAGCTGACTTTTTCTATATTAATAAGAAAAAGAACTTGAAAAAACCCACATAATCCAATAGTTCTTATCTAATAAGTTTTACAGACGGTTCTTCTACATAGAAGATTATTACGTCCAATAAGCCCAAAACTCCTGCAGGGCAACAGAGATTTGTCTGCGGCAGGGATAGAACCAGCGACATGTCGGTGGACTAGCCCGCAGGACCAGCCGGCCTCTTATAAAAAATTCTAATGATGTATCCCATCATTTCTCTTTTTTCAAAGTTCTTGGTAAACCATTTTGAAAATAGCTGTGTAGAATTTTAAAGCAAAAAATAACAAATGAGCTGTAACCTGAAACAGATGCTGGTTGTAAAAAGTTATGCCAATAGAGAAGCAATAGTAAAAAATGACTAGGCATAATGTTTTGAAGGCAGCTACAAAGAAGACGGTGGAGCATAGTGAAGATTGAACTCTTTTCTCCTGTTTCAAAACAGCATACTTTAGATCCTGTAGTCCATGATGACTTTGAGGTTTATCAAGGTTACTTGCGCTTTTACGTCTGTTAAAATAAAACATTAAAATACATGACTTTGATTAAAATTAGAAATGAAAAACTTTATTTTTACAATTTTCCATTAACTTACTAAAATGTGTATAAGAATTTTATTAAAAAGTGATTAGCTTAATTATGTATACTTTATTGATTTTTACAAATTTGTTCTAAACTATATAAAAATAAGACAGAACTATTTTCAACAGTTTATTAGTGACACTAAGATTATAAAATTATGTGTTACACAGAGAAGGTTAAGAAAAGCTCAATAAGCTATTAATTTTAAAAGCCAAAAAAAAAAAAGCGATTTTTTTTAGTGTGCTTCTAAAAGGAAGGGAAAGGGGGGGGGGCGGCAGAAGAATTCAAGTTTCCTGTCAGCCATACATTTAAAAATCTTTTAATCACCAAATGTTTTATCGCTCAAAATACATCAAATGTTAATTCTAACACTACACATGCTTCTTACCCCATAGAAATTTTCTTTAACTGTTTCATCAAAATACATTGAACTTTATTTCTATTATAAAATTGCCTCCAGTTTGGCTTATGCTGAAACATTCACAAGACAAAAACAGGCTTTTGGTAAACTTTTGGTAATTGGAGCTAGCCATAAATGCACTGTACAGATGATCTGAAATTTAAATTTGTAATATGAATATTGAAACAATGAGGTTCATCTAAAGCACTGAACGCACTAGCCTACACAATAAAAGCGTTAAAAGTGATGCAAGCAACAATAGAAAATTAGAGTTTTTTTTACAGAAAAGAATAAGCACATTAAAGAATTCAAGGAAAAAAAGATTATTATCCAACTATTATAATAATAATGTCACTATTTTTTTCAAATTTATTTCAGTCCTGACTTAGATTTGTTACTTAATTAAGTTTAGACGTTCAGGTATTTTTAAATTATCAGCGTCATTTCAGACCACAAAATAAAAATAAGCACTGGCCGATGTAAAACCTATACAAAAAAAAAATGTCTTCGGGGTTCATGCATTTTATTATATATAGAAATTGTGGTTTTAACTTAATGATAACTTGACATAAAAATGTTTTTTTTTGTTTTAACTAAAATCAATTCCAAAAAGATTTGAACAATGTAACAACAACTACCAAAAACAATAAAATATCTCTCACAATGTGTGGAGATAAAACCTAGGTGTAGGCCAACGGAAAATAATAACACTATTTAAAAAAAAGCAATGAAGGCAAAGCTGGTTGTGCAGAATTTTATACATTGATAATTGCTTGTATATAACCTATAGCTATTTAAGGCATATTTGTTGGGGCAGTGAAATTATAATAAATCAAAGTTACACATTACATAGAGACCTCGTAATCCCTCAAATATCACAAAGTTACATACTTATGGCCCCCACAAACAAATTTCAGCAAAGTAGTATATGTTATAAATATTATATAGCTTATAATTTAAGTTATATATTAAAGCTTTTTGATACCCCTATACTATAAAGTTTTATTTATATTTTTTAAAGCGTAATATTATAAGCCTTTTCTGCATACTCAGTTAAACCTTTTTTAAATCTATCCGACATACATATATTCATATAAATTTAAATACTTCCTAATCTCTTTTAGTCTAAGTACTGACTGTAAACTCTTAAATATGCCAAGGCTCTAGTAAAAAAATGACTATTAAATTAAAAGGATAGGCTAGAGTACGTGTTTTTATTTGACGATCTTTTGTTTCAATTTAATAATTTTTTTATATCATATAGGCCTATGGTTAATAAAATATGGTATAATTTAAAGGAAGGTTGTATTTAAAATTTACATTAAAATGACTGTTTTTAAAGTTTTTTACATTAGAAAATTATTTTATAAAAAAATAATAGGGCCTATATGTAGCCTATTTACCTATTTGTTACAAATTGAAATACATATTACAAATTTTGGAATCCTGTAAATTATCTAAAATCTGTTGAATTTATCCTAGACTAGAAGAAATCATGCAGTTTAGCCTAGTTTAGGCGTAGGCTTGTATATATATTAATATATAGGCCTATATATGAAGTCTCCAAAAAGCAAATCCCAGCCTGGTGAGGGATCACTAGTATAATAAACTTTAAGGAATCTAAGAATAACTTATTTATAGCCTACTTAATAAAATAAGCCTACAACTACACTATTACAGAGTAAACTTTATTAAAAATTACATTACTACATTACAATTAATAATATTAATATTAACAATACTATTCTATTCGGATTCCGTCTCTTTAAACTTTAAAACACGTTTTATTACTTTATTATTATTATTAATATTAGTCACAAATAGTCAAATAGTGGTAATTAGTAGTATTAGTAGGCCTCAATTTAAACTTCAAGTAGCTATTTTATTTAAAATATAAAAATATAAATTACCAAACTCCCAAACTACTTAACTAATAATCATCCTTATTTTTGTTTTTTGAACATTACACATAGTGTAGCAGAAGCTTTCAAATCGCCTTCAATAAAGCTTTGATTTTAAATAAATCGTTATTTCAAGAAGGCTTCTAAAATATTTCTTTCAATACTGTCAATACGTGGATGTTGATGAAGCCGAAACGAACATGTTTTACACACTTTACTTTTAGACTTTTAGTAACTTTTACACATTACTATTTAACTATTTCTTTTAGACTTTAGTTGTAGCTTTTGCACTTTTGAAAATTTGGTTTTGGTATGGGCTAAACCGTATCACTAACAGTGTCGTGTTTTACGCATATTACATAAATTGTTAGTAGCTTAGACATTTTAGTTTAGTACTTGTTTTCGGCTATTCCAAATAAATGTGTGACATATTATTTTATTTTAACTAAAGTCACTGATATATATATATTATTTTTATATGATAAATGTTTGGGATTTTTATTTACCCGTACTGCCGGAAGTTTGAAGTAGGCTTGGTAAAACATGGCGAACATAAACAAGAGCAAGATAGAGCATTTTCAAAAGAAATCGGGTCATGACAAATATTTAGCCACTACACTGGAGCAGTTCTTAAAGTCATATGTAAGGCATCTTAAATTATTTATCCATAGATTATGTTCTTAAATTTTTACTATTAAAATAATAATTATTTTTAATAATAATTAATAACGGCCTATTCTAATTCTATTTAGTCATTTAGTCTTTAGTCTCTTTAGCCTACTACTACTAGCCTACTTAATTAACTAAATAATAATAAGTTAATCTTATCTTATAAGTTTACAGACGTTCCTTCTAGATAGAAGATTATTACGTCCACTAGGCCCAAAACTCCTGCAGGGCGACAGGGATTCGTCGGTGGCAGGGCTAGAACCCGCGACCTGTCAGTTGGTTTTTGGTTAAATAAGTAGCGGCCTTGCCGCCTTGGCATAGTCCTAACCCTAACTAATAGCCTACATACTAATAGGCCTACTAAGACATTGTTTGCTGACATGTCACATTGACTTTGATTTGAGTTGACATAAATATAATAATAATATCATAATCATAATAATAATAATATATAAATAAACTACAAACTTTAAAACTGTCATAAACTACTACTATTACTTAGTAGTACAGTACTAGTACTACTATTACAATACTATACTGACCTATACTATACTACACTACATCATAAATAAATGATCATATCATAAATAGTAATCATACTACATAACAACAGTCTACAGAGTCTGCAGTTAGGTTAGGCCTACAGACTATACTACAGTACTGATACTAATCATCAATTATACTTCATGCATATATGCTAAGTGCGCAGCTCATGTCAAGTGTGTGTGCGTAATGGCATAAGTTGTAACCGAATAAAAATGTAAAAAACAAACAAACAAAAGGGACGTAACACAGTTTTTATTTTAGTTTTATTTATTTTCTGAGGGGAATTCCGCAGTGGGAGAAAATAGTGCATGTGGCTACAAAAACTTTACTCTACGTTACAAGGCACACAGCGGTGTGACTTGGGGTGGCTGGTGCCCTACGTTACAAGGCACACCGCAGTGTGACGTGGGGTGGCTGGTACCCTAAGTTACAAGGCACACAGCGGTGTGACTTGGGGTGGCTGGTGCCCTACGTTACAAGGCACACCGCAGTGTGACGTGGGGTGGCTGGTACCCTAAGTTACAAGGCACACAGCGGTGTGACTTGGGGTGGCTGGTACCCTAAGTTACAAGGCACACAGCGGTGCGACGTGGGGTGTCTGGTACCCTAAGTTACAAGGCACACAGCGGCGTGACTTGAGGTGGCTGGTACCTTAAGTTACAAGGCACACAGCGGTGCGACTTGGGGTGGCTGGTACCTTAAGTTACAAGGCACACAGCGGCGTGACTTGGGGTGGCTGGTACCTTAAGTTACAAGGCACACAGCGGCGTGACTTGGGGTGGCTGGTGCCTAGACAAAACCTTGGTGTGCCCACCCCCGTTCACCCCTGAACATTGTTACGCCCTTGACATAAGGGCCGTAAGGCTTGTCCATTTATTGTAAGGCAATTATAGTATAGTATGTTCCTTGGGGCACTTTTTCTTTTCCCTGACTAATCCATCAGAGTTGTCTAGGCTCAGGGAAGCACTCCACAGGAAATAAAATCCCAACTATCACCAGGATTGGAACCCAGGACCTTTGATACAACAGTCCACCATGCTGTCGCTAGATCACCATGCCCCTGTAGACACCCCTAGTCACCCTGAACGATATGTTCTGATAGCGATACTTTACTTTTACCCCTTAGGTCTAGTCTTAGTACAAAGAAATAGTGCACCAAAGAAATATTTAAAGTTACTATTTTTTAAGTCATTTTTTACAAATGTTAAAAAACAAAAGGTTTACTTACCGTACATACTCATGTATAAGTCGCACCGGTGTATAAGTCGCACCCCTAGTTCAAGACTTTTTTTTATTACATGTTGTCATTGACCCGCGCATAAGTCGCACCCTGACTTCCCAGATTATACTGCCTTTTAATATCTCAAAAATGCATTCCTTTTAAACATAAAAGTTACTAAATATTCACCCTAATTTGGAAACTTTCCTTAAAAATGGTTTCAATGGTGCATAAGGCAAACATAATAAAAAAAGGCTCAATTTATTTTAAACAACCGATCAATAGGCCTGCAGACGTTAGTGATATGGGAAAGTAAGGTATCTGTTTCTCCACGTATTAGTCCCTATCCCTACTGAAGTTCATATCCCAATTGTCATACTAAAGTGGGTCAACACACACACAAAATCTTTTGATGTGCGTCATTAGACTGAACGTCGCCCAGACTGTGAGTCACTGTATTGATTACGCTTTATAAGTGACCTTATTATCATTGTTTGTAATGATTTCAAGCGCGACTACGTGACCGGCAAGAAGCTGTGTTTTTTTTAAAACTCTTACATGCAACAGATGAAAAATAAAACACACTATTTACATTTCACGCGTCGATCCGCCGATCATATTTTTGGAAACATTGCTAAGACATGGCGCGGCGGAATGCTAAACACTGCCTTATTAGTAGAGTAGGCTATAGCCTATAAACCTAGGCCTTAGGTTCTAAATAAAACGCATCTTAAGCTACTTGTCTACAAGCTTATAGGCCTACCTACATTATAGGACTAGACAGGCTTTCACACATTTACGATTCTTTCCATACTGTAATTTGCGTTCAATAAGCCTACACAAAAATGTCACCTTTAAATACGTTTGGGCAATATAAAATCGGTCCAAAAGTTCAAAATAAAAGGGGGTGGATGTCGGAAAAACCTAAAATATTTGTCCATTTTAATTTCAATTATATTTAGATAGCAATATTTACACCAATGAAAGTTTTCTAAATTTAAAATGTAGGCCTACGCATATCCTAGTAATTCTACATCACTACTATCAACTATAGGGGTTATGTAGGAAACTTTATGACAGAGAAGTGATGTTTTTCGACCTTTTCAAAAACAGTGTCGGGTGTATAAGTCGCACCCCTACTTTTTGTCCAAATTTTTGGTAAAAAAAGTGCGACTTATACGCGAGTATATACGGTAATAGTGTTGTTAAGATCTACTTTAAACTTCACTTTGCCAGTTTGAAAGCTGCATGATGTGCCAAGGGTTTTATGGCGGAAACTTTGGGCAGCCAGTCTGCAGCACCTGCCATCTATTCCTGTTTTCATCTCAGATGAAGGAAGATGGAGAGGAAGGTGACGACGGGGACAACAGAGTTTACAACCAGGTCATTGAAAATATATTTCCTTAGACTTAGAGTAGATGGTTTCATGGTTTGCTGATAGTTTTAATTAGCCATTGAGAAAGGCATATGCAAACAGTCATATTTTTTTAAACTAACATATATCTTTTTTTGTGTAACAGAAAGTTGATTCTGATGACTCAGGAACAGAAGAGCCTGGAGTGGAAACAGATTTTTATGCTAGTAGAGATGTCCAAGAAAGGGAGGTTAGTCACTATTTGATATCACTTAATCACTGAATGTTCAGTTAAAACTATTATTCTGCTATTATAGATGTCTAACATGTTGTTTGATAGCATAAAAATACTGAAATTTTAGTGAAATAGATTTTAATAATAAGAAAATAGTAAATCATTTGTATTTTATAGTATAAGTTAGAGTTGTTCCTTCTGGAAAGAAGATTACATCCATTGCCTGAACCTCCTGAGCGAGACAATGGGTGATTGGTGGGAGGGTTTAACCTAGATCACCCTGTCACAGTCTGGAATACTAACCTCATGATTAATAGATTTTTTTTTTGGTAAACAGAAACAAAAGATGCAAAATGTTTTTTTTAAAATATCAGCTGAATGAGTTTACCTTAAATTAAATTTGTGAAGGGTAGATTGGAATAAGGGTCAAGAATAAAATGTGAAAATAGTGAATGTAAAATTGGCAACAAAAATAATGTCCTTAAAAACAGAAGAAATTAAATAATAATCCTCTGTTATCAGGTTTGCCAGTTGGCCAGGCGGCCAGCCAGACATAAGCCGGATAAGTTAGCTGAAAGAATAAATGCACTGACTAACCCTCGTGAGGTTGACAGAATTCCTCCAGGGCTAATAGAATCTTTGCCACCAGAAGGTAAATTACATACTTTCTTGTTCTGCTGCTCTCCCCCCCCCCTCCTAATATTTAATTTTCTGATTGTTTTCTTAAAAGTAAATCCTAATTTCCAGGCATTTGTTTTTGGAATATTGCATTCTCTGTTAACCAAGTTATATAAATATGCTTAAACAAAACTTAAAAAAAATAAATATCAGCTATTGTTTTTTTTTTAAATGCTGGATTCAAGCTAATTATTGTTGCCAGAGGCATGCAAAAAGTGAAATAAATGTGTATCTCTATTTGTCTCCATGAGACTGCCTATAAACAATGTCACTTGGTGGTGGGTTGGGGTGGTTCCCATTTTGCATGACTGTTTGACAAGAAGGTTTGTGATTCCACATAATGTATGCCCCAGTCCATATGGACAAAATGTTTAAGCATGTCTTTTTTAAAGCATCAACTGAACACTCCCATAATTACTTCATTTAACTTAGTAGACACTATTTCTATTGAAACAAATAAATAAATCCATTATTGTATCTAGTTCTCCTGTTGGTGTTTAAATAAGTGATATCTGTTCCATCCATTATTGTGTTTAGTTCTCCTACTTGTGTTTAAAAACTTGGATGACATCTCTCTGTGGGTTGCTGGGAATGTCTGCACTCGCTGGAGACAAATCCTGGACGGGGAGATAACTCAGTCCAAGTGGAAGCACTTCATACAGCTCCGATGGCCATTGTTTCAGCTGCAGTACAAAGTCTGCTGTTGGAAAAATATCTACACACAACTGTACGATTTTTATTCTGATAAAAGGGGTTCTTTGTGACATAATGATATTGTAAAGGGGGAGAAGGCGATTCTGATTTTGTATACTGGTAATGCAAGTGTGAGGATAGAAAGAAAAGGATGGGTGAGGGGGGGTACAAACATGTCATTTATGATCAGCTCCTGTAGTAAAAAAGATGAGCATAGCTAAAGACATCAATTTAATAATTAAAAAGAAGAAGGAAGCATTATGGTTTGTGAAAGTTTTAATACCATGCTAAGTTCACAACAAGGCTAGCATTGTGAAAGTTTTAATACCATGCTAAGTTCACAACAAGGCTAGCATTGTGAAAGTTTTAATACCATGCTAAGTTCACAACAAGCCTAGCATTGTGAAAGTTTTAATACCATGCTAAGTTCACAACAAGGCTAGCATTGTGAAAGTTTTAATACCATGCTAAGTTCACAACAAGGCTAGCATTGTGAAAGTTTTAATACCATGCTAAGTTCACAACAAGGCTAGCATTGTGAAAGTTTTAATACCATGCTAAGTTCACAACAAGGCTAGCATTGTGAAAGTTTTAATACCATGCTAAGTTCACAACAAGGCTAGCATAGTGAAAGTTTTAATACCATGCTAAGTTCACAACAAGGCTAGCATAGTGAAAGTTTTAATACCATGCTAAGTTCACAACAAGGCTAGCATAGTTGCATTTTCTAGACAAAAAAAAAAAGCAAGAGAAATAAAGACATTTTTAGAAGAATTTTTTTGTAAAAACATTTCATTTAATGATCAACTGTATCATAGAAATTATATTTAATAAGAACTTGACCAAAGAGCATAGAGCATAAGCCCTGCAGCCTTGCAAGATAAAAAATGTAGCAGCTATTTATGTTATACTAATTGACTTGATGAATTGTTGTGCTTACAGATTACTGAGTTCTCCTTGTCGATATTGCCTAGAGAGTATGATGCTTCAAGTAAGTATTGAGATTTAATACTCAAAGTACATTTTGCATTTTTTTCTATATTGTTTGTATGATAGAATGAGCTTTTATGATTTATCATGAAGAGATTAATTCTATTTATTAAAAATTATCTAGAGTACACCACCGATTGAGGAAAATTCATGGAGGCATCGAAGGTTACGGAGTGAACTGAAGACATTAAAAACAGACCCACCCGAGGGCATTCAGGCAACACCATTGGATCGTCATTGTTGTCACTGGCAAGCATCTATTACTGGCCCCCAGGGAAGTCCGTATGAAGGAGGCTTGTTTCTTTTGTATTTACAGATACCACAGAGGTGAGTTATGTTTCAGTGATCAAATGTTTTTTCATATATAGCATTGTCTATAGGACAGCATAGTTAAAATAGTTTTTGTGAGATACTTCTAAGTGTATTAATAGCTTCTCAAAGCTAGGTAAATTTGAATTTTGATTAAAACTTGTGACACGTTATTTAATTGTTTGGATTACATTTCATCTTTTTGTAAATTTGTTTTTCATAATAAGTAAACAAATATTTGTTTAAAAAGTTATTTACAAATGCCATTTATTAACTTGTTTAAAACTTTCATTGAACACTGAATATATTCAGATGTTATGAACAATTGGTAACTTATTACATGATCTATAAAAAAATGAATTGATTGATATAATGTACCCAGTATCTCTGTGTCAACATCAAGATACACAAATGAATCACTTGGTATTATGTAACCTTGTCAACATCAAGATACGCAAATGAATTGCTTGGTATTATGCAGCCTTGTCAACATCAAGATAGATAAATGATTGGCTTTATATTATGTCAATATAATATTACCCACTTACTGATTGGCTGATAAAAAGGAAATTTTTTGTTATGTTGGATTGTTTCTAAATACCGGTATACAAAATTTATGGGGCATTCTGGGATACCTTTTTTTTTTTAAATGCCCAGCTGTACTACACTAATTATGGTTTGAGTCACTAGGATTTTAGCAGGCTGGTTAAGTTAGGAGTGGAATTTGAACCCATCAGGTCTAGCAAATTACAGCAATAACACAGCAGCTCAAATCAGATACATGAAACTTGCCACACCTGTTTTGTAGAATATTTCTCTGAGATAAAATTTGTTTACACTATAGAATATTCCTACTTTTAACTAACAAAAAGTTATCCACAGTTGTATAATTTTATATTAAGTAGTTCTGTCAATTTTATCCCACAGTTATCCCATGAGGCCCCCAAAGGTCAGGTTCATCACCAAGATTTTTCATCCTAATATATCGAGACACGGAGACGTGGGCCTGGACTCTATTCACCACAACTGGAGCCTGGCGCTGACCATCTCTAAAGTGTTGATCAGTATCCAGTCTCTGCTGACCGACCCTTACTGCAACATCTGCATGGAGCCAGCCATTGGCAAACTTTTCAAACAGAATAGGGCACAGTTTGACAGGATGGCCAGGCTATGTACCTGGAAGTTTGCAATGCACGATTATGTCATGGCATTTCCGATAGATCCGAATGGTTTGTAGAAGAAGAACATTTTTGAAAAGAAAGAACAATTCATGGAGAATTTGTGAAGATAAAAGGGCCTCATCAGCTTGATTTGTTTACATTCATTTTCCTATCAACAAGCTGTTATTTTAAGGAATCATTTTAAATTGACAGAGAGAGAGTGGTAAGATTCTTGTTTTAATCTCTATCTGCAGTTGATACAGGCATATTTTTGTCTAATTTCATTTGTTAGATAAATGCTCAAAAAGGAAATAAAATGCCAAAATATTAGAACACACACTATCGGTTTGATTCATTTTATTCCATGTTTGTGACAACTTTCTTCCCTAAGAACCTTATGCCATGCTAGGACTTGAGTATGTTCCCGAGTTAACCAAGCTCTGATTGATGTTATTTTCTTATTGTATGTTACGTTACGTGAGTTAGTATAACTATAACATTATAAAATCAATTTTTTTTAACTGGGACTTGCCTCGGACTTGAAAATGTTCCCAAGTTAACCAAGCTCTCATGGCTTGGCCACCTGGTGTTATTTTATTATTACATATGTGACATGTCAATTCAAGTCAATTTGTATAACATTATCAAATACATTTTTTCTTGCAAAACTAAGGGACTTTTCCATGCTCCAAGTTTTGATCTTATTAAATTTACTTTCAATACAGTTGAAATAATTTCTTTGCTAGTTAATAAAGTGAATCAATGAATGAAATATTTTTTAAAACACTTTTTAAAATGTCTTTGTTTATCTTGCTTTTTTATATTTTCTCAAATTACATCATGAATTTTAATGTTTAGGAAATGCAACTCTTTTAGCCTTGTTAATAACGTGGTATGGTAAAAAAACTTTCACAAAATATTATTTTGGGGAAAAGTAAAAGAGGGTTTTTGCTCAGTCTATCCTAGTTCCCAAACTTTTAGAAAAATATATAAACCATTACGTCCTTACTTGTATGTTTTAAAGTTAACCTGTAGTGCATGTAGGTAGAACTAATTTACACAAAATGTTAATGGATGTTTATAATTATAGAATAATTTCAGAAATATTAAGCTTGATGGGGTATTAAGGACTCATGAACGTAGCAAAATAATTATTCAATAAAATAAAAATTATAAAAGGAATATTTTTCAAGCTGCTTTGTAACCAAATACACAAATTGTCAGTTTTTACCTATTTTCCCAAACTTAAACAAATTCAGTAAGTTTTCCAAAACTTTCCCTACCCATATGAATCTTTTAAACAGCTGGACATTTTGCTAGACTCACAATCCCCATGAATGTTGTAGTCACATTAACTGGTTAACACTTTTTTTTTTACTAACCTTATGAATTTACATGGTCTGAAAGGGAGACTATTAATTTACTTTTGTAAAAAAATATTTCTTGACATAAAACCCACAAAATATTTTTTTAATTTACTGCTTTTATTAAATTATAACATAAGCAACAATTTTACAAGCAAACTCAAAATAAAATATAAAAAAATCCAACACATAACAAGATTAAGTTACACTAGTGGAGAGAATATACTAACAAAAATGAGCAGTATTCAATATAAAATAACAGACAAAACAGTCCCACTTGTAGTTTTGATGTCTTTTGAGTTTTAGCTCAAATGAACTATTTCAGTTGCTATTTTAGTGTAATTATTTTAAGAAGAATCAGTTTTAAATTGTATTTTTTAAACTTGATAGTTTGAAAAAATAATGTAATATTTGATTTTGTAAAACAACACAAACATTTTTTTACTATCTTTAAAAATACATGGAAATGTACTAATGTATTTTCTAGTTAACCCAAATACTGTTTTGCCAATGCTCTCAAAAACTTGGCTTTTCTAATATGAACTGCTCGCCTTTGTATTGGATCAGGGTTATTTGAATTGAGGTCCATTTGACTTAAAGCTCTCAATGCTGTTTGCCTCTTGTCCATTTCCCCTTTCCGGGTGTGCAGGTGAACTAAGAATTCCAATATGCTGACGTCCCATATACAGCAGTAGTAGGCATCCATGGCGTCATAAACGTTTCTCTCCTGTAAGGCTTTGAAGGCAGTGTTGTAGTCCACCTCCTCCAGGTACTGGCACAGCACAGCCACCTGGGTGTGACACTGCAGGTAGGAGCAGCACTTGATCATCCGGCGGAGGATGACGTCGTCGTAAATCGACCTGGGAACAGGGCAGGTGAAAAAGTCGGTGGCCACTACGCCGGCCTCCAGGTAATACTTTATGGCGGTGGCGTACTGCCCCTGGGCAAAGTAGATGTCGGCCTGCGTGCGCAGCCAGGAGGGCTGCATGGGGTCGGCCTGCAGGCTGTGGGCCAGCACAAGTTTCAGGGTCTCCTCCACAGAGGCCACAGAGACCACGATGGAAGCACCCAGGGCGGTGGGCCAGAGGGCATTGTACTCTGTAGCTATTTCACTGGTGACATCGTCCTTAAGAATACTGAAGAGTTTTGCAAACAGAGAAATCATAACGGACAAAATGGTCTGCTCTTTAATCCTCTGCAAGAAACTCACAAAGAGGTTGACTGGAAGAATTCCACACTGTTGGTCTCTGCGCACAGCACTTTCATGAGCTGATTGAGGGCGTTTAGTGTTTCCTAATAGATAAACAGAAAAGAATATAAAAAAAAAAGCAGCATAAAAATTAGGGATGTTAAACGAAAACCAGATTTCGGTTTTAAAACCGAAAATCCGTTTTGTTTATGTTGGATTTGCACAAAACAAGTCTTGAAATGCCTTGCTAACACTATTTAGTCTTAGATATTGTGTTTCCAAATACCATCTATGGCTTGCGATAATAACAACATCAAACCAATTGTTAAGTTACAATAAACATTAATCTTTTTTACTTGTCGGCTCATCTTTTAGATGTGCGCTACTCTTTGATGTACTGGTACGCAATGGAGAGATGCAAACTAGTCCTTCCCTGTGACCCTGAACAATTTGGCTAGACACCGCGTCTGTGCTTTATTATTAACGGCACTATTGAATACACATTCTTTTGATTGGTGCTACGCGAAACTATTCAATACATTATTTTACAACTTACCGTATATATGCCTCTTCATATTATGCTTCTTAATATTATGGTAAACAATAATCGGAAATTTGATTATCACTATTGAAAAATTGAAAGCTATTATTGGTTTTAACTCTTTAAGACCGGAATTATTTTCCTACTCCTGCCGGAATTATTTTTTCCGCACACAGTTTTTGTATACATGCATCTGTAAACCCTTTATAGTTTGTTATCTATTATTCTAAACCCATACATGTAATGAGTATAAAAATAGGAAATTGAATGGGCTTTACAGTGATATAATTTTTTAATCATAATATATTCATATAGAAAAGATATTTTGCATAATATTAGGGGGATATAATAATAATTATGATTAAAAAATTAAAATTGTACTTTATGAAGATGTTAATTAAATCCAGCTGCTTTTTTGCATACCCATTGTCATTAAAATATAAAGTACATTTAATTCACCACACTAAGAACTTTTCAGAACGAAAATTGATGAAATAGTTTTTAAAATATACACATTTTTATTAACACCCCAAATAAGAAAAGGGGAGACGCCCCCCTTTCAGTTGGGACTGTGGCAACTAATGTGTCACTGTCCGACTCACTAGAATAATCTGAAGACAGAAATTAGCTTTCAGAAGATTCCACTACTTTACTATCTCCCGATTCTCGCATTCCTAGAAATAAATTCCTAGCTTGATCGGCTGTAAAGCAGCGAGGCGGTCTAGACCCAGACGAAGAAGCATTATCAGCCATTTTGAAATATAAACAAAACACACAATTTACGATACTGACCTTTTTTAACAAATTCGGACAATTTTAAAACGCTTGTTCAATGCAAGATGCAAGAAGTAAACAAACTTTAAAATGGCCGCCTTAGATATCCCAGAAGTCATTTAGACGAATAAAAACATGTAACAGACAAAACAACGAACTAAACATAGAAAATACTATCAAACGCTCAGAGCGTTGTTACGGTAGCACAAGCCTTAGGGCCGAACGCTGGGAGCGTCATTACAGTGTTATTGAGTTAATCAATTAGCCCAGATTTTTATTAGTTCTAAAGAATTTTATGGTAAAGTGTACAAAATCATATTGTTTTCACACAAATCAACCCCTCGAATGCCCTGCAAACACTAATTAAGTTTGAACTATTTTTCAAATATACCTACAAAACTACGCACATTTGGCTTTTCCAGCCTGTGACTTGTGACATTGCGCTGGAAAGGGGGGACCAAAATCCTGTTTTAAACCGGCTTTAGTGAACCAAAAACCGTTTTTGAAAAAAAAAAGGTTTTAACATCCCTAATAAAGATTTAGACTTAAAGAAATGCATCCAATATTTGTAGTGTGCAATCAGGGGAAGTAAGAACATCAAGACAAATAATTCTATACATATAAGTTACCTGGCTGGTAAATAGCCAAAACAGCGTCCCAAAGATCTCTTGCTGGTTTCCTCACATTTTTCTTGGTTTGTAATTCCCGCACAAATAAAGCCAAAAGACGAGATAACTGTCAAAAGTAAAACAACATGAATGTCATCCCTTACTTTAAAGTATATAGAAAGCAACAGTATTGAAATTTAAAAATAAATTATTAAATTTTTTTTTAAAGGAAATAAAAAAAAAAAATGTGTTCTTTAATGCTAGACCTCAACAAAATAAAGTGAAAATGTATTTATACTTAAAACAAAATATAAACATCATTTAAGATTTACTTTTTGCAAACAATTTTATATGATTTTTCATTATGTTAAAAATATTCATCCACTAACCTCTATGAAGCCATCACCGGTATTATTAAGATCTGACAAATACTGCCACTCTCCAATGTTGCAAAGGAAAGCGCAGCAATGCTCAACAACCTCTACACTTGGTATGATATCTGAAATACATGAGCATGGCATAAAATAGACTTTAGCACAGAGACATATTCTTATTTTAATTAACACATTATCTGAAATTTAAATCATCATGAATTACTTTTAATAAAGAATTCACTAAGGCTAATCAAGTTAATCAACTTTTGTAAAAGCAAAGCCAAAAAGTTATGGTCTCAACAAGGTGTACCGGTAATATTCCTGTTAAAGAAAAGCGTCCAAAAATCTTTGTTTTAAGTCAACTGATCTCTTAATTTTGTTTTCCCCTCCACTTCAGAGCTTGGTATAACTATGTCTTTGAACCTCACTTCTTTAAAGTGAGAACAGGAGCCAAGATTAATATCTTAGGGCTCGGAGAACAAACACGTTTGAGTAGCAAGTCATCATATAGGTTCAGTGCAAACAGTTCCAATCTCCTGAAAGTACTATGTCAGGGCTGTAAACTCGTCCTAAGCTATATGCAGTTCAGTCAGAAATAAAGCTATGTACTCTGTAATGTCTGACCCATGGTCATCCATAGCCGGGTTAAGGCCAACAGGGCAAGTTTGACAACAATGAAGCAGCCATTTGACAATAATTGAAAAAATAGTATCGCAAAGAACAATAACTATTTTAAAATAAATAATCACAGAAACTATAAATAATGCAGGTGGAAGAATTAGTGATGCACTGCTTTTCACTAAGTATTACATATAGAAGTTTGAGTCTTGAGCGAAATGAGCTTTCATTAAGCCTATGAACAGATTAAGCTTCTCTTTCATTTCTCAATTTCCTTTTCTTCTTTCTGTTTTTGTTAAGTGGCGCTCTAAGATAGATTTCATTATTCAGTGATATTTATTATTATTCTATAGCCCTATAAGTATTCAGTAAATGTTAAATTAAGGTAATGATATTTTTTTCTTGTTTAAAAAAAAAAATTAAAGCCCACAAAAGACTGCCCAATGCATTAGTGAAAACATTATAATTCAACAACAAGAATTTATTAATAAAAATTTAATTAACAAATACCAAAGGCCTCTTTAAAAAAATAAATTTAAAGAACAATAGACTATATGCTACACATTTTCAAGCTTTGTAGCAAATATAAATGCTCAAACTGGATTACCGCAAAAGGAGCTTTTAGTGACACATATTTTTTTATGTAATTAAGGACTAAAGTACTCCACTTGAAATGATCAGGGGAAAATTCTGAAAAATGACAAACCTTGGCCAAGCCTTATAATTGTCAGACATTGTTTGCACTGTGTGATCAGATCCTGTAGGTTCAAGTCCTTGCATGTATCTGGGTCGAATGTGTACTGGCTCAGCTCTGCCAACAAAATCTGCCATTTCACATGTTTGGCTGCCACATAGGACGCGTTGATCAAGAGTGGCTCCGCAACATGCAATATGTGACGAGCTCTCTCAAAAATCTAGAAAAAAAAGGCTGAGAGTAAGTAATGAGAAACTTAAGGGAACAATAGAATGCAAAACCCAAAGGCAAAAAAAATGTAAACAATTGGTCAAAGTTATCAAAATGATACTAAATCTGCATATTTAGGGCATATTTAAAGAAAGATTTAGCTCTTAAGAAAAAATGTTGCTCATTTTCCTTTACAATATTTATCATGACACAGTCTTAGAGAATTATTTTACAAATGAACTCACTTTCAACTCCATACAATGCCTGGCTTTAGCAATTAGGACATACAGGTAAATTCTGTCAAATTCTTTCAGTTTTTCAACATTGGAGTCTAAAAGTTGTTTAAGTTCTTTGGGAACTTTCCACTGTGTTAGAATAAAAAAAAAATAAACATGACCGAACAATATTGTTAAAAGAGCTTTGGATAAAATTAACATTAAATAAGTCACCAACAGCTTCAAGGTATTTACCCGATCATTAAGGGAGATAATCTGCATGGCATTCAGTCTTCTATTCTCGTATAGTTCCACAAGGATGTCTTTGATGAGCTTTGGATCATACACAGCCAATAGCTGGCCCTCAATGTCACTCATGTTGTAAGAAGATTCTACATAACACACAAACATTGAAATTCAAAACAATTTATATGTTTTTAAAAACGACATCAATTAAAAATAAATAAATCTAAAGCTCAAAATTTCGTACATTACACAGTTATAATTAAACACACATTTTCTTATTTAAAAACAAAGTAAAAAATAAATTCTTTTTTTTCTTCTCAAAGATCAGCCTTTGAAAAACTAGAAATAATTTTAAAAGAAACAAAATTAAATGTATTATATAGGAGTCAAGCTATTTGGAAGAATCCTGATCTCATTTTTATAATATTTCAAAAACTAAATTCAGGATAAATATTTTCAAACACAATTGAAAAGTAAGTTTTTAAACTACACCCTAGTGCAGGAGTCGGGAAACTATGGCTCACGAGCCAGATGTGGCTCTATTGATGGCTGCATCTGCTTGCAGACAAATGTTCGATTATAAAAAAAATGTTTCTTTAGACTCCTTTGATCTACATATTAATTGCATATCAATATTTCATTCTACAAATGAGCTAAAGTCTACTGCAGCTCAGCGTCAGAAGTGGTAAAGGATATAAACTCAGCTGTCCTAAAAAAACAGAAAAATTGCAACTCTGCATTCATTGTAATTAAATAAATTAAAGGAAAACTTACTTGAATTTTCAGTTTTAAACATAATGTATGGCTCTCACATAATTACTTTTCAAAATATGTGGTGTTCATGGCACTCTCAGACAAAAAGGTTCACAACCCCTGCCCTAGTGTATTCAATATTAGTGAGGTTGAATCATAAGCATGGAAAGAGTTCAAACAATGTATACAATGCCATTAGATCTCACCTCTTGTAGACGGGTAGCTCGTCATGGCCATTGGGTCCTCCATGCCGGCGTCCAGCAAGAGAGAGCCACTCAGGTCCGGATCCTCTAAGGACAGCTCTGAAAGTTCCACCTCATTGAAGTAGCTGGCCAGGTCGGAGGCTAGGAGCTGCTGAGAGACTGAACTCTCTGGCGGTAACAACTGAGCCAGCTGCCTGGTCAAGAGAGAACACAAAAAAATCTCAATCAAGGCTTCACTTGCAAACTCATACAAATACAACACTTTCGTATGTATACAAAAACAATGAACCCAATGCAAAACAACAAGCAGACACTTTGATCTTTTTTCACTCTTGTATGCCCACCAATCCCTTAAAGACCAAGTGAAGAGCTTTTTATCAAAATTGAATTAAAACATGATTTGCTAATATATAGTGTATTCAGAACCCGAATGCTCATAAAATCATTTATGTAATAGATTACATAACTTCCAAGTAATTAGTTTTATATTTTCACCTAAATGTGTGTTGTTGTTTTTTTTTGGGGGTGGGGAGGGGGGGAAATCCAAATATTGTAGCCATTTAAAATGTTTAATTTCCAGCAACAAAAGGACTTGATGTCATTATTTTGAACTCAATTAGGAGAAATTAATATTGTCACATGTTTTGAATCTGTAGTCATGTGCTTTGAATCTTTAATGGTTTCTTATTTTGAACAAAATGGTTAAATATAGAATTAGTGGGTCACACTTTGATTTTTTTTGTTCCTTTCAAAAATGTCACTTTTGTGTGAGGCTATTCCAAAACCTCTTCAGTTGGTCTTTACTTTAAAAAAAAAAGACCATAGTTCAGACCATAGGAAAACTTCTCCAGTTGTGTACACAAAAGTTAGTGTAAAATTTGTTAATGTAGAGCAGCAGCTTGCAGGACTTACCATATGAAGGATTTTAAATGTGATCTTTGTGACACAGATGATCCTTTCATGGCAGCACTGAATATCTAATGAACAATACAAGGACAACTGAAGTAGACTAAATGCAAATATCTTCTACATGTCATGTTGAAATTCAGAGGCCTTATCCAAAAACTGATTCTTTAATTAAACCTTGCATTGTTGAAAGTCAGGCTTAATGAATAATGAAGTTCTAAAAACATGTGACCCATGAAAATAAATGTAAAAATGTTTCATAAAATAAATAACAAAAATTCATAGTCACTTGTACTGCAAATAAAGATGTATTCTGATCAGCTGCTTTGAGTACTCCAAGAATAGGTAGCACCAAAGTCTTGCCTTCAAGGGCTGTCCTCACTACATTACACAAGTAGATATTGGTGTACAGATCTGAGAGCCTGTGATCAGAAATAACAAACAAAACAACTTTAATATAAAAATAAATTATTTGACAGGAAATGAAATAAATGACAAATAAAATAGTAACCAAAAGCATTCAAGATGAAAACTTAATTAATTCATTGACTGCTCACCACTTTTCAGATATATAACAAAAGTTAATGGAAATACAATTACCAGTCCACAGAAACCAATTCCTAGAATAGTTACACATAGAAAGAATATGTTGACAACACATTTTTTTACGGGATAAAAAAACGATCTGCTACCATCTTAAAGACATAATTTTAACTTACCCTTTCTGAAGCAATTCCTCTTGTAGATTATTTCTGTAAGCCATGTCAAGTTCTTGTTTTAAATTGTCTTCAATAAAAACTTCGACTAAACCCTACAGTGAATATATGTAGATATTACATTATAAAAACACAGCAATTCAATTTTTGTGTGTGATTTTTTAGGCTAACAAAAAATTATGTTCATTAACAAAGTTGGATGTTACAATTTGTTTTTTTATTGCTTTTTTTTTAAAGAATAAAATGTATTAGTTATGTTTATTATAGTTTTTTTTTACAAAAAAAAATGTTAATGGAGCAGAAACAAAAACATAAATCTTAAAGTGCAATACTTGCACTATCTATTGCTAATAGATAGCAATAAAAACAAATTACTTTATAATTTATAATACTATTGGCAAATATATAGGCATATCGTCACAATAAAAAAAAAAAATCAAAAACAGGTAAAAAAAAATTGTACTGTCTTTATCAATAAGACAAGGAAATGCAATATCGTTCCTTTGCCAGGAAATACGATGAGGGTTGTGAAGCTAGAACAATACCCAGACCAGACAACATTGTTTCACTGGCACTCTTCCATACACTTTAAAGCTATAAACATAACTTTTAAAATTACCTGGTAACCATTTCTTCTGGTCATCTCTGCCCTTTCAAACAGATTAGGGACATTAATGTCAGCTGGGACGCCCAGTAAACTGCTGCAGCTAGTCAGATAGCCCCTCAGCCTCACCACATCAATGACACAGTAGACAGGATCTTTCAACTGCATAAACAGTCATGTACAAAAAAAAAGTTATGATTGTATCATTACGCATTCAATGAGAAGTAATCGAGGCCCAACTTTCTTAAGCATCATTGCAAATTAATAAAAAAAAAGGTTATATTTTATTTATAAAAAAAAAAGGGGGCCGTGCATTCTTCATCAGTTTGTTACATCCCATCAATTTGATACATTAATTTGTTATTTAAAAAAAAATTAATGTAGCGATAATTCAATTAAACTTAAAATTACCTCACTATTCAGCTGGTTACAGATTCTAAATTTCTCATAAGACTTCCTGTAGTCGCCTTTGAAAAAGTATAATGACCCTAAATCATAGCAAATCTGAAACCAAAATTAAGTTAGAATATAACTGAAAAGCTTCTTAAAAAATGCTAAATCAAAATTTTGATTTATTACTCTAGTAATAAAAAAAGCTTGGAACATATTTATTAAACATAGCCTAATGTTAGATACCAATATATTGAGCGTTTTAAAATTCCCATGAGCAAAGAAAAAATTATGCATATTGACAAAGATAAAAAGTCTCATTCTCTGTTATAGGAGCAGGTGAAACAGATTTTTAACACTTTTTTTGTCCACATCACATGAGGGGAATATGTGGCCAGTACAGTGACCAACCACACGTCACAAGGATTAAGACCAGAAGCTGTAAATGTCAGGAATCTAACACTCATTGGTTTGAGCCCTCCAGATACAAAAGTGTTTATACATTACATCCTGCTTCTTCACACACCACATAGTATAACTGCAGTTATTTAATGGCAGAGTGTATTCTAATGAAGGATATAATCATAAAACCAACAAAACAACCCAAAGATTGATGTTTACTGCAAGCGCCCCCGCCAATTTCAACACATTATCTTCAGACTAAGGACACAAATCAGAGCAAGCGAAATGCGCCCCAGCAGAAAAGTTCCCGAAAATGCCCTCTGTATCATTCTACCTTGTCAGCCATTTGGCCCCAGGAAGCTACCTTCAATGACAAACTGTACGGTGGACTAGAGCAACTGACAACCACAGCGCAGTTTATTACAACTACAACTATCGGACTTGTTGTCTGAATCCTCCAAATCATAACTTTTGAGAACGAAGACAAATAAGAATCATAAGACCATAAAATATTTATTGATGGCTCCAACCTAATCAAAGTATCCTTACCTGACAGGTAATTTCCTGTGCTGTTACTCCGGTTGTGTTGCTCCAGAGCAGATGACTTTCTGTGTCTTCACTGGGCAAGCTGAAACATTCTTCGGTGGGCATAACGGCAGTGCGGTGCTCCACTTCTAGAATGTGCAGACAGTTCTCTAGAAAATTGATGGATGCTGGCAGCTCATCTTTAAACTGGATTGAAGGAAAGATAAAATCACACATATTAACCAACATGAGGAACCCACATTTTTATAATGACTATGCAGAAAACTAATTTGCAACATCCTGCATTGTCTATATTGTAGTGCTCTGTATTATGAAATTTTTTTCTTTCTGCTTGTTACGTGTTAATTGATTTGGTTTCTTCCTGTCAACTTGAATACATATTTTTTTTAAAGACCCAAATTGTTTCTTCTTTCAAAATCTTTTCATTTGAGATTGAAACTAATTTTTTGTTGTTGATTAAGCAATGATGTACAAGAAGCTTTGGAGGAAAACACTGCTAAAAGATGGGAAAAGTAAATGAAGTTGAAAAGAAAAATATATCGTCAATAGTGAGAGTGATTGAGAGAATGAAAAAAATACACATTTTTTGGATTTGTTGACATGTGTTCCTTTTTTTTTTCAGAATATGTACTTTGATTTAGCTCATCATTTTAATATTTTATTAAAATAATATTTAGCTGTGTAGCAAAAAAAAACACATTTTAAAGTAAATTTAAGAAAAAGATTTGATATCTTATAAATCCCATCAATGTTGATTTGGCATATTTAATACACAATGCTAATCCCTGGGTATTCTAGTATCTAAATGTATCCATATATGTGACAGATTATAATATTTTATAAAAAGAAATATGAACGTATTTCAAATTTACCTTTCTGATAATTTCATCAGTAGCCTGAGCCATTACAACCTGAGGGTCAACTTGACCTGGCCTGTAGACGACATAATAAAAATAATTTCAGCCACGTCTACCACATTTATGCATTTGAAATCATCATTAGTCACCATTAAGATATTTCTGTGCAAAATTTACATAGAAACTTTAAAAAGACTTTTTGTATTTAAAACAGACAGACCTGAAGACATGAAAAACATGTTGAAACAATAAAACCATTTGAGTATCAAATTTTACATTTGTTAAATGCTATAATAAAAGATGCATTATAAAACATATTTTTAAGCGTAATGTAGACTTACAATGTTGTAAAACCTTGTCTGACAGGTTTGCTGGGAAAACTGTCTCGTACAACACTTCGTATACACCTTTGAATAAATAATAGAAAAACTGTAAATAACCTAACATACAAAGACAGGATTTTAAAAATAACAAGATCTAAATATGTAGATTATGTCACACAAATGATGGAAATAGAAAATAACAAAATCTAAATATGTAGATTATGTCACACAAATGATGGAAATCGAAAATAACAAGATCTAAATATGTAGATTATGTCACACAAATGATGGAAATCGAAAATAACAAGATCTAAATATGTAGATTATGTCACACAAATGATGGAAATAGAAAATAAAAAGATCTAAATATGTAGATTATGTCACACAAATGATGGAAATAGAAAATAACAAGATCTAAATATGTAGATTATGTCACACAAATGATGGAAATAGAAAATAAAAAGATTTAAATAAGTAGATTATGTCACACAAATGATGGAAATAGAAAATAACAAGATCTAAATATGTAGATTATGTCACACAAATGATGGAAATAGAAAATAAAAAGATCTAAATATGTAGATTATGTCACACAAATGATGGGAATAGAAAATAAAAAGATCTCAATATGTAGATTATGTCACACAAATGATGGAAATAGAAAAAAACAAGATCTAAATATGTAGATTATGTCACACAAATGATGGAAATAGAAAATAACAAGATCTAAATATGTAGATTATGTCACACAAATGATGGAAATAGAAAATAAAAAGATCTAAATATGTAGATTATGTCACACAAATGATGGAAATAGAAAATAACAAGATCTAAATATGTAGATTATGTCACACAAATGATGGTAATAGAAAATAAAAAGATTTAAATAAGTAGATTATGTCACACAAATGATGGAAATAGAAAATAACAAGATCTAAATATGTAGATTATGTCACACAAATGATGGAAATAGAAAATAAAAAGATCTAAATATGTAGATTATGTCACACAAATGATGGGAATAGAAAATAAAAAGATCTCAATATGTAGATTATGTCACACAAATGATGGAAATAGAAAAAAACAAGATCTAAATATGTAGATTATGTCACACAAATGATGGAAATAGAAAATAACAAGATCTAAATATGTAGATTATGTCACACAAATGATGGAAATAGAAAATAACAAGATCTAAATATGTAGATTATGTCACACAAATGATGGAAATAGAAAATAACAAGATCTAAATATGTAGATTATGTCACACAAATGATGGAAATAGAAAATAACAAGATCTAAATATGTAGATGTCACACAAATGATGGAAATGGAAAATAACAAGATCTAAATATGTACATTATGTCACACAAATGATGGAAATAGAAAATAAAAAGATCTAAATATGTAGATTATGTCACACAAATGATGGAAATAGAAAAAAAACAGATCTAAATATGTACATTATGTCACACAAATGATGGAAATAGAAAATAAAAAGATCTAAATATGTAGATTATGTCCCACAAATGATGGAAATAGAAAATAACAAGATCTAAATATGTAGATTATGTCACACAAATGATGGAAATAGAAAATAACAAGATCTAAATATGTAGATTATGTCACACAAATGATGGTAATAGAAAATAACAAGATAGAAAAAAATTCTTCTTAAAAAAATATTGCTCACTAAATAAAGACAATACATTTTTCTTACCATCTGTGGAAAAGATGAACAACAAAAAATCCTAGCTCTGTCAATGTTGAAACTTCTAGGTCGGGATTGTGTATGTTGTCAATAACATTAGGAACACAAACCTGGAGTAGGAGAATCAACAGAGCCTGAAGCACAGGAGTAGGAACACTGGAACAAACAATTTGAAGTTTTACAGCATTAAAACAAAATTGCTTCAAATAGCCGATGCTAACTAAATATTTTATCAATACGTTTTATTTATCTAATAGGCCTATTAAATTTGAATGATGGCTGTAAAAAAATGTGTCAATAAGAATTTCTACTAGTTAATCTGAAATTAATTTACCCACAGTTTATATTTATAAATGAAAAGAGTTTATCTCTAACCCTTTCTCCATGGCCATTAGATTCCATCTCAAGTGACATCCAACCTTTAAAGCTAAAAGACGTAATGCTTTGACCTTTTTAGTTGGTTCTATGACCTCTGGTACTGTAGAAAATAATTTAAGTTAAACAATAATTGGAAATTCAATCATCAATGTCCAAAGTGGAAACCAGTTTTGAAGGTGATTACATTTTATGGGGAGATAGCGTAATCTTTTACTTCCTGGCATTGCTATTTTGGGTATTTTTTAGTAAGGCTTTTCTTTTAAAGACATATACATATGTTTATCTGGCATTGATTGCAAGAGAGCAATCATCTCTGAAGAATGGTAAATAGAAAAACAATCTTTTACTGTTGCTGTTATATTGTTATAATGCTGCAACAGTGTTATAATGCTGTGATAGTGTTATATTGTTGAGATGGTCTTATAAACTTGTTACCTTCATCTGTTTTATTGAGTGGAATGGATAATGTTCCAACATTATTTTGAGCTTTCTTTTCATTGGTTGATTGAATGACAGCTGCCATTTCTATTTCAGCTTGTTGAAGGAATTGAACAATGAGTTGACATGGGCTGGGATCTAGAAAAAATACATATATTAAAAGTAAATAAAAAATCAGGGTCGCCATGACTCTCCTGTAGCCCCCACTCCAAATAATTAAACAGCTGACTTTTAGGACTTTCTGATATTTATCACATTGACTGGAATATGCTTTAAAGCATTATAATATTTGATTTATCAAAAATTACAATTGTTACATTTTTTGGCATTAATAACAATAAATCATGAAAATAAAAATAAAAAAAATATGCACTCGTAAGACAACGCAAAGAATTTAAGTAAAACATGCATTTTATTTATCCTTTAATACATTTTTTAAAGTTAGTTTTAACTACTGAAATTTTAAAATAATTAGGAATTCTTATAAGATCCAAATATTGATCAAATATATTTTCTAGAAAAATTGTAGCAATCTTATTAATTAGGCCTACTAATCCAAATTCTATACCAGTCAAATTAGTATGTTATAAATGAAAAGAAAAATCAATTTTGTTTTAGAAATCCTTCTAAGTAATGGTTTTTTATAATGATGAAAATGAACAAAGGAGGATGTTTTGACGTGACTGTTTTGGCTCTAATACTTAGATATGATTATTAAATTTAAAAAGACTAAACACCAGAAAAAGCGAAGAAAAAAAAAAGATATAAACCTGGATTTTCTAAATTCAAGTGTTCGTATAACAATTTCTCATTGAGAATAAACTCAAACCAAGCCACATTAGGCAGCGTAGTAATACTTTGTGTTTGGGAACCTTTGGGAATTTGAGCATCTGTCATTTTTGTACTTGCTCGCACTCTGTAAATAACATTAACATCGTTAATAACAAAGTAGAAGGCTAAATTAACACACACATAGTATGTCATTTATTAATAATTTGTTGAAAATGACTTTATCAAGACTAATTCAACTATCTATAATATAGTAAATGGTCTCTAAATAACTACAGATAAATTATAATAAGTCAGCCCACACAGAGGCACCTTATGTTCCTTGTATGTCATAACACAGTTATAGATTCAATAATTGAGCTTAACATTTTTAAAATTTAAAAAACCAATAGAACCTGAAAGCTCAATCATGATATATAGGCATAATATAGGATAGGCCTACTAAATATGCAAAAACTTCCCATTTGGTGGGCATTAATAGTACATAGTGGTTATTCACACGGTTTTAACGTGTGGATAACGCCCAAAAATATACACACGGTTTTCTCGGCGCATGCGCAATGATCCGCACGGTTTTAGCCGTGAGAATAACGCCGATCAATATTCGTACGGTTCCTCGGCGCATGCGTATTATAGCGGCTGGTCACGTGACATTGGAAAAAAGCGCGCCCGTTGTAGGTTAATGTTAGTCGTGACTGCACATACTCCCGAGTACGTACGTTTCGAACATAATCTAATCAAAAATTTATTTAAAACAACCGGTCAATAGGCTTACAGACATTTCATGAAATAAGTCGATCGGCTGATCGTAGTTTTGGAAACATTGCTTAGACATGGCACGGTATATGTCCTAAATAAAAAGCATCTTAATGCTACTAGTTATTACTACAAGTCTAGAAGTGTGTAGGCCTATACCTACATTAGAGATCTAAGTCTAAGACAGGCTTTCACACATTTACGATTCATTCCGCACTGTAATTTGCGTCCATTATGAATTATGCCTAAGTTTAATTAATTATCAGTTTTTAATTCCTGAAATAAAGGCTAAATTTTAAAAATGCATTAATATTTTAGTGAATTTAAGTAGACAGCACACATTTTTGGTTGTGGGGAATAACGCTAGAAATTATCCGCACGGCCAAAAACGACGTGCGGATAATGCCCTTCATTATTATCACGGTCATAACTGTGCGAATATTGATCTGCTTTATTCTCACGTCTAAAACCGTGCGGACCATTGCGCATGTGCTGAGGAACCGTGTGGATATTTTTCGGCGTTATCCACACGTTTAGACCGTGCGGATCATTGCGCATGCGCCGAGGAACCGTGTGTATATTTTTCGGCGTTATCCACACGTTAAAACCGTGTGAATAACGCTAGCCTTAATAGTATTAACCTTTACATGATATTATTTTAAAAATTGACAGGTTATAAACACATATACATGTATTTAGATTTAGAGTAGGCTAAGGGCCTAAGGGGCACAGTATCTGGCCCAGTGGCTGGAGTACCAAATGAAAGGTCCTGGGTTCAAATCCTGGAGAAGGTCTGACTAGTCCCTGAGTTGCTGTGGAATAATAAAGAAAAAGCGACTGGGCACACAATCCCCTAGTAAGCTGTGGCCATAGAAACTGGTGGGCATTGCTTCACCAACCCTATTGTACTATTCAAGACTATTGTAGCTTTCCTATTTTTTAAGTTAAATGACTTAAAATGTAAACTGTAAACAATAGGAATAGGTCAATTCAATACGTGAAAAGGCTAATACTGTTTTATACACTATTAGTAATACTATTACTTTTACTGTATTTTATTATACTTTATTATACTCAGGCCTATACAATTTAATACAATTACTAAGACTAAGACTAAGACTAGGCCTAAATAAGGCCCTAATTGAAATTGAATTAGCCTATTACTATTATATTATATTATTATATATATATTAATATTACTGCCTATGAGGCCTACAATGATATGAAGACAATAATCATATTCAAATAGCCTATCGCTAAAACGCTATTAATGATGTTGTATTTGTAATAAGTCACCTGTATTAATTAATCAATAAAGAAAAAATCCAGTTCATATTCTGTAAACTAGAGTAGAGACTAGCTAGAGCGATATGATTGTTAAGAACAACAACTAATTAACAATTTAACAATACATTTCACAGATAAATATTTTAAAATCTTTTTAACAGAAGAGCTGAAAACTCTTAGCCAATTTTGTTCAAAAGCTGTAGGCTTAGATTGTATATTATTAAATGAATGATTCAATACTGTAAATTAGGGGACCAAATAAATAAGTATAATTTAGATCCATATTAATAGATTATTATTTTGATAAGAAAAGAATTTTATGTATTACAACAATATTTATGGCATTATTTGGGCATAATAATTATAATAGATTAATAGAAGTTTTTCTCATTACAATCTGGTAGGTTGAATGTTGTATGTTTTTCAACTGCTACTATCTATACACTACTTATATAAGTATCTAAAAAAAAAAAAGCATGTTAATGTCAATAAATAGACAATCATAAAATAGTAAACACTTGAACATGAAAGACCTTATACATAGCGATATACCACAAGCTCTTTCTGTTTTAAGAGATATAAAAAAGTCAAGTGGAGAATGTCTGCAACATATTCGTGGTCTTATAAGTAAACTGAAAGATAAACCGAAAAATGTAACTAGTCAGGTGAGAGTTTTAGACTTTTTTTAGTTTTAGTGTTTAGTCACTGTTTAGCCTACTTATATTAGTTATATAGTTATACTTAGATAGAAAGCCTAATTAGGCCTAATTTTAATTATTTCAATGTAAAAGTAAAAGTTATTATAAATTATAGAGCTAATTATTATTATTTTATTATTATTACAGTCTTAGTAAAAAGTAGAGTAAATAGGGTTGGCCTACTATTATTAGTTGGCTAACTGATACTGTAAGAGCTAGAATATAAAATATAGGCCTACTAATTATATAGCCTATTGATTGACAATACTAAGACACTAAGTATTCATAACATAATGACTAAACTTTATCTTATCTTATACATTACAGACGCTCCTTCTATAGAGAAGATTATTGCGTCCTGCGCTCATCCGTGGTCCTACTCTAGTCTTGCATTTTTATTAGTGTTTTAAATACTTTTAAATGATGTTAAGTTACTGATTTTCCTGGTTTGTTCAGGCAACCCATTCCGTGCCCCAAATGCCACTCAGGAAGAAAGAGCACTTATATGCATTCGTTCTCGCATACCGCATAGGGGACAAGGAAAGTGTTTTTGTCTTTATGTTTATCCGAGCTTTGCAACAGGTTGTTATTGGGTTGTATTTCTAAATTAGAGTTTAACCCTTTGAGCCCTCCCCACAGGTTGCCTAATTTACCCTACCGCCTGGGCTCCTGCGCATTTTATACCTATTTCGCAATATATCATGATTGAGCGACCACTGAAGAAAAACCGTCAAAGATAACAACATGAGAGTGCCCCTGAGTCTACAGAGCTCTGATGGGTACCTGACACTAGTTGGGGTAAATTAAAGGCGGCTGGTCATTGTGCTGGCCACACATCCCCTCGTATGCCGTGGCCACAGGAAACGGTGAACGCTGTTTCACCAGCCCTATGATCAGTTTGGTCCGAAGGGTTCTATACTTACTGTTACTTTGCGTTTTCATATGTTTTAAGTTGCGTTCGATGTTTTTAGTAGTAGTTTAGGCCAGGGTTCGGCAACACTTGATAACAATTTGCCAAAGTAGCATTTCTAGTTCATTCAGAGTGCCAACAGCATAAGAGTCAACGTGCGCCACCAATCAATTTCTGGTCGAGGAGACTTGATATTGCCTTTTTTGTGGGTCTTTCGCGTGTCATTGAAAATCACTCTGCGTACCAAGTCTGGCACGCGTGCCGTAGGCTGCCGATCCCTGGTTTAGGTAACCCATTCTATGTTAAAAATCTACTCTCGGGAAGAAAGAAAAATGATTTGTTTTTGTCATTGCCCTTGTAAAAAAAACAAAAAAAGGATACTAATCCCATTGTCTGAGTTTTATTGAAACATTGCTGTATCAAATTTCAGTAAACAAAACTTTATACATTTTACTTTTAATGATGTTAACAAAAAAATTCGTCATCCTATGTAAAATTTAGATCTTATCTTATCTTATACATTACAGACGCTCCTTCTATAAAGAAGATTATTGCGTCCTACGCTCATCCGTGGTCTGAGTCTAGTCTTGCATTTTTATTAATGTTTTAAATGATGTTAAGTTATTGGTTTTCCTGGTTTGTTCGGGCAACCCATTCCATGCCCGAATACCACGTGGGAAGAAAGAGTACTTATACGCATTTGTTCTCGCATAAGGGACAAGGAAATAGTTTTTGTCTTTATGTTTATCTGAGCTTTGCAACAGGTTGTTATTGTGTTGTATTTCTAAATTAATTAGAGTTTAATGTCTTATGTATTATTACTACTTTACTCTTTGCCCTTCTGTCTTCTAGTGTTTCTAGGTTTAGTGATTTGACTAATGGTGTTACTCTTGTCAATTGGGAATATTCACTAGTTATGAAACTTGCAGCTCTTTTTTGAATTTGTTCTTATTTTTTATGTTTTCTTTAGTTGATGGGTCCCATACAGGTGCTGCATATTCTAGTATAGGCCTAACTAATGTGAGATAGCATTTTAGTTTTATATTCTTATTACATTTGTAAAAGTTCCTTTTTATGAATCCTAATGTTTTGTTTGATTTTTTAATTACTTCATCATTATGAGGGTTCCAAGATAACTTATCATTATTATTACTCCCAAATACTTAGCATTGTTAGTTTGAGTTAGTTCTTTACCATGAATATAGTAGTTTGTTATTATTTGTTTCTTTTTCTTGGATACCCTTATTAGTTGGCATTTTTCTGGGTGAAAAGACATACTCCAGTTTTAGTCTTAGTTTGTTAGTAGACTTCATCAGACATGCCAACAAACTAGACTCTAGAGATTAATGATTGATTAGGCCTAGGCCTACTACTGCTGTGTTCAAATTACAGAGTGTTTACGTGTCCGGCGACTGGACAAGAACAAGAAATAGGCCTAGTGCACGAAATATTGGTCAGACACAGTACAAAACAGGTTTCACTAAATAAGTCCTTGAAGTCCCTGAGATTCATTTTTATTGTTAAAATGTCATAACTCCATAACCCCAAAATTATTCAATTTACAATTTTAATTGTGAGCTGTTCATGCCTTGTCAAACCTGTTTTTTGTCTGGATCTGTGAATCTGCCCCCCCCCCCCCCCCCCCCCCCCCCCATGTTTGTCTACAATTAAAATGCTGCTGAAGTAGTTAAAACTTTCAACAGATTTTAAGCCTATCTCTGCTCAGGTCTGTTGGCATTCTAACAAGTTGTGATGTAGACTATAGATAAAAGAAATTACTTTTTTTTTGTGTTTTGTATTATAGATGACTTAACATGTACAATGTAGTAGTGAATTAAAATTAGGTAGGAGCCAGACTAGTTTGTTATGATGATGATTGAATAATTCCCAAAAATAAAGTTTTTAATTAAAAAGGTCATTCTAATCTAGCCTACACAAGATCAAGAATGAATAGATTTTGTGTCGTTCTAATACAGATCCAAAATTTGCTGTTACTTTTTTTTTCAATGCTAGCTAGCATTTATATTTTATTATAATCAATGCCCCCATTCATTTTGGTTTGTGGCTGACTAGCTCTTCTTTGGCTACTTCAATTATATTATACTGTGCCACCAGGGCTAGTTGTTTCCAGTCTTGGGCTTTTTAGCAAATTTGTGTCAGAATTATGGTCATGGAATATAATAAATTACAATGGCAACACATTTAATTTGACATTCATATTGAACTCATCAAATCATTATATCAGATTCATTATTGGGGAAAGGCAATTAAATTTTAATCACTGTTTTTTATATATTTATCTAGATAGACAATTTTTGCATTATGATTTGCAGTGACAATACATTTAACAGTTTAGTGCGACAAAGAGACAACAAAGACATTTAGTAGCTAATGAGATTAAAACAATAAATGCACAGAATGTGTTGGTGAAGGTGAATCACTGAGCCAAGTTTGTGTTATAATTCTTTAGCTGGTGATGGGAAGACAAACAAGAACCTGCTACCTGGCAATATATGATAGAGAAATAATATAACTAAATCTGAGATAGCTACTAAAACAAACAATCAAACTTTTTTTTTTTATTATTAAGTCTTTTTATTGTTTTTTTGTTGTTGTAGGGAATCAGTTTTCTTGATGTGAAGAATCAGCTCATGGCAAGCTATATGGTCAATATGGGATTTTTAATGGACAAAAAAACAAGCGGAGAAAGCATAAGTGAATCTCCAGGCATTGATCGCCTTGTGGAGATAAGGACTGTAAGCTGTTTGACCACACTTAATGTTACATTCTTTTTATCTTTCATTATAATGCACAACCCTATTTTTGATATTATTATAAATTATTGTACTCTTCTCTCTTCGTCTCATTTGACTACTAGGTTTTGGAAAAGATGAGACCTATTGAGCACAAACTAAAATATCAAATCAACAAAGTAGTTACAGCATACAAAGAATGCAAATTAGGTGATTATTTCAGTGTCCATCACCTTCTTACCCTAAAAAAAAAAAAATTTCGATTTCTTAAAAAAAAATAATTTTAACATAGATTTGTTTTTACATTTATATTCAATTTTGTTAAAATAAATAGCAATTCAATGCTAATAGTGCCATTAATTTGCAGATCCATCTGATCCAAGAAAATTTCAGCCCAACTTTGCAGCTTTTGTAAATGTGGTGAGATATTGCTCTGTTTTCCAAATGTTAGGACTTATTAGAATCATTAATTATTGTCAAAAAAAGTAAAACATATCATTTACTGGTTTGAACTTGATTTATGTTGCAAATGTATAAACTATAGATTATAGATGTCATCCATTTTCCTTTTTTTTAGTCTCAAGAGAAAGGAAGTGATCAGGAAGAATCTGATCAGGAGAAGACAGAGGATAAAAACAAAGTTTATGTGGCCCCAAAATTGGCTCCAGTTTATTATTGTAAGTGTCAGTTTTTTTCAATAGTGCTAAAAAAAAAAATGGGTTTGTATTTATCAATAGTCTTCTTTAGTAGTTTATCAAACAAATTTCTGCTTATGTTCCCAAGTTTACACAAATTGCCATCACATATATTTATAATTTAATTAAAGCATTAGTCTAAAGAAATATTTTCAGAATATCCAAGGAACATTTCTGTAAGCTGTAAACCATATTTTTGTTGTTGTCGGCATGATAATTCAATTATAAAGTTTAATTTTATTTTTCCTTTCAATTCAAAGCTGATGATGAAACTGTAGAAGAGCGCAAGAAAAAAACTACAGAAAAGAAAATGAAGCGTGCCCTGAGCTCTGTCATGTTACGAGAGATGAGGGAACAATATACTGATGCTCCCATAGAAATCATAGTAAGTCTGATAATTTATAATTTACACACCGAAAATATTTACTCGTCTATATTTTCTGTATTTAGAATACTGCAATTCAAAAATGTATTTTCAGGAATCACATGACCTGCATCGCATCAGAGAGAACAGAAAAGAGAGAGAGAAAACAGAGTGAGTTTAGCTTCATGCTTCTTAGATACTTGATTAGTTCCACTACTTTGTCTGTTTTATATGAACTTTTTTTGTGCATCACATTTTTAGGTTAACAGGAAAGACAAAAAAAACTACTAAACTCTAAACAATTTGTTTCTTTTGTTTTTATTTCAGGTATGAGGAGAATAATTTTGTCAGGCTTAATGTTTCTAAGAAAGAGATGGTAAGTGTTTGATAGTTTTTTTTTGCAGGACTATTGTAGTTCTATCATACGTTGAAACTCAAATCTTCTCATCTTAGATGTTACATATCATCAGGGTCATTTCACAATCGCCTAAGTCATTTTTTTATGTTTTGAGAAAACTAAAAAAAAAACTGAATGACATCTGTATTCACTCTGTTGTTTAACCTAGATACATTTTTGTAAAAAAACGTTTTTCTGATTGGTTTAAGATATAGGCGATTTGCCATGTAATAGAAGACTGTGTAAACTATACATTTCAAGTTTTAACTCAAAACCCCCCAAAAATGACTTAGGCAATTGTGAAATGACTGTGACGAAAATATGCTACTTTTATACAAAAGATTCCTACATTTATCCATGGTTTGTGTCTAATCTTGCATTATGAATAGGGTTTGAAATTATGTTAAGTTTTTGGTTTTCCTGGTTTGTTTATAATCAATAATGATTGTGTTGATCAAATGAGAGAGGAATTTGGTTACTAAATTCTAGTTACAATAGTCTTAATCTAATGCATTGAACAGTGGAACACTGACTTTTTCCAGAGAGTGTCTAAATGGACTAAGGATAGAGAAGAAATAATTCCAGCATGTCATTATTTAAAGTGTTTTATTATCTTTCTCATCAGGCTGCAAGAAGAAAGATGGGCACTATGTCTGCACTTGGTGCATTAGCAGATTTTGACGACATTGGCAATTTTGATGATGCTCACCAGGTAGGAATTACAATCATTTAGATAGCGATTGGGTGAAAAGTTTCATCCAATGTGCTTCACATTAAACCTATTTTTTCTGAAATAGATCTCATTAAAGTATTTAATTTTGATGTGAGTCTGTCCCTCTATTTTATGTTGTGCCACTACACCACACTGTAAAAAAAAACTTTCTGCAAATCTTTTTCTTTTAAACAATTGGTACTTTGAGTTGCTGAGTATTTAGTTACTTACCAGAGGGACAAAAATACAAAGTGGTCTGGCATCTCCATTAGATTAGCATGATGTATGACTGTATACTTTTACTTTAGAGAAGCCTCAATAAACATTATTATTACAAAGTGGTCTGGCATCTCCATTAGATTAGCATGATGTATGACTGTATACTTTTACTTTAGAGAAGCATCAATAAACATTATTATTACAAAATGGTCTGGCATCTCCATTAGATTAGCATGATGTATGACTGTATACTTTTACTTTGGAGAAGCATCAATAAACATTATTATTACAAAGTGATCTGGCATCTCCATTAGATTAGCATGATGTATGACTGTATACTTTTACTTTAGAGAAGCATCAATAAACATTATTATTACAAAATGGTCTGGCATCTCCATTAGATTAGCATGATGTATGACTGTATACTTTTACTTTAGAGAAGCATCAATAAACATTATTATTATCCATTTTCTTCTAGGGGGATCAACCAATGAAAAAGAGAAAGATTTCTCAAAAGGTAAACGTTATTTTATTTAATCTATATATAGAAATAATGATTTGTATTTGTACTGGCAAGTAAAACTTTTTTCCAGTGTCTTCTTCTTCTGTTAGCCAGTCTGCAGAGCTGTTTGCTTTTAAACAGTCTTGCAGTCAATGCCAGACAAAATGTATATTTCTTGTTCTACCATATTGCTATATTGTATGTTGGTAATGGTAGGTTGAGGGGGGAGCAGAGTGTATATGAGGTAGGTTAGCTCAGGGCATTTAGGAAGGTTTCTTGTGAGCAGGGGCAAAGTCTGCAGTTAGGTTGGTGAGTTGGGTTTATTCTATTTAGGTGTGAGTTGAGTGCTAAATGTCCTGTTCTCAACTGGAATATAATAGTAATGGTTATTTATATAGCGCTTCTCAAAATGTCACTAAGTTACTTCTTAATTTCCTTTATTATAGAAACACAAAGGAAAAGGTTTTGGTAAAAAAGGAAAAGGTAAAAATAATTTTTTTTTCATCATGAATATCAAATGACCAACTAAATAATGAATTGATCTGCAATGTTATATAGGGTCTAAAAAGTTTTATAGCAATCTGTAGTTTTAATGTGTGTTAAATAAATATTTTTTTTTACTGCCAATAACTTTGTATTTAATATTATTTTTGACAGGTGGCAAGAAAAAGTGGAAAAAGTAAAAAACTTGTTACTAATGGTGGCAGGGTGTTTGTTTGTATAAATAAGTTTATAGATATTGAAATAAAGTTTATTTATTACAGACTAAATAACTCTTTTATTATATTTTTATGATCTTCACAAATGTGATGCACTCCCAAGAACTGGTTCAGAAGTTGGCAAAACTGATTTTTTCAATAAATTCAATAAATGCAAAACAGTGTGAAAAGTTTCCTATGTAATTTTTTAGATTATGACTATTAATGTTAAAAGCTTTAATGTACTGCTGTGAAATTTTAAAATCAAAATTATGTTTAGAAATTACTTAAAACATGTATTTATCCAGCTTTTGTATAAAATCCAGCAAAATGTTTATTTAGATAACATTATTTTAAAGTCAGCTAAATAGTGCTTAAAACTTGAGCAGCTTGTCTATTGACTCTAGCAGCTTGTCTATTGACTCTAGCAGCTTGTCTATTGACTCTAGCAGCTAGTCTATTGACTCTAGCAGCTTGTCTATTGACTCTAGCAGCTTGTCTATTGACTCTAGCAGCTTGTCTATTGACTCTAGCAGCTTGTCTATTGACTCAGTATGCATGCAGCTTGTCTATTGACTCAGTATGCATGCAGCTTGTCTATTGACTCATGCATGCATTTGCTAAATTTCCTGGCCATTGGTTAATATTTATTCATCCTAGTAATTATTTAATTACCGGTATCTGTTGCAATGCTCAATAGTTAAAAATACTGTTTTCTTTTTCATTTTCCTCCACCTATACATTTACTTATATAATTTCAAATAACTTTTTTTTGCCTACTTCACTACTATTGATTGGGTGTTGCAGTACAAATATGATTTTGTTTGTTTGTTAAGTATTGCTTAGACTCTCACTTTCTATTAAAAAAGAACACAACATAAATTAGACAACTTTTTTCTACATATTATATCCAGAGAGAGTAGTTGTAAAAAATGTGTATGTATGTTCATTGTAGGAAAAGATACAAATGTAGCATCACCAGAGTTGCTCTGAGCTACTCATTATGGTTCAACTAAGCTTTTCAAATATGTTTTTTTATTAAAGTGCGGCTGCAGCCAATTTGTTGAGCTGAGACTGCTTTGTTATAACTATATTGATTTAAAAGTAGACATTGAATAAAAATATTAGTTGGCACCACATGAGACAAAACTGAACCCAGAAATCAAACTAATGCTGATGTTTTATTACATGTTTGTCTTTTTGTACAGTCTTGAATAGTTATGTACACACACAACATGTACATCAGACTCTAAAACGAATGTATTTATATTATTTATGCAACATCAACATACAATTTACATTACATTAATTCACAACTTTGTTAAAATGTGAACAAATAATAATTAATTACAACATAGCAAACTAAACACATAAATGAGTAAATAAAGAGTCAACTCTAGAGAACAATTTTAAAAAATCAAAATGTACACAACTTTGAATTACTGGGTTTAAGGATTCATCATTCATTAACTCTACCATTTTCATTCCATTGAGTTTTATTTTTAAAACTTTTTTTTCCCCTGAATATACGATTTAACAAGATTATGTATTTTAAAAAAAAAAGTGTATTTCCAAGGCAGTTAAGATTAGCTGCTAAAGGCACGTTGACCTCAGTAGCCTGACTTGCAGACCAGAGTAAAGAGACATAAGACAAGACCTTGGCGATACAATTTCATTGTTTGACAAGACCTTGGCGATTAAAATTTCATTGTTTGACAAGACCTGGGCAATACGAATTCATTGCTAAAGATGGGATAGAAATGACCTAAAATAAATTAATATTTGCATTTTTTTTTTTTTTAATTAAGGATTAGAAGGAATGGTTATGGTGGGAATGTTGGTGCAAAGGAATGTGCCTAACAGTAGATATTAAATATTTTAAACCCATGTGTGCTAAAAAAAATGTGTGTTATGACAGACTTGTTGCTGTCTTATACACACACTTTACCAAAGATTGAGGACCCGTACATGGAACTACTCAGAAAACACTGATGTCACAGCATAGAATAGTTCATAAACTTCATTGTTCATATTTTTATTTAAGAGTTTTAGTACCCTACGTTTTTGTAATGTCCAGTTTGAAAAACTCAAGCCATTCCAAAAGATTTATAGATTTAAATAAAGATTTTTGACAAAGCTATTTGGGAATTAGTAGTACTCTTGATCTGTATAGGTGGTAAAGGTTTCTACTTTTGATTTCCCTCAAGGGAACAAGACATTTTTAAGGTCAAGATCTAAGGAGTTCAAGAGGTTAAAGTGCAGATGCGAATTACTTCAACAACACCAGAATTCAAGTAATAGAAACGCATGCAGAAAATGTGTATTCTGTCATGCCAATCTATTTCACACAAAAAAGGCAAAAAGTAAAATTGAATTTCAGATAAATATCAACTTTAAAAAAAACAACTATAGTGTAACTAATCAACAGCCACTAAGGCGATGCCAACTAACAAACTCTTAAAAATTTAAAAAAATAAATACTTTGCTCTAGAGCATGGCAAGCAAAACTCATAATAAAAAAAGAAAGAAACAAAACAAAGAAGTCAAATTCAAATATCATTGAAAAAAAAATATCATAAGAACCCAGTGTAGGATGATTTATTGAGAATGAAATTATTACCGGTAGGTTAAAAGTAGATAATTTGGTTTGATCTATAATTGAACAAAGTGAGTTTGGTTACTGTTTTGGAAAACAAACAAAGAAAAAAAAAAACAGCAACAACATAAATGTTAAAATTTTTCTTGTATATTAAATTAAAAAAACATTTAACTAAAACTATATACAAAACAACACATTGCAAGTTAGTGGCAACCCGAGGCTCGCAGTAACTTTTTTTCTTCTACTTCTTTTATTCCTCATTTCATTTGTCTATGTACAAGTTTACACATCATAATAAATATGGTCCCATTTGATTCTTTTTGTCAACTTTCTTGTATATTTACAGGAGAATAAAAAATAAATCTGTATTCAACAAATGAATGTGGTTAATTAGAATAAAGAAAAAAAAATGCTATCACCGTGGTTTGTGTATCATTAGAATTAGAATTAAAAACAATTTGAAAAAAATTAAAATATTTGTCCAAATAACAGAAAAAAAAATCACATTGTTTTTTTTTTTCAAAACGTACTGACTTATATAAGAATCAGCCTCAAGTCGAAGTAATGTTGAGAATAGACATGGTCCTAATTAAATGGTGACGTACTAACACAATATCAAATTCAAAATGAATGAGACATTTTCCCATAAAAATCAGATTATAACACATTCAGTGGATTTCTTATCGTTTATTTCTGGAAATTTTTATGTTAATTATGAACTTTTTTCCTCTCCACTCAATCAGAATATGACTTATGCCGGTGTTGTACAAACAAAAATTTCTAGAGGTATAGTTCAAGGGAATGACAAACTTTTTTAAACATGTAGATTTAACTTAGATATGACCAATAATGAAAAATTTTAATATGGCCATTAAACAATAAAGTATTTCTAGTCTTATGAATGCACAACTCATTTATGGACAATTAGATTATACAAATTAGTTTGCTAATTAGATTTGCCTATCTACTTCTGCTGCGGTAAAACAGCTTTAACACATTTGTTGCACAAGTTAAATATTAACTTAAAAATTCCCATGATTTTATTTATATCATTAATAGAATTTCATTTTTTTGTAATATAAATAATAAGGTCTATTATATAATTATTTTATTTACAACTTTGAAAAAAAGAAAATCAACATAAAAAAAAAAATATTTCAAGTAACAATTTTTATGTAAGGTATCTTTATAAACCAATTGTAACATTTTAATCCAGGTAATCATCTATAAATAAAAAACAAGGGTTATAGGTTTGAAAAGTTTACTGTATTATAAAAAATTAGTTTAATGCTACCATCAACATGCCAGGTCATCAACTTTTTTTTCTTCCATTTCATAATTTCATAAAAGAAAGTTTCAAAGAAGTAATAATTCAACTTTACTTTATCAATTATTTTGTTGAGCTTAAAGAATAAATATTTCTTTTTAATATTTTGTGGATACTTTTAAAATTATACAAAGTCTTGTAATTTATTATTTTAAAGTTGTTGTTTTTTAACATTATAAGATCATTACTAATTACTACAAAAAAAAAATGACTAATTAGATATGCTGGATGCCTTTATGTAGGAAACTGAAATGCAGTTAATTGTGTAATAAAAAACATAAATAAATAAATGCCTGTCATTCTTTTAGTCTGAATAATCTGTGCAATAAACTAATTTTTAAACAAAGAACCTTTCAACATTTTAGTCTCCACTGTTAGCTAGCTGTAAAGGTTTTGACACAAAGTTAGTTGGTTGGTTCATTTCAGTGACTTTAGTTACATGTCAGGATTAGTAAATTCATTTCTGCATATCAACATAACAAATAAATGTAGCAATTAATATTCACTGTAACTATTTTATCATATGATCCAATTTTTAGTATATCAATGTTATAAAGGTGAATATTGCCAACTTTACCAGTAAAATGTAACATATACTTATCATATACAGCATATCCATCTATTAATCATAAATATAGATCCACATGGTCTGATCACCCGCGGGAAGGTATAGAGACACCCATTTACCTAATACTTAGGTACATCACTGCATAATATCAGAGACATGAAAACTTCTTGTACATAAACACACCTGAGTGTTTAAGTAAGTGAGACGAGGGCGGGCATATTCAATTGAATGTTAGTGTGTACTCGGCTAACACATAGAATGAAAGCTATGCACACCTAGACACATATAAAATCAATTAGCTATATTGGTGTGTAACCATTGAGAAGCAAAGACAAAACATGGGAAATGTACAATAAATATCATGATGTCTCAATATCAACAACCAATGACCATTTTTGTTTGTTTGGAATCAACATAGTAAAATGTCAAAATTTTAGTTTTAACAAAATCCTCTGAGAGAAAGACTGATAAAATGATTGCTCTATGTGTTTGTTTTGTTAACAAGCATATAATTTATACCTTACACGTAACAACATTTATCTTTGTTGGGCTGTGATTTTAAATGGCCACAAAGATACAGAACATACCTTAAGGGACTTTAGCAAGTAGCCTACATTACTAACAGACATTGTTTTTAAGATAATTCAATGGGAAACATTTTATAGTTTTAAAGTAAATTAATCTCGTCTGACCACATTGATCCATAGGGCCGGTGATGCAGCGTTCACAAGTTTCCCTGGCCATGGCATACTAGGGGAATGTGTGGCCAGAACAATGCCTAATAGCCTTTACTTTACCCCAATTAAACTCAGGTACCCATAAAAGCTGGGTAGACTCAGGGACACACTCCAGACCCAGAAACAGATCATAGCCTTCACCAGGATTCAAACCCAGGACATTTGGTATGTCAACCAAACATGCTACTACCAAGCCCCTGAATAGTTTTAAAATCACATTCTAGAAAACTCAAAACAAATTATACATGTTCAGAAATCTGAAAGAGTTTCTTTAAATTCTGATGAAGATCACAGTTCGTCAAGTTGGGTGTCTGAACTAACTGGTTTTTATTTAAATCAAAGATTTAAAGCTAAAATATTATTTAGTAATTTGTCAACAGATCAGTGTAAGAGCCAGAGTGAGAGTTGTACAAATCATAGAAGGAGGTAGTTTTATCAAATATAGCAGAGGAGATTCTTTCCAACAAAAACCCCCACAACTTATTTACAAAAATCTAGCTTACAGTTAGTTTTTGCCCGTAATTGTAATTCAACCACAACCTTAAATTGAAAAACAAGTGTATGCTTTCCTTGTTCTAAAATATTGCTCATGTTTATTGCATTGAAATCCCTGATGTAACAATAACCCTAATCTAAACATTTTTAAAGGTTGAATATCCATTGATGAATTTTATCTGTATTTCTTATTTTATATAAAACAAATGCAATGTACTGTGTATATTTGGATAAATGATATCAGAACCCAGATCAACACAGATTGTAAACTATTTATTTAGATAACAAAAGTAACTGTAAAGTATTTAACTGTAACTCTGGGAACACTTACTTAATTGTAACACTGGGAATATTTACTTAAATGTAACACTGGGAATATTTACTTAAATGTAACATTGGGAATATAATGGTAGCAGTAGAACATCAAGTAACTGAAAACAGTTTTGTTCACAATCATCACATAAATGCTTTTCTCAACAGTGATGTCACAACAGCTGGACTAGTTTAGCGGACAATCACTTTCCCACTGTCTTTCTCGTCCCTGGCCAGCTTGGAGGGCGCCTGTGGGGTACCACTTGCAGGGGAGCCAGATGTCGAAGAGAGCATGGCCAGTGAGGCCCTGGACGCTCGGATGATCTCCATCACCATGCCCTTGCAATCGCAGCAGATGGCCATGAGGGGGCCCTTCAGGAGGCTCCGCTGGGCCGACTTCAGGCCGCTGGTTATGTTAACAGAGTGGGACCTCTGGACGGGCTTGACAACCGGGCCCAGGTTGGCGCTGGTGTCCGAGGCCTCCTCTTCCAGGTCACTGTAGCTGTCAGGGATGATACGCTTCCTGCTGGGGCTGCTGTCTCGGGTTGGTGGCACGGAGACTGGAGGAGCAGATCTGGAGAGAAACATTTTGTAGGTTTAAACTAAAGCTATTTTAAAAGGAATCTTCACAGAAATGAAGAAAGTCTAGACATAAACGTGCAGAGCTATTTTTACATTTTTATTGTTTGAGTGAAAATTAAGTAAAGTCTCCATCCCTGACCAAGTTGGTTCATTTGTAAAGCATCATTCTATAATTATCCTGGCTACAGTATACAAAGGTGCAGCTCAGCACAATGTCCAGCCATCTTTACTTTTGTCTTTAATATGTCAGATACTCATCACAGCTGAAAAGACTCAGGGACACACTCCTGGCCGAAGGGAAAAAAATCTGGACATTAACCTGAATTGGAACCCAAGACCTCCGGTAAAGCAATGCAAGTGCACCGCCACTAGATCACCTTGTCCCTAACCCTAAATGTGAACTCACAGCTTATGGAAAAAATGGCTTTTCAAAAAAGCTGCTTCAAGAAATTATAGTTTTACAGCACATCTAATTTAACTCATTTCAACTCAACATATGATAAGTAAATTGAAATACGAATGTCTTGAGTTGGACCCTGATAGGTTGAGCTGTCTAGGTGTAAGACCAGGTTGTTTAAGACCAAGAAATTAAAAAGGAGAAAAATGTGTGCTTCTTTATATATAATTAAAATATGTTTACAGCATAAAGCAGGTAGTAGAAAGACTTACAAGCATAAAGCAGGTAGTAGAAAGACTTACAAGCATAAAGCAGGTAGTAGAAAGACTTACAAGCATAAAGCAGGTAGTAGAAAGACTTACAGCATAAAGCAGGTAGTAGAAAGACTTACAAGCATAAATCAGGTAGTAGAAAGACTTACAAGCATAAAGCAGGTAGTAGAAAGACTTACAAGCATAAAGCAGGTAGTAGAAAGACTTACAGCATGAAGCAGGTAGTAGAAAGACTTACTTGATAAAGCAGGTAGTAGAAAGACTTACAAGCATAAAGCAGGTAGTAGAAAGACTTACTTGATGAATTTCTGTATAAACTCATGGGTCTCAGTGGTCAGTGGTGCTGGACTCAGGGTGTACACTGGGATATTTTTAAAATGGTCTGTTGGTATATTCATCTAGGCAGAGACAGAAAAATAGAATGTTAAATCACAGTGTTTGCAGTGATACATTTTTGGAGGTCAGTGCTGACTTCAAAAAAAATTACAAATACTCATACATACACACAGAGGAAACCCAAAATATTTCTTTGACCAATTAATATGCAGAGACCACTAGACCCCAGCTAAAATCCTTCAAGTCCAGGGCTCAAAGGTAGCCAATATTAATTCTCAGCACTTTTAGGGCTTTTAGTGGATCAATGAAAGAAACAGGTGTATGGGTATTATTGTCCAGTTCACACAGACAATTTGCCTGCCATGGTGATAATAACATTCAACAAGCATATTTGTCATGTGCATATATTTAATTATTGTTGCTGCCCTATGCGCCAATGGCGTTACGGGCAGTAAGTAAGTAAGTTAATATTTAATTATAGCACATATGAATATTAGGGTGCGTATGTATATGACCAATAAAGCACTTAAAATGATGTTGTTAGGGGCATGGTCTCCCCTTGAGCAAGAGTGTTGAGGTTTCACTAGGACATGGATTGTGCAGAGAGAAAACATCACAGTTGCAGTGGCTTGAAGTTTTGGTTTGACGTCTACTTGAAGACTTGTATAGATTTGGAGACTTCAGAGTTTTGATACTAGTTCATGTGTGAATGAATCATCATTATCATCATCTATATTATTACAGAGGTTGAGATTGAAAGCTTTGAAACCACTTGTATTTAATCTTTCTTCAATGATATTAGTTCACCATTCAGTTCAGTTTTGTACATTAAAAAATATTCACCAATTGTGAGTTAAAGATATGAAAAAATAATACAAGTCTCACCTTCCTTAAACATTTGGAACACACAGTTCTCTTACAAAGTTTGCACTTGGCTCCCCATTCACCAAATAGAGAAAATTTTGTGGTTTTACATGTGAAACAAATCTGAATACAGATAAAACAAAAAGAAACAAAGTTTGATTGAGTTCAGCTTTTACACTATTTCAATCATGGGGTTTAGATTTAATAAAAAATAAAAACAACACAAAAAAACTGGAATATTTAGTTGTGAAACTAATTTATTTTTAGGCTTATAGTTTTTTTTGTTTGCAATTTGTAATTATTTATGACATAAAAGTTAAAAGTTTTGCCTTTTAGACCACATTGTCTTCTTCTTTTTCATTGTACTGTGGAGACCCCCGTTAGACCAGAGGAAAAAGTCCACAATTTAAGGGGGATTTGATTAAGAATGCTCCTGGGATCAAAAGTGTGCATTAACTACTAATAAATATTTAATAACATAAAAAAAGATAGTTATAAATAGAGAACGGAGTTTCATTGAAGTTTCATTTGGGGCAAGTGATGTTAAAAATTAAATAATTAAAAGTAAATTTATTTTATTTCAAGCAGACGTCAAAGTCATTTAAAAGTGCACAAAGGTATAAAAGACAAAAATCAAATATAAAATATTCAAGTTAAATGTTTTTACTGTCACTCTATTCACAATGCATGTCAACAAATTTCCTATTTAAATGAGACATTGGGAGTGCCTTACCTTGCTTTTAGAGACTTGCTGATATAGGTCAGGGTGTGAGATTAAGGACTCTAGCTCTGCTTTGGTCAGGACTTCACGGATGTGTGTCACTTCCTCCAGTGTCAGGCTGAGGCATTCCACTGGATTCTGCCAGTGTTTCTGTGATGTGGATAAACAACCACTTTTATTAAACAAAGATTAAACAACAAACTCAATCAAACAACCACTTTGATCAAACAGCGATTGAACAACCAGCTCAATCAAACAACCAATGGGGTCAAACAGCGATTGAACAAAAAACTCAATCAAACAACCACTTTAATCAAACAGCGATTGAACAACAAACTCAATCAAACAACCACTTTAATCAAACAGCAATTGAACAACAAACTCAATCAAACAACCACTTTAATCAAACAGCAATTGAACAACAAACTCAATCAAACAACCACTTTAATCAAACAGCAATTGAACAACAAACTCAATCAAACAACCCCTTTAATCAAACAGCAATTGAACAACAAACTCAATCAAACAACCACTTTAATCAAACAGCAATTGAACAAATAACTTAATCAAACAACCACTTCTTTAATCAAACAGCGAGTGAACAACCAACTCAATCAAACAACCACTTTAATCAAACAGCAATTGAACAACCAACTCAATCAAACAACCACGCCGCCCGTATGCCAGGCAAAATGTATCCCTCCCTTTCCCCCGCTTTATCTGACAGGCCTAGGAAGAATCTGGAATCAGAACAAGGTGATAGAAAGCTACAGCACAGTGACGAATAACTTAAATGTAAAGGATTACAATTCTGGTCTGAAAAAGGCTCGAGTCTGAACAATAAGCCAAACACCAAACAGTAAAATTAATTTGCTAAGCATTCAATCACACACAAAATAATATAAAAAATCAGTTAACCATTTCGCTTTTGGACCATTTATATTTTTTTGGTGAGTTTTACTAGATTTTCATGTAGTGTTTAAAAAACATAATCCCTTAGATTAAATCTAAATTCTCTGATTGTTTGTTTCTTTCTTTCTTTGTGGCAAAACTTTTTGAAGCCTTATTGACCCGATTCCCATCCAGCTGAAACTTAATGCATTGACTAGTTGCCATTGACTTCACTTAAATCTATTAAAATATTAGCCCCATCCCCACAACATCAGTTTTACTTTTTCTTTTTCATTACACTTCATGGTGTGTATTTTTAAATCCTTTTTTGATAACTTTGTTTTTGTGTGTGTTTTTCAAGGGGAACAAATAATGGTGGGTAAATTCAAAAGATTTCACCAAAAAACAAACAAACAACAAAAATGCAAATAAAAAGATGTACAAAAAAAAAAATTCTTAGGGATAGTTTGGATATCAATCTAGGACAGTGTTTGTGGCCTTGTGAATGCATTCAGATATTGATAATAATAATATTAATAATAAAGATATTAAAATCAACAAACTTGTAGAAACATTTTGTGTAGGTTTTAGGATAATTTTAGCAAAATGCGAAATCTCTTGCCTATATTTAAATCATACAATTGTAGAGGGAGTTAATAATGTTGGTTTCATAAAAAAGTTAGAAAAATTAAATTTTGTGCCAAAAGTAAAAAAAAAAATTGCCCAAATAGTTTTTTTTAATACTCACAGGCAAGGGAGTAACTCTAGTTAAAAATGTTTGCTTCAATTCCTGGGTTGTTGTTACTGGGACTGATGGTGAACTATGTACCGGGCTGGAACTGGGGCCTTCCACTGCGGTCTTCAAATTGACTTCCTTTTTCACTCCTGCGATCCCAGCCTCTTCCAAGTGGCGCCACCTGGCCAACCTAGCCTCTTCCTTCTGCAGTTTCTGCTGCAGGACGTCGGAGCCTCCCACATTTCTGAGCTTGTCGGCAGGCCTTCTGGGGGTTTGCTCCAAGTCTACGAGGGCTTGTGAAGGTGACGGGGAGGAGGGCTGGCCCTCCAACGGTTTCTTTTGCCTGTGAGACATCTCTTCGTCTTGCAACGTCCTCCATCGGGTCACTCTTTCCTCCTCTTCAGGGGAATTGAAAGGCTTAAGTCTGCTTTCCTTTTTTTCAATGAAGGAATACCTGATGTTGTGTTTGTCCTTCAGGGTTAATCCAGGTGCCGCCCCTGAGTACAAGTTCACACCACCGTCCAGAGATGGACGCCGGGCTATTAAATTGTCACTTTTGGAAGATAACGATCCACTATTGCTGTCCTTACTAGAATACAACTCTTCATCGTCTGTACCGAATGTTGTGGTCACGGAATTTATTTGTCTTTGGTTACTACTGACCATTATTTTCCTCTTTGGGCTGTTTGTGTTTGACATGGGGTTGTTGTCCCTGTTCAAGTGACTTCTTTCAGACAATGTTCGAGACGAAGTCGCCTTCCTTAGCCTGCTGGCATCTTGCGCTGGGTCACTAGGCTCGTAAGGGGACACAGTCTCTAAAGATGGTGTGGAGATAGAGAGAGGGCTTTTAAAGTATCCCGGAGACTGCAGGGAGACGTCCAAGTCCAGTGAACTGACCCGTGACTTGTCCAAGCTTCTATCTGGCGCATGCATGCTTGAGTTGGAAGGGGCCACAGATTGAGGTCTGTGGGAGGCATGCAGGGAACTGGAGGCCCTAGGCTTAGAAGTGTACATGCACATTATTTCTGACATGCTTGCGGATTGTGGGCCGGAGGAGGGACCAAGCCGCTTGTTTGTATTACTAGCCTGCTGTACATTTCTACCCCCTGTCTTGTTCTTGGGCAACGCCAAGGCTGAGCTCCTCACCCTGCCCTTGCATGGCGGCGATGGATTCGGCGGAGGAGCCTGCTCGTGGCTCCAGGACCTTCTGATGGCGCCATGCTTAGGGGGCGATTCCGTTCCCCCAAAGACGTCATCCATCTCCGGTATGGAAGTGAGCTCCGTCGGAAGCGAGGTGAGGGAGCGGCGGTGATCGGGCGCAGTCCTGCTCCGCAGGTGCGGGTTTCTGAGTAAAATTTGATTAGAGAGGTCATGCTCGGAGAAAGAAGTCCTAGGCAAGAGTTTTGTACCACCACCAACAGGCGAGAACTGATGAGAAAGAGGGTTCTCCCTCACGGGGGAAGGCTCCTCCTCCTCTGTCAGAGGCGGCAACTCTTGGGACTGTACCTTTCCATCCATAGACGAGTCACAAACCATTATGGTGTGCCTCCTCTGTAATCTAGTGGGCCGGGTTGCACTGGTGCCGTTGAGTAACGTCTCCTTCATTACTGTAAGCAAAAGAAAATGTCAAACTGTTATTGCAGTGTAATTCGCAAACAGAAAGTAAAGCAACTAATATTTAACATGCAAATAAAACATAGAAACAGTCACTTAAAATATGAACACAACAGACCAGGTGGAAAAAAACAAGAACTAAACATAACTGTATGAATGTGGCCAATCAACTTACCAGCTCTCTGCCATGAGATGGGTGGTGTCATTGTATTGGCTAATAACAGAGGTGATGTTTGATTGGAGTGGTTGCTGGTACAGTCTTCATCTTCTGACGATTCCTAGATTAGAGGATTTTTATAATAAAGTAAGTTTGGGCCAGGTTGTTTGAAGTGTAATAATAACTCTATAATCTAACAATCTCATCCTTACATGTCACAGATGTTTCTTCAGGTACAGAAGATTATTTCACCCTAAGCGTCTTAGATTTCTATCATCTCAAATGTTACACATGCTTTTTTTAAAATAGAAGATTAATGTATCTAGGGATGAACCAAGAGCACACCGAGCATGCTAAACTTAATAGCATGGATAGAAGCGCTATAAGAAATGACTATTATTCTTCTCTTCTTATTCTCTTATGTCAAACAATAACTGAAAATCTGTTTGTTGGTTTGGAAAGAAATAACAGTATTGTAAAAGATTATCTGGTTTGTTGGGAGATAATCTTCGACCCCAAGTAGCCCATTATTTTATTTTTTTCTGAATGAATGATTTTAAAGATTTGTGTTGGATCTGCATGAATTAGGTCAGGGGTCAGCAACCTTTTGATAATAGTGTGCCAAAGTGGGATTTCTAATTCATTCAGCATGCCAACAACCTCAAAGTCACCCTGCTTTAGCACTCAATTTCTTATGGAAGATACTTTAATAGTTGTTTTTTAGGAGTCTTCCGTGAGCCTTTGAAAATCAAGTCTGACACGCGTGCCGTAGGTTGCTGACCTTTGAAAAAGGTCACAAACTGACTTGCAAAACAACAACAACATTAATTTCTTTTATAAATTTCCTTTACGGCTTGATAAAGTATATCAATGATATTTTGGCTTTTTAGACTATGATGTTAGAGGAGTAGGGTGTGAATGCTTTGTTCAATTGGACATTTCTGTATTTAAGGAAAAAAAAAATCAACATTATCTGTTCAAAATATGATTTCCAAAAAACAATGAACTGTTTTGATAAAAAAAATATTAACATCCTTAATACTCCAAGAGTTCTACCTTCATTTCATGTAACAAGTAAAAAATAAATAATATTTTTTCTTCAATCTCCTTATTACCTCATTGTTCAGCAGGAGACTGAGATCTGCTTTGATGACACGTTTAGTAGGAGGCGGAGCTTCAGGCTCGTCACTCACTCCAAGTTTTGGCTTTTCAACTGGCAAATTATATAATGTTTTTTTTTTAATTGAAATGTCATTCCAAAAAAGTTAATAGACAAAAATTCTATTTAAAAAAATTAGAATAGTTTCTTATCTTATCTTATATATTACAGATGTGCCTTCTAGAAAGTAGATTATTGCGTCCTACGCTCATCCATGGTCCAAGTCTAGTCTTGCATCTTTATTAATGTTTTAAATGATGTTAAGTTACTGGTTTTCCTGTTTTTTTTATGCAACCCATTCCATGCCCGAATACCACTCGGGAAGAAAGAGTACTTATATGCATTTGATCTCGCAACAACATTGTTTACATAGGCCACACATAAATAATCTAAGTGTACAGTAATGTGCAGTACAATAAGAAGAAAAGCCGCCACTGACCTAATAGTTTTCCTTCTCTGACTGGTCGCAGCTTTGGTTTTCCTCTGATTTCCTTCATTAAGAGTTCTCGTGGATCTGGGGGTGATTGGGGCTTGGGCTTTAACTTACGCTCATCCACCTGAAAATGAACATCACACCTGTCAGTCGAGCTATAAGGGACAGGTTCAGTATATCACATGGGGCATCACACCTGTCAGTCAAGCTATAAGTGACAGGTTCAGTATATCACATGGGGCGCGCTAGCCGAGTGGCAGCGCGTTGGACTGGCGATCCGAAGGTTCTGGGTTCAAATACTGGTGGAGGCTAGATGGTCTTGAGGGTCTCCCTGATTCTAGCCAGCCCTGATGTGTACCGTGTACCTGACATTAGTTGTGGTAAAGCAAAGGCGGCTGGGCATTGTACTGGCCACACATCCCCTAGTATGCTGTGGCCACAGAAACTGGTGAACGCTGCTTCAACAGCCCTATGATCAGTTTGGTCCAAAGGGTACTTTACTTTTACTTCAGTTTATCACACCCTGCGTACAATGGCAGGTTGAAGTACAATGGCAGGTTGAAGTACAGTGGCAGGTTGAAGTACAATGGCCTGTTGAAGTACAATGGCAGGTTGAAGTACAAAGAAAGGTTGAAGTACAAAGAAAGGTTGAAGTATAATGGAAGGTTGAAGTACAATGGCAGGTTGAAGTACAATGGCAGGTTGAAGTACAATGACAGGTTGAAGTACAATGACAGGTTGAAGTACAATGGCAGGTTGAAGTACAATGGCAGGTTGAAGTACAATGGCAGGTTGAAGTACAATGGCAGGTTGAAGTACAATGGCAGGTTGAAGTACAAAGAAAGGTTGAAGTATAATGGAAAGTTGAGGTACAATGGCAGGTTGAAGTATAATTTTTACTTTTTTCAAGGCTTAAATGCTGTTGTTGTTTTTTAACTACTTCAGGCAACCCATTCCATAATTAGGTAAAATCAAGTATCCCTTTTCAAACCAATTTGATTTATAGGGAAAGTGAAGCAGCATTCACAAAGTTTCTGTTGCCCTGGCACACCAGGGGGATTGTTTGAACAGCGCAATGACCATCCGCCTTAGTTATCCCAAAACTACTCTCAGGTATCCACAAAAGCTGGTTGGACTCCCTCCAAGTCCAAGACCCGGCAACAATCACAGCCGTCACCGGAATTCGAACCCGGGACCTTTTTGGAAAGAAAATTGAGCCATTATGAATTAGTCCTCGGACAGTAGGCCTAAATATGGAAATTGTTTTTTTTTTTAAATCTCTCTTTCTTTGGACATTGATTAGTTTACCGAGTTATAGTACCATAGGCTACTACGTTACATTTTAATCTCCTTTCCCGCAAAGTTTGTAAATTGAGTGGTTCGTTGTACCGTATGTTGTTTGCTTTCTGACATGAATGGGAATCAGAAATGTTTGCACCATCACACGGAGTACACAAAGCGAGCTAGAAGTAACACAAATCTACACGACTGCCACTAACTACCTGCAATTATTAACAGCCACTAATTATTGCAACTCACTCACGGTGTGGCCTCGGCAATTAGCTGCTCCATGCTGTGTTGGCTGCAGCTAGCTAATATTGCTTTGTAATGTCATACCCAGAGCGAAAAACTGATACAAACATTTGTTCCCATTTGTTCAAGGAAGCCAGTAAGATTTGTTACAATAATATAATAGTTAGCCACATAACAACACAAATATGGGCATGCTTGTGCGTGTGTTTGTGTGTGTTTAGGTCTAGCAGAAAACAAACGTACAAATTAAAACGGAGTTAAAAACAACAATCATAGAACCGAATCGATGCCTTTGTCCAATAATTAAACATAAAATTGATATCATGGCTACTAAACAAACCTAGACTAGATAAAAATGACAATGAAACAATCATAGACTTGAGATATTGTCAAACAATCATAGACTTGAGATATTGTCAAACAATCATAGACTTGAGATATTGTCAAACAAACATAGACTCGAGATATTGTCAAACAATCATAGACTTGAGATATTGTCAAACAAACATAGACTCGAGATATTGTCAAACAATCATAGACTTGAGATATTGTCAAACAATCATAGACTTGAGATATTGTCAAACAATCATAGACTTGAGATATTGTCAAACAATCATAGACTTGAGATATTGTCAAACAATCATAGACTTGAGATATTGTCAAACAATCATAGACTTGAGATATTGTCAAACAATCATAGACTTGAGATATTGTCAAACAATCATAGACTTGAGATATTGTCAAACAATCATAGACTTGAGATATTGTCAAACAATCATAGACTTGAGATATTGTCACACAATCATAGACTTGAGATATTGTCAAACAATCATAGACTTGAGATATTGTCAAACAATCATAGACTTGAGATATTGTCAAACAATCATAGACTTGAGATATTGTCAAACAATCATAGACTTGAGATAATGTCAAACAAACATAGACTCGAGATAATGTCAAACAAACAAACATAGACTCGAGATATTGTCTAACAAACAAACATAGACTCGAGATAATGTCAAACAAACAAACATATACTCGACATAATGTCAAACAAACAAACATATACTCGACATAATGTCAAACAAACAAACATATACTCGAGATAATGTCAAACAAACAAACAAAGACTCGAGATAATGTCAAACAAACAAACATAGACTCGAGATATTGTCTAACAAACAAACATAGACTCGAGATAATGTCAAACAAACAAACATATACTCGAGATAATGTCAAACAAACAAACATATACTCGACATAATGTCAAACAAACAAACATATACTCGACATAATGTCAAACAAACAAACATATACTCGAGATAATGTCAAACAAACATAGACTCGAGATAATGTCAAACAAACAAACATATACTCGAGATAATGTCAAACAAACAAACAGACTCGAGATAATGTCAAACAAACAAACACAGACTCGAGATAATGTCAAACAAACATAGAATCAAGATCAGGACAATCTAATAAACAAAAGAATCTAGTCCCGACCAACAGAAATTAATGACAAGTTGGAATCTACACAAAACTAGTTCGTAGTGACTTAACTCGTTCTCAAATACCTAATATATATAATCCACGCTTTTGCCACATCAATCAAATCATAGACTATTATTAGATATATGATTATAGTCTCTGATCAAATCAAATACAGAATCCACCCAAAGGCGGACTCGCAAATTTAAAAAACGAAGAAGAAGAATCGAACCAGATCTAATTATAGCAATTATTAATACGTGGAATCGAATCCTTGCATTGTTATACAAACCCAGAAAAAACAACAACAATGATTTGAAGTTAGAACTGTTTCAACAGCAGGTAAAGATCCAATTTTTAAACTGAATGAAAATATATCGGGCTCAGAAAAACACAACAACAACGAGCAATCAAAGTCAAACACAGAAATCGAATCCAAATGGCAGAAATGTCCCGTAGTCTTGTAAATGTTGACACCAAATAAGAAACGAGGGAGGCTTATGTTACTAAATTTAGAAACACGAGACTCTTAGCTCACACCCTACCCTCCCCCCCTCCACCACTCCTCTCTTGCTGGCTCTCCCATCTCTATCTCTTTATCAGGCATACAAATACAAACACACACACACACACACACTCTCTGTCTCGATTCGGCGGCCGATCCCCCCCCCCCTTCCACAACCACCAAAACCCAGAATCTGGCTATCTGGAACACACTGCCCTTCAAGAATTCCAGACGAGCCTATGGCCGAGTTTTGGCATCGACCAAGTTTTTGTTTTGGTTTCTGCCCCCCCCCTTCATCACCTCTTTCCCCGCAACACACACACACACGAGACAAGCCAACACAGAGACATACACGAATAATCGATACATTGGAAAGGTCCTTATGTCGTAAGAACTTGTTACAATTAAGTGACTCTTGTGTAAGAGATGGAAGAGGAAATAGAGAGAGAGAGAGAGAAAGAGACAAAGAGAGATAAACAGAGAGAGAGAGAGAGAGAAAGAGAGAGAGAGAAAGAGAGAGAGACAAAGAGAGAGAGACAAAGAGAGAGAGAAGAATTAGGGAAGCGATTAATCAGACAGAGGGACAGAGACGACCGATGTAGACTGGTATAATAAGACACACAGCAGACAGATAGTTTGAATATTGTCGACAGATAAATTATAATAGCCAGGGCCCTCGAGAGAAAAAAAAGATGCCGGTACGAAATCTTTTGTGGGCCCCCTCCCCTCCCGGCCAAACACCTTTTTTTTTCTAACACTAGTCATATCTAGATGATTTGTTTGTATTACGTACGTTTGAAAAATCAGGAAACTTTTTAAAAGGTCTGTGGACCATTTTATGAAACTGTCATAAGTGTTACCATTTACCATTAGAGTGTATAATCATTTCAGTCACAGCCTTGCAGGTCTATTACAAAAATACATTAATCAAGTACATAGTTCTTAGTTTAAATTGTTGTAGATCTAATTGTTCCTCCGCTTCAGTATTGATCAGAATTGATCTAATTATTTACAAATATGCCCAAATAATTTAGCTTTTGAATGCTTACTGTAAAATAGACAACAGAAAATACATCCAAAGGCCTACATGAATTATATAAAAAAAAAAAAAGAGAAGAAAAAAAAATAGTTTTATTAACAGGGCTGCCTTAAATTGCGTGCCTTTTACTTGGCAAAACTACGAATTACCGTGTCAAAGTATATTTGTCTTTCAATGCCAGACTCAATACTGAGCCTAGCCAAGTTGTACAGGCGATCCTGACTTATGGTGGACCTAAGGCAATTTTTGATGAGCTTAATTTTACTTAAGCTCCTCTCTGCTAATGCTACTGTTGCTGGTGATGTAAGGGACATCCTCGAATTGACACTTATGTTATTAAAAAACATTTCTAATTCGGAATTTACCAAAGCATTTAGCTGTTCTAATGCACCCCAACTGTTCTTTACCAAAAAGTGGATTGTGAACCCTTGTTAGGTGAATTATTTCCTGAAGAAAGTCTTCACAACTTATGTTATTATAATACTTTTCTGCTAACTTGGCAGCTTTATACTTCAAGTCTTCTTCTGACATCTTTTGGTAGTTCCAAAGAAAGCTGAATGTGTCAGAAATATCTTTGACTGAATTGAACCGAACTGTAAACTGTAAACCCGCCAATAACACTATCCAATACAACATAAAATATGTGTTTTAGAAAGTGGGCTTCCTTTGGGCATTCTTCTGTTTCGTTCATCTCATTCACATTTTCATCAGGTTTACCCTCATTATGGAATCTTGTTCTTTTTCTGGCACTTGTATTGCTGTTGCTAAACAATTGTACTTCTTTCTGCAGTATGGCTACAACAAACTTAGCTTCTTTCCACATTGCTTTCAAACTGTTTTGCAAAGCTCTAGTTGTGCATATATTTCTATGTTTGCAACTTCCATATCTATAGTCGCATCACAAGCTTGAATGACTTTGTTGCAGAAGTCAATAGGGACTAGTATACTGTGCCACACGACTGACATTATGATGCAAATGAAAGAACCGACAAAACATATAAATTTCATGTATTTCGTTTCTGGTTTTTCGGAGTAAGATTCACCTTTAACAGGTCTTCCAAAGCCAACTCAACCCTTGGTAGATGAGCTAAAAATGGTTTTACACTTTTAATTCGATCTGACCTTATGGTGCTAGAAATGCAATGAAGCTTTGACAGTATTTTCCACCTATTGAGGCTGCAACTGAATAATGTTTATTTACATTTGTCTAAAATTATGATACCTCCAACCTCCCCTCGTGGCTAGCGCACAGGAGATAATTAAAGTGTAAAAGAATCGACTAACTAGCCTTGACTCCCGTACTAGTATGCAACGATATAGAGAATGTAGGCCTAGGCTACTAAGCTAAGAGGGAGAACTGTAAGCCTGTAAGGCTCATAGGTCTATATCTGTAATCGTCCCTGGAGAAAAATAATAAAAAAGAGATAAGAAGATAACATAAGAAAGGGCATTTCTTATAGCACTTCTATCCATGCTATTAAGCATGCTCAGTGCGCTTTTGGTTTAATTTGCAGTGGCAGATGTTCTTACCAAAGAGAAAGGTTTTTTGTTTTTTTTAAAAGATTCTCTTGTCCCAGATTCTCTCAGTGTCTGAGATAGAATGTTCCATAGAGAAGGCGCCACTGATTCAAATGAGCGCACTCCCAGGTACTTCTTTCTGTGTCCATCCAAACTAGGAGTTTTGAGGCGTGTCTGTGACGGAACCATCGATATTTTTATTATCAATAAAAAGGCCAAGGTCTCTAACCGTGTTGGACAACGTTATCTCGGAAGCTCAAACCTTGATCGTAGTAATAGCCGTTTTCCGAAGACTGAGATCAGAACCACAGAAAATTGCCTCTGTCTTGTCATCATTTAATTTAAGTCTGTTTTGCAGTCATCCATGCCTTAACTGTTTGACAGCACTCCTCCACATTACCAACAGCAGCAGCGCAGGCAGACGAATCATCGAAAATAATTAGGCCCTATATTACAACAAAAGGCTTCATTGCCTATTTAACAAAATGTTCAAGCAGACATTCAGAGAATATCAAAATTAAGGGCCCCCAGCGCCACGTGAGATTGTAGGGGGTTCTTGGGCATCTCCTCTTAGCTTAATAGCAACAATTAAAAAATACTTGCGTAATTGCCAATTTAATTTAAAAATTTTAAAATTCATTGGCTTTAGGGGCCCCCCCTAAACTCTCATGGGCCCCGGTACGGCGTACCGGCTGTACCCCCCTCTCGTGGGGCCTGATAATAGCTACGATATATCAATGCATATCACGGGTGGCATAAATCGATATATAGATTTTTATTGATACATAGTAAAAATTAAACAGATTTACGACTTAGAATTAGAAAGAGAGAGAGAGAGGGGGGGGGATTAATGAAGAAAGAAATCAAGAACAAACAATAAGACGAAAACACACACACACTAACGGACATAGAGAGCGAATGTTTAGACCAAAAGGGACAAAGGAATGGCGTCGTGGGGGCGAGAGAGGGGAGGGGAGGTTAACACTGCATTAGCATGCCAGACCTGTAATGTCATAATGGTCTGCTGTAGGACACAGTGACACACAAACAACAACGAAACAACAAGAAGATTAGGGTGAAACACAATGTTCAGGAATTTATCCAAAAGGTGACCGACTTCTGGAAGTCTTTTAAATAAATATTGTTGACATTCTTGATAAGATAAGCAAAATCAGAAAAGCTCTAATGTGTATTAGTGAATCATCACTGCTAACATGAGTGAGAGCATTTAAACCAATCACTAGCTTTACGTGGGTTTATTGGCCTAAATAAAACTAACCAGTGCCCAATGAATAGATAGATAGATAGATAGATAGATAGATAGATAGATAAGGCTTGACTGAGCAGTAAAGTAAAGTACCCGTCGAACCAAATTGATCCATAGGTACGATGAAGCAGCGTTCACTAGTTTCTGTGGCCAAGGCATACTAGTTGATTGTGTGGCCAGCACTATGCACAGCCACCTTTACTTTACCCCAACTAAGGTCAGGTACCCGTCAGAGCTGGGTAAGACTTAGGACTTAGGAGCACCATCCAGACCCGGGAAAAAAAAATCCTAGCCTGCACCAAGATTCGAATCCAGGACCTTCGGTACGCCAGCCAAACGCGCTGCCGCACGGCAGTGCCCCATGTATAGATAGAAAGGGCCTGACTGATTGTGCCCCATGTATAGATAGATAGATAGATAGATGATAGATAGATAGATAAAGCCTAACTCATCAATCTCCCTGTGACAAAACGTCAAAACACAAAGTGCATTGCCGACATCGCTTATGGGCCGCCACGTGCGCGAGAGAACTAGACTGCAACCAAAGAGAGGGATCATAGACAAATTAAACAAATTACGTGGCGGCCATATTGATTTAGCAGCACCGAGCATGTTCAGAGGGATGCAACAAAAACCAAGTGCATGGGGGAGAGGAGGAAAAGGGAATCATATCCTGAGAGTTTTGGGGAAATATATATCGAAATTAAATTTGGTGCCATTGAGTATGAGACAATTTGACGTGGGATTAAAATTGAAAAAAAAAAATTGAAGTTAGAACAACAACAACGTTAGCAGACCTTTTGAATGGTTAAATTGTATTCACAAATTTCATTCATCTTTGGTAACATTTAAACATTTAAGACTAAAATACCTTATTTTTGGTGTACATTAATAAAAATACTCTGCGACCGGTGTAAATAAGTAAAATATCTTACTACTGGTTTAAATTACTAAAATCACGTTACGTTTGTAACAAATGAAATTAGTAAAATACCTTATGTTTGAGGTGAAATTAGTAAAATTTGGTTTAGGTCGGCCTCTACTGTCCACGGAAGATGATATTAGTATTTCGGACGCCCGTTAAAATTGCTTGCCCAGTAAGACCTTACAACTCCTTAGACAATACTTTGAGTGAATTACTTAAACAAAAAAATTGCACAAAAGAATGTAGCCTACTACATTAATTAATACTACATTAATACTACATTAATACTACGCAGGTTTCGACAGGACAAAAGCATAAAAAGTCTAAAAGAAAACAATATGTACTAAAACTTATATAGTCTAATAAAAAAAAATGAAATATTAATAAATAATTAACTTATTATGGTGGAGTTTTTTTTTTCTTTAAAGAAGTTTTATGGTGGAAGGAAGTGACGTAGTTTTGAGGCTGTGAAAAATACACGTTGCCAGGGGAAATAATTAAAGGACCTGTTGTATTTGTTAGAAAAAAAACTACTTCCCCCAACGGCCTGAGGATAATTGAAGACTTTCATAGGTCAGGACCAAGCCAGTCAGTCCATTAGAGGGCCGCGGGAAAAGAAAGCTAAAAATAGCCTGGCCAAGCCTGGACACAGATAGAAAGGTATAATGAAAGAACATTCATGCGTTGTAGGTCTACCAGTAGTTCGGGCTCACCTGAAATGTATCCCACTGTCCGGTCACACCACGGCAGATGGACATATCTATACTACTATGCCGACATGTATCTGCGACATCTTCGCCACTGTCCGTACCTTCGTTGTCTCCTCTTGCGGCCCTGGCGGCCGGCGCCCCGCTTTCCGGGAGTCCCGGACTTCCTCCACCGGTACACATGACCTCATTCCCACTGTCTTCATCGGCGCCCGCGCCCCGGTAGCCGTGGTGATTGTTCAGGAGCCCTTTCCTCTCGAGGCTGGCGAAGAACTGGGCCATGAACTCTATCGGCGTGTTGGGCGGCACGCCACCGCTCGGCTGATCTAGCTCCGGGGGGCAGGGGCGCCTTCTTGCAGGGGGCGGCGGGCGGTGCCACGGCTCCATTTACGCTCATCTGCGGGGATGCGGCGAGGTGTCAGACGGACAGTAGCCCTGAGGTGAATTGTGACGACAACTTATAGGCCTCCGGCTCTACCAGCTCTTTACCTTTTTGGAATTCCGCTCAACGTGAAACACACACACAATGTTAATTCAGCAGTTAACACAGAAACATGACAGGAATTCTAACATAGAAATATTTCCTATTGAGACACATATACGTTTCAACAAATTCAAATCGCTCTCTTTGAATAGACAGACAATGCACATTGGTGGCAATAACGTCCGCAATCCTTTCACAGATTGTTGTAGTAAGTTTTCTGCTTTTGCCGTTGCAGGTGTCGCCAACTTTAATCCGTTCAACTACTAATAGAAAAACCACAAAACAAAAAAAAAAAATATACCACCATCGCCGTATGATGCTGTGGTGAAAACGTCCACAGGGAGTGAGCTAGCTGCAACTAACTCTCTCTCTCTCTCACTCTCTCTGGTATCACACCGGGGTTACAACATTTAGTAATCAGGGGCGATATATGGTTGGGACACAAACTTTATAAACAAACAAAAAACTTCTACACACACACACAGAAAGATGAAGCCTTAAAGCAATGGTCGAGTCAAATTAATTAAAAAAAAAGAATGAGTTTTGTTTGATACTGTTTGAGTAATTACCGTCAACGCAGGAAAGGAAAATAATATTGTGTGTGGGTGGGGGGGGTGAAGTGCTCACTGGAAGCTTATTGTATAGAGGGTTATTACACAAACTGGGCCACAAACACAGAATTCACTTGTTCTAGTTGTCACGTGAGCGGGTTTGCACATTGGGTAGAAAATCGCGAGTGAGCAAATGTGTATATAATACGTAGTAGGATTACGTAACGAGGGGGGGGGGAGTGGAGTAACGAGTGGGATGAAATAAATAAAGAGGTAGAAAGAGACAGGAAGAAGGAGACTGAAGAGAGAGAGAGAGAGAGAGAGAGAGAGAGAGAGAGAGAGAGAGAGAGAGAGAGAGAGGGAGATATAAAAGTATAGAAAGAAGGGAAGGGACGAGAATTGGCATGAAAAAATCAAATAGTGGATCATTGAAGAGGAGGGAGGAGAGAAGTACGAGAAGGAGAGTGAGAGAGGGTGAGTGAGGAGTTAGGGAGAGAGAGTGAGTGAGGAGTTAGGGAGAGAGGGTGAGAGAAAAAAGGAGGACAAAACATCTTGAAGAAAGTGATGAGAGATGGCAATAACAGAGGGAAAAAAAAGAGCTGGACTTGGAGATGATAAGAGGGGCGAAAGTAAGGAAGGGCAGGAGGAAGAGAGAGGGGTGGAGGAGGGAGAAAGAGAGAGAGAGAAAGAGAAATAGAGAGAGAGAAAGAGAGAGAAAGATTTCGTGAAAGAGAAGTGAAGAAAAACGTCTGGCAAGAAAAATAGATTAAAGCACCTCTGTATAGAATTTAATCTACAACATGTCAAACTATAATTGGTCTCCGCGGCTCTAAATATGAAATACCCGCCGCCCCCCTCCCAAACCTCCCACACATACAAACGACAGAGAACAGGAAAACTCCGATTATGCAGGGCAGTGTGTAGCTCATTTACATACACTGTCATGCACCAACCTCTCTCCCCGTCTGATAGGGAGGGAGGGAGGGAGGCAATGGGCGCAAATTAATCGGCTCAATGTAATTAAACGCTACATTTACAGAAGCGTGTGAGAATGTGGAGGCCTAGGCCACACGCACGCACACCGCGACCAAGTGCTTCGTGAAGCAATGACACGTAGGGTATAAATATAAAACTATAAAAGCCCATGCAAATTATAGAAGTTCTAGATTGTATGGATACGAACTACGACTGGAACAGCTAATCCATTCGATATTTTAACGCCAATATTGTGCTTTAAGGGCTATAGAATTAAAGGTGCAAGCAAAAACACGCATTTGATTGGGAAAGGGCTCACTTAATAGTACTGTGAAGGAACGTGGGGCCACCCCTTTACATTGTAAGCAGAAAACTGATGCCCACTTTATTACCATGTGAAAGGAAATCGGGGCCCGCGCTAAACCATGAAAATGAGTCCAGCCTCATGCCAAAATAAGTAGAAAATAGGGCCCACTCAAGGAGCCGTCCATAAATGACGCCAAGCACCTAGAGAGGGTACCGAAATCGCATGACGTCATTTATGAAAGGCCCCTAATATATTATTAGCACAAAAAAAGGGGGGGGGGGGTGGCGACCCACAACTGACCACAAGTCAGCGGTAAGGTAATTAAGATAATGACAATTAACTTTTTATTTAGCCTACATTGCATACGCAAGTATAACTTCCATTTTAAAACTATTGTTCATTATTTATCATCTATAGAAGCCTATATTAACTTTTTATTTACATTGAATACGCAAGTAAAACTTCCATTTTAAAACTATTGTTCATTATTTATCATCTATAGAAGCTTTATATTTTTTGTTTTTTCGAAAAACCTTAGCTTTCATGGGTTTAAACAACAAAACAGAACAGTGAGAAAAACACCCATTTTAAAGAAAGAGGCGCGTTCTGCATCATTTCTGGACTGGGTTCTGTGCTGTTTTATAATTCACGGGTTACTCCCCTTGGTATAAGACTCGTTTATGCAAAGAGCGGGCCGGTCAATTGTATTGATGTTGGTACAATAGAATTATTTATTCCGTGAACTGTACAAATACGATAAAAATCTGAATAGCGTGGTGCTACTGGATAGAGCCTAAGAACGGGCATAGATAAGCCCTGTTTATATACAAGTAATTTACTCGATGCTTGGAACAGCACATTTTTAAAAACACAAAAAATGAGGTCGTCAATTTATGTGTAGAAGATATACGCATGGGGGATATGATGACAAATACATAATTCACAAAGGTGATAACATGACAAATACATCTTTCAAATGGGTGATAACATGACGATGACATATTTTAAATGGGTGATAGATCTAACATGACAAATACATTTTTCGAACAGGTAATAACATGACAAATACATAGACATACATCACAAAGGTGATAACATTACAAATGCATATTTCAAATGGGGGATAAGATAAGATTTCTTTATTGATCCAAACAAATGGAAATTTGTCTTGATTGCAGATGTTTTGTCCTTCAGCATATTAAAAACAAAATAAAATAATTATTATACAAGCACAGAAATATACTTATAAAAATAGACAAGCGTACACACAATCACACAATTTATCATGCAAGAAAAAGTTCATCTATTGTATTCTGGCTGACTGAATAGTTGATATATTTCTTGTTACGTAGGCTATGGTAGCTAGAGTCTAGTATGAGCTGAGGCTGACACACAATAATTCTTCGACTGGTGTGCATATTCTTCTTTTGTTGTAATGCAGTTGATACTGCAATATTGTTTGTTTATATAGATAGCCAGCCATCCAACTTTGTCTGAGCGAAGCAGATAAAATGTCCACAGACATATTCCTCCTCGTATTCGCCTTGTTAGTAAATTAGTGTAAAGACATGTTTATTTGTTGTCATTTTTATCCAAGATGGCGGTTCGTTCATTAGAATGGACGCTAATAAGGCAATGACATATTTTAAATGGGTGATAACATGACAAATACAAATTTCTCAAAGGTGATAACATGACATTGGACAATTACATATTTTAAATGGGTGATAACATGACTATAAAATATTACACATCACAAATACAGAAACCTGCAAGGTTGATAACAGACAGTTACATGTTAGGGATGGGCCATCCCGCTAACCAAAGACTGACCTTTTTAAGTGGCGGCCTTGACCTGATGAATTCCAATATATAGGCATGGGCATCGTTCTTAACTTTGTGTGGAAGCTGACCATTGTCCGCCTGCTGTACAGACAAAAGAAATACAGGATATGAGAATACCTTATGTGTACAGCTATTTTATTTTATACTATAAAACTATTTTATAAGTACGAAAATGTCCCTCAAATTTTTAAAAAGAATTCACTAATCTTTTTACACAGATATAACTGAAATAGCATAATGTCTGGTAGTTTCTATATATATAGATAGTAGGCTAGACATAAACATAAGAACAGTTATGTTGATGTTTTTAAGTAGCCTACTAAGTAGGCCTACACCTAGGATAGCTTTAAAAAAAAACATGATGGGACTTAAAAGAACTCCTTTACTTAACACCACTTAGTTATAAGCTTTGTAAACATTTAAAATATATTTTTCATATTATGTAAAAAAACAAAAAAAAATAAGAACAGGCTTTAAAAAAAAATCTGATAATGAATTATGATTTTTGTTTCAAACTGTTGGCTTTCAAATAACATTATTAAATAAAGTATCCCCTCGGACCAAATAGATCCGTCGGGCCGGTGAGTGAGGCATGCGTTCACCAGTTTCTGTGGCCACGGCGTACTAGGTGGTTGTGTGGCCAGCACTACGCACAGCCGCCTTTACTTCACCCCAACTTAGGTCAGGTTTCCAACACTTATGTACACACTCCAGACTAGAGATGGGAATCGAACCCTCATTTAGCAGTTCGGGTTCGGTTCGGTTCGGTGAGACCATAAGTTCGGGTTCGGTTCGGTTCGGTAGGACCCTAAGTTCGGGTTCGGTTCGGTTCGGTCGGATTAGTAAAAAACAAAGTTCGGGTTCGGTTCGGTTCGGTGATAATTTAAGTTCGGGTTCCGTTCGGTTCGACAACAACTGAACTCTTACAATGTTAGCGTTTTAATTAAACTGTTTTTTTATAAATAAAAAATCTTAAAATAGTAGCCTAAAACTGAATTTTATACTTATTTAAAATAATGTTTGTCTTATGCCGCGATGTTCAAAACTCACAATTAATTAATTATACATAGGTTGATGCAAATAAAAACAACAATAGGCCTAAGTGTTATTTCTGGGTCTTCTGTTATATAAAATAGGGGCCTACAATTTAGAGGCCGACCGAAACCAAATATTTGGTTTCGGCCGAAAACGAAACCATACCGAAAGTTCTAAATTAACTTTTGGCTGAATCCGTAACCGAAACCAAAAGTTTAACAACACTTTCGGCCGAAACCGAAAAAAAAACCTAAATTTCCAAACAAAAGATTTTAAATCTTAACTAGTTTATTGGTAGCCCATTTAAGTTAACCATAGAACTTGTAATAAACTGTTGTAGGCTATATACATGTTGCCTAGGCCTATTATATATAATTTTTTTTCAGATTTGAATATTCTTAAGATTAAATAACCTAAAAGGCAATACATACAAAATTTTGATACAATTAGACAAAACAATACAAAAATGACAAACGCAAGATATTCGGCTGACGACCGAAAGTCAATATCACTTTCGGCCAAAACCGAAAACAAACTAAAAGCAAACTTTTTAGCTTCGGCCGAAACCGAAACCACACCGAAAGAGGCCATTGGCCTACTTTCGGCGTCAAAGCAGAACCGAAACTGAAGTTCGGTCGGCCTCTAATACAATTAGTATACGTATTTCTTGTGTAAGCAATATATTTCTGGTGTAAGCGACGTATTTCTGGTGTAAGCGACGTATTTCTGGTGTAAGCGACGTGATAGGAATTAAAAAATTTTTCGCCATTACAGAAACAATTTTTTTTTTTAAATGCTCATTGTTATCAGTGATAACGCTCTAAAATGTCATAAAAGACAAGTTGAGCTCTTAAAAAGTAAGCTGAAATGTTAAAAATTATAACAAAATAGTCTGTGTGACCTATTGTTTACCCGCCCCCTACCCTTTTTTCTTTCTTTTTTTTTTTGTGTGTCTAAAACAAGGATTTTAAACAATTATGTTAAAAATGTAATATTATTATCAATTGTTTACGTTTCAATTTTCATACTTAAAAGAAATATTTGTATTTAAATTGTTTAGGGTGAGCCTAATTTGTCCCTCCCCCACCCCGTAATGTTCTTTGTCTCACACTGCCAGTTTATCATCTATGCCATATAGTCTGGATTTTTGTTTTCACTCAAAATAAGCGGCTGGAGTGTTCACCATGATGTCTGGTCAATTTATCTTGTGTTTTCCATCTCTAGTTGCAACGTAACTCACTCATTCACTCTATTTTAGCCACAGCGCCGCTGCTGTAGTAATGAAATTGACATACTTTTAGACTTCTTTTCGCTTCGCAAAATACATTTGACCAATAATATACATACAAACATATTCATTTCTTTAAAAAAAAAACAAGTTAAAATGCCTAGGTTCTCAAAAATAAAAGCCAATATCCTAATTTTGGAATGAACAAAAACAAGCGCTTGGGAAAAAAGTCAAGGCGTGTTATCACTGATTGTTATTAGAATAAACACGCTAATTTTTTTTGGTGGGGTAAAGGCAGCTAGGAAGCGGGGTGAAGACAGGAGAGAAGATAAAAGCAGTATGACGTCGCAGAGGCGGGAAGAGCAATCATGCTTTTGTGATACATTTATCTAGGTCACTTACGTTGACGGTCGGTCGATGTTTGTTTAAGCAATGTTTTGTTTTTCTTTTTCGCCGCGCATTTCTATGTGCCTGAAAGCCGATGTATCAAATGGTGTTGGGGAAGGGATGGTTATAAAAAAGTAATTGTTTTTTTTATTACTATCAATACAAATGTTATCATTAGGCTACTGGCGAATGCTTGCTAGTGACAAGATTTTAATATATTTGTTTCTGTTACTTTTATATAAGTTCGTTCGGTTCGGTTCGGAGTCCGTCACTTTAAAGTTCGGGTTCGGTTCGGTTCGGTCACCGGCAGAGTTCGGGTTCGGTTCGGTTCGCTAGAAACCACAGTTCGAGTTCGGTGTGTTCGGTTCGGGTTCGGTTCGATTCCCATCTCTACTCCAGACCCGAGCCAGAATTCGAATCCACGGCCACCGTGACCCATATTTGAGTAAATAGAATCCCCCTAATCGCTAAGTCATAAGTAATCGCTAAGTCATAAGTAATCGCTAAGTCATAAGTAATCGCTAAATCATAAGTAATCGCTAAGTCATAAGTACATGCATTAGGTAATACATATATTTGTACAGCGTAATGGGCTACATATAGCCTACATCAGAACTTCCCTTCCCACCAAGTGCGTGTGTAATCTTGTGTACATAAGCGTGAAGCGGGAAGGGGGGGAGGGGATCGGGGATCGGTGGTTTGGGCACCCATGCTACAGCGGTCACACGGGCTGTGATCACGTCTCTAGTACAAATTAGCCACATTTTCTAATTGCTTTGACCAGCTGCCAAAATGACCCCTCTACCGCCCCCCCCCTCACACACACAGACTTTCACCACCTCCGCCCGCGCTCCTAAGCCGCCAACCGTTGACTTTTCTTCGCTCCCAGGTCGGAACCCTGCGAAAGGCATGCGTTGTCCATTCATTCTCAGCCATCTTCCCCTCTCCCATTTTATTTTTCTCCCCCATTTCCCCATCACCTTTCCCCACAAAATAAGAAACAATAATCGCGAAGTAAACACACGCACGTAACGCAAACACACACAAACACACCCATACACATTAACGCACACACACACACATCCCCCCGTTAGCACAACTGAAGACGCAATACAATGGAAGAAGGAAAAAAACAACTAAGGAAAACCGCTGTCTGTCGCTGATTACGTCCCCTTCATTTTAATGCCTTTCCGTTAAAAAAGACATTAGCAGACGAAAAAAAAACAAACAACAATTCTCTCCCTTTAAAGCACAAACGTCACACACACACACACACACGTGATCACGCCAAAAAACGTAATCCCTAGCAACAGTCATCCTCGAGTCCCCTCTCTTATCGAGGAAGCCAAAAAGCATCTTTAATGCATCGGAAAACAAATTATCAAGGGGACTTGGACATTTTTTTTCTTCTCAAGAAGACTTAAAGACATTTTGTTGTTTGTCCCTTCTTCTTCCTATCATTCTTTTTCACCGTCTCGAGTGTTCTCGAACAATCTTCATAAAGTTGTAACATAATTGTAAAAAAAAAAAAAAAAAAGAAATAATTAAACAGCGGACATGATTTTGACATTACTGAACGCCCAGACTAAAAAACAACCAACATCATTTTAGATGTTAAGTTTCTCCCAGCCACCTTTCAGTGTCTTGTCGGTGTAAAGGTTAAATCCGCGCGGAGGCGCGTGAGGACGTCCTCATTATTCTGGTCAACTGGACTGGGGGTGTAAGGGAGGTAAGAGGTTAAAAAAAAAAAGGGTGGGGGGGGGGTATCCGCCAGTGATAATAGGAACACGACATGAAAATGTCTACAAGTACGAACATACGGATTTTTTGTTTAAAGCAAATGTAAATGTGGGCTTCCTAAAAATACAGGAACAAAAAATATATTAATACGTCATAGAAGCCTATTGTTTCCTGTATCACGTGTATAAAAAAATAGGCTTTGTGAGTGTGAGGGGGGTGGGGAGGGGGGTGGGGAGGGGGGTGGGAGATTCTTTGTTTTATTACAGCAATTAAAGAGACATTAAAGAGCCATTAGCTGTGAGACTTTTTAACACCAGACAAGTGTTGCATTATTCATTGATTCGTTGGATTTTGTTTTTGTTGTGTTTTTTTAAACTAAATAATGTCTGCCATGCGTTGTGGGCCACTATAATGTGGACGAATTAATTCAGGACAGGATGCTGGGGCTGCAGAGAGGGTGGGGGCGAGAGGGAGGTGGGATCAATGAGGCCACACCAGTGACATGCTATCCACCTTCCAGTCTTTAAATCATTCCTTTGTGTTTTGTGACAATGACCTACTAGGATTTCGTTTAGTGACATGGACCTACTGAGGTTTCATTCAATGACAGGGACTTATTGAGGTTTCGTTTAGTGACAGGGGCCTACCGAGGTCTCGTTCAATGACAGTGATTTACTGAGGTTTTGTTTTAGTGAAATGGACCTACTGTTTTTTTTGTTTAACGACAGAGACCTACTAGTGTTTCGTTGGTTTTATTTAATGACAGGGACCTTTGAGGTCTCGTTCACGTTCAATGACAGGACTTACCGAGTTTTCATTTAGTGACAGGGACCTACTGAGAAAGTGTTTAGTGACAGATACCTACTGAGCTAATCTGCTATAGTGCCATAGACTTACTGAGATTTTGTTCAAGGTGTACCTCCGCGAGCGGATGTCCTCCAGCAGCATCTCAAAGGGCGTCAGCTCGTACTCCAAGGGGGGCAGATTGACGTGCTCCACCTTCTTCAGCCTTACGCCCTGGCGTAGTGACCTAGTCACCTGCACCCACAAGCAGGCCTGATGGATGGCATACAGTTGGACGTTTAAAAAAAAAATGCAGCAAAAACAAGATTTGAATAACAACAACAAACTACAAGCCCAACCTAGTAGAATCATGTAGCTATCAACAGAACAAACAAAAAACAAATAAACTACATGAAACTACCTGGCAACGTACAACTCCCCCATCCAATTGCGAATGAAAAAGAAAAGGAGGGGGTAAATGTTGTAACTTGTATGACGCTATAGTACAATGTAGGGGATATTTATTGAAACATAATTAAGCAAACAGCTCAAAGACCCATTTTATTTGTAGCCTTGGTTTTGAATGGGCATTAACTCCCCCCCCCCCCCCTCTCACTTTGAAAAAGGAATATGTTTCCGTGTAAGAATAACAACATCTTTACACTAATGACTTTTGTGGACTGAGGAAGGAAGTTGGGAGAGGGGGTGGAGGAGGAGGAGGAGGGGGCATCATTCACGTTTGTCTAGTATTAATATTCCAGCCAGTTGCCTTCTTCAGGTGACAGCACCCTGACGTATCAGTATTAGGGATATGCGACCACTAGCTAGACCCTTAGCATACAGGGAATATGGAAAACAACAAGGACAATGACACCAACAGTAAACTGATAAACGCCACCAGCAGCAACATACAGCAGCCATAACGCCAACAACAGTTGCTATGACGCCAAAAACAGCATTAGTAACAGCAGAAAATAACTTCAACAACAAGAGCGATCAACAACAACAACGTCAACAACATCAAGACAACAACAGAACACCCCCCCCCATTCCAGAACAGTACTATATAACAAAGCCACTCACCCAATCAGCTCTCTGTAATTCATCTAACCTCTTGCTGTCTTCATCCAGTGTTTCTGACAACTTCTTCAACAACAGATCAAACAAGGAAAAGAAAAAAAATACAATATAAATATAAATAAAAGCTATTGAACAACAGCTACTAAACGTTTATTATATTTCTAATTAAGTCCTTGTCAACAATCTGTATCACTATTATATTTTCACTGAGTGATCTACTTATTAGTAGAGTAGCCCCATTTGGTTTCAGATGTCAAGAAAATATATTTCAAATATCACACAAATAACAAATTATATCGACAAACTATTTCAGGAAAACTATAAGGTCTGACACTAACTTTGTGGATATGTTACACACACACACACACATATATATATATATATATATATATATATATATATATATATATATATATATATATATATATATATATATATATATATATATATATATATATATATATATATATATATATATTTATATATATATATATATATATATATATATATATATATATATATATATATATATATATATATATATTTAAAGACATATAAACAGATAAGATTAATAGAAAGATAGGTGGAGCACAAAAGGGCAAAAGAAAAGATTTAAGTATTTTAAGGACACCCTAAAGGTCTCCATTGAAAAATGTTGGTGTTGAACCCAACAACTAAGAGATCGTGGACGCCGATAGCTCTACCAGGCGCAGCAGATTTTGGATTTTAGTATTAATAAGCAGTGTTGTAACTTATTGTATACAACATTATCTATCTATAATATGCCAACAACAACAATATGATCTTCTTTTATGAAAATGGATTAATCATTTCCCCTATATTTCTTATGGAGAGAAAACGCATTTATAATGCTTCCTGTTTGGTATAAGGACCAGTAGTCACTAGGTTCTAGAAGGCATGTGTTTATAGATACAAAGAACGACAGCTTATTCTATTATGTACTATACTGTTTGCTTTCATATTTTTGTTATCTATAATATAAAGCAAATAAAAGACATTATTATACTAATTTAACTGGAGGGGGGGGGGGCTCTCTTTTTCATTCGAACTCACCTCTTTGTGTGTGGATATTTTTTCCAAAAATGTAAATAATTCTCCCGCCTCTGTGGCCAGTGCCCGGCAGACTGCCTTGTAGTGATGTTGGGCATCCTGTTTGCTGGACAGGTGTCTGTTACATATCTGAAATAATTGCAGACATTTTTTTCTTTTCTTTTTTTTTCTGGTTAGTTGTTGAGGTTGACTAAAGAAAGACACAAGGTTGAAGCTGTCTTGTGTCTACTGTTTAATAACCGAATAGAGTGATCTCTTGACCACAAACTAGTAGATCATATTATTGGCATATATTATCACAAAATTTTTTGTAAAGCTCTTCTATTGAAACTTAAAAAAAAAAAGCATGCCAGGGCATACAAGGTGAGTGCGTGGCCATAACTGATTTTGGGAACCCACCAGAGCTGATAAGGACCACTTCAGAAGTACAATTGTAAGATGCGTTTTAATAACATACCAAATTTCTGACAAGACATGTCGCAGAATTAAACAAACTTTACCTAGTGGCGGAAACAGAAGCAGACGTAAACAATAAGACATTAAAACATAATTTAGACAAAAAAACATGTAGGCCTAGGTTTTTTGCAAACATAAAAAATTTATTAGACCTTTACAGAATCCAAAAATATGTCTTCTCAAATATAAAGAAATGAAACACCAGCACACACACGCAAACAAACAAACAAAAGAAGAAACAATTCGATCTTTACCATAAACAGATCCATTCAAATTTTTCCTACAAAAAAAAAGCATTAAGAAATAGACATTTTCAAACAAACAAACTAAACAAACCAAAAAAAAACAAAAAACTAGAACTTTAGCAACATTGAACAATTAATTAGATCTAGACTATTTTTACAATGAAAGCAAAAGACCTTCAGAAATAAAAACCAATGAGATCTTTACCGATACAAAATTATTAGTCGGGTCAACGGGTAAAAAATTGACCTCTTACCGTCAACGGGTAAAAAATTGACCTCTTACCATCAAGAAAATACTAGTCTTTTACCAAACAATAAGAACATTGGGATAAAATTAGATTCTGGCCTATATGGAACAATGAGACAACATACAACAACTAGCACTTCCCTAAACAGAGCAACATTGGACATTTTCCAAACAGAAAAACAATTAGTCTTTCACCAAAAAATAAGTCTTAAAAAAAACAAAAACATATTTGTTAAAATGAAAATGAAATAATTTTTTTTTCTGTTCAAATATGCAGCAAGCATACAGAAAGAAAAACAAAAGAAGCAGCACCCTCCCCCCGGCCCTTTTCTCCCCCCCCCCCCCATTGCCCATGGGAAGAAAAAAAAACTAGCCAGTGCTGCATTATTTTTGCTGCCACTGTTGCAGCGATGTCCAGATTCTCGCTGATGGTCTGAGTGTAACATACCAGCATTATCCTATGGATTGTGGAAGTGGGGGATAGTGTGTGAGACAGGGGGGGGGGGGGGAGTGGGAGAGTTAGAGATGCCTGCAAATATGCTCGGGACAAACATAAGAGGCCAGACCACGGAGCTATTGGAAACGTCCACAGAAAGCACAACCACACACACATACGCACGTACACACACACAAGGAATAAGAAGGGAAAAAGAAACACAGAGAAGAAAATATATTTTGTTTTTTTTTAAATGTTGACCATTAAGGAGATGGAGGTTTTGTTGTTTTTTGTTTGGTGGCTAGTGAACACGGAAGTTGCGAACACCTTCACCATCATGTCATTGCGAACACCTTCACCATCATGTCATTGCGAACACCTTCACCATCATGTCATTGCGAACACCTTCACCATCATGTCATTGCGAACACCTTCACCATCATGTCATTGCAAACACCTTCACCATCATGTCATTGCGAACACCTTCACCCTCATGTCATTGCGAACACCTTCACCATCATGTCATTGCGAACACCTTCACCATCATGTCATTGCGAACACCTTCACCATCATGTCATTGCGAACACCTTCACCATCATGTCATTGCGAACACCTTCACCATCATGTCATTGCGAACACCTTCACCGTCATGTCATTGCGAACACCTTCACCATCATGTCATTGCAAACACCTTCACCATCATGTCATTGCGAACACCTTCACCATCATGTCATTGCAAACACCTTCACCATCATGTCATTGCGAACACCTTCACCATCATGTCATTGCAAACACCTTCACCATCATGTCAATGCGAACACCTTCACCATCATGTCATAGCTTTCTTATTCTAATTCCCCTTGTTGTTATCTGGGTCAGTGTGAAATGAAGTTGACTAGATGAGTCGATGGCAACATCCATGGCATAGGTTTAAAAACAACAACAATCTAAAAACTAATAAAACATAAAGACACACAAAATAACAAAATAAAAACGAAATACAATTAGAACAAAAATTGTATGGAGTGAAAGCGGTATGTGGACGTAATGGGGCGGGGTAAGGGAGCTTGTTACAACCAAAATTGCTACAGTTACAGCTAACATTGTAGGTTTAGTCGCTCAGTCCCTTCTCCCCCTAGCCTCCCCCCCCCCTACTGTTTTATAATCATTTAAATTCAATATGCAAGAATCATGTGAGGTTCCTTCCACGAGATGACAAAAACCTGCCACCTTTGCATGGTTGGAGTGTGTGTCTGTGTGTGTGTGTGGGGGGGGGGGGAGTTGGCAAAAACAAACTAGCGAGGGCAGCGACAAAAAAAAGGAAAACTGACAAACGGTGTCACACACACACACGCACACGCGAGAGAAACAAAACGAAACAACTAACGAGTGCTAGAGGGCGCTATAGGAATGCAACTGAAACTATCAACAGACTCTTAATTACAATAGATTTAGATTTTAGATCTCTAGATCTATATCTTTTTTTTGTTTCTTCTTCGATAACACCCAACCGCCCCCTATCCCCCCCCCCCTCTTTGCCTGTCATGTCTGAATGTTCTACTGTGCCAATCACTTAATTACAGATTACTTTGCCTGTCATGTCTGAATGTTCTACTGTGCCCATCACTTAATTACAGATTACTTTGCCTGTCATGTCTGAATGTTCTACTGTGACAATCACTTAATTACAGATTACTTTGCCTGTCATGTCTGAATGTTCTACTGTGCCAATCACTTAATTACAGATTACTTTGCCTGTCATGTCTGAATGTTCTACTGTGCCAATCACTTAATTACAGATTACTTTCCCTGTCATGTCTGAATGTTCTACTGTGCCAATCACTTAATTACAGATTACTTTGCCTGTCATGTCTGAATGTTCTACTGTGCCAATCACTTAATTACAGAATACTTTGCCTGTCATGTCTGAATGTTCTACTGTGCCAATCACTTAATTACAGATTACTTTCCCTGTCATGTCTGAATGTTCTACTGTGCCAATCACTTAATTACAGATTACTTTGCCTGTGATGTCTGAATGTTCTACTGTGCCGATCACTTAATTACAGATTACTTTGCCTGTCATGTCTGAATGTTCTACTGTGCCAATAACTTAATTACAGATTACTTTGCCTGTCATGTCTGAATGTTCTACTGTGCCAATCACTTAAGTACAGATTACTTTGCATGTCATGTCTGAATGTTCTAATGTGCCAATCACTTAATTACAGATTACTTTGCCTGTTATGTCTGAATGTTCTAATGTGCCAATCACTTAATTACAGATTACTTTGCCTGTCATGTCTGAATGTTCTACTGTGCCAATCACTTAATTACAGATTACTTTGCCTGTCATGTCTGAATGTTCTACTGTGCCAATCACTTAATTACAGATTACTTTGCCTGTCATGTCTGAATGTTCTACTGTGCCAATCACTTAATTACAGATTACTTTGCCTGTCATGTCTGAATGTTCTACTGTGCCAATCACTTAATTACAGATTACTTTGCCTGTCATGTCTGAATGTTCTAATGTGCCAATCACTTAATTACAAATTACTTTGCCTGTTATGTCTGAATGTTCTAATGTGCCAATCACTTAATTACAGATTACTTTGCCTGTCATGTCTGAATGTTCTAATGTGCCAATCACTTAATTACAGATTACTTTGCCTGTCATGTCTGAATGTTCTACTGTGCCAATCACTTAATTACAGATTACTTTGCCTGTCATGTCTGAATGTTCTACTGTGCCAATCACTTAATTACAGATTACTTTGCCTGTCATGTCTGAATGTTCTACTGTGCCAATTACTTAATTACAGATTACTTTGCCTATCATGTCTGAATGTTCTACTGTGCCAATCACTTAATTACAGATTACTTTGCCTGTCATGTCTGAATGTTCTAATGTGCCAATCACTTAATTAAAGATTACTTTACCTGTCATGTCTGAATGTTCTACTGTGCCAATCACTTAATTACAGATTACTTTGCCTGTCATGTCTGAATGTTCTACTGTGCCAATCACTTAATTACAGATTACTTTGCCTGTCATGTCTGAATGTTCTAATGTGCCAATCACTTAATTACAGATTACTTTGCCTGTCATGTCTGAATGTTCTACTGTGCCAATCACTTAATTACAGATTACTTTGCCTGTCATGTCTGAATGTTCTACTGTGCCAATCACTTAATTACAGATTACTTTGCCTGTCATGTCTGTATGTTCTACTGTGCCAATCACTTAATAACAGATTACTTTGCCTGTCATGTCTGAATGTTCTAATGTGCCAATCACTTAATTACAGATTACTTTGCCTGTCATGTCTGAATGTTCTACTGTGCCGATCACTTAATTACAGATTACTTTGCCTGTCATGTCTAAATGTTCTACTGTGCCAATCACTTAAGTACAGATTACTTTGCCTGTCATGTCTGAATGTTCTACTGTGCCAATCACTTAATTACAGATTACTTTGCCTGTCATGTCTGAATGTTCTAATGTGCCAATCACTTAATTACAGATTACTTTGCCTGTCATGTCTGAATGTTCTACTGTGCCGATCACTTAATTACAGAATACTTTGCCTGTCATGTCTGAATGTTCTACTGTGCCAATCACTTAAGTACAGATTACTTTGCCTGTCATGTCTGAATGTTCTACTGTGCCGATCACTTTATTACAGAATACTTTGCCTGTCATGTCTGAATGTTCTACTGTGCCAATCACTTAAGTACAGATTACTTTGCCTGTCATGTCTGAATGTTCTACTGTGCCGATCACTTAATTACAGAATACTTTGCCTGTCATGTCTGAATGTTCTACTGTGCCAATCACTTATTTACAGATTACTTTGCCTGTCATGTCTGAATGTTCTACTGTGCCAATCACTTAATTACAGATTACTTTGCCTGTCATGTCTGAATGTTCTAATGTGCCAATCACTTAATTACAGATTACTTTGCCTGTCATGTCTGAATGTTCTACTGTGCCAATCACTTAATTACAGATTACTTTGCCAGTCATGTCTGAATGTTCTAATGTGCCAATCACTTAATTACAGATTACTTTGCCTGTCATGTCTGAATGTTCTACTGTGCCAATCACTTAATTACAGATTACTTTGCCTGTCATGTCTGAATGTTCTACTGTGCCAATCACTTAATTACAGATTACTTTGCCTTTTTTTTTCTTTAGTTATTTAATGAATCTTTTGAATATGGAAAAAGTAAGAAAAAAAAAAGGGGTGGGGCCTGTGTAAATTCCACGTGTGACGAGTAATGCCAGAAAAAGACGTTGCTGTGGTTGCCCGATCTCCACGTATCTCAAATCAATCTTTACTATTGGTGTAGTGTGTAGTCAACGACCACAAGCCCTTCGTCATAAAACCGAGACAGAAGTTTTAGAAGAAACTGACAGAGTAGCAAGTTTACCACAAGGGTAGAAGCACCTACAGGCTGTAATCCGCTGCTGTTGACTCTCTTTCACTGAAAGCTTTTTTTTATTTATACGGAAGCCACACGCGCGCAACAATGAAAGTTGTCCAGTCCACAATAATTGTGGGTGGGTCAACACAGTTATTGTGTATGACAAGTCAACACAGTTATTGTGTATGACAAGTCAACACTGGTAACATTGTTTAAGAACGCCACAACACGCGCTGACATGCAAGACGAAGGACCACTTGTGTTTTTAAGAAAGCAATGGCAAGGAAAAGGACATTTTGGTTCAATCAGAAGAGTCGCATTTTAAATTATTCTATTGACAATTGACCAGAACAAAAGTAGATTAGAATTTAGAATATTTAGATTCCATCACAAATTCTATTTTGAACATTTGACTAGGAAAAATAAATTAGATTCGGTTCAATGAACAGTGTTAAATTGTGTCCTTTTTGTGCTTTTTCAAAAAAAAAAAATCTCATGTTGATCCTGTTGGGTCGGCAACTTTAAGTGAGATTTAGAGTTTTGGTCTCAATGTGCTATTTAGTTTTACAACACTGCAATATAACAGATTTTTTATCTCGGTAAAGGACTAATTGTTTAAATGTTGGCAACACTCTATATGTTTTAGGTTGACCTAAAGTCTAAATGCGTGAGACTGCTTTTGTTATTATAATGTTATATATAATATATATATTTGATGGCATAACTCTTAAGTGTTTTAATTTCTGGGTCTTATATGTTTGCAAGGGAAAAAAAAGGTTTGAGGACAGTGTCTCCATGATTGAGCTTAAACACATCAGAGAAAACGGGATTGCCTACCAACATCGTTAACAAATTAAGGTACCACCAGTAAAGAAGACATTTTCAGCACACTACTAAAGCGTCTTAGCAGAACCCGTGAGGTGGAACGAACTCTCGAACACAATTAAACAAGCGAACAATATTGACATTTTTAAAACAAGATTCAAAACATTTCTTTTTTCGATTTATTAAAAAAACAATATAGGGTCAATGTAAAGGGCATTTGAAGACTAACTTTTATGAATAGCGCTAAATAAAATGTGTAAATTTTGTAAAGAGAAGAAACAGAAAATAATGCCAAAAACTCCACCCAATGTAATTTGTAATTTTGTAACGAGCCAAAAAAAAAAAAAAAAAGACAACGTGCATTTACCTGCAGAACATCGTGCACCGTGCACTTGTGCTCGAGGTCAGCATCTTTCTCTATGCCCTCGTCGTCCGCGTTCTGCAGCTCGTGGTCGTCCACCTCCATGGAGTTGTCCGCCCCTGTCATGGCCGTGATCAGAGATTCCAGCTCGTGGCTCAGCTGACGCTCCTCCGTGGGGTCGATGCCGTAGTCCAGGGCCTCGAAGATGGACGTGCCCAGCGCCTGCACAGCCTGCAACAGACAATGGAACACACACGGCGGCTGTAAGATTAGGCCTACAAAGTCTACGAGTTTAGCTCTAGGTCAGAGTCACCCAAACGCCCATGTCAGTTTATCGTGATGTATTTACGGTACGTCTATAGCATTAATGACAATATCTAAGCTCGACTCTAGCTACTCTCACGCTCGAGACCTAGACAGACTTGATACTGCGGATTTCTAACAATGCATTTGTCCAACTAATGTCCAAGCTTTCGACATTTACTTAAGATATGATATTTTGTAGTCATTCTTATGAGGTGGGTGAACAAAAAAAAAAACACTTGACGTTTACGACATAAAGGTGGATTTGTTTTCTTTGTGAAAAAGGTCTACATAGACTGACATAGACGGTAAAAAAAATGTAATCGTAAGAGTGTTTTTTTTAGTATTTAGTCTAGATAAACATTTTCTTTTTGTACCTTTTGTAGCAAATCCAAAATTGTATTTTATATCAAATGAAAAAAAAAATGTTGAACTAAACATTCACATTTTCTGGTAAATGTCTCGACGTTTTATTAGCACATTGTAATTGATAGATACAATATTATTGATTATGTTGTTTTAGTATTTTTAAAACTGAGTTTTGCGCCCTTAATGAAAAACCGAGCTCCGGTTTCCTGAATATCCGGGTTACCTTGTCGGCCCTGCATGCCTTAAGCCTTAAACCCGGCTTATTTAATCCATTTTTGTGGATTTTTTAGATTACAGACAGAATAACTGTTTTATAAACAAAATACAATTTAAGACTAGATCTATATACAATAGCAAAAGAACAACAACAACAATATAATAATACACTCATTTAAAATCGTGTTAAGACACCACATGCTTACACCATCAAACTGGGCACAAAACACCCCACTCCAACTATCAGTCTCAATGTGTTCAGCAACACCTATGTCTCCCCACTCCAACTATCAGTCTCAATGTGTTCAGCAACACCTATGTCTCCCCACTCCAACTATCAGTCTCAATGTGTTCAGCAACACCTATGTCTCCCCACTCCAACTATCAGTCTCAATGTGTTCAGCAACACCTATGTCTCCCCACTCCAACTATCAGTCTCAATGTGTTCAGCAACACCTATGTCTCCCCACTCCAACTATCAGTCTCAATGTGTTCAGCAACACCTATGTCTACCCACTCCAACTATCAGTCTCAATGTGTTCAGCAACACCTATGTCTCCCCACTCCAACTATCAGTCTCAATGTGTGCAGCAACACCTATGTCTCCCCACTCCAACTATCAATCTCAATGTGTTCAGCAACACCTATGTCTCCCCACTCCAACTATCAGTCTCAATGTGTTCAGCAACACCTATGTCTCCCCACTCCAACTATCAGTCTCAATGTGTGCAGCAACACCTATGTCTCCCCACTCCAACTATCAGTCTCAATGTGTTCAGCAACACCTATGTCTCCCCACTCCAACTATCAGTCTCAATGTGTGCAGCGACACTTATGTCTGTCTGCTCACCTTGCAACAGGTGGTAATGGTGTGTTCTTTATTTTTATTGTTTTACTTATTTATAATGTATTAATAGTACACACGTATGTGTGTGTGTGTGTGTGTGTATGTCTGTGTGTATGTAACTAGTTCTTGTTTAGTTTTTACATCAGCGGGAAACCAAAGGGCGGTCACTCTTCCATCGACACCAAGGCTTTCTGATCGTAACAAGACGCGGAGGGTTACACACCTGTCCACGTCGCTTTATGCCTAATTATAAAACACCCGAAGGCGTGTTTGAAGTAGTTTCCGTCCGAGGCTAACGGATGCCCGTCTCGGCACGTCTTGACCACTAGGCCATACTTACAATTGTGCTTCACACATTTTAATGCGACCTGACCAACTTCTCGTGGCGCAATCTCTATTTAATGTAGACTGTAACTGTAAGCAGGGGTCTGCAACCTTTTGATAATAGTGTGCCTAAGTAGGATTTCTAATTCATTCAGTGTGCCAACATCCTAAAAGTCAACCTGCTCTGACACTAAATTTCTTGTCAAAGAAACTTGAATGGCCTTTCTTGAGGACTTAGCGTGACTTTTGGAAATCGCTTTGCGTGCCAAGTTTAGCACACATGTCATAGGTTGCCGACCCCTGCTGTAATGTATACAAAATCCATCACCACCCCTACACAAGCATACTCACATTTTATTGACGTTAAATTAAAGGCTAACATATTACGGCACATTACGACATCGACCAAACGACATATTACGACATGTACTCACACGCCCATCCCTCGTTCTCCAACCCCCAAAAAAAAAGAAACCTCGCGATATTTTTAGGCACACACATCAACCCGCACAAACCAACACACACACACAAATCGCCAGTTCCAGCACGGCAGCTAATGCAGATTGTCATCAGCCCAGCAATTAACAGCTCGAGAATGCCAGAATAAAGAAGGGGGGGGGGGGGGACACAAGAAATTAAAAAGTCTCTAGGAATCCAGGAGGAGCCTTTCGGCTCTTGTGTCCAGGGCGTAACGCTTAGGATTGAGCATAACTCTGTCCGGGCTCTAGCCACCCCACGACACGCACGTGTCCCCACCAGAACTCATATCAGAAACAGAACTAAATTATATGAGTCGAGTAAGGCATGTCTGATAGGTATGAATCACACAATAGATTATAAATCTATTAGGGCATGAGAAACTAGGGGACAAAAACCGATTTGAAGCAAGACTTTAGTATAAAACAAATTAGTTTAATTAGTAATGATGATTTTAATCTTAAAATATAAAAGCTTGCCATTGTTTAAAAAGTAAAGTATCCCGTCGGACCAATGTGATCCATGGGGCTGGTTAACGACGTTCACCAGTTTCTGGGGGCACGGCATACTTGGAGATTGTGTGGCCAAACCAATGCCCAGCCGCCTTTACTTTACCCCCAACTAAAGTCAGGTACCCATCAGAGCTGGATAGACTCAGGGACACCCTCCAGACCCAATAAAAAAATCAAAACCTGCACCAGGATTCGAAACTACGACCTTCCGGTACGCCAGCTATTAGACGCTCGCCCGCCTTGCCCCGCCCCCCCCTGTCTCTAATTATACATGTAAACGTTTCCCAAAAATAAGTACCTTAATAGCGTGCATATTTCTATTTATGCACTTCTTGGTTAAATAGTCTGTCTTTCTTTGACTTCGGCATTCTCCATTGTATATATATTTTTTGTCTTCAATCATTTATTACTTTCTAGCTTTAAAGCTATTGTCACGCAGCCAGAGCAGCAGCAAAGCCTATCCTATTTCTGTCTGGTCATGTGATACAAAGGTGATCTGATCGTGCCCCCTTAAATGACCAAAGGTCCCTGTTCTGCAGATATCTCCTCTTTCCACCAGGTGTACAACAGATGTCTAACTTTCCGGGTGTTTCCATCTTCTTTTTTTCAGCACATGATCAACCAATCACATCCGTGGCCAACGTCTTTAAGCAGCCAAAATTGTAATTTTCTAGTAGTAAACGTAACGCATAACATTCCGACCAGTAGACACCAACTTAGTACGACCCCAAGTTCAAATAAGGAAGTGCAATGATAGATATTTTTAAATAGGGGGAGATTCGAAAGTGGCGTTTCCTTCTGGACAAATTATATAATGGAAAGTGAGCAATGAATAGAAAACAAGTGAGCGAAATCGTGTTAGTCTTCACGCACTTGAGTTCGCAGTTAGCTCATCAGAGTTGGCCCAATCAATTGAGCAGTTCCAGTGACAGTCATCTCTACATCGAACCAGCCAATCAGATGCGATTAGCTCAGCCTTACATTTAGCATATTGAACTTTCAACCGTTCCACTGCGCACGTGAACTCAGTGAAGCGATAAAACGTCAATGATCATTAAATGGGAGTTGTAATAGCAGTGAGAACTGAACTAAGACCTTTCTCCGAGCACATTTTTCAGTCTATATTCATAATTTGCTGGAATAATTTTTAAAGTGGCACTTAATAGAATGTTCAAAAGTGCATTATATGAACTGTAACATAATAGTATGTTCAAAAGTGCATAACATGAACATTATACCGAGGTAGTTATTTATTAGAGTATTAAAGTATTAGTGTATTAGAGATTACAGTCACGGTTAAACTTCAAAACTCCAAATTCCCCAACCAAAAACGATACAAGAACATTTTGAACAAACATTTCTAAACACACACACACAATAATAATAATAAAAGATGAGAAGCAAAATATTATCCACAAATATCATTAAATTTCTTTAAATAGAAGAAATCTGCTTATAGCTAAACTGATAGGGTTAATTTAACCCTTGGCGATATGATCTCAAGCAAATTGGAACGTAAATAGCCAACACAAAGAAAACCCATTTAGATTTTGTTTTATTTTCATAACAGGCTGTAACGTTCGTCACAAGGATAGAGAAAAGACTCGACAGACGGGCAGACTAATTGGAAGACAAAGACCAAAGAAGCTTTGTTATTTAGTTAGAGGTAAATACCATTATAAAAGAATCAGACGTCAAAAGAACAAGACATAAGGACAAGACATAAGGACAAGACCATTAGATTTCGTCTAACTGACAGAGTTAGATGGGCCGTAATGGTTTTATTGACATTTGTCCACGTAACCACATCGCGTTTTGATTAACTGTAAGGGGAGCAGATTGGCGTAAACATAGTATGCGTAAGCAGATATCTATAACTCAACGTAGAAACAGTCGACACAAAACTCATATATTATTACCATGACCGCAGAGGAAGTATCAAAATACTGAGTTATGAGATTCATGGATTGGGCTCGTTTTTATCAGTTCAAGTCATAAAACTTAATACGTTGTAGATTTCTAAGTCCTGAGATTGAGAGATTGTTAGACAAGCTTGAAAATGAGAAAATACTGCAAAGTCTATAGTTTAAATTCGCCCTTTCTTCAAACAAGAGGAGATGTGTGACTTCCACCGTGCTTACACTGTCGCCTTCATATAATATTGGTGAGATGCAGAATGATAGAAATATTGGCTAGGTGGAGCTTGGTGCATATGCCTAATGCCACGAAGTTGTTGTTTTCTTTCCCGAGAATCAAGTTCTACATTATACAAATTCAAAGTTCTATGTTAAACCAACTAATTCACCAAACAAAAGAAAAACAATGGACCTAACTATATTTTATATTGAAATGAAAGTTGTGATATAATCACTATACTCCGTTCATAATCCATCAACTAGAAAAACGTTCTTGAACATCTACAACGAGATACTGTGTTCGCTTTGAGTTGCTATTCCTAAAGCCAAGAGTTAGAATCCATGTATTGTGCCAGGACGTGGGTCTGGAGAGTTTCCCTAAGCAACCTTTGGCATTAGTTATGAGAAAGTAAAGACCATTAGGCGTTGTGCTGGCCATACAATCCTATTGTAAGTAAGGCTACAGAAACTTGTGAACGGTTCTCCGCCGTTCATATACGACCAACGGCATGTTTTACTTTTAAAACCTTTTAAAACCTAATAAAAAATCTAACTGCATACAGTTGATACAGTACAGGTTAATTATCTCTTTAGGTCATCTAAGGTTGAAATAGTTCTTGTTTTGGTTTCTTACACTTGTGGCATGAAGAACACACACACACTCTAACACACTGTGACGTCATTGACATGCGATAATGTAACTACTGAAAGCAATGGACCAACAACTACTGGAGAAAAGGGAAAAAAAACACTGGCACCAAGACAAAAAAGTTGCAAGTATCACAAGACATTATTGTTCTCATACGAACTATTTTTTATATTTAAAAATTAACAATCATTTTTTTTTTGTACGCCCTACAAGTTAAGCCTAACGTTAAGTTTTGATTTGTGTTGGCTTCTAGCGAGATTCAACAACACGTGAAATGCCAGAAAGAAAAAAAACAAACTGAAACATCTTTTTGATACAACAATAAGAAGGGCCGGTAGTTTATTATTAAATAAAGTAGTTTTCAGTTATAATAGATCCAAGAAACCCTCACTGTGTACTTTTGCCTACCATCATTTTAGGGCTTTCTGGAAAGTGAAAGTACAATCTAAGAGCAGTGATTATGATTATTATTTTTTAAATAATTAATATCCCTCGAAAAATAAGAAGTTTTTGGTATTTTCCCAGGACTAAATGCAGTTTTTCCAGGAGTTTTAAGGTCCTGGAACACAACTTTTTGTTTTCCAGGAGTTTCAAGGAGTTTCCAGGAGCTGTTTGCAGCAGGTAAAGAATCCGAGTACATTATATTTAGTTGTTGTGGCTGAATCATCCGAGGGCATGAATCGCACACTCAAGATAATCTGGACCAGTGGTCACGCAACCTACGGCACGTGTTCCAAACTTGGCACGCGTTCCAAACTTGGCACGCAGAGCGATTTTCAATGGCACGCGAGATACCTCCAATGGGTGTTTATTTATTGAAAAAAAAATACAACATTTTCCGGTTCTGAATGAGGAAAACTGACAGCTGAAGCTGATGTTTCTGAATGACATAGTGACACATTTAAGTGAGTTGAAATCGCATTTACATGGACCACAGGGCCACTGGAAGGAAGCTGCTTAGGAAAGTCGTCTGCTATTCTCAACTGCTAGGCTTTCGCTATTTTTTTTTCAGCTTTCGCTTCGACTTACACCTGTGAACAGATTTTATCGCACATGAAAGCTGTTTTAAACCTACAAAGAGGTCACTTACACTTGACCGCTTATTAATTCATACAGACTAATTACATTTAAAAGAGTTTTTATGTTCATCTTCTTTAATGAAACATAAAAAAAACTAATTCTAAAACAAATTTATTAGTATTATTAATTTATTAAATATAAGAGACGTATTTGATAGCACTACATTATGTAATTTCTGTAATTTTTTTATGTTTAACATATTAACTCCTTAAATGGACAAACAAATTAATGCAGGAAATGTTTATTCACAACTATTTAACGTAAATTATTTTCATCCTCTAATAGATAAATCTTGTAATGAATATAATAATGTTAGATTTATATAAAGAAAAAATAATTAGTCAGTAATATTGGTTATAATACAAAACATAACTTGTTTGGCATCACTATTGAATCAAATGTGGAATATTTTTTTAAGTTAAGGGAGATAATTAACCCCATTTATTGCGCTAATATTTCTAATTTTTTGTTATTGTTTTTTTTTTAAAGAATCAAGGGTTTAAATTTATAACTTTGAAATGATCGAACTGTAAAATGAAATTGAAAATTATATAAATATTGTAAGACTAAAGAATTAATATGTATTTTTTTAAACATTACATTAACTACCTAGTTTTTATGATTACTTCGTATCTATTCCGCTTAACGTTACTATATGGTGAATTAGATTGTGTAAATCCGAAAAACATTAAAGGACTTCTCAGTTAAACTGAGATCAAAATATATATAACATTTGCAGGTGTTAGATTCACATCTTGACTAAAAAATGATAAAGATAAGACAATAATTATCATAATTGTAAAAGTTTAGTAATAAAATATTGTATTTGATATAAATGCAAATAAAAAGGATGATAATCACAAACACGCAAATTTTGTATTAAATACAAAACACTTTAACGATTTTCTCTATACATAATCTCCTTTTGCTTTTGGCCCTGGTCTTGCTACGGAGCTAAATTAATTGTCCTATAAAAATAATTCTTTTTAAGTATAATAGAGCATGTTGACTTTTAGGCTGTTGGCACGCTGAATGATTTCAAAATCCTTGTTTGGCACACTGTTATCAAAAGGTTGCCGACCCCTGATCTAGACTCTAAAACAGGGTTCGGCAACGTCGGTACGTCTGCCAGACTTGGCACGCTGAGCGATTTTCAATGGCACCAGGTGGACCCCGCACCCCCGCAAAGGTAATTGAAGACTATTTTACAATAAATTAAGTGCTAAAAAGGGATGACTTTACACTGTTGGCACTCTATTACAAAAAGTTTGCCGACCCATGCTCTAGGAAAAAATGTTGCCAACCCCTGCTCTAAGATACTCACATAATTTAAAATCATTTTAAAATACCTAACTTTTCACTAACTTGTCGCAAATGTTAACACAAAATTCACAAATCAATTTATATAAGTATGTGTGAGATAAAGTATGTGTAAATATAACATTTAAAAAAAATGTATTTTAGTCTTTTTTAAATATGCATAGAATACTTTCAAACAAAAAAAAACTTGATGGGAGTTAAAGGACTCTGTAAACCAGGGGTCGGCAACCTTTTCATAATAGAGAGCCAAAGTAGGATTTCTAATTCATTCAGCGTGCCAACAGGTTAATAGTCACCCGGCTCTAGCACTCAATTTCTTGTAGAAGGACTTGAAATGCCGCTTGGAGGTCTTCCGCGTGCCATTGAAAATCGCTATGCGTGCCAAGTCTGCCACGCATAGGTTGCCGACTTCTGCTCTAAACTAGCCTTCCCACTGCTTTTTCGTCCGTTTTTGGGTCAAAATTCACAAATTCCCAGACCTTGGTCAATTTTCCAAAACTTTCCCAGCCCTAAGAAATCCTGAATACCGTACTATTTGTTCCTTGGCCTAAAAATAAACGAAAGCAGTAGTGCAATATTCCGAACTGTGTGTATGTGCTCACACGTCACAACACTGCAGTAAGCAGAAATACAATATTTGTGAGTCACACGATTAATGAATTGGGCTGGACACACCCACAAACACAAATTATTGCTGATGTTTGTTCTTTGTTTGTTTCAAGTTGCTACTTGATTGAATTAATTTGAAGCAATTAATTTGACAAACTATTGCTTAGGTAATTCCGATGAGGCTAATTATTTTTTTAGTGGATTTTGTGCTGAGGCGATCGTCAACACAGTTTTCGGTGCTCACCAAGTGTTTAAAGTTGACCAACTCTATAAATCCACCCTGATTGACACTTCCTTCCCCCCAAATCCCCATCCGCCATTTTGAACCCCCCCCCATCCCACCCCGGCTATCCACTGTATTCGGGAAAAGACCAAGTTGTCAAGTGTGACATTTTTGTATGTTGGAATCACCATGAAGTGTAGCTAGGATGGTGGTAGGAGGGGAGGGGGAGGGGGGAGAACCTATACAATGAGAAGACCCAACAGCAAAGTCCTCAGTCCGTGACTAGAGAATGACTATAAAGGTGTCAAGGCAGTGAATAGGACTATAGGTTATAGGCTTACATACAGAAGAAGGTTTACACAAAAATAGTTCTTACCCCTTCCCTCCCCTTTTACCCTTGTGTAAACCAAAGCCATTGTTTATAACGCGTCACCGTAAAAGTACAGGGGCTGTTTGTGTTGTGTTTCTAAACATTTGTTTGTTTACGTGTGTAGTCTATATGTGTGTATGTGTATGTTAACATTATGATGGCAAACACTGTCAACGTAAACACATGCTGGCGGGTGCACAGGTGATCGGTGGGGCAACAGCTGTGTGCACACACTGACACTCACGCATTCAACTTGTGTGTGCCGCTCACTGTTGACGTTTAACGTGGCAACGATCCATTTATAGACAGTGTGTAAGTGTGTATACGCTGGTGTGTGTGTGTGTGTAGGGGGATGGAACACACTCTATGATTACCGCTGTTTGCACAGGAAATCATTCTATAGCACGATGAAAACTAAAAAAAAAAACAAAAAAAAAACAAGTAACATATTCATTTTCATAAATGCTTAAATGAAGTATGGGGCCCCAGCACGCAATACATGTGTGGCCAGGACAATGCCCTGGTGTCTTCAGAGCGGGGCTGGTAAACACAACAGATCTGTAACACAATGTATTAAACCTGCGACCATGGGTAATGCTGTCCAACAATCTGTCGCTATGACACCCAGACTCGTAAATTAAATTTGAACAATCCCTAAAGCAACGATACAAAACCAGTGGCTGCCATGTCCAGGAGGCACGGACCCCAAGAGGATACGATTATGACTGGGGGACACAGTCAGTGATAATACCAGAATCCTTTTTACCCACAACACGTGGTAATGATCATGTCAGAATCAATTAATTGCGCCATACTTTCATTTCGCTTGAGACATGATGCGGGCTCAACTATTTTCCGGACGCTGGCGAAAACTCCCGCGAAGGCGGACAGTGGACGGAGAAACTGTTCCCTCGGGGTGGGGACTTTTACTTCATCGGTAGGAGCGGTGTAAGAACAAAAGAAAAGCTAAAGTGTTGGCTCCCTATGTAAGGAAGTATTGCGGAAGGACAGCCATGGATTTACGCTTTTTTTTTCTTACAATACAAGAAGGAGGGAAACCGATAAATGTATTTTGTCAATCAATGAACGAGGCAGACGTTGAGGTCTCTAATATAATAAAGTGAGACTCAGATAAACACGACTGAGGCTAATGGCCAATGATAAACATGATTTAGGTTACGAACGTGTAATAACGGGATAAGCATAGTTATGCATAAAATAAGATTGTTATATATATTTTAAAAAAAACGAACCGATGCAATTAACATATAACAATGACATTTTTAAAAAACGTAAAGTCCCACTCTGACTTTAAAAACAACAACTGAGGTTAAGAGCTTATAATAAGGAGATAAAGTAATTGACTATAACAAGGAGATAAACAATGACATCTATCAAGTCAGGTATGACAAAATAAATTGAGGTCATTACGCCATAAACCAGACGTAATGAATCAGGGTCCTAAAAATCAATAGACTCACACTGATTAAAAGTACGGATGTATTTGTGGAGGTTTGCTAGCTGTTTTAAACAGTCCCATCTACTCCACGTCACCTACGATTAAAAACTCAACACAGTATATGACATTACGGGCGACAGCTGTACCACAATACATTATACATAACAATAAGTCTAAGAATAACAATCGCTAATTGAGTTTTTCCTTCAATTTGTGTGTAGCACTGTCCCATTCATTTATATGGTTGGGTGTTCTGAATGTACGGTTTAATCAACGTACTGATTGGACGGAGACTCTTTGATTCAATTCTTTTCTTCTCATCTTATTTCTCGTTCAATTCCCAACTTTCCAGACCAACCTCTCACCCCACCTGTTCTTTCTTGTTATTACTTCTGCAATGCGACAGTTTCTACGCCGCGGGTCCTGGAGAGTCCAGAACCTACTAAAGTTGGCCTTTCTTTCGGACAATTCCCCCAGTTCGAAATCGGACGTAGGTTTTTTTTTTAAATACCCAGATCTAGTGGAAAAAACCACAACATCCAACTGAAGAAAATCTGATTTTAAGTAAGTGTATCAGTTTATGAAGCAAGCATTTTTTTCTTTGGTCCCAAAAGTCAAATCTAAACAGCCAGAATGAAATACATGAATCAGACAGAAATGCATAGAGTATGAGAGAGAGAGAAAGATAAATAGAGAGAGAAAGACAAATAGAGAGAGAAAGAGAGAGACTGAGACAAAGAGAGACAGAACGACATGGTCAGAGTGTCTTTAGTTACATTTCATCATGCTACTTAAAAAATGACAATTAACATTCAAATGAGACGTAAAACCATTAGTCACGCACAGTTCTCAGTTACCAGCTCGATGAATGAATTTTTTTTATTATCTTTTTTTGCATGGGTATAATTCTTATTTTAGAACAATCACATGACTTCACGTCACATGACTTCACGCAAGGCCCATGTTTCTTTTCAAATTTTTCAAATTTTTTTTTTTGCTAAGAAGAAATTAAATCCCAGAACCACGGTGAAGAACATGTAGGGAAAAAACTAACTATGCAGACGTCACTACTTCTGATGATGCGGAACACTGTGAAAGGCCAAGCGAAAGGTCAAATATGATGTCAGTCCGTGACCTTCCTTAACCCCACCCCTTTTACCCCGCTAAAGGTATTTAAATATACGCGCATTATGCTTGACCTAAATTCATATTGAACAGAGTTTGCAACAGGTAAATCAGTATTGTCATCGGCGTCACCAGACACTTTTTCATAAACGATAGGACACGTATTTTACAATATCTAAACAATTTCAGGGTGGATTATTTTTTTATGTATGGGTATATTTTTTTGGGGGACGCAAACTTTTTAGACGGAATGTCAATATGTAGTCTGTAGACATGTCAATATTATGTAGTCTGTAGACATGTCAATATTATGTAGTCTGTAGACGTGTCAATATGTAGTGTGTTGACAGGTTAATATTATGTTGTCTGTAGACATGTCAATATAATGTAGTCTGTAGACGTGTCAATATGTAGTCTGTAGACATGTCAATATTATGTAGTCTGTAGACATGTCAATATTATGTAGTCTGTAGACATGTCAATATTATGTAGTCTGTAGACGTGTCAATATGTAGTCTGTAGACATGTCAATATTATGTAGTCTGTAGACGTGTCAATATGTAGTCTGTAGACATGTCAATATTATGTAGTCTGTAGACATGTCAATATTTAGTCTGTGTGCATGTCAATATTATGTAGTCAGTAGACATGTCAATATTACGTAGTCTGTAGACACGTCAATATTGTGTAGTCTGTAGACACGTCAAAATGTAGTCTGTAGACATGTCAATATTATGTAGTCTGTAGACACGTCAATATTATGTAGTCTGTAGATATGTCAATATTATGTAGTCTGTAGACATGTCAATCTTATGTAGTCTGTAGACACGTCAAAATGTAGTCTGTAGACACGTCAAAAATGTAGTCTGTAGACACGTCAAAATGTAGTCTGTAGACATGTCAATATAGACTATGGTGTGTAAACCGGCCTTCGTGTATCATGTTAAAGACGAAAAAAAATGGAAGAAGAAAAAAGAACTGTTTCACCTAACCCAATGATTTCCACTCCACTTGCAAAAACGTTACTGCGTGAAAAGTTAATTACGACCAATGTTAACCTTAATTTAAACCCAAGGTACACACTGTGACAATGTTAACCCCCACATTGTCTAAAGTAAATAAAAAAGGAAAAGAATGTCGATTCCCCCCCCCCCTCCTTTCTATTTCATATAAAAACATAATATACCGGTACTGTCTGTACTCATGCTAAGTAAATTATGCAGAAGATATTGATAAATAGGTAAACACAAAAAACAATCTAGATCCATCAACTTCTTCTGTGGGCGCTTTGACATGTCAGCTTTCTTTAATAAATTGACTTCCCGCTGTCTGAAACAGCGTCAACAGAAAAAGATTAAAAGACACCCACCCCCTTTTCCTCTTTAAAAAAAATGCAAGATCAAAATCAAAGCCTAGAGAAAACCATAGCCAGTCTTGTGATTCTGTGACCTTGAAGCTAGTAAACATGGCTTCCAAGGTCAATTATCATGTGGGTGTCTTTATGTTGCAACTGTGACAGGTTTTTTTGAAGCAGTGCAATCAATCTCATTATGATAGCCTATGCCTCTGAATGCCAGGGTTCGGCAAGGAACCCTTTTAATAATAGTGTTCCAAACTATTTTTTATTTATTTTATTCAGCGTGCCAACATTCAGCGTGCCAACAGCCGAACCATTATTATTTTCTAGCACTTTTTGGGGGTCTTTCGCATGCAATTGAAAATCGTTCTGCGTGCCAAGTCTAACACGAGACGCGTAGGGTGCCGAGCCCTGGGCCTAGTCCTTTTATTATTACTATGATCTGGAGTAGGGATGTTAAACGAAAACCGGTTTTGATATTCAAAACCGGATTTCGGCTTGTTGGTTGGAAGGTAATCATTACTTCAAGTAGCACACCTATTTTTTTTTTTTTTTTTTTTTTTTTTTTTTTTTTTGGTTTGTTTTGTTTTGTTTTGATGGAAATGAATCTAATTTGTCTTAAATATTGTCTTTCTTTTTTCTCCAAATACCAACTATGGCTTGCGATAAAAACAACATCAAACCAAATGTTAAGTTACAGTTACAATTAACAGGATTTTTTTTTACTTGTCGGCTCATCTTTTAGATTTCCGCCTCTCTTTGATGACGCTACACCATCGTCTCTCGAGACTGACGAATGCCGACGACGACGACGGAATCTTTGATGTACGCAATAAAGAGACGCAAACTAGTTTTGTACTTTGACCCTGAACAATTCGGCTAGAAACCGCGTCTGTGCTTTATTATGAACGGCACTATTAAATACACATTCTTTTCATTGGTGCCACGCGATTATTTTCATCAACACATTATTTTACAAATCTAGATCTAATGACATCTATAAAGTAATTGACTATAACAAGGAGATAAACAATGACATCTATAAAGTAATTGACTATAACAAGGAGATAAACAATGACATCTATAAAGTGAGGTATGACAAAATAAATTGAGGTCACCACGCCATAAACCAGACGTAATGAATCAGGGTCCTAAAAATCAATAGACTCACACTGATTAAAAGTACGGATGTATTTGTGGATGTTTGCTAACTGTTTTAAACAGGCCCATCTACTCCACGTCACCTACGATTAAAAACTTTAACACAGTATATGACATTACGGGCGACAGCTGCACCATAATACATTATACATAACAATAAGTCTAAGAATAACAATAGCTAATTGAGTTTTTCCTTCAATTTGTGTGTAGCACTGTCCCATTCATTTATACGGTTGGGTGTTCTGAATGTACGGTTTAATCAACGTACTGATTGGACGGAGACTCTTTGATTCAATTCTTTTCTTCTCATCTTATTTCTCGTTCAATTCCCAACTTTCCAGACCAACCTCTCACCCCACCTGTTCTTTCTTGCTATTACTTCTGCAATGCGACAGTTTCTACGCCGCGAGTCCTGGAGAGTCCAGAACCTACTCAAGTTGGCCTTTCTTTCGGACAATTCCCCCAGTTCGAAATCGGACGTAGTTGTTTTTTTTAAATACCCAGATCTAGTGGAAAAAACAACAACATGCAACTGAAGAAAATCTGATTTTAAGAAGTAAGTGTATCATTTTATGAAGCAAGCATTTTTTCGTTGGTCCCAAAAGTCAAACCTAAACAGCCAGAATAAAATACACGAATCAGACAGACATATAGTATGAGAGAGAGAGAGAGAGTGAGAGAGAGAGAGAGAGAGGGAGAGAAAGATAGAGAGAGAGAGGGAGAGAGAGAGAGAGAGAAACAGAACGACATGGTATAAATTTCATCATGTTACTTAAAAAATGACAATTTACATTCAAATGAGACGTAAAACCATTAGTCACGCACAGCCCTCAGTTACCAGCTCGCTGAATGATTGTTTGTTTTTTTGTAGTTTTTTTTTTGCATGGGTATAATTCTTATTTTAGAACAATCACATGACTTCACGTCACATGACTTCACACAAGGCCCCTGTTTCGTTTCAATTTTTTTTTTGCCAAGAAGAAAATAAATCTCAGAACCACGGTGAAGAACATGTAGGGAAAAAGCTAACTATGCAGACGTCGCTACTTCTGCTGATGCGGAACACTGTGAAAGGCCAAGCGAAAGGTCAAATATGATGCCAGTCCGTGACCTTGCTTCACCCCCCCCTTTTACCCTGCTAAAGGTATTTAAATATACGCGCATTATGCTTGACCTAAATTCATATTGAACAGAGTTTGAAACAGGTAAATCAGTATTGTCATCGGCGTCACCAGACACTTTTTCATTGGCGGTGGGGGCTAATCGATAAGACACGTATTATATAATATCTAAACAATTTCAGGTTAGATAATTTTTTTATGTATGGGTATATTTTTTGGAGGGACGCAAACTTTTTAGACGGAATGTCAATATGTAGTCTGTAGACATGTAAATATGTAGTCTGTAGACATGTCAATATTATGTAGCCTGTAGACATGTCAACATTATGTAGTATGTAGACATGTCAATACGTAGTCTGTAGGCATGTCAATATTATGTAGTCTGTAGACGTGTCAATATTATGTAGTCTGTAGACCTGTCAATATTATGTAGTCTTTAGACATGTCAATATTTAGTCTGTAGACATGTCAATATTATGTAGTAGTAGTATGTAGACCTGTCAATATTATGTAGTCTGTAGACATGTTAATAATTAGTCTGTAGACATGTCAATATGATGTGGTCAGTAGACATGTCAATATTACGTAGTCTGTAGACACGTCAATATTATGTAGTCTGTAGACACGTAAATATAATTTAGTCTGTAGACATGTCAATATTGTGTAGTCTGTAGACATGTCAATCTTATGTAGTCTGTAGACACGTCAATATGTAGTCTGTAGACATGTCAATATTATGTAGTCTGTAGACACGTCAATATATATGTAGTCTGTAGACATGTCAATAGTGATCATGGTGTGTAGTGTAAACCGGCCTTCGTGTATCATGTTAAAGAAGAAAAAAAATGCAAGAAGAAAAAAGAACTGTTTCACCTAACCCAATGATTTCCACTCTACTTGCAAAAACGTCACTGCGTGAAAAGTTAATTACGACCAATGTTAACCTTAATTTAAACCCTAGGTACACACTGTGACAATGTTAACCCCCACCTTGTCTAAAGTAAATAAAAAAAGAAAAGAATGCCGATCCTCCCCCCCCCCCCCCTCCTTTCTATTTCATATAAAAACATAATATACCGGTACTGTCTGTACTCATGCTAAGTAAATTATGCAGAAGATATTGATAAATAGGTAAACACAAAAAACAATCTAGATCCATCAACTTCTTCTGTGGGCGCTTTGACATGTCAGCTTTCTTTAATAAATTGACTTCCCGCTGTCTGAAACAGCGTCAACAGAAAAAGATTAAAAGACACCCACCCCCTTTTCCTCTTTAAAAAAAATGCAAGATCAAAATCAAAGCCTAGAGAAAACCATAGCCAGTCTTGTGATTCTGTGACCTTGAAGTAAGTAAACGTGGCTTCCAAGGTCAATTATCATGTGGGGTCTTCATGTTGCAACTGTGACAGGTTTCTTTGAAGCAGTACAATCAATCTCATTATGATAGCCTATGCCAGGGGTCGGCAACCTATTAATAATAGTGTGCCGAACAATGTTTTTTAAATTTCATTCAACGTGCCAACAGCCGAAACAATCATTATGTTGTAGCACTCAATTATTTGTAATTGAATTGCCTTTTTGGGGTCTTTTGCGTGCCATTGAAAATCGCTCTGCATGCCAGGTCTGGCACGAGTGCCGTAGAGTGCCGAGCCCTAAGCCTAGTCCTTTTATTATTATTATTTTATTATTTTATTACTATGATCTGGAGCAGTGCGGAAATCTTTGAGATAAGTATTAGGAAACCTCACCACTATCCTTCTCTCCCTCTCTCTTTCTCTCTCTCTCTCTTTCTCTCTCTCTCTCTCTCTCGTTTTCTTTCAATGCTGGATAAAATGCTGGCCAAGCATCTAAACTAATTTGACAATCGAGAGGGCAGCAATTTGTGTCGGGATGATGACCCCGTTATCCAACTGCTAGCCACACACACACACACTTTTCTTGGTGAGATTTCAAGCTGCTTCCATCAAAATGAAGAGTGACTACACATTATCGCTTGTCTTAGGCGACTGACTGATAATTAACTTTAACCCTTACAGTCCCGGGCTCGTATATAGCGGAACTGAAGGCAGCATAGATAGAAGTAGGTCGGTACAGGAAGGGTTAATATAAGGCAAAGTGAGATGGGCTTTTGAAAGTGTCAACACGTGACGACAGGTGTTGGAGGCTAAAGTTTGATACTATCAAACCAATAACAAAACATCTCAGCCTGCTATAGATCGGCTACCCGAGGCCAGAAACGAAATCAATTTGGTGAAGTAGAAAAACGTAAAAGTAAATTTTCACTTCCATACCAGCTAGTTAAGCAGCGTCCACACGTTTCTGTGGTCATGTCACACAAAGGGGAATGTGTGGTCAGCACAATGCACACATCTCCCTTTACTTTTCCACGACTAAGGTTCAAGTATTCATCAGAGCTGAGTAGAACTGGGTGAATTGCTCTAGACCCAGGTAAGAATCCTAGCATACTTTATGACCGGAACCCAGAACCTCTCGTGCAACACAAGCCCCCCCCCCCCCCATTAGATTGCAGTTGCTTAAGGATTTGGTAGCCTCGTTTCTATATGATGCTTGTTAAAAATAAAATGTTCAAGGCTGAAGCAATAGTTTATTTCAACTGGTACAGGTCATGTGACAGTACACATCTTTGAATAAAGCAAGATAACCAATCACCAAGTGGGTATAAAGTAAATTACCCTTCCGACCAAACTGACCATAGGGCTGGTGAAGCAGTGTTCAATAAGTGTAGAAAATAAACAAAGAAATAATGCCTATCTCAGAGGATCCTAACAAAGCATCCTGGGATATCAGATGGAGAATTCCCCGACGGCATCCGTCCTCAATATAATATACTTCACCCTGACATCAGCTCCTTAAATTGTTCCCCGTCTTCCCCCGGGACCAATGAGAGAGACCAGAGCACTGACTGGTCAAATGATTCCAGAAGGGATTGAACTGTGTGGGCAGAGGTCGACAACCTACGGCACGCGTGTACTTCCGGTTAAATGATTTTTTAAAAATATCTTACATTCAAAACAAGTGATTCTTCACGTGTGACGTTTAAAATCAACCAATGTCTTTCGGCAACATCTTTAGAAAATGATTTTATCCCCTACATCTTTTCTTACTCACAGAACCACCAGGAACGCAGCACATAGTCATGTTTTGTTACTAAATTAACGAACAAGACCGGGAGTGTTGGAATGTATCGACCTTTATAGATTCACCATGCATGCATACTCGTTAAGACGTGTCCATTGACTGCGAGAGAGCAAACGTCTCGGCAGACTGGTCAACAGAAGAAGAAGAATGCTAAGTACTTATCAGAGCAGGGAACAATTCGATTCTGAAGAGAGAAAAAAAACGCCTAGCTGGAACACATTAACTTTTCTTTAATGATGATTTGGGTGCGCTTCCGCTAGGCCACTCGTTTCCCATTTATTTATGAGATTAGTTGTAGTTTAAAAAAAAAAATCTTGCCGTTCAACAGAAATGAACTTCCATTGACTAAGGCACAGATTGCTCTCATGGTGCCCCGAACTTCAGCTCGACTTGGCAGTCCTTTCGTAGCCAGACTGACGGCCCCCCGACCGCCAAAATTACGAGGATCTACTACCGTCTACAGCGGTGAGACTCACTGAGACAAAATTACTCAATGTTTTAATCCTTCTAACTCTGTCTCAAGCAGTTAATCCACATACATGTCACAGATCTAATAAATGAATGTGGTAGACCTGTATTGTTTCCTGCCTCCTGACAGAACCCCTTAAATCCACCCTGAAACCGACTATAATAGGAATGCAATTATTTTCACAGTAGATCGAGCTAACTTAGTAGAGCAGGCGCCGGGCTTCTCCCTCTCCCCCCCCCCCCCCCCCACTTCCACCTCTCTCCCAAAGTCTAATCTATAGCTCTGATTTAAAATAGCTCTTCGTAAAAAAAAAAAAATTCAAACTAAATTCTATTGTTCTATATATAGATTGTGTTAGTTTAGATCTGAAGGGGAATAAAACAACAATTACCTAGTTCAGAGGTCAAAGTGAAGCAAAGTAAACCCGACGGACCAAATTGATTCACAGGGTCGGTGATTAAGCGCTCAACGGCATACTATGAGATTGTGAGGCCAGCACAAAGCCCATCCGAACTTTACTAATGTCAGGTACCCATCAGAGTTGGGTAGACTCAGGGACATCCCCCCACCCCCCAGAGCCAGGGATAAATCCTAGACTTCACCAGGATTCGAACCCAGTACCTTCGGTACGCCGGTCGAACGGGCTGCCGCTCGGCCATCGAGCCCTATAGTTACAATGGACACTCTGGAAACAGCTGAACACTCTGGAAACAGCTGGACACTCTGGAAACAGCTGGACACTCTGGAAACAGCTGAACACTCTGGAAACAGCTGGACACTCTGGAAACAGCTGGACACTCTGGAAACAGCTGGACACTCTGGAAACAGCTGGACACTCTGGAAACAGCTGGACACTCTGGAAACAGCTGGACACTCTGGAAACAGCTGGACACTCTGGAAACAGCTGGACACTGGAAACAGCTGGACACTCTGGAAACAGCTGGACACTCTGGAAACTCTGGAAACAGCTGGACACTCTGGAAACAGCTGGACACTCTGGAAACAGCTAGACACGCTGAAAACAGCTGGACACGCTGGAAACAGCTGGACACTCTGGAAACAGCTGGACACTCTGGAAACAGCTGGACACGCTGGAAACAGCTGGACACGCTGGAAACAGCTAGACACTCTGGAAACAGCTGGACACTCTTGACTTTACAGACGACTTGGCCCTCCTCTCACACACCCAAAGGCGAGTGCAGGAGAAAACAGCAGATGTAGCAAATTACTCTGCATGCATTGGCCTTAATATCCATAGAGGGATAGTAAAGTCCTAAAGGTCAATGGAACAAGTGGAACAAGCAACTCACCAATTGTGCTAGCAGGAGACCGCCTAGAAGAAGTAGAAAGTTCCAAGTACTTAGGCAGCATAGTAGACTAACTAGGAGGTACCGAAGCAGATATAAAAGCCAGAACGGGCCAAGCAAGAGCAGCCTTAAACCAACTGAAAACGGTTTGGAGTTCCAGAATTCTATTTCTGAACACAAAGTTAAGAATATTTAACACTATTGTTACGCCCATCGTGGTGTATGAATCGGAAACTTGGAGAATAACCGCCACCAATGTCAAGAAAATACAGGCATTTGTTAACTAACACCTGCCTCAGAAGAATCCTTAGGATAAGTTGGCCAGAAACCATCAGTAATGAAGAACTCTGGCAACGAACTAAAGAGAGGCCTGTGGAAGACGAAATTTCCCAAAAGAGATGGAAATGGATTGACCACACCCTCAGAAAACCGGCATACAGTGTCACTCGGCAAGCGCTCACTTGGAACCCCCAGGGCAAAAGGGGGTTAGTCTGGCAAAAGGAAAAGAGGTCGGCCGAGAAACACATGGAGGCGCGATATGGAAACCGATGTTAAAAGGCTATGGCTTAACTGGGGTCAGATAGAGAAATTGGCCCAGGATCGGGATACGTGGAGGACTCTTGTTGGCGGCCTAAGTCCCAGGTGGGGCGAAAGTAAGGCATACGTGTTACGTGCCATAGTGTAGGTACTATGTGAAAGACGCGTGATTGTTTTGTTGGGTGTTTTGTTGAAAGATTCATGCGCTAGCATAACACTCAGGACGTACTTTAGGAGGGCGGGGACTTTTTCTATTTTCTTAGTCAGTTGGTGAGGAATGCTGAGCTGTGCAAGACATTGTTTTTATTCCTTAACAACTTAACGCGTAATTGAGATTACACTTAAACATCGTTACTGTTTGGCACACTGTACTATTTTTGCTTATGCCTATTAGTATGACTTCCCACTAATCCTAATAAGGATTAAGGATAATTCTTCGAACGCCTATTTATTATAATTGGTCAAGGCGAATCTTTTCCTGATGTAAAATTTATAGTCGCCATTTTAGAGCCATTCTTTTGGTGACCCTATAGTAACATACCTTAATTTAATGTTTGTTACTGTATGTAAATTCTTTGGATGCTTCTTTTGTGCTTTCTTTATTTTCAAAAAGCTGTTCTATTTAGCTGAACCCGGGAAGATCTCTGTGAGAGTTATTTTTCCTTAGATATTTGTTGTGGAGTTGGTTAGTTTTAAATCAGTTCACGATTCGCAATCTCGCTCCCATACACCTTAAGACTAAGAGCCATTATATTAACTTAGTTTATATGGATCGGAGATTGTATATTGTGGGTCGTGACATAAGTAAGTAAATTACGAACAAGCCGTCAGCAGTTATCCAATTACCCTTTTAAGTTTTTGGAGCCTTCTGATGAAAAGGCTGTATAAAAATAATAATAAGCTGGGGCGGGGGAATGACTGCAAGTGACTAGGGAATCGAAAATTGGATTAATTTCTCTCCTTTCATTGCGGCAAATACAATACAATGTTTTGAAAACAACAACTATGTTTATCATTGTATCGAGATTCTAGACCATAGGTTCTCAACCTTTTTCGGCTCACCGCCCCCTTTTACAATATTTTTCCGCTCACCGCCCCCCCCCCCCCCTACCGCCCATCTGGCCTATAGTTTCCGCAATTTTTTTAGGCGGACTAAACTTTTTGTGTGATTAATTATCTTTAAAAAAAACTGAAAAGGAAAAGGAAAATTGCCTTAACAAAATGTTTAAATAAATCAATATTAATGCGAATCCTTTGCCTGGTGTGTTGCTAGCAATTTGTTTATTTTTGTTTCAATTTTGGTTGCAAAAGCTCTAGGTCTAATCATCAGTAATATTTGTTATATTACAAAACAGAACTTGTTCGGCATCACTATTGACAAGTCTTAATGAGGCGTGAACTTTTGAACCCATATGTTCGTGAACTTCCTGTTCTATTTTTAAACTAATAAACAATGACGCTATATATCTACAGGGCGACCTCAATAGGTTGGAGACCTGGGAATCGAAATGGCAAATGACGTTCAATGTTGATAAGTGCAACCTCCTCTCTATTTCAAGGAAGAGGTCTAGGATCCCCACCAGCTATACCTTGCATGGTCACACTCTTGAGAGGGTTTCAGATGCCAAGTACCTTGGAGTGAACATCACAGAAAAACTCCACTGGGGCACACATGTCCAATCTTTTGCTGCCAAAGCAAATAGAGCTTGCGCCTTCGTCCAAAGGAACCTCAAGGGATGCTCCACCAGGATCCAGACCCATTGTTATAAAAGTTTAGCTCGTACCATCCTGGAGTACGCATCGACTGTATGGGATCCTCATCAACAACACCTGATATCTAAGCTGGAGATGACCCAACGTCGAGCGGCACGTCGTATCTTACAGGACTACGGCCTTAAAACTAGCGCCTCAGCTTTGGTGGCCCAACTTCAACTGGAGCCCCTACATCATCACAGAGCGATAAACAAAGTCACCACTGTTTACAAGATCGTGAACCGCCACGTGGAAATGTCCACTCAGCCAGGCCGAATCCAACAGGTGTCCCGCTCTACCCGAGGCCACCAGCTCAAGCTGCATGTCCCACATGCACGCACCGACGTCTACAAATATTCTTTTTTTCCGTCAGCCATTAGGCTGTGGAACACCCTGGACCAGGCCTCCATCACTGCCCCTACAATTCAGGCATTTAAATCGTCACTGAAGGGCTGGTCTAAAAACCTAAAGTGACACTCTGTCACCTGTTTATAATTGTTGTTTGTGATGCTTTTTATTTTATGTGTATTTAAATTGTGGACTCTTTCCTCGGTTCTAACGGGGTCTCCACAGTATTATGAAGAAGAAGAAGAAGAAAAAAAAAGCATTCTTTTGCTGGTGTTTGACAATTGATTTCAACCTCGACGGCCAGTTCTAGTCTTTTAGAATTATACAAAGGATACAATATTAGTTATGAGGAATCCGTTTTTAACATCAAAAGTGAGTAGGCGATAACTAATACTCAAGTGTTAGTCGCGTGAAGTTAAATATTTATTTGTTTACAAAATAAATGAGTCAAGAGTTGCGTTTTCTTGGTTATTGAAAAACAAAATGCGTAAATACATAAAAACGAATAACAAAAATTCCTTTGCATTTAGCAATAAGTTTGATATTTTAAAAAGGTGATTTTTCACTTCTGACTTTCACAATACATTGTTTTGTTTTGTAAACATCTTTTGGAAATGAAATACATTTTAATTCCCAACAAATTTGAGTACAACCAGTAAAGTAGCACACAGACATGTTTCGAAACAAATGATTGATTTCGACCGGAAATGTTTTTTATTTGTCGACCTTTTATGCATGCATACACGTTAAGACTTGTCAATTGAACCGAATGTGGAAACATTTTTTAGTTAAAGGGAGATAATTAGCCCGTTTTATTTGATCTAATATTTATGTTTTTTCTTTCTTTTATAAAAAATAAATTTCTTACAATTTATAACTTTAAAATGATCAAACTGTAAAAAGTATTTGAAAATTATATAAATATTATATGACTGAAGAATTTATATGTATATTTTCAAGCATTACAATAACTACTCAGGGTGTATGATTACTACTTATCTATACCACTTAACAATATTCAGTCTTTCTCTTATAATGATTAAGACACTTTAAGGACATCTCGGTTGAACTGAGATCAAAATATCATTAATATTAGCAGATTTTAGGGGACAGTGATCGGTTAGCAAGGTTGACAGTCCGGTGAACCAACCACAGACCAGCTGGCGGCACACAATATTTGTCAAATACTGACCCTTACTTCATCGAAAAGTCACTGCGATTCCTATTTCGCATTAAATTAAATATAATAATATGTGGGCATACTTTTGGGGGAAATCAAATATTTAGCAGCACTTGCGTTTACATCACATTTCATCCTCCAAAAACAAATCGATTAAAATAGCTGAGGTGTTAAAATATATCAGGTACGTTTGTACCACCCACTTGCCCTTTATCGCCCCCCAATCGCCCCCGGGAATGTCAGCGCCCCCCAAAAGCTTCTTACCGCCACCCGGGGGGCGATATCGCCCCCGTTGAGAACCTATGTTCTAGATTCTAGACTATCTCACACACGACTTTTAAAGAAACACATTATTTGACTGCTTTACGCCTCTCATCGTGTGTTTCAATATGTTTGTCACAAGAGCTCAAGGCTTAGTAACTTCAATAAATGAGATATATACTAGCTCAGGGATCGCCCACATTTGATAATAGCGTAGCGAAGTAGGATTTCTAATTCATTCTGCGTGCCAACAGCCTAAAAATCATCCCTCTCAGGCACTCTGTTTCTTGTACAAGAGACTTGAAATTGCCTTTTCGTGAGTCTTCCGCGTGCCAATGGAAATCGCTCTGCGTGCCACGCCTAGCACGCGTGCCGTAGGTTGCCGACCCTTGTATTACTAGCCTTGGTTATCGAGTTATTCATACAATTTACCCAGAGAAAAACCTAGAAATAGGGAGGGATGAATTTATAGTGTAGATTTGATCAAGCTTATAGGCCCTACAATTTATTTCTCAGAATATCAGATAATCCATATGTGTTGATTCTTCAACTATATAAGTGTACTAATATCATCGTAGAATGGCAACAGTAATGTCATTTGTCCGCGTGGGTGGTAGTTGTGTGCTTGAACTACTAACAGTTAAACGGACACACGATACGATTCGACAACTATGTTATAAATTAAACTTTCTATTCAATCAAACGTACAACAACCACAAAGTGTGTTAAGGGCTTGGTTATTCATTGGTATACCGTTTTATTAACAAAAAAACCAAGGTCGGACTCCGATCCCGTTTGTTATTTCTGATAATAGTAGCTAAATTTAGAATGCAATAGCTGAAGGATAAGACGAGAAAAAAAAGAGGATGGGAAGGGGGGAGGGAGGCTACACGAAGAATAACTACAAGTTTATTTTTAGCTTTAGAACAAACAAAAAAAGTTTTCTTTATGAAGATCAAATATAACTCTGGGTTATAGTTGGTGTTTTTTATGTTTTAAATTGTGGTTGAAAATAATTGGGACAAACTTCACATTTCTGAAATATTTCAGTGACTACGTCCCGTCACCTCCTCCCGCGCCCCTTTCTTGTTGCAGCCCCAGGACCCAATCACGCCCAACCATCGTCTTGAGTCACCAAGTGGTAGTACCCGCTGTCAAGTCGAGCCCGCTGTCGAGTATTTAATTATTGGTTTTTTTTTTACTGTTTACTTTGATAGCCCTTATCAGTTTACTATTATAAAGTACCGACAGTGTAACCCCACCCGCTCCTTCACATTTCCTCATCTTCTTCCTTCAAAACTATCATTAACCATCCAAGCAAACGCCTCCACCTCTACACCCTCTGCCCTCCACCCAAATACTATCAATAACGAAGAAATAGCAAAGTGTCAACACACTGGGGGCGGGGGGGGGGATTCTTGACTAAAACTGGATCCACCTACAGTGGAATGGCATTCACGAACTATATACAGACGAACTACGACTACGAGTACTACCAGTGACACCTGGTTTTCCCATAATATAGTATAATATATACAATGAACTATCTATGGGTACAATATTACAGTACTGGTATGTTTGCATACCCAGGACCTTTGGCCCCCTATCCCCCCCCTCCACACACACCCATAACAGGTACGACGGGAGAGGATATGTTTGGGAGGCGTGGGTGGGTGGGGGTAGCTCGGCTGCGGACTAGTTCCCACGATGGAAATCAGGCGTGTCACAGGAATGGAAAAGTGAGAGGACCTTTTTTTTATGTACCTGCTACTTGTTTTATGTACTTACTTTCTTAGTGTTGATATTCTCACAATTATTAATATTTGTAAAACGTGGGCTCGGAAATGGAGGCGGGGGGGGGGGGGGGGATGATAAAAAGAATTGTGTGGAGAATTTAACCATAAAATTTCATTAAAAAAAATAAATCGTAAAAGAATTCTTTGTAAAGTTGGCAAAAGCTAAATGTCAGCGCAACACGCACACGTATATATACATATATATATATAGATAGATAGGGAGAGAAAGTGTGTGTGTGTGTGTGTGAGAGAGAGAGAGAGAGAGAGAGAGAGAGAGAGAGAGCGAGAGAGAGAGAGAGAGAGAGTTAAAAAAAGAATACAGGGCAGAGCGTTGATTTTCTCATCTCAGGGTTCAAGTCCAGGATTAAAAAGTCAGGATGTTTCGCCGGCCGTGAAGGGTGTCTCGTGCGCCTGTACTATGCTAGCCCTATGGGCTCAAAGCATCGTTGAATTAGGAGAGGGGGGATACAAATTGATGAACAGGACAAAATACTGAAAACATCGCTGAACGGGACAAAATACTGAAAACATAGCTGAACGGGACAAAATACTGAAAACATCATTAAACTGGACAAAATACTGAAAACATCATTGAACTGGACAAAATACTGAAACCATCATTGAACTGGACAAAATACTGAAAACATCATTGAACTGGACAAAATACTGAAAACATCATTGAACTGGACAAAATACTGAAAACATCATTGAACTGTACAAAATACTGAAAACATCATTAAACTGGACAAAATACTGAAAACATCATTGAATTGGACAAAATACTGAAAACATCATTAAACTGGACAAAATACTGAAAACATCATTGAATTGGACAAAATACTGAAAACATCATTGAACTGGACAAAATACTGAAAACATCATTAAACTGGACAAAATACTGAAAACATCATTAAACTGGACAAAATACTGAAAACATCATTAAACTGGACAAAATACTGAAAACATCATTGAACTGGACAAAATACTGATAACATCGCTGAACGATACAAAAATAGACAGATTTTTTTGTATATATAAAGATATCATAGCCGACACATTAAGCTATTATAAAGAAACACCAATGACAAAGGCATTATGCTAGGACTTCAAAGAAACACCACGACGAAACACAATGCTGTTACGAAGTACAGAGACACCGCAACAAAAAAGCTTATACGTGTATATCGTGAAGAATGAAATGCGTCTTTGTTAAGGAAGGTGCAGCTCCCATTCAATACCGCCCAACGCACACACTACTGAAGGCATTAAAGATATAAACACAATATTATAAAACGATTTGTGAACAACTGCCGCTACACACCCACGCCCCCCTCCCCCGTCCCGCACCGCAATACAACGGTATATACTAGTGTCGCACACAACAGTCTCATTGTGTTGGGTACAAACTATTTATTTTATTCTTCATCAGACAGAATGTTATATCTAGTTTATACAAAATGCCACTAGAATCTATTCCCTCCATAGTAAAGTATCCCGTCAGACCAAATTGATCCAAATGGCCGGTGACGCAGCGTTCACCAGTTTCTGTGGCCACGTCATACTAGGTGATTGTGTGGCCAGCACTATGCACATCCGCCTTTACTTTACCCCATCAGAGCTGGGTAGGCTCAGGGACACCCCTCAATCCTGGGAAAAAAAATCCTAGCCTGCACTAGGATTGGAAATCAGGACCTTCGGTTCGCCAGCCGAACGCACTGTCGCTCGGCCACCACGCCCCATATTCCATCCACAGAGTTGTCTGCAATTCACAGGCATGCAAAATGTCGCTATTCAATACCTTAAAACTTAAAACTCTTTCACAGAAGATTTGTCTATAAACTGTCTATAATCTATCCTCATAAGCCCTACAAACGAGTTGTTTTCAAAAATCACAAGCCACGCTAAATGTCCCTATTCAATAAATAATTTCTCAAACAGAGCTGTCTGCAAAACAAAAACAAACAAAAAAAGTAATACACGCAAACTGTCATTGTTCAATCCATTTACTCACAGAAAGAACTGTTTTCGACAAACGCAACAACAACAACAACAACAACAACAAAAAAAAAGCAGTTGCTGGTTTAAAACAACACATGGTACACGACGAGCCGCCATTGATAATATAAGACTATATTATGCAACACATCAAAGAACTTTGAACAGTGTAACTACAAACGCAGCCTGAAGGTGCACAGTGAGATCAACAAAGTACATGTTGAAAAACCAAGAAAAACCAAAAAAAAAAAAAACACTACAACTATACTTTTTTTCTACAGGTTTGGTTTGAAATGTAAAAATTTAAACATGGATACCTAAAGCATATTTGATATAGATCTATAGTCAAATCAAACATGAACACCGAGAACAACATTATGATGTTATATTTGTCTATAAATGTTTTGTTTCCTATCACATGTAGGACTTGATAATGAAACTATTGCGATGTAGTTTATTTTTCTGTTCGATTCCCTTTTTAAATCTCATCTTTTTTTTATATGAACATTGCTGCATATGGACCCCTTTCTCTATAGAAAATGATTGCTTTTATGTTGCAGACCTCCTCTTCTATACAGTAGATCAATGGTTGGCAACATACGACACGCGTTCCAGACGGGGCCCGCAGAGCGATTTTTTTAATGGCACGCGGCAGACCCCTAAAACACAATTCAAGTCACTTCTCTCTTCTGCCAGAAATTAATTGGTAGAACAGGTTGAATTTTAGGCTGCTGGCACGCTAAATGAATTAGAAATCATTATTTGGCACACTATTATCAAAAGGTTGCTGGCCCATGCAGTAGATGATTAGTTATATGTTAGAGACCCCGATCCCTCCATTGCCCTTTCTATACTGAAGATGATTGCTGATATGTTAGGGACCTCCTACTGTACAGAAGATGATTGCTGATATGTTAGGGACCTCCTACTGTACAGAAGATGATTGCTGATATGTTAGGGACCTCCTACTGTACAGAAGATGATTGCTGATATGTTAGGGACCTCCTACTGTACAGAAGATGATTGCTCATATGTTAGGGACCTCCTACTGTACAGAAGATGATTGATGATATGTTAGGGACCTCCTACTGTACAGAAGATGATTGCTGATATGTTAGGGACCTCCTACTGTACAGAAGATGATTGCTGATATGTTAGGGACCTCCTACTGTACAGAAGATGATTGCTGATATGTTAGGGACCTCCTACTGTACAGAAGATGATTGCTGATATGTTAGGGACCTGCTACTGTACAGAAGATGATTGCTGATATGTTAGGGACCTCCTACTGTACAGAAGATGATTGCTGATATGTTAGGGACCTCCCACTGTACAGAAGATGATTGCTGATATGTTAGGGACCTCCTACTGTACAGAAGATGATTGCTGATATGTTAGGGACCTCCTACTGTACAGAAGATGATTGATGATATGTTAGGGACCTCCCACTGTACAGAAGATGATTGCTGATATGTTAGGGACCTCCTACTGTACAGAATATGTTTGCTAATATGTTAGGACCGCCTACTGTACAGAAGATGATTGCTGATATGTTAGTAGTGTAGTGTGTAGTTTTCAGGTATTATTTGAGGAGCCGCTCCTACGCTCCTCAGTTGACCTTTGACCTTTGACCCGGAAGTGACCTTTGACCCGGAAGTGACCCCTACCGGAAGTGACCTCTACCGGAAGTGACGTCATCCAAGATGGCGTCTTGTCGTGTTGTTATACGAGGGTTTTTTAATTAAGGGTAATACGGTCAGCGGTTCTAAAATTATTTTTCCTATTGTCTTACAATGATTGATTTTCCCATTGTCTTACAATGATTGACACATGTCATATTATTTCTCCCATTGTTTTATAATGGTCTTTATAAGGTTCAGCGGTTCTAAAATTTTATAATTATTTGATAATATTAATTAATTTGTTATTTTTATAGTGTTCTTAATAATTTTCAATAGTAAAATAAGTTTATTGTGTTCTTTTCCCTCATTGCCATCTTTTAAGCGATAATTGTCTTGTAAGGGTCATTTTTACTTACTTGGAGGCAGTAATTGTCTTAATTTATTCTTAACTAATTAACGAATTTTAATTTTTATAACCATAATTAGCTTGTAAAGGGGCGTTTATTAATTACCAAGGGCCCTAATTATCACATTTTAATCAATAATTTTTTAATAACGTGCCTTTTTACTTACTTGGACACAGTAATTGTATACTTTATTAATTAACTAATTATTATTTGAATAGCCATAATTAGCTTGTAAAAGGGCGTTTATTAATTACAAAGGGTTCTAATTATCACATTTTAATCAATAATTCTCTAATAACGTGATAATTAATTACTTGGACACAGTAATTGTCTTAATTTATTCTTAACTAATTAACTATTTTTATACATTTTTACTTACTTGGACACGGTAATTTTCTTAAAATATTCTTAACTAATTAACTAATTATACTTTTTATAACCCTAATTAACTTGTTTTTAATTACTAAGGGGGTGTAATTATCACTAAATAACCCCTAAATATTTATTTATATACATTTTTACTTACTGGGGTACAGTAATTTTCTTAATTGTATACTTTATTAATTAACTAATTATAATTTTTTTTTTTTAACATTAATTAGCTTGTAAAGGGGCGTTTATTAATTACAAAGGGGCCGTAATTATCACTAAATAGACCACATTTTATATACTTTTTTACATTTTTACTTACTTGGAGGCAGTATTTTTCTTTATTCTGAATTAATTATCTAATTATAATTTTGAGTCATAATTACTATTTTATAATTTTCTTTTAAACATAATTATTTTTAATTTGCATTGATAATCAATGTTTTGAAAGTCTAGACATATATCCTTTAACATTTTTAGAACCCCTGAGGCGCTTATTCACATCGCTGTCTAACTTTTTACCTGAGCAGCTGTTTATTTTTATCGCTCAGCGCGTCTTTTAATGACTTTTTCAGCTGTTGTGGAAATTCTTTTGTAGTGCTGTTCTCGCTCGCGCTGTTAATGACTTTTTCATCTGTTGAGAAAAGTCTTTTGATCTCGCTTTACTCGCTTTTTAATGACCTGGTGTGAAAAAGAGATAAAACTGCCCTTTCAAAGCCTGCTATGGGAGATAATTCAAGTAGCACTAAACGTTTTTTTTTTTTTACAACTTACGTTTCCCATGATATTTTTTTTGTTTTTATCATTTGCATTAGTTTTGGGGGTATTTTTTCTTTGTATTTCGAGTATTCCTTTTTTAAATATTTTTCTTTTCAATTTAAATAATTTAAATTGTTTAATCGTTAAATGCAATGTTTGACTTACTATAACATCATTCTTATTCTTTTTTAAAACTTATATATTTTATAATTTAAACGATAAGTAAATACAATTTTTACTTACTAAAACCAGTAATTTCTATATTTTATACGAAATTAATTAACGAATTTTTTTTTTTTTTTAAAGTCATACATATCTTGTAAAGCGAGTTTTTACTTATTAAGAGGCGTATATTTCTTTAATTAAGGTTTACATTATATAACTTTTGTTTAAATTCTTTAATAAGACACCCTTTTTATTTACGAACTTTTTACTTACATAGTTAACATTTGTATCTTTTAATTATTCTTTACAATTTTAATTGATAATACATGTAAATACCTTTTACTCAACTAGTTTAAAATTTTCCCTTTTAAACATACATATTTCTAATTTGAATTGATAATCATTGTTTTAAAAGCCTAAACACTAAACATTTTTAGAGCTCCAGGGCAAAATATAAAGTCCAGATGTTGTGAGAGTTCCCAAAGTACATTATTTTAGTGTATGCGTATTTTGAATGTGTATGTATGTGTATGCAAATAAGAGAGTTCTTTAAAGTTACTAAAATACTATACTAAAATAGTTTATATATTTTGAATGTATAAATGTACAATAAGTGTCTCTTTATCTATTAAAAGTCAGTTTGTTAAATGGTTGTATCTTTTAATTTTTGTCGTGTAATTTTTACTTAATAGGATTAAACATTTTAAAATTTAAGTAACTTAAGTCTTTCAAGTGGTGTCCACTATGGCGGGTCAGAAGGGGGCGGATCCAAGATGGCCGATCCGAGTGTTCCATGTGATTATTTGTGTGTAGTGTTACACGTGATTTTATCATCGTGGTTTAATTAAAGATACCGGAAAACAAGATGGCGTCCGATGTACGTGGCATACAAGGGCAGTAACCGTGTAATTAAATTTGTAATTTTTGTATTTTTAATTAACTTTATGGTTGTAGACAAGATGATGGAAGGGGTGTATTGAAGTTGTTGACTCCACTGTTCACATGCTGATGAACCGGAAGTAAGATGGCGTCCGATTTACGTGGCATACAAGGGCAGTAACCATGTAAATAATTTTTTAAACAGTAAACAAAGAAAGTTTTAATTTTTTTTATATTTTTATTTGCGTTCAAGTACATCAAACAGAGAATAAAACAACAACAATATATAATATAATTATAATATCCTATTCTCAGTGTTCAGGATTTGTAGAGCGAAAAGTGCACAAAGTGTCAAGATCCCAATGCCTGCAGCAGCACAGCCTAGGATTGTCTTAAGTGAGGGCCAAGAGCTGCCATTTTTATTCTCACCTCTACCAGACTTGAATTCCAAAAACCCTTCCTGTGTTGAAGAAGATGGAAGCTAGTTTAATATACGCTTTTATATTTAACTTTCTATAGGATGATTTTTGTTTAAAGAGTGTCTTTGTTACTCTTGTAAACCTATTACTTACCCAGTTATTATGACTATTTAGCCAACTCGACAGATGTATATCCATATATGTTGTTAACCATTCTAGAAGATTATCTACTAGGTGGTATTTCTTTAGTTGAAAACACCGAGCTGCAAATTGACCCGAAAAGTCAAACAACGCCACAATTCGTCCCCAATTTATATCCTCACAAAATATTTCTATAACGATCGATGTGAAAGTGTCATACGCATTGTCATCAGTTATGACTAGACCATCTATTAGGTTATCAAATCTATTCTTAAATCGTTCTTCAAATTCATCTCCTAGTATTCTCATAGCATTTTGAATAGAATTTGGAGTGTTGATAATACTTTCATGCCGACCATCGTTTCTCCAAGTATACCCATTGCATTGTAAACGATATTTTATGTAATCCACCGCAATGCTACGCGTATTTTCATGTCCTATAGACATATTATTTTCACGAGAACTAATAAGAATTACAAAAATAACCGTTTTACTTAACGAAAAACCACAACACTTTTAAACAACTGAATAAGGAAGACTACATAATTTTATAAAAATTTGCTGAATAGTGGAAAAAGACCACCATCTGACAAGCAAACATTTAACGAGCAGGTGTTAAACAGCTGCCCGCTAGGCGCTGACCAAGGTAACGACTTCCTGTCCAGGTGTTGAATCCATTATCGGGCCGTCGCCCGCCGTGCCAGATAATGGCTTCCTGTCCAGATGTTATTGCACTTACCTGACCGTGAGAAAACCTAAAAGCTAACATTCCCACGACCAGGGTAATGGTTTCCTGTCCAGGTGTTGAATCAATTATCTGGTCGCTGGGCGCTGACCAAGTTAACGACTTCCTGTCCAGATGTTATTGCACTTACCTGACAGTGAGAAAATCTAAAACCTAACATTCCAAGGGTCACGCCAAACCTAACCGTCAACAACGTTCCCACTTTTTTTATTGTCTTCTTCAATCTCTGCCTTTTTTTACTAACTTCTTATCTCTTTTTCGAAAAAAATTTTAAGTACAATTTCTCAAACTCTCCCTCTCTCAAAAAATTGTGTACACAACCTTTTTTAAAATTTTTCTCTCTCGCAAAAAAACTTTGTGGGACACCTTCTCAAACTCTTTAACACTCTCATCGACAAACATTTTAAGTACGTCTTCCCAAAATCTCTCTCTCTCCAGACAAACTTTTTTAAGTACGTCTTCCCAAAATCTCTCTCTCCTGACAAACTTTTTTAATTACAACTTTTCAAACTCTCTCTCTCCTGACAAACTTTTTAAAGTTCACCTTCCCATAATCTCTTTCTCCTGACAAACGTTTTTAAGTACAACTTTTCAAAATCTCTCTCTTGACAAACTTTTTTTTTTTTAAGTTCACCTTCCCAAAATCTTTTACACTCTCGACAAACTTTTTTAAGTTCACCTTCCCAAAATCTCTTTCTCTCTCAACAAACTTTTTTAAGTTCACCTTCCCAAAATCTTTTACAATCTTGACAAAACTTTTTTAAGTACAACTTTTCAAACTCTCTCTCTCTCTCCTGACAAACTTTTTTAAGTTAACCTTCCCAAAATCTATCTCTCTTGACAAACTTTTTTAAGTACAACTTTTCAAAATCTTGTACACTCTTGACAAACTTTTTTAAGTACAACGTTTCAAACTCTCGATCTCTCCCGACAACTTTTTTTAAGTTCACCTTCCCAAAATCTTTTACTCCCTCGACAAACTTTTTTAAGTTAACCTTCCCAAAATCTCTTTCTCTCTCAACAAACTTTTTTAAGTTCACCTTCCCAAAATCTTTTACAATCTTGACAAAACTTTTTTAAGTACAACTTTTCAAACTCTCTCTCTCTCTCCTGACAAACTTTTTTAAGTTAACCTTCCCAAAATCTATCTCTCTTGACAAACTTTTTTAAGTACAACTTTTCAAAATCTTGTACACTCTTGACAAACTTTTTTTAAGTACAACGTTTCAAACTCTCGATCTCTCCCGACAACTTTTTTTAAGTTCACCTTCCCAAAATCTTTTACTCCCTCGACAAACTATTTTAAGTTAACCTTCCCAAAATCTCTCTCTCCTGACAAACTTTTTAAAGTTCACCTTCCCAAACTCGCAATCTCTCTCGACAAACTTTTTTAAGTTCACCTTCCCAAAATCTCTCTCTCTCCTGACAAACTTTTTAAAGTTCACCTTCCCAAACTCGCAATCTCTCTCGACAAAATCTTTAAGTTAACCTTCCCAAAATCTGTCACACTATCTCTCGCTCAAAAACACTTTTTCTTAAAAGCTTTCCCACTCTCGACAAACATTTTAGGTCACCACTCCATGGACTTCGTTCTAACAGTAGCCATCTCTCTGTCTCCAACTCTTTCTCGCCCCATCTCTTCCTCTAACAAAACTTTATGTTAACACAACCTTAACATTTACACATTCCATCTTTCTGCCTTGTTCAATCTCTGTATCTCTTACTTCATTCTTCTCTCAAACTCTGTCTCTCTCTCTCTAAAAACGTTACGATCAGCAATGTCTTACACATATTCCACTTCACATCTTTCACTCTGTCTTTCTCTTTCATGCGTGCCATCTTTTACTTGTCTCATTTTCAGTGACTTCTTTCCTTACTCTGTCTCCAACTCTTTCTCGCCCCATCTCTTCCTCTAACAAAACTTTATGTTAACACAACCTTAACATTTACACATTCCATCTTTCTGCCTTGTTCAATCTCTGTATCTCTTACTTCATTCTTCTCTCAAACTCTGTCTCTCTCTCTCTAAAAACGTTACGATCAGCAAAGTCTTACACATATTCCACTTCACATCTTTCACTCTGTCTTTCTCTTTCATGCGTGCCATCTTTTACTTGTCTCATTTTCAGTGACTTCTTTCCTTACTCTGTCAACACTTATTTCTCTCTTCGTCTCTTTTCGCTAACAAAACTTTAAGTTAACACAACCTTAACATTTACACATTCCATCTTTCTGCCTTGTTCAATCAATTATTTAATACTTTACTCTTTCTTTAGAGCTCTTTCTAAAAGCAATTTATGCTCAGCAAACCCTAACACATATTCCACTTCACATCTTTCACTCTGTCTTTCCTTTTCTTTTTCCTGCGTACCATCTTTTACGTACTCATTTTCTGTGACTCCTTTTCTTACACTGTCTCCAGAGCTTTCTCTGACAAAACTTTAAGTTACTCTAAGCACCTCTATTTCAACAGCGTCCCCTCTTTCTGCCTTGTTCAATCTCTACCTCCTTACTAACTTCTTCTCCTCTTTCTAAAATTGTCTTCCCTTTTATGTTTTATAACGTGCAAAGCATTTAGTACCATGGATCCTAGGGGGAAACATCCATTTACCGCTCGCATTGCTGGCCCAGGCAATGTCGACAGTGGAATTGTATTAGAATGTGGTAGTACAGACTGTGATTTGTCTTCAATCATTGAGAAAATCAAAGGAGACATCACTTGTGTTGTATTATTGAATGAAGATGAAATGCAGGTAAGATACTAGTTATCTTATATATTACAATCACTCATTCTATATAGAATATTAGTGCGTACTACTCTCATTCTACTCAAATAATAATAATTTACTTTCGATGTCTTGTGTAGAAACTTGTGGATGCGGATACTGAAGGGCTAGTTCAGAGCCTTGGCAGATCTATGAAAGTCATCAAATCTATACAGGAGTCTTGTCAGCGCCTAATTGAGGAGCAGGCAGACCTGAAAGCCGCCCTGGAGCTTGTTCGTTTTTACAACTTGGAAAATGCAATGCGTAATTGCATGACAAATGTTTACAAGTAGACATTGCTAGCTTTAGAGTCTTAAATTATAAAAATAAAATAAATGAAACAAAATAAATATTGGTGTTTGTTGCTTGTGTATGAAGGTTTTGAAAATAATGTTATTGGGAGATATAGCAAAGGTCAAGGTCAACTAAAGTATTACAACTGACCCTAGTGTGAATTTGGGAAAAGTGGGGCAGAAGAAAAAAATTATTTGTTTGTCTTAGTTTGAGGTTGATAGTCAATATTGTAAAGAGTTTTGTAAATCACTAGAATAAGTTTAAAAGAATTGTGATAAGTCTTAGGATGTGTATTTATTATTTTTAGCAATTACTACAATCAGTTGCATAGGGTAGTGAAAAAAGTAATACTTTAAACTGAAGGTGTAGTGTTTTTAAATGGTTTGGACAGGACTAACTATAGAAGTATTATAAGGGTTTGAGTCAAGCAAGATTACCTAAGTGGGAAGGTATATTTGGGTGTTGTAGATATATGTTTTGGCTAGGGATATCTATAAAAGTTTTTTCAGATTAGTGTTTTGGACAGGTCTATCAATAAAAGTATTAGAAGGTTTGTGTCAAGCAAGATTGCCTAAGTTGAAACATATATTTGGGTGTTGATGGTATGTGTTTTGTAAAGTCTGTGGTAGGACGGGGATATTGATATAGATAGACTATCAGAAATCTTCCATGACATCAGTCAAGCAAGATTGCCTAAGTTGGAACATATATTTGGGTGTTGATGGTATATGTTTTGTAAAGTTTGTGGTAGGACGGGGATATCGATAAAGATAGACTATCAGAAATCTTTCGGGACATCAGTCAAGCAAGATTTCCTAAGTGGGGAAATTCACTTGGGGGTTGTAGATATGTGTTTTGTAAAGTTGGTGTTAGGACGGGGATATCGATAAAGATAGACTATCAGAAATCTTCCATGACATCAGTCAAGCAAGATTTCCTAAGTGGGGAAATTCACTTGGGGGTTGTAGATATGTGTTTTGTAAAGTTGGTGTTAGGACAGGGCTATCGATAAAAATATTCTAAGGATTTAAGTCGAGTAAGATTGTCTAATTTGGAGGATTTATTTTGGGTGGCGATGGTATATGGTAAGATTGACTAAGTTGGAAGGTATATTTGTGTGGCTATGTTATGTGTTGGGGTTTTGTAAGAGTAGTGTTGGGATATGCTTGTTCACGGTAGAAAAAATCTGTCATGGCATGACTGTAGTCATAGAGGGCTGTTTCTCATATTTGGTCATATAACGATTGTATGTGAACTTAGGAAAATAAAATTGTAGATCTATCTTAAAAGACCTAGGAAAATAAACAGGTCTAAATTTCGACTACCTTGGCACTGTAATCATTTTGATATGTAATTGATTTAGGAGATATTTCTATGATAGGCCTGAGAAGGAAAGTAATGGGAATGAGCAGGGTTGTATAGGTGGTGAGTGGCATTATGTGTTAAGAAAATTATTCCCACTACTATTAGTAAATGTTGGTTAGGTAATTAAAGTTTCCATAGATAGTTTAGTAAAATTTAGACAGTAATAGTTAGGTAGAGCGAGGAGGGGCTTTTCCCAAATTCACACTAGGGTCAGTTGTAATACTTTAGTTGACCTTGACCTTTGCTATATCTCCCAATAACATTATTTTCAAAACCTTCATACACAAGCAACAAACACCAATATTTATTTTGTTTCATTTATTTTATTTTTATAATTTAAGACTCTAAAGCTAGCAATGTCTACTTGTAAACATTTGTCATGCAATTACGCATTGCATTTTCCAAGTTGTAAAAACGAACAAGCTCCAGGGCGGCTTTCAGGTCTGCCTGCTCCTCAATTAGGCGCTGACAAGACTCCTGTATAGATTTGATGACTTTCATAGATCTGCCAAGGCTCTGAACTAGCCCTTCAGTATCCGCATCCACAAGTTTCTACACAAGACATCGAAAGTAAATTATTATTATTTGAGTAGAATGAGAGTAGTACGCACTAATATTCTATATAGAATGAGTGATTGTAATAAATAAGATAACTAGTATCTTACCTGCATTTCATCTTCATTCAATAATACAACACAAGTGATGTCTCCTTTGATTTTCTCAATGATTGAAGACAAATCACAGTCTGTACTACCACATTCTAATACAATTCCACTGTCGACATTGCCTGGGCCAGCAATGCGAGCGGTAAATGGATGTTTCCCCCTAGGATCCATGGTACTAAATGCTTTGCACGTTATAAAACATAAAAGGGAAGACAATTTTAGAAAGAGGAGAAGAAGTTAGTAAGGAGGTAGAGATTGAACAAGGCAGAAAGAGGGGACGCTGTTGAAATAGAGGTGCTTAGAGTAACTTAAAGTTTTGTCAGAGAAAGCTCTGGAGACAGTGTAAGAAAAGGAGTCACAGAAAATGAGTACGTAAAAGATGGTACGCAGGAAAAAGAAAAGGAAAGACAGAGTGAAAGATGTGAAGTGGAATATGTGTTAGGGTTTGCTGAGCATAAATTGCTTTTAGAAAGAGCTCTAAAGAAAGAGTAAAGTATTAAATAATTGATTGAACAAGGCAGAAAGATGGAATGTGTAAATGTTAAGGTTGTGTTAACTTAAAGTTTTGTTAGCGAAAAGAGACGAAGAGAGAAATAAGTGTTGACAGAGTAAGGAAAGAAGTCACTGAAAATGAGACAAGTAAAAGATGGCACGCATGAAAGAGAAAGACAGAGTGAAAGATGTGAAGTGGAATATGTGTAAGACTTTGCTGATCGTAACGTTTTTAGAGAGAGAGAGACAGAGTTTGAGAGAAGAATGAAGTAAGAGATACAGAGATTGAACAAGGCAGAAAGATGGAATGTGTAAATGTTAAGGTTGTGTTAACATAAAGTTTTGTTAGAGGAAGAGATGGGGCGAGAAAGAGTTGGAGACAGAGTAAGGAAAGAAGTCACTGAAAATGAGACAAGTAAAAGATGGCACGCATGAAAGAGAAAGACAGAGTGAAAGATGTGAAGTGGAATATGTGTAAGACATTGCTGATCGTAACGTTTTTAGAGAGAGAGAGACAGAGTTTGAGAGAAGAATGAAGTAAGAGATACAGAGATTGAACAAGGCAGAAAGATGGAATGTGTAAATGTTAAGGTTGTGTTAACATAAAGTTTTGTTAGAGGAAGAGATGGGGCGAGAAAGAGTTGGAGACAGAGAGATGGCTACTGTTAGAACGAAGTCCATGGAGTGGTGACCTAAAATGTTTGTCGAGAGTGGGAAAGCTTTTAAGAAAAAGTGTTTTTGAGCGAGAGATAGTGTGACAGATTTTGGGAAGGTTAACTTAAAGATTTTGTCGAGAGAGATTGCGAGTTTGGGAAGGTGAACTTTAAAAAGTTTGTCAGGAGAGAGAGAGATTTTGGGAAGGTGAACTTAAAAAAGTTTGTCGAGAGAGATTGCGAGTTTGGGAAGGTGAACTTTAAAAAGTTTGTCAGGAGAGAGAGATTTTGGGAAGGTTAACTTAAAATAGTTTGTCGAGGGAGTAAAAGATTTTGGGAAGGTGAACTTAAAAAAAGTTGTCGGGAGAGATCGAGAGTTTGAAACGTTGTACTTAAAAAAAGTTTGTCAAGAGTGTACAAGATTTTGAAAAGTTGTACTTAAAAAAGTTTGTCAAGAGAGATAGATTTTGGGAAGGTTAACTTAAAAAAGTTTGTCAGGAGAGAGAGAGAGAGTTTGAAAAGTTGTACTTAAAAAAGTTTTGTCAAGATTGTAAAAGATTTTGGGAAGGTGAACTTAAAAAAGTTTGTTGAGAGAGAAAGAGATTTTGGGAAGGTTAACTTAAAAAAGTTTGTCGAGGGAGTAAAAGATTTTGGGAAGGTGAACTTAAAAAAAGTTGTCGGGAGAGATCGAGAGTTTGAAACGTTGTACTTAAAAAAGTTTGTCAAGAGTGTACAAGATTTTGAAAAGTTGTACTTAAAAAAGTTTGTCAAGAGAGATAGATTTTGGGAAGGTTAACTTAAAAAAGTTTGTCAGGAGAGAGAGAGAGAGTTTGAAAAGTTGTACTTAAAAAAGTTTTGTCAAGATTGTAAAAGATTTTGGGAAGGTGAACTTAAAAAAGTTTGTTGAGAGAGAAAGAGATTTTGGGAAGGTGAACTTAAAAAAGTTTGTCGAGAGTGTAAAAGATTTTGGGAAGGTGAACTTAAAAAAAAAAAAGTTTGTCAAGAGAGAGATTTTGAAAAGTTGTACTTAAAAACGTTTGTCAGGAGAAAGAGATTATGGGAAGGTGAACTTTAAAAAGTTTGTCAGGAGAGAGAGAGTTTGAAAAGTTGTAATTAAAAAAGTTTGTCAGGAGAGAGAGATTTTGGGAAGACGTACTTAAAAAAGTTTGTCTGGAGAGAGAGAGATTTTGGGAAGACGTACTTAAAATGTTTGTCGATGAGAGTGTTAAAGAGTTTGAGAAGGTGTCCCACAAAGTTTTTTTGCGAGAGAGAAAAATTTTAAAAAAGGTTGTGTACACAATTTTTTGAGAGAGGGAGAGTTTGAGAAATTGTACTTAAAATTTTTTTCGAAAAAGAGATAAGAAGTTAGTAAAAAAAGGCAGAGATTGAAGAAGACAATAAAAAAAGTGGGAACGTTGTTGACGGTTAGGTTTGGCGTGACCCTTGGAATGTTAGGTTTTAGATTTTCTCACTGTCAGGTAAGTGCAATAACATCTGGACAGGAAGTCGTTAACTTGGTCAGCGCCCAGCGACCAGATAATTGATTCAACACCTGGACAGGAAACCATTACCCTGGTCGTGGGAATGTTAGCTTTTAGGTTTTCTCACGGTCAGGTAAGTGCAATAACATCTGGACAGGAAGCCATTATCTGGCACGGCGGGCGACGGCCCGATAATGGATTCAACACCTGGACAGGAAGTCGTTACCTTGGTCAGCGCCTAGCGGGCAGCTGTTTAACACCTGCTCGTTAAATGTTTGCTTGTCAGATGGTGGTCTTTTTCCACTATTCAGCAAATTTTTATAAAATTATGTAGTCTTCCTTATTCAGTTGTTTAAAAGTGTTGTGGTTTTTCGTTAAGTAAAACGGTTATTTTTGTAATTCTTATTAGTTCTCGTGAAAATAATATGTCTATAGGACATGAAAATACGCGTAGCATTGCGGTGGATTACATAAAATATCGTTTACAATGCAATGGGTATACTTGGAGAAACGATGGTCGGCATGAAAGTATTATCAACACTCCAAATTCTATTCAAAATGCTATGAGAATACTAGGAGATGAATTTGAAGAACGATTTAAGAATAGATTTGATAACCTAATAGATGGTCTAGTCATAACTGATGACAATGCGTATGACACTTTCACATCGATCGTTATAGAAATATTTTGTGAGGATATAAATTGGGGACGAATTGTGGCGTTGTTTGACTTTTCGGGTCAATTTGCAGCTCGGTGTTTTCAACTAAAGAAATACCACCTAGTAGATAATCTTCTAGAATGGTTAACAACATATATGGATATACATCTGTCGAGTTGGCTAAATAGTCATAATAACTGGGTAAGTAATAGGTTTACAAGAGTAACAAAGACACTCTTTAAACAAAAATCATCCTATAGAAAGTTAAATATAAAAGCGTATATTAAACTAGCTTCCATCTTCTTCAACACAGGAAGGGTTTTTGGAATTCAAGTCTGGTAGAGGTGAGAATAAAAATGGCAGCTCTTGGCCCTCACTTAAGACAATCCTAGGCTGTGCTGCTGCAGGCATTGGGATCTTGACACTTTGTGCACTTTTCGCTCTACAAATCCTGAACACTGAGAATAGGATATTATAATTATATTATATATTGTTGTTGTTTTATTCTCTGTTTGATGTACTTGAACGCAAATAAAAATATAAAAAAAATTAAAACTTTCTTTGTTTACTGTTTAAAAAATTATTTACATGGTTACTGCCCTTGTATGCCACGTAAATCGGACGCCATCTTACTTCCGGTTCATCAGCATGTGAACAGTGGAGTCAACAACTTCAATACACCCCTTCCATCATCTTGTCTACAACCATAAAGTTAATTAAAAATACAAAAATTACAAATTTAATTACACGGTTACTGCCCTTGTATGCCACGTACATCGGACGCCATCTTGTTTTCCGGTATCTTTAATTAAACCACGATGATAAAATCACGTGTAACACTACACACAAATAATCACATGGAACACTCGGATCGGCCATCTTGGATCCGCCCCCTTCTGACCCGCCATAGTGGACACCACTTGAAAGACTTAAGTTACTTAAATTTTAAAATGTTTAATCCTATTAAGTAAAAATTACACGACAAAAATTAAAAGATACAACCATTTAACAAACTGACTTTTAATAGATAAAGAGACACTTATTGTACATTTATACATTCAAAATATATAAACTATTTTAGTATAGTATTTTAGTAACTTTAAAGAACTCTCTTATTTGCATACACATACATACACATTCAAAATACGCATACACTAAAATAATGTACTTTGGGAACTCTCACAACATCTGGACTTTATATTTTGCCCTGGAGCTCTAAAAATGTTTAGTGTTTAGGCTTTTAAAACAATGATTATCAATTCAAATTAGAAATATGTATGTTTAAAAGGGAAAATTTTAAACTAGTTGAGTAAAAGGTATTTACATGTATTATCAATTAAAATTGTAAAGAATAATTAAAAGATACAAATGTTAACTATGTAAGTAAAAAGTTCGTAAATAAAAAGGGTGTCTTATTAAAGAATTTAAACAAAAGTTATATAATGTAAACCTTAATTAAAGAAATATACGCCTCTTAATAAGTAAAAACTCGCTTTACAAGATATGTATGACTTTAAAAAAAAAAAAAAATTCGTTAATTAATTTCGTATAAAATATAGAAATTACTGGTTTTAGTAAGTAAAAATTGTATTTACTTATCGTTTAAATTATAAAATATATAAGTTTTAAAAAAGAATAAGAATGATGTTATAGTAAGTCAAACATTGCATTTAACGATTAAACAATTTAAATTATTTAAATTGAAAAGAAAAATATTTAAAAAAGGAATACTCGAAATACAAAGAAAAAATACCCCCAAAACTAATGCAAATGATAAAAACAAAAAAAATATCATGGGAAACGTAAGTTGTAAAAAAAAAAAAACGTTTAGTGCTACTTGAATTATCTCCCATAGCAGGCTTTGAAAGGGCAGTTTTATCTCTTTTTCACACCAGGTCATTAAAAAGCGAGTAAAGCGAGATCAAAAGACTTTTCTCAACAGATGAAAAAGTCATTAACAGCGCGAGCGAGAACAGCACTACAAAAGAATTTCCACAACAGCTGAAAAAGTCATTAAAAGACGCGCTGAGCGATAAAAATAAACAGCTGCTCAGGTAAAAAGTTAGACAGCGATGTGAATAAGCGCCTCAGGGGTTCTAAAAATGTTAAAGGATATATGTCTAGACTTTCAAAACATTGATTATCAATGCAAATTAAAAATAATTATGTTTAAAAGAAAATTATAAAATAGTAATTATGACTCAAAATTATAATTAGATAATTAATTCAGAATAAAGAAAAATACTGCCTCCAAGTAAGTAAAAATGTAAAAAAGTATATAAAATGTGGTCTATTTAGTGATAATTACGGCCCCTTTGTAATTAATAAACGCCCCTTTACAAGCTAATTAATGTTAAAAAAAAAAAATTATAATTAGTTAATTAATAAAGTATACAATTAAGAAAATTACTGTACCCCAGTAAGTAAAAATGTATATAAATAAATATTTAGGGGTTATTTAGTGATAATTACACCCCCTTAGTAATTAAAAACAAGTTAATTAGGGTTATAAAAAGTATAATTAGTTAATTAGTTAAGAATATTTTAAGAAAATTACCGTGTCCAAGTAAGTAAAAATGTATAAAAATAGTTAATTAGTTAAGAATAAATTAAGACAATTACTGTGTCCAAGTAATTAATTATCACGTTATTAGAGAATTATTGATTAAAATGTGATAATTAGAACCCTTTGTAATTAATAAACGCCCTTTTACAAGCTAATTATGGCTATTCAAATAATAATTAGTTAATTAATAAAGTATACAATTACTGTGTCCAAGTAAGTAAAAAGGCACGTTATTAAAAAATTATTGATTAAAATGTGATAATTAGGGCCCTTGGTAATTAATAAACGCCCCTTTACAAGCTAATTATGGTTATAAAAATTAAAATTCGTTAATTAGTTAAGAATAAATTAAGACAATTACTGCCTCCAAGTAAGTAAAAATGACCCTTACAAGACAATTATCGCTTAAAAGATGGCAATGAGGGAAAAGAACACAATAAACTTATTTTACTATTGAAAATTATTAAGAACACTATAAAAATAACAAATTAATTAATATTATCAAATAATTATAAAATTTTAGAACCGCTGAACCTTATAAAGACCATTATAAAACAATGGGAGAAATAATATGACATGTGTCAATCATTGTAAGACAATGGGAAAATCAATCATTGTAAGACAATAGGAAAAATAATTTTAGAACCGCTGACCGTATTACCCTTAATTAAAAAACCCTCGTATAACAACACGACAAGACGCCATCTTGGATGACGTCACTTCCGGTAGAGGTCACTTCCGGTAGGGGTCACTTCCGGGTCAAAGGTCACTTCCGGGTCAAAGGTCAAAGGTCAACTGAGGAGCGTAGGAGCGGCTCCTCAAATAATACCTGAAAACTACACACTACACTACTTATGTTAGGGACCTCCTACTGCACAGAAGATGATTGATAATATGTTAGGGACCTCCTACTGTACAGAAGATGATTGCTGATATGTTAGGGACCTCCTACTGTACAGAAAATGATGGCTAATATGTTAGGGACCGCCTACTGTACAGAAGATGATTGCTGATATGTTAGGGACCTCCTACTGTACAGAAGATGATTGCTGATATGTTAGGGACCTCCTACTGTACAGAAGATGATTGCTGATATGTTAGAGACCTCCCACTGTACAGAAGTTGATTGATGATATGTTAGGGACCTCCACTGTACAGAAGATGATTGCTGATATGTTAGGGACCTCCTACTGTACAGAAGATGGTTGCTGATATGTTAGGGACCTCCTACTGTACAGAAGATGATTGCTGATATGTTAGGGACCTCCTACTGTACAGAAGATGATTGCTGATATGTTAGGGACCTCCCACTGTACAGAAGATGATTGCTGATATGTTAGGGACATCCTACTGTACAGAAGATGATTGCTGATATGTTAGGGACCTCCTACTGTACAGAAGATGATTGATGCATCATGTGAGGGTAGGCAAGGAGAAAATGGTATATCTTAGATAGCCTTTAAAGCACACACACAAGTCAAGTATCCCGTGGGAGTAAGATTAATTGATCCACAAGGCACGGGTTTTCTTTGAGTTTGGGGGGAAGGGGGGTCGGAGGGCGCCAATTATGTGGCCTCATCCACTTTACTTTTGACAACAGTTGTCAGGTAGACACCTCTATATGATTTCGTCAAAGGGACTTTTAACCAAACCAGACGACCAAAGAAAAAAACGGTCAAACCCACGGAGATTTAGGGTCGTGACCAGTTTCCTGCGACCACTGCAGGAATACTGAAGACAAATATAGACTGTAGACTAAATCACGAGTCGGCAACCTACCGAACGCCTGCCAGACTTGGCACGCAAAGCAATTTTCAATGGCACGCGGAATGGCAATTCAAGCCCCTTCTACAAAAAATTGAGTGCTAGAGCAGTAACATTTTTAGGGTGTTGGCACACTGAATGAATTAGAAATCCCACTTTGGCACACATTATCAAAAGGTTGCCGACTCTTGGGCTAGATATTTCAGCGAGATTTCGGCGGACTTAATTACAGCGTAAGATTGAAGGCTGCAATTTTAACACCACCAAAATTCTGCGACATAAGAGAACTTGATCTTAGAGCTTAATACATAGACTACTTCTCTAACAGACGACATACATTCATTTTTTTAAAACTTTGTACAGAACTATTTTCCAATTTTTAAAATCACATAAGCTGACAACATAATTACGCTGTAACATCAATGGGAAAGTCTCTCGCTCAGACTGGACGTCTTAAAACATGGTTCTGAAACCTAAGGCACGCAGAGCGATTTTCAATGGCACGCGAAAGACCTCTAAGTGGGTTTTTTTTATTGATAAAAAAAATAATTTTCTGTTTCTAAATTAGGAAAACTGACTGTTGAAACCGATTTTTTTCTGAATGACATAGCGACACATTTCAGTGAGCTGCATTTCCAAGCACAACTGGAATGGATTTGCATTGAAACTGAACATATAACTTGCCGTGAAATCAATTTCAAAACATTTAACTGATGCACATCCCTATAGTAATGCATATATAAAGATAGAAAGTTGGACTTTTTTCAGAAATACACCGAAGTACACATAACGGTGTTATCTAATCAAAGGCAAGACTTTCAAATTGATGGACTCATTTTGTTCATACCACATCAAGCCTAACTGGTTTGATATTATTACAACCGTCTTAGATGTAGATCTTTTTTTTAAGTGGAGGAATATTGGCGATTTTAAAATGCAGCAGGTTGAATTTTAAACATTTAAAAAATGGGCATACAAGTGTACCAATTTGCGGAAAAAATCTGGAAGGAAGCTGTTTAGGAAAGTCATCTGCTCTTCTCAACTGCTAGGCATTTACTCTTTTACTTTCAGCTTTTGGTCTAACTTACACATAACAGATTGTATCACAAAATGAAAGCTATTTTAAGCATACACTTGACCGCTCATTGATACAGACAAATTACATTTAATAGAGTTTGTATGCTCATCTTCTTTAATAAAACATAATTATAAGTAATTCTAAAACAACTTTATTTATATTATTAATTTGATAAATATGAGAGACTTATTTAATAACACTATATTATGTAATTTCTGAAATTATTAATGTTTAAAATATAAACTCCTTCCTTAAATGAATAAACAATTAATGCAGGAAATGTTTATTTACAACTGTTTAAAGTAAATTATTTTAATCCTCTAATAATTAATCTTTTAATGAATACCATAATGTTGGATTATATAAAGATATAATAATTAGTCAGTAATATTTTTTATATTACAAAACATAACTTTTGGGGCATCACTATTGAATCAAATGTGGAAAAGATTTTTATTTAAAGGGAGATAATTAGCCCGTTTTATTTGAGCTAATATTTCTAATGTTTCTTTTTTTTCTTTTAAAATAGAATAAAAGGCTCACAATTTATAACTTTGAAATAATAAAACTGTAAAAACTATTTGAAAATTATATGAATATTATATGACCAAAGAAAGTGTATATTTTCAAACATTACATTAACTACCCCGTTTGTACGATTACTACGTATCTATTCCGCTTTACGATGGTAGATATATAACATACATAGTACAAAACATTAAAGGAGATCTCAGTAAAACTGAGATAAAGAAATAGTTAATATTAGAAGGTGTTGGATCCTCATCATGACTATCAAATGAAAATGGTAAGACAATAATGACCATACATTTTTTAATATGAATGTTCAGTAATAAAACATTGTATTTGATATAAATGCAAATAAAGAGGATGATAATCACAAACACGTTAATTTTGTAATTAAATATACAACTTTGTAACGATTCATTTTAGGCTGTTGGCACGCTGAATGATTTAGAAATCCTAGTTTGGCACACTTTTAGCAAAAGGTTGCCGACCCCCGTTCTTAAACATCTTCCTTAATACATTTATTATATTATACACCAGAAAGGCTTGGGACAATAAACAGCGCTACCTACCGAATGACGTTTAATGTGACTAGGACATTGTTACAGCATTAAGTCTATGGGAAAATATGTTTGTCAGTCAAGACGGCAAACAAAAATCATTCATTTATTACGCTACATTTCTTTACTAGTATTCTTCTTCATTTGGGAAAGGGAGGCTTTGTCTTTAGATTTGTGTGTGTCTGTAGCCCGAAATAAACTGAAAGCCCAACAGAATTATGAACAAATGACAGTGTCGCCGTCTTGTTAAATCTTGTTTCTCGGTTGTTGTTGTTGTTGCGTTTTGTTTTTAAAAGCATGCATAAAAAATATGGCGGACTTACGTCGGTCTCGGTGGCTATCACGTGACCTCTCCTCTTCCGATATCCCTGTGATGACGTCGGGCTGTGCAGCCTGTGACTAGAGGAAGTTGTTTGGAGTCCATATTGAGCTGCAAAAGTAAACAAAGAGATCAGTGCGATACATGAGGAAAATGTAACATCCATGCACAGTAATGATTTATTTAACTCATAATTCCAGTTCAAGGATTTACTCTACAAAATTGTCATACGTCTAATGGTGCATTTAATTTGAGAAAACGAAAGAAATGCAATTACTGTTTGCAGGCGCGAGTCAGAATATTAAACCTTTTTCATTCTTCAAATTAGTCTTAAGTTTCTGTTGTTCTGTTTTATCAACTATTTTTTAGGTTTAATGTTCAAGACACAAAATGTGAATGTTGTATCGTATTTCTTTAATGAATTAAAAGTGAGAAAACAAGATTGGAAAATAAAATTACATGACACAATCTATAAAAATTAAAATAAATGTCCTTTTACTATTACTACAAAATTAATTTAAATATTTGAAATTGGGTTTTGGGTAAGAAAAGTGTGTGTGGGGGGGGGGGGCAGAGAAGCCAATGTGTATATGCGCAAAGAGGCGGGGGGGGGGGCTGCACAAGGAGTACAAGGAGTATGAATATAGTATTATTATGATTGCGTACGGCATAGATCTATATGGATGGCATCTTTGTGTATTTGTTGTCACTGTGTTTTTTTTGTTAATGTAGTTGTCCCGTAGTGCTGAAAAGATTGAGTGAAATTTGATAATGGCGTTGCATTAGTCTCGTTAGTTGTAAACATTGACTTGCAGTAAACATTTCACATGTTTGTATAATATACATAATCATATAGGCGCACACGTAAACTCATGCACACCATACATACACACATACACATAGTGGTCGCGACAGTTACACGTTCGTGATTTTCGCCTAGAGGGGTACGCAGAACAAAGGAGCGCATTATATGCAAACTACATTAGATCTTTAATAGCACATTCCTAAGCCAAGAGGGATCAAGAGAAGGAGGAGTAGAGGGTAGGAATGTGTATTCATTCTCCCAGTGTACTCGTGTGAGGCTCCGAACTAAAAAGGGAATTAGATCTAAACCGTAAGGCCCTCAAATCTCCACGCCAAGCTTACGCTGGATCAATCGTATCACAACGCACAGTTCTAAGACATTTCCAACGCTGATGGGGATTGTGGAACATAAATATATATAAATAATATGTTTAGTTTTCCACCAGATATATTAGAAAGCGTCGGTTTCCAATCAATTCCCTCGCTTTCCTGGAATCTATCCAATTCTCGAAACCCTAAGAATATTACTATATTCTTATTATTACCCCCCCCCCCCCCAACCCCCGCCATTGTTCATCCATATAAAAAGAAATGTGTTTTCTTTTATAATTAATGATCTTACATCACACATTTTCTAAGATTGTCAAACGGCTCAAATTAACCTATTACTTGTTACAGATTGTAACTTTACAATATTCTTTTTAATTTTACAAAAAAAGTATTTAGTCTAATAGTCGAGCAATTGTTTTGAATTAAACCTGTTTTTTTTTTGTTTACGCAAATACTATTGGTTGTAGTGAAGAGGCGTTTGGGTTTAAATCCGAGCATACAAAAAAACAAAAAACAAAGTCAGTATTTTTACCCGGGTATTGGGAGTCGCCACGGTGGCGGAGCGTTTGATTGGCGATCCGAAGGTTCTAGGTTCGAATCCTGGTGGAGGCTAGGATTTTTTTCCTGAGTCTACCCAGCTCTGATGGGTACCTGACATTAGTCGAGGGTAAACTTAAAGCGGCTGGGCATTGTATTGGCCACACATCCCCTAGTATGCCGTGGTCTGAGAAACCAGCCCTATGGTCAGTTTGGTCCGACGGGTAGTTTACTTATTGCCCATGATTCTTTCTACCTCGCTCTGATGGGTACCTGACATTAGTCGAGGGTAAACTTAAAGCGGTTGGGCATTGTATTGGCAACACATCCCCTAGTATGCCGTGGTCTGAGAAACCAGCCCTATGGTCAGTTTGGTCCGACGGGTACTTTACTTATTGCCCATGATTATGATGGGTAACATGGACAATAGTTGGAGGGGAAAAAAAAGGCCGCAGGGCATTGTGCCAGCCGTACACTCCCCTTGCATGCATTGGCCATGGAAAACTGGTGAAAGCGGGTACTCAGATTATTGTTAAAAATGATAGGGCTTTACAAATTTCAACGAGGACATTATAACAGGGACGTACTCTACAAAGTGGGGGCCGGGGTAAAGGGGGTGTGAGCTATATGGCGCTGATGGTTATTTATATATCGCTTCCCTCCATGCTAATACATTTAACATGCTCACTGCGCCCTTGACATACATCAAGGGGTGCCAAAGATGTATGTTTAATTCATTCAGCGTGCCATCATTCTACAAGTGAACATGCGCAACCCAATCAATTTCTTGTATTAAAAAAAAACTTGAATTGCATTTTCGGGGGTCTCCCGCCTTCTATTGAAATTCGCTCTGCGTGCCAAGCTTGCTGCAGGTTACCGACCCCTGACATATATTACAGTGACAAATGTAGGGGTAAGTAAGGCACACAAACAATATTCCAAGAGAAAGGTCTTTAAAGACTTTTTTTTTGTTAAAGAACCTCCTTTTGTCTCGGAATACCACAGTGTCAGATGTAAAGCTGTTTCCACAGTAAATGCGACCAAGATTCAAACGAGCGCGCTCCAAAGGACTTCGTTTGGTGTTTCCAGCTAAGATCACTAGGCAGTTGTTGACACACAGGGCCGGCTCGTCCACATAGGCAACCTAGGCCGGGGGGGGGGGGGGAGCGCGTAATTGAGGATTTGTTTAATTTGGGGATTTAAAGATGTAAACTAAATTAAAGTTTAGTTATTCTGCGCGCTACTAGCATAGGCAGCAGAATTACAAGGTAATGAAAGGTGAAGTGTATTTTATTTAAGTTGTCTTAGAAAATAGTAAAAGAATGCCCTAACACTACTCAGATTCTCCCAGCCGAAGGCACTGTAATGAGGGCGCAGAATTAGTTTTCGCCTAGGGCGTCAAAAACACTAGAGCCGGTCCTGCACTCACATACAAAATGATTTCGGATCCCAAGATGGAACTTTTAAAATACAAATCTGTGTGTACCCCTTACTAAAACAAACAAACCTGGCCCTCCATATTCTGTGCATTTCTGCTGAAAGCTAACGGCATTTTAAAACAAAAGGGTTAATCGCGTGGAACTAAGACTGAAGTTATGACCTAGGTCCTAGGTAAGTAGGTTAATTCCAATCAATGCCAAAACCACCGAACAAATTATTGATCGCAACAACTTTTTTCCCTCTTCTCCATAATGTGTTGTTAAAAAATATGTAGTTAGGCGCGACACCTGGTGGATGATTTAAAGACTTTTAGGCTTTTCAACTCACGCTTCAATACAACAAAATAAAAAATAAATATTCAATAGTTGTATTGTGTTGTTTTTGGACCAAATACAACTTGTTATGGTGTTGCGTTTGGAACAAATACAACTTGTTATGGCGTTGTGTTTGGACCAAGTACAACTTGTTATGGTGTTGTGTTTGGACCAAGTACAACTTGTTATGGTGTTGTGTTTGGACCAAGTACAACTTGTTATGGTGTTGTGTTTGGACCAAGTACCACTTGTTATGGTGTTGTGTTTGGACCAAGTACAACTTGTTATGGTGTTGTGTTTGGACCAAGTACAACTTGTTATGGTGTTGTGTTTGGACCAAGTACAACTTGTTATGGTGTTGTGTTTGGACCAAGTACAACTAGTTGTTTCTAATAATGTCTAAATAAAAGCGCTCCTTTAAACTCTTGTACCAACAAGCAAGGCATTAATAGTACGTAATTATCGTTGGGCAAAATATACAGAAACCTCAATTCTCCAACACGGAATCAATTTTTCCCGTAAACCATATGTATAATATACGTTTACATTGGCTGACTAGGGTAAAGGTGAGAACTAGGTGTTATGTGTATTTTCATTGACTTGTTTAATTATGTTAACGTGTGAGTCAAATATAATTTCTATACACTTACAGTTCATGTAAACCTCAGGCCCAGCCACACTTTTCTTTTCATAAATTTCTCTATATCTTTTCCCCCCCTTTCGATATAAGCTTAAAAATTAACAGTTAAATGAATATGTCGGTGAAAGAGCACACTAGCTTTAAAAAATGGTGGGACGCAGTGAGTGTCAGGAAAACAAAGTTGAGAACCACTGGATCATTTTGTTATAGTTTAAAATACGTTCACCATCTGGGACCAGTGTTTTTAACAGGCTTAAATTACCTTCTCGAATCGTTTGACTTATATAAAAAAAAAGGCCATTTCTAGTCTCAAACGCACGGTAAAACCAAGTCAGTGTGAGGGAAGGTTGAGTTACCCAAACTCATTTCAGAGGATGACGTCACAGATGTAGAATTCGCCACAAAAAACAACAACAAATTTTAATACAGTTGATGTTTACTAAGAAAATAAAGGGCGAGCTAAGTCGTAATCCTAAATTAAACAAGTTAACATAATATAATATCTTCATATTTTGTGCGTGGAATGAAGAGCATTAACCGATATGACATTCGTCAGCCAAGGCATAACCTTAAACCAAACCAAGTAAACATATTTGCTCATTGTGTTTGTGTGTGTGTGAAATGAAGTGATTGCACCGCTGTGGCAGTCGTCAGCCGAGGCATAACCCTAAACCAAACCAAGTTAACCTATTGGCACATTTTGTGTGTGTGGAATGACGAGAGATTCAACCGCTAAGACAGTCATCGGCTATTTTCACCACGATTCAATTACCAACATTCATTATTGATCTGCACCTTTCTAAAAAAACACCTTGCAACTAGATGAGTGCAGATAGGCTCCACCAACGACACTTATGTCCTTTCAATGTTCCAGTGCATTTAAACATTTACAAGTAGAATGTGACGTACAGCCCACACACACCAACAGAGATTAGTCAACGACACCATTGAATAGTATGTACATACACAACCCTCCTTAACAAGTTCAAGTCCTAAGTTAAAGAGAAAGTGACGCAATGAATGGAACCCTAAAAACAAAATGCAAGCACACAAAGTGTCAATAGACGTATTAGAAACTTCAGATTTTTTAATATTTTTTTTTTGTAGGTTTTTGTTGTTGTTAAAGAGTTTGAGTTGGGGCTTTAAGAATGGGAAATATGTAAACATGACATTCCCACCAGCACTGCGGATACAGCATGGGGTGAGCTTTTTATAGAATATGCTGATCAGGTCCTTTGAACTATTCTTAGCGTGTGAATTGCGGACCGGAGAGTGCCATGAGGATAAAATAAAAAGGAAAACGTCATGGAATCCCGCGCGCAGCGGATCAAAAAGATTTTGTTTAATACTGTCGAGGCTTACAGAGACACTAAATCAAGTCAAAATGCTGGGTCTTTATTTACACACATACATTATATTCATCCAGCCGTAACGGCAGACGGCTTAAATTGAGAAAGCTTTAGAAATACTATTTAAAAAGAAAGAGTTCATTTTATTGGATGTTCAGCAGAACGTGGTAGTTTTAGAATCCGGAAATCATTCAATATCTCCCCGACACAAGCACAGAGAAGTTGTGTATGGCAAATGAGTCATAGCTTCTAGCCCACGTTTGTGAAATTCAAACATCTCTTTTGTTTTTTTCTTCTTGCCATGGATGAATGGCTATTACATGTATTCCATACAGAATGTGCCACACCGGGTGCTATTTGACTGCCAGGTCTTGAAGGACTTTAGAGCTGCTGAAAACGGTCAAAAGTTTTATGGTGAGGTGTTAACATTGGGGGATACAGTAGAGTTCGTTCTCCAAGCCCTAAGAGAATAATCTCTGCTCGTTTTCTCACTTAAAAAGACAAGTATAGGGCTCAAACTCTGGTGGTGGACTCGCGGTGTCGAAATTGCTGGGAATCAGAACAAGGCGGTCGAGCATGGGATTTTAGATTGCTATGCCTTGCAAGGGCATATAGTGGATGGTATTGGTCAGGTGTTTGCACCGAACCTATATGGTGACACAAGTGTGTGTTGTCCTCCGAGCCATGAGAGAGAAATCTCGGTTCGTAGTAGTCTCACTCTGTCGAAGTGAGGTTTAAGCCTGGTGAGGCGGTGATGAAGAGGGCGAAAATATCTCTCTAAGTACAGGGTTCTCACATTTTTTCTGAAAATAATCAAGGCTGTTTCCAGACTATTTCAAGGCTATAAGAGTTAAATTCCAGGCTGCTGGAACACGTTATTTGGAAAATTGTCACAAAATGGTCACACGCCTCCTCCCCCTAAGTGACCTAAATATGGCGTGAATGAGGTATTAATCTAAGGCTAAGTCAGTGGGCGTTTATGGCGTATAAAAATAGGATTGGCGTTTTTTGTCTGACCTTGTTTTTTTATAATAAATTTAGATATAAATATAGATATAGATGAATTTCCAGGCTGACAGGCTATTTTTCAAGGCTAAAATGAAAATATTAAAGGTTGTCCAGGCCTTGATTTTTTTTTTACCTCCAAACTTTTCCAGACTTTCCCGACTCTGTGAGAACCCTGTAAGTAAGTTCGATTCTCAAACACAATTCTATGATTTCGTAACCCCACTCTACCCGCAGTCATCTTCTACGTTTAGCATATCTAATTCCAACCAATGCCGCCGCTACTAAACAAGGGTTTAGTCACAATTCATCCTATAGAACCAGCCTAAAAGAACGCCAAGTAATCTTTGAGAAAAAAAAAATAACGAATTGTAACGACAGAGTAAGGTCAAATCGCCCTTGCAATATCAATATCAACAGATGATTTCAGGGTACACGTGACTAATCCTGTGTTTATGACTCGACGCGTTAAAAGTCTACCACGGAAACAAACGCCATTGACTCTGAACTTGGTGGGCTTTGTTTACAAAGTACACTTCACTGCCAACCCCAAGTCTTTTAAGGGCCACTCACCGCCGAATTTCGTCTCGAGCTAAAGAAACGCAACATAGTTTGCAGATGTGAAAAGATCTTTGCATATATTAAATGGGTGCAGTCCACACACTGCCCAAGACAAGTTGTTTCCGGATAAGGTCAAGGTGACGCTGGGAGGTGAAGGATGTGTAGATGGACAATTATGTACTAACGGGCCCTAATTATTATTGTGTAAGTCATAAGGTTGACGAGTATAATATAGTAAAATCAGGGGTCGGCAACCTTTTGGTAACATTGTGCCAAAGTAGGATTTCTAATTCACTCAACGCGCCGACAGTCTAAAACCCATCCTGATCTAGCACTCAATTTCTTGTAAAAAAAAAAAAAAGACTTTAATGTCTTTTAATTTTTTGGGAGGGGGGAGGTCCTCCATGTTCCACCAAAAAAGCGCTCTGCTAAGTCTGACACGCGTGCCGTAGGTTGTCGACCCCTGTAGTAAACCAAAAAGCGACCAAAAAACAACAACAAAAAAAACAAACGTACAATCTCCCCAAGGTGTAATCAGAGATCTAGAAGGTCTCGCAGAGACTTAGAGTCGAGTGGCCGTTGGGAGGGAGGAAGGTTGGGGGAGGGGGGAGGAGGACAATACATAACTTGAGTGTGACAATGTTATCAAATACAGCACTAGTTTTCTACGCACACAAACACACTCTTTTTGTTGTGTTTTTTTTTCTTATCTCTAAAAATAGATCCCCGTTATCTTTTCACAGCAAATAACTTGTCCAAAGTTATTGTTATTCTTTTCATTTTGGTTACAAGTTTTGGGTCAAATGTATATAGATTAGAACAATAGTAGCGCGTTTAAGATCCTGGTCTAAGAATTAAAGACTAATAACACCGTTTATTGTTTCATTTTGTGAAACTATCAAAGCAGAGTTTTTTGTTTTATTCTATACATATTATATACACCAAATTGATATTAGGGCCGGTGAAGCAGCGTTTACCAGTTTCTGTGGCCACTGCATACTAGGGGATTGTGTGGCCAGCACTATGCACAGCCGCCTTTACTTACCCCAACTAAGGTCAGCTACCCATTAGAGCTGGGTAGACTCAGGGACACCCTCCAGACCCAGGAAAAATCCCTAGCCTTCGGTACGCCAGCCGAACGAGTGGCTGCACGGCCACCGAGCCCGGATTCTTTTTTTTATATAAACGTATTAGTTTATTTGGGTATGTTTCTTTTGCGTGCTGGACGCACAATCCTCGGACACTCGGTACCAATTGTTCAAAGAAACTGTGTGTACTTCGCCTGCTATTTATGATTTACAAGGTTGTGAAATTAATTTTAAAAATATTTCTTTGTCTATCATTATGGAAAGGACACGTAAAGTTCTATAGTAGGCGTCGGCAACCTACGGCATGCGCACCAGACGTGGCACGCAGAGCAATTTTCAATGGCACGCGGAAGATCCCAAAAAAGTTAATTCAAGTATCTTCTACAAGAAGAGGACAGGGTGAATTCTAGGCAATTGGCACGCTGAGCTAAATAGAAATTCTACTTTGGCACACTTTCCATCACCAAAAGGATGCCGACCCCTGTTCTAGCGTAGAATCATGAAACATCATATATTGGAAATTCAAAAGAATTAAACGGCCAAATAGTCTACCTAGCCCATGCTGAAACAGTTGGTTTACTACAGTCCCAGAAGAAAATTACAAAATCGCCCTCCATTCACATAGAGAACTAAACAAAATGGTTATTCAATGATTCTAGGAAACATAAAGCCCACCAATTGAAGAAAAAGACACAGACAACAATCTAGCCAACAGAGATATCCCTTAAACTTAAACCCAGAAGAAGTCAAAGAATGCAATCCAATGATGTCCTGAGGTGCACCCCTAAACTTTTACAGAATCGACGCATACTACAAGCTTTTTCCCCTCAGGACAAACTGTTTCCTGAAAATATAATTTTAAAACAGTAAAATGTGCCATTTCAGCACAGCTCCGGAAAGTGTAGAGAAATGTGCTTCAGAATTGAACTCTGTACCATTCTGCCCAGGAAGCGTCTCTAACGGACAAACTGTGAGAAGAACTTGCGCACACCTTTGCTTCCACTGTGAACATGATCTTAAACTTAATATACTATTGCAGTGGTCGGCTACCTTTTGATATTAGTGTGCCATTTCAGCACAGCTCCGGAAAGTGTAGAGAAATGTGCTTCAGAATTGAACTCTGTACCATTCTGCCCCAGGAAGCGTCTCTAACGGACAAACTGTGAGAAGAACTTGCGCACACCTTTGCTTCCACTGTGAACATGATCTTAAACTTAATATACTATTGCAGTGGTCGGCTACCTTTTGATATTAGTGTGCCACAAAGTAGGATTTCTAATTTATTCAGCGTGTCAACATCCTAATAAAGTCATCTTGCTTTATCACTTAATGGGTCCTAGAAAAGATCTGAATTGTCTTTTGGAAGGTTTTCCGCGTGCCAAGTCTGACACGCGTGCCGAAGGATGCCGATCCCTGTACTATTGGACTCATTGTTTAATTCCTCTACAAGCACATTGAGAATGAAGAAGAATAAGAAGTAAACACGTTATGAGAACCACTGCCTTATAAGAATATATCTCGTGATAATGTTACTCTTATTTCTTGCATTATAAATTTTATTACAATTCTTTTTATTTGACAAAAGCATATTCTACATGGCAAATTTTTGTTCTTACATAACCTCTACGGGGGACCCGTTAGTTCTGTCAGGATATCAGGTGACAAAGCCTTACGGTTATACACACACATCCAGGTCATTAACATTAAATGTCTTACACAATGTCTCCGTTCACATATGTTACACTCGTTTAAACGTATGGTGGTGGTCCATAAACATTATGTGTATACACATTGAGACACACACCGAGACACACTTAAGCATTGATTGTTTTAAAATTTATCTGACAGAGAACTCAATCTCTAAGCTTGAATTGTTTTTTTTATCGGATTATTTTTCAATCCAGTTTTAGAAACGAGATAGAGAGAGAGAGAATCTGGGAATGCGAATCAGGGATATAGAGACAAGAGACACCAAGAGAGACAAGAGACACCAAGAGAGACAAGAGACACCAAGAGAGACAAGAGACACCAAGAGAGACAAGAGACACCAAGAGAGACAAGAGACACCAAGAGAGACAAGAGACACCAAGAGAGACAAGAGACACCAAGAGAGACAAGACAGAGGGAGAAAGAACTGAAAGAACGATTACACGGTTGTGGGTAAAAAGGGGCATTGAAATATATTTCAATCTTTCTATATGTATAGGCCTATCTATAGATACATAGATAGTTAGATAGATAGATAGATTGATAGATAAACTGTGCATATCGTTAGAGTCAAAGAGATTTCAGAAAGTGGAGACTTTCCATAGGATATGGTTTGTAAGTTAGATCCATACAGGAAGCCAATGAAACACATAAATACACTCATTAAAATTGGCTTTCAGCTCGAAGACTTCTCTATTCGTCTTGGCTTGGAAGTATGATTTGTTTGCGTTGCTTTATAATACTGTTTGTCCAACGTACGGTATGGCCCTTCTCTCTACAATGAGGATGAAGTCCAGTCTGTAAGTCAGCGTACGGAGTATGGTGAGTCTATACTGAATTACTATTCAGCTTTATGGAACTCTTCGGGTAAAGTTGATCAAACTGATTTAAGCAATGGAAGCACACACACAAGGGAGAATGCGTTTCACGGTGCATTCGAGATATTCACTACAAAACACCAAGCGTTAATAGCGTGAAATCTTTGCACGATAAACTATAATACAATATAATTTAACAACGAGTAAGGAACTAAAGTTGATGGATATATAACTACCAGACCAGAGTGCAGCCCGCAGTAATACAGAGTGCAGCCGGCAGTAATACAGAGTGCAGCCCGCAGTAATACAGAGTGCAGCCCGCAGTAATACATAGTGCAGCCCGCAGTAATACAGAGTGCAGCCCGCAGTAATACAGATTACAACCCGCAATAATACAGATTTCAACCCACAGTAATACATAGTACAACCAGCAGTAATACAGAGTACAACTAATAGTAATACTGTCTAAAAACCAAAGCTCAACATGCATAGTACTATGTCCATGGTAAGCCTTGTACAAACAGCCCCCCCCCCCCCACACACACACCCAACTAGTAGCAACCACGGTAACTGAAATCCCCCCGGAACCCAATGACCAACAATTTAGTACCTGGTGAGACAACACGCTAATGCCCCGAGTCTGACCACACATCCGAGTGGACAGTGTGGGATCTGCTGAAATCCAGGCAACAAGAGCCCACTGTCAACACATTTCCTGTCATCCTGGGGATGAATCGGGCAACTCTTGCACACACACACACAAACACTTTGAACTACAGGCTGGATGGTGGTAGAGGGGGGGGGGGGGGGCAAGATCACGCGAGTCATTGGCTAGACCACGAAACGAGGAGAATTCGAGTTATGCCGAATATCTGACGCCAGACGTCAATAATTACTTCACTACGCTTCAAAAAGTGCAACGGCTCTATTTTGAACATCATTTTAATAAAATTAAACAATTCCAATCCTAAGGAATGTAAAAAGAAGTAAAGTACCCGTCGGACCAAGTTGATCCATAGGTCCAATGAAGCAGCGTTAACCAGTATTTGTGGCCGCAGCATACTAGGTGATTGTGTGGCCAGCACACTGCACAGCCTGGCACGCGGAAGACCTACAAAATGGCAATTAAAGTCTTTTCTAAAAAAAAAAATGAGTGCTACAACAGGATACATTTTAGGCTTTTGGCACGCTCAATAAATTAGAAATCCTACTTGGCCACATTATTATCAAAAAGGTTGCCGACCCCTGATCTAGAATATTCTCAACAATATAAAAGTATTGTAGGTCTAAAAAAAAACGTCACAATATTGCCGAAATCGACATACATGTTTCGACCAAGGAAGTCATTCTCTACAAACATCACCCTCTCTCGTGCAGCATAATCGATGATCAATGCTTTACGGAAGGCCGGACACACATCGATACCACGCGATGTGGGGGGGGGGGGGAGGAGGGGGGGGGGGCAAGTCCCAGTTTCCAAGCATTAGACGGCATCAGCTTTAAAAGCAGCCGTTAATACGACATCAAATTATCCCAAGACTCGCGAGACAAAACTCTTCAATTCAGTTCTAAACCTTTCCATACAATTCTCTTCGCGAAGAGGGGGAAATCGATTCTAACTAGCATCGTTTATTTTGACACCTTTGCCAGGCGAAATGGATAAAAAAAAAAACACGGAATCGATACTGTCAACTTATCGGAAAGGATACTACTTTAACGCGGCCATCATGAATTATACAGATTTCTCCCATGCAGACGAGACACGGAATGCGGACAACAGGCACGGAATAGCAGACTTGGCAACATATAAACTATACAACCCTATGTGTTTAGTTTAGTTCGATTCAATAACGAACGTGATGGCTTTTAATTTCATAGCAAAGCAGACGCTGAAATCCCCCTCAAGCCACACAAGTCAATAAAACAAATCGATAAAGCAATCTAAAGCACTTTGTACACATTTTCAATTACGATATAGGCATCTATTGAATAATATATCAAATACCTAGGCTATGTGAAATAAAGTAGGTGAACTGGGAAAGAAGGACAGGTCAAAATCTGACAATATAGGCCAACAACTAAAGAAGAAAAACAACAGACATAGAACTCGATTAAACGCATGTGGTTAGTGCAGACGTTGAGATCGACACATTCACTGGCTGATTTCTGCTTCAGCTTGGTTCGACCAATAGTTTTTTTTTTGTTTGTCTCTGTGCTGAGTGCTGACTCAAAGAACAAGAACAAAATAGCCAATGGCAAGAAAGAAATTCAGAGAGAAACAAAGGCGGGCAATAACGATATTATGGAAAATAGTGCACAAGGGAAATAAATACAAAGGAATACAAACGTTCCCTTTTATTCATAATAATATCATCTAGCAAAATGTGGCTGAATGCTTAATATAATATCTGAGCTGTATTTTATCTAGTTATATTTGTAAAATAAACAAAATGAAGATACAAAGGAAGTTAATATTGTGTTTTCAAGCAATTCCAACTGTGTAGCCTATCTCGAATAATTTGTTTAACAAAAAAATGCACTAACAAAGCTATCAATACTTGTATTGTTAAAGGGTTAGATATATAATGCCGCAAATCCTGTTCGTCTGTTGTTGTTGTTTTTTCAAATGTAAAATCCATGTCAAAGTACAATGACAAGATAATAAAAATATATTATGTGCACTGCATTGAGAGACTTTAAAAAGTGCCGATACAATGGATGTGTAATGGATATGGACATGGATAAAGCTGGATGGTACATATAAAATATAGGCTACAACAACAGCTGCTGTCAGACAGGATTTTCAATGAGAACCAACTCCCCATTTCTTTTTCCTTAACTTGAAATTAGAAATAGTTTGTACGTTTTAATGCTTAGAAAGGATTCGTTCACGTTAAAGGACATAGCTTTCCACACACAATCTGTATTCAATTTTATGTTCAAGTACAAACTTGCAGTCTGTCTAACTCTAAAGCCGGAATTTACTATTAGGACACACACACACACACACACAATACAATGAAGAGTGATTGAGAGCTTGGCCTGTACTCTATGGTACTTTTTGTGCCAGGGACTGACCCCACACCCAACCCAGTTATGGCCAGTCACCAAGGGGAAAAACATAACAACAATGTCACACAATGTGAGAGAACTTGCTTTTCATTCAACATTCGTAGTAATTCACACTTATATTTAAATACAGAAATTGGGTGCAAGATTTATATTCACATATTTCATGCTCACTTAAATATTTAAAAAACACATAACATCTTTTTTAATATAGTTCTTTGTGACAAAATGTTAACTTTTTTTTTTTAATTTAAAAAGGCATATCTCACGATTTTTTGTTTTTTAAGTACAAAAGAAAGGCAATAACAATTAACTGGTTTACAAATACTTGACTCAATTCTGTATATCCCCATAGGAGCCTAGGGCCAGTTTAAAAATAGTATTATAGTAATTCTTATAAAGAAAAAAAAGCAAGTATGAGTTGCTTTAAATCTATAGTCCATACTTATACAATTAATACTATTAAAAATTTCTTTTTGAATGCATTCAAGATCAGACATGCCTACCCCTAAGGACTAAAAAGAGGAACAATCTTGATGAAAAAGAGGATTTTTCAATAAAAAAGCGGAACACCCTTTATGTAACAATCTTTTATAACAAAAAAAAAAAGAGGAACATACCCATCTATTTACTATTTCACTATTTAAAATGTAGGTAGGCCTACGTTTTACAGACAGTTCGCAATCGATCTAGATCTAAGACCTAAGAGCTTAGTACAAAGAACATTAGGCCTAAATCCACGTTTTTCTTTGCTGAATAAACTCCTCTGAATATTCCTTCCTATAAAACTGTCTGTTTTTTTACAGTTTGAACAAATCAGATTTAAACTTTCTGAGCCAGGACGTTTAGACATTTTCACAATCTTAGCAATACAGTAAAGGAAAATAAGATGCATTGCCAAACACGTGTAATACCGCAAAAAAACGTTAGAAAAGACTAGAATATGTCTTTTAAAAAACCCAGAAAACCAAAGTAATAATAATTATATCATTGTGACCTTATTTATGCCTTTGATTTATCCACCTAGACACGGACTATATTTCAACACATGAAAAACCCAAACTTTCCAATTTGGCGTAACAAAACTAGTAAAAAGCGGAACGGCGTAACAAAGTGTGTTTTTTAATCAAAAAGCGGAACAAATACGCCAAAAGCGGAACGGTAGGCATGTCTGCAAGATACATGTGTAAACATGATTTCCTTTAATCATGCAAAAACAAAAAGACACCAATCATTAAATTATTATATTATTATATATACACTTTCACAGTTTTGAGATTGCAGCATCTTCATACTGATAGGTTTTTCCTAAATTAAAACAAAATTGCAACATTGCCAGCAATTTACATTATATAAAGGCTTTAAAAAAAAAAGTTGCATTTCTATTTACTGTAAGCTTAAGTACCTAAAGCCAATGCATGTTGTGTGAAAAAAAGAAAACCATTCAAGCTTAACAAATGGCAGGTCTTGTGTGTGCCCCACAAGTTTAACATGTAGCATGAGACCAGTAGTAAAACAATGGTGGGTGTGTTTTTGTTTTACCAACACTGGGAAGGGGGGGGGGGACAAAAGTCTATATTTGGCAGTGATTCAGAATAGATACCCCCCCTCCCTCCACATTCTGTTTTTTTTTTAATTCCTTAATTAAAAAAACATGACATAAACATAGTAGAACATTTTAATGGTAACAAGTTAATTCTGCATAATCTCACTCTGGCTTATGTAAGCTGACTTATACATAATGGCTAGAACCTGTGACTCATGGGCTACCAAGATTTAGAAACTGAGGACATTTTTTAACAACCAAAACCAAGTTTTTAATGTCCTCTAGAAATAATTGCTCATTGTAAAATTGGCAACAGGCTTTGTAAAGCAGTTTGTATGTCTACTTTATATTCTTAATGCAAAAATGCAATCGTCACTTTATTTCTGTATATTAAAAAAAAAGGTAATTCCTATTGAAGCTCCCGAGTTGGAAGGTTTGCCTTTTAGATGAATTCAAATGCTTCTTACCATTTACTACAGCACCTAGACACTGACCATTCTCAACATAGCTTCAATAGAATGTTTATACTCAAACCCAGTACTTAGTTAAGGGCCATTTTTCGCTTGGCACTTATAGAATGGCCAGACTTTACAGAGCACTTATAAACTGGCCATACTTAACCAAGCACTTATAGACTGGCCATACTTAACCGATCATTTATTAAATATAGACTGGCCGTACTTAACCGAGCACTTATAGACTGGCCATACTTAACCAAGCACTTATAGACTGGCCATACTTAACCAAGCACTTATAAGGACAGTTAAACTGGCCATACTTAACCAAGCACTTATAAACTCAGTTAAACTGGCCATACTTAACCAAGCACTTTTAAACTGGCCATACTTAACCAAGCACTTATAGTAAGTTATAGACTGGCCATACTTAACCAAGCACTTATAGACTGGACATACTTAACCAAGCACTTATAGACTGGCCATACTTAACCAAGCACTTTTAGACTGACCATACTTAACAAAGCACTTATAAACTCAGTTAAACTGGCCATACTTAACCAAGCACTTATAGTAAGTTATAGACTGGCCATACTTAACCAAGCACTTATAGACTGGACATACTTAACCAAGCACTTATAGACTGGCCATACTTAACCAAGCACTTTTAGACTGACCATACTTAACAAAGCACTTATAAAGTCAGTTAAACTGGCCATACTTAACCAAGCACTTATAAACTGGCCATACTTAACCAAGCACTTATAATATATATATCTATATATATATATATAATATATATCTATATAGTATATATAAACTGCTACACAAAGCCTTACACTAACTGTACACCTTTATAAACAATTTTATAATGTGAAATGAAACAACTTAGTCATAGTTTAATGTGCAGAGGCTATTATAATTTATATCAATTATTAGTATTTAGTATTAGTAATAACCATTAAATGGGTCATTAGGCTGATTAGGATACTTAGTAGCCTAATTAATATATAGGATTGGTCCTACATTGTGTTACTCAGACTTTATATTTAAAAAGATAGGCTATAAATTAAGTTGGCCTAGTAAGTAGGCTAATTAACAGTAAGTAGGTCAAGTTTCAAGTTCTTTTTATTGAAATAGAATCAGTTCTATATCATAAGTATATAATAAAATATATAATTATAATATAATATAGAACATGCCTAGTAGTGATTTTATAAATCTATATTACTATATTTTTTACTTATTTATATAAATAAGTAAGTAAGGCAAGGACAATTAAAAAGAATATAGGCTTAGCCAGCCTATACTAGATCTATATTATTATTATTATAGTCTATATACTACTATAGACTATAAAAGTAAAAGCCTACTTATTATTAGGCATTAGATAAAGGCTATATTATTTTTTATAGGCCTTCTATCACTATCATTGGCTATCATATTTATATATTGAAACTTGTGTAGGCGCTGTCAAAGGCTATATAAATTTTTTTTAACACGGTACGCCTCAGTCCCTGTATTTCACCATTTTTCAAATTCAAATATTCATTTAATATTCATATTTACCTATGCCCTGACCTATTTTGAAATGAATGCGTAGGCCTATCATTTGAATGAGCGCGTAATGGGCCATTTTAAAAAAAAATAATGCTACGGCTACCAATACATTTCAAAATTTATAGAAACGCTTAACATAAAAGCTAAATAAATGTCTTTTCATTTGAAATTTAAGACATTATCGTAAAGAAAAAGCCGAAATATATAAATACGCTTAAAATAAGGCTATACAATGTTATGTTCTGTTCATTACTGAATCAATAGGCCTACTCAATACAAAACAAAACTTGTTTAAATTGCGAAAAAAATAATTTTAAAAGCCGCAAAAATAATAAAAAAATTCAAATAATTTAAAACTTACTATTCGGAGGGCCCTTTCCCGATCCATTAGGTTCAGGTGGTCCTTTTCTTATAAAAACATCCCCGTGTCGACTCAACCAGATGCTGTGTATTCCTGAATCGTAAATATCCTGATAGAATTCTTGTTGCTGTGGCGAATCTCTTGTGAGAAAATTGGCACATTGATAACAAACAGCCCATGCCTGCTCCTCATTGATAGGATTATTGAACACTTTTAGAATATCCACGAAAGGTAGTAGCTCCATACTTATTTGATGTGTAATCCAATACAGAACCTTGTGTTTAACACTCGGTCATTCTTGCCGACGCCTAACGATCCCAACAGTAAAACCATCCCCCCCAGTCTTCGCCGCAGTCCTTTTGACTGGTCGCGAAAGAAGCGGCAGCCAAATGTAACTCTGACCAACCCGGAAGTTTGCTAGATTCAAAATAAATGGTGACACAAAGGGAGACAAATGCAGAAATATTTTATTTCAAAAGATTTCGTTCCGCATTGCTCTCCCTTCTGTTGCCATGTCTTCAAAATAAAAGCTTCCGTTTTTAACAAAATTGACGAAAAGCAGTGTTATTGAATTAACAGTTAAATCTTCATTGATAACTTATGTTCATTAAAAAAAAAAAGGTAAATTCTTAAGATTTAGAGAAATTTAAAAGAAAACATGCGTTTTACTCGAAGTATTATAAAGCTACCAGTGAAGCACATATATTTATATGTAATTTTAACTGTGTCTACGTATTACACAAGTTTACAATATATTAAATACCAGCAAAGTATACATAGACCCGTGTGCCAAATTATTCCGAGCGCTCAGAGGTCCGCTCCGGAGACTGACCAGGACGTCAACGCAGCCGCCGCCCACAAATTAACACGGAACCGTGGAGGCTGCACGTCAGGGCCGGTGTACACGAAGTGGGACACTTGCCCGCACTGCTTCAGGCCCACCGTGTACAACATCTCCACGCAGCTCCGGCGCATGTCGCGCAACATCTCCCTGTTCCCGCGGGCGCCCCCGTCCTTCTTCCAGCCGCGGAAGGAGCCCCAGCAGAGGCTGATCACCAGGGCGCTGATCGAGCCCTCGGCCGTGTGCCAGGACGTCTGCCCGTACCTCGTCGCCATGCTGCCTTCGGTGACGGAGGACCACGACGTGCGGGACACCATCAGGTCCACGTGGGCCAGCGTGGTGAAGACCCACCTCTGGCCGCACGCCGCGGTCAACGCTGACATGCAAGTCATCTTTGTGCTGGCCAACTACACGGCGGACAGCCGCTACAAGAAGCAGCGCTTCGCCAAAAGCAAAGACCACGCCCCTCAGCCGGAGATGGCACGCGTGCAGGCAGAGGCAGCCCGCTATGGGGACATCCTGTACTTTGACATGCAGGACTCTTACTATAACCTGACCCTAAAGGTCATGTCTGCCTTCAAATGGATTCGGGATCACTGCCCCAGAGCTAAGTTTGTGCTGAAAGTGGACGTGGATACGTTCGTCAGTGTCCCTCTTCTGCTGGACCTGCTTATCTTCAACGAGGAGCGCCTGGAGTACTCTGTCCTTGGGTACGGCTACACGATGAACGGCGTGGTGAGAACTGGGAAATGGAGTGTCACACAATCTGTCTGGTCCCCTGGCATATATCCACTGTATGCTTCAGGTAAACATACTACATGTCTTTACCAATTTGTACGTACTTACATACATACCTACCTACTTACCTACCTCACTACCTACCTATTTGCCTACCTCCCCACATTACCACCTATCTACACAACCACTTGCCTATCTGTCTCTTACATTCCTGCTACTATCTATCTATCTACTTATCTAAATATCTATTTATCTGTCTAAATAATAATTTATCATCTATCTATCACATCTATCCATCTTTCTATCTAAATATCTATTTATCTGTCTAAATAATAATTTATCATCTATCTATCACATCTATCCATCTTTCTACCTACATATTTATTTATCTGTCTAAAAATATTATCTGTCGATCACATCTATCGATCTATCTATCTATCTATCCATCGAAATTATGTATCTGTCGTTCTATACATCTATATACGTAAATATATATTTATCTAACTAGCTATAACCTTTGACCTATTCCTATCTATCTATTTAACTGTCAACGCGACCTTGACTATCTTTATATATGCATAAATGTACACATTTCATTTTATCACTTAGTCAATCTCTTGACTTATTAGAAACTTGTGTGCTAGTTAAAATTTGAATAGGGATTGTCAACGCAATAAAATACGTGTGATAACGTAAACGAAATGACAACCTCACGTACAAGATGTCCATCTTAACAGTCACGTGATATATCACTCACTCCTGACCCCCCTACACCCCCCCCCCCACAAACTCTCCCATAATGCTATAAAGCTCTCTATATGTTTGTTATTGGCTGCAGTGTGCTTCTCCGTCTGACTTCCCTCCACCCCGCCCCCATTACAGGATACGCCTACATCTGCTCGGCAGAGGCGCTGACCGCCATGCTGAACATCTGCGAGTACGTCCCCATGACCATCCCGCTCGGGGCGCAGCCGGACATCCCGGAGGACTACCCCAGGGAGCAGTACGTGGTGGGCATCCTCGGGTCCTTCATCAACTACGACACCTTCCTCCTGAGGGAAGTGTTCACCCACGAGGAGGACAAGAGCTGGCTGCCCTGCGACATGACCGTCGACCGGAAGTCGCTGGGAAAAGTTGCACAGGCCAGCGACATGTTGAAGTTGTGGCGGATATTCTTCATTTCTTACGGGAAGTGTTACAAGGATGACGACGATTAAATTATTATTATTTTTGTATTATGTTATAATATAATATATTTAATTTACCCTTGGTTTAGATAGATAGATAGCTAGATGATAGATATAGCAGATATTTTTCATATCTCACGGGAAGTGACTCAAAGAAAACGATGATTAAATTATAGTGTTGTTTTTTTTGTTTTTTTTTGTATTCTTTTATAGATATATATAGTTAAATAGATAAATAGAAAAATTGATAAATAGATCAATTGATAAAAGATAAATATATAAATAGAGAGAGAGAGAGAGAGAGGGCGGGCGGCGAGGAGTAGGGGGTATGATAGCACCCCAGTAACGTAAACCGGTTCTTAAGAATGATATTTGTATCAAAAGGCTCCGCGAACCGGTTGTTGGTCAACCTGAAGAAAAAAGAATGCTAAACAATAACAGAATTTACAAGATGGGTTTCGCGAGGGGGGGGGGATATGTTGGAAACCAGTTTTGACTGTCTTTAAAGACGCTTGCCTGCATTCAAGAGAGAGGATGAGTTGAAAATGTATTTCTATGTGCACAAGTCGTTCGGAAGTTTTTTTGTTTTTTTTTATATATTTATTCTTGTCCCGTTTGTCTATTATACCACTGTTGCTATATTCACATTCTGTCTAGCCTATATTATGAGCGTTTGTATACTTTTTTTTATAATAAAATTAGATTTAGTTGATTAAAAAAACAACAACATTATTCTCCAAATTGAATGTCATACACTTTACTTTTATCTAAACACTCTCTAGAACAATCAAAATAAATTTTTAAACATTTCCAGAATATATTTGTAGAATAATGAAACAATGGGAGATGCAGGGGTGGAAGGGGTATTTTGGTTCTAACTTCTCCCCCCCCCCCTCCTCCCCCCTTCCCCGTCCTATATTCCCACTCATAGAGATCAAAGTCTTGACATGGCTTTAGAAAGAATGGATATATGCATATGGGAATAAAGTTCTGCGTCAATTATTAATAATATATATAGCCTATGTTTTTTAAAATAAATTATCAATGTTTTTATTGTGCTAGCATAAGTAATAATGTATGTAAACACAAAATTAGTCTTTTGAAAATGTATGACGATAATAAAAAGACATATTGATATGTGACAGATGTAGTCTATATGTGATATGTGCGATCTATTCTAGTAGTAGTATGAATTTTGAATTTATACACGAAATCCTGCTAATTTGTCTTTTTTATTACATATCCAATAGCACAAGTGGGGGGGGGGGACTCAAATAAAACTGCTGTGGACCAAACTGGATAAATATCCATTGAGCTGTTGGAATTAAGCCTTTATAAAACAATAAGTATAAACTCTCTCATGGGCTGGATATAATAATATTAAGTCGGGCCTAACCCGGCCCGCGGGCCTTGAGTTTGCCACCTATGTATTATCATATTCATACATTTTTAAAAATGTTTTTGTTCATAAATGTGTAAATGTCAACAACATGGCCTTTAGTTTTTATATTGTTTTTTTTTTTTCGTTATCTTTGAAACATGCAAAACACTACTGACCCCACCCCCTCCCAAAATAAAACACAAGGGGGTCATAAGTCAAAGGTGAAAGAGCGTCGATGCACTATGTCACTTGTTCCACAGGCTGCGCCTACGTCCTGACCATGTCGGCGCTGGCGGCCATAGTGGAGGCCAGCCCTTACTTCCCAATCTTCCACATCGAGGACGTGTACATCACTGGGGTGCTGAGGCGCATGGCGGACCTGCCCATGTACATCGCCGAGGAGGGCATCTTCACCTACTTCTGGGACATGTTCTACAGCCCGTGCGAGCTCATCCACTACCGGCGGGTCACCGGCACGGGCTTCGACCGCGTCTACAAGTACAACAACGTCTGGGCCGACCTAATGCACCACGACGGCGGCCGCTGCCAGCAGTTCGACAAGGTCAGCCCGCCCTGCGCGTGCGGGGAGGACAGCTAGGTCTGAGGGCAATGCCTTTTTTTAAATTCACTTTAGCGTATGCCATGTCTACTGACGCATTCATTTAGGCCTAAAGGCTTCTTCCCCTAGAATAACCCTAAACCTACAAACCATTCAGAGAGTTCGCAATCTCTGTTTGAAGCTAATCGAGAAATTCTTCTGTTTGGCCGTCCATAAATGACGTCAATTCACCTATGGGAGAGAAGTGGGACCCAAACATTGGTTATGATATGTGACGAGGTGGGGGGGGGGGGTGAGAGTGTTTAAACAATGTGACGTTACATAATCTGTGCATTTTAAAATAAAATTTCCATTTTAACAAGTTTTACTTAATTAACTACAGTAATTACAGTGTTTATTATATAACGGTGATTTTTATCTCTTTTGCACGAGGGAGAGATGCTTATGTCCTTGTGACGTCATACTGGAGGGGATGTCTTGACTTTGTTGTGACGACTCGTGACGATGGGAAGGGAGGGTGGTTGAAAATTGACCGAAATCGCATGACGCCATTTATGCTTTGTATTATAAAACTTTGTATTTTAATCCTTAAAAGTGCTATTTGTTTTAACTGGATAGGCTTTGGCCGAGACGGACAGGTGAAATAAAAAAATAAATAAACTATGGTATTTTTTATCGAATTGATTTTATTTGGGTCTTCTTTTTATGTCTAAGCTTACTGTAGATTTGACTTATTTTTTTACTTTTTATTTTTATCTATCTACCTATCTATCTATCTACCTATCTATCTTTGTATCTATGTATCTATCTATCTATCTATCTATCTATCTATCTATCTATCTTAATATCTGTCTATCACTCTATCTATCTATTTATCTATCTATCTATTTGTCTATCCATCCATCTTTCATTCTTTCTATCTATATATCAATCTAACTATATAGCTATCTAACAATCTATCTATCTACCTATCTAGCTCTCAGACTAGCCTATGTATTTATATATCTATCTATTTATCTATCTATCTATTTATCTATCTATCTATTTATCTATCTATCTATTTATCTATCTATCTATTTATCTATCTATCTATTTATCTATCTATTTATCTATCTATCTATTTATCTATCTATCTATTTATCTATCTATCTATTTATCTATCTATCTATTTATCTATCTATCTATTTATCTATCTATCTATTTATCTATCTATCTATTTATCTATCTATCTATTTATCTATCTATCTATTTATCTATCTCGCTCTCTCTGTAAATGTCTCTTTACATTTTCTTCTTTTTTTTTCAATCTCTCCCAGCCCACGTCTCTCTATATATTATTCTTTCTCTTTCTCTCTCTATTCCTCTCTCGGTGTTGTCACTTTCTTTCTCTTTCATCTCTTTAACATGTCATATAACATTTTAGTTTGGAAAATGATAGTTTTAAACAATTTGATTAATCTTAATAACTTAATATTCACCAATCATAGTAAGAAAAGAAAGACATATTTTATTTCATCAATTCGGCTGATGGTAATTTGTTAAATATGACCAGTAATGTAAGATATAATGTGTAGTAGATTCTATTGTAACTACAACCGAAATCTGGCAATTATAAGAACTTAGAGGTCTCTATCTACTATACAAATATTGAAATTGATTGACTATTTCCTGAAAATGGTGGTAAGTGGCTTACAATTTGATACAGTGTAAAGCCTAGGATTTCACGTCTATGATCCAAGTTTCAACTCGATGGGATAACGGTAGCCTAAGTGGGTGAAAATTCGATTTCAATTTCACCAGCGGCAGAAGGAAAGGATTATATAATGTTAATAAAATTAATTAATAAAAGGACACATAGCCTACTCTTTCCTTTTCTGACATGCCCAAAAATTACCTTTAGATTTAGGAGTGCTCACTAAAAACATAGTGCAAATATTGCACCTAAGGTTGTACATTGAAAACAGGGAAGATTGCCAATGCGGAATGTCTCCTGAGATCACAGAACATGGGCTCCAATCCTGCCCCCTTTTATTTAACAGCTCGTAAAATGTTCTGGCCACAGAAGCCCACCACCAACAACCAAAGCTGTACGGAAGAGAGAGAGGCAGACACCGAAACCAACGTGTAATTCACCATAAATATAAGTCTTGCTGTTTAACTCCTTCGAGAAATATTGAGTACAAAGAAGAAGAAAGTGGAATTAATATCATAGACTATAAGATACATGGACCGCTTGCTTTAGTATTTCTGCTATATGATTACTCGAAACACTGATTTTCGGAATTTCCGATTCGTTGTTTCCTTTGCACTTCCGTTTTATTGAATCGCTTCGATTTTCTCAATGAAAAATTAAAATTAAAATCGAAAGTTGTATGAAGCGGAAACATTTAAGAAACAACGAGGAGCGTAGAAGTAATATAAGACAGCCTTATTGGTTGCACACGGAAAAAAAGTTGATATAAGCTCTAAAAAAAATAAGCGGTCCATCTTATTATAGTCTATGTTAATATAAATTAAGATATGCTTATGACTGCAAACTCTAAAAACATTTAGTAATAGTATTAATGGCTCCTTCTGTCTCGAGAGACAATGGATGCGCCCCTCTACAGCTTCAATGGCTACTTTTGCAAATTCTGCGGTGGCTGAACAGTCCGATGTTCGAGTGGCAGTCCCTGGAACATTCGAGGCATCTGTATTGGGTAGCAGTCTGTACATCTGGCGGTTTTAAGTTTTTTCTCTTCATTCTTTTCACCAGAGAATCGTTCGCTCTCTTTGTATCGGAGGCAGATACACCAGCATGAACGACCTGTCTCCATGCTGTACGGTCCGTTGCAGACTGCTCCCAGGTTTGCATGTCGATATTTGTGGACCTGAGGTCACGTTTGAGTATTGGTCGCCCTGGGACCCTTGTGCCATTCTCCAGCTCTCTATACAAAATTTCTTTAGGGATGCGGCCATCTTGCATCCGGCTGACATGACCCACCCAAATGTATTACAAATACATTTGTATAGTATAATTAAGTAGTATCTTATCTTATATGCTACATACACTACTTCTATAAAGAAGATTATTGCGTGCTATGAATTATTATTCTTAGACATCATTGGATGTTTAAGACACTTCGTGTCACTTTTTAAAAAACTTAAATTCACAAAACTAACACCGATCACAAAGATAAATGTATTTATATAATATTATTAATATATTCTGATATTTAGTAGAATCTAGACAAGCCTTTTTTCCCCCAATGAAATATGAAGAACCAAACTTTTTAAATTGCATAGGGCTCAGTGCCGGGGTATTAAATAAACACATTCAAATTTAATAATTTCAATTCAAAACTTGTATAATCTACACACGTCTTACGTGCTATGAGATTTAATCTATACACGTCTTACGTGCTATTTAAATAAGTCACAGAAGAACATGTATTGAAAAAAACGAACAAAATATAGAATAACTATTTTATATTGTAATATATCAACTAGAAATCATTCAAAAGTATAACATTTAAATATTTCTAAACTTCATTTCTAAACAAGACCCCATCAGCCAAACAGATAGCTAGACGGAAATGGAGATGGATTGGCCACTCTCTCAGAAAGCCAGTTGAAGACATCACGAGTGAGGCTCTCATGGCTCTCACAATGGAAACCACAGGGCCAAAGAAAAGCTGGCAGGCCCAGGACAACGTGGAGAAGATCGTGCGAGGAAGACATGAAGCAGTGCGGCATGACGTGGAGTGAATTCAGAAAAACGCTGGAGACTAGTTGCTGATGCCCTTTGTTTCACAAGGAATGCAAGGAAATAAGTAAAGTCAAACTTCATGAAGATATTCACCCGAAGAACTACTATCATAGCATACACTGTAAACGCCTAGTAGATTTATATACTTAGTTAATTGATACAAAAGTTCTTGAAAGAAATCTGCCCACCAACTTGTCCCTATCCAGCAAACAAAGTAAGTATATATACCGGTACTGTCAAGTATTTAATTTCTGGGTAACGAAACCCAATAACAAAATTAATTGTGCAACTACATGAAGCTCAGTCTTATCACTTTAATAATGACATAAGCAATAGGGCGTTTGCAATCACGTGACAAAAAGCACGTGATTTGTGTTTACTTTGAGTAATGGTGTACAAGTAATAATGGCCGCTGTATTAATAAAGTTTCATATAGGCTCGAGCTTTTTAAAATGATGTGTTGTGTTTTAAGTCTTATTAAGATTTAAGATGTATCTATGTTAAATAAAATAGGCTATTTTATTATTATCATAGACATAGATCATAGACGATGTGAACCTATTAGTGACTTGACTAGATAGCCTATTCACCAACAACACTATCACTTGACATCGTAGCCTAGCCTACGAAACATTAAAAGTGTAGGCCTATAAAGTGAAATTGAAAGTGTAAATAGGTCTAGCCGGCCCTAGCCTAATCACATTAATCAATTAATCTACAGTACTACTATTTACCTCCTTATTTTTTAGTAGGATAGCCAATATTCAGATGTGAATTTTGCATGATAAAGAGCAACTTCACTTTCACCACGTTACATTTGTACCTCAAGTGGGTTCTTATATTTACACAAATACGTCACTAAAAATAGAGTAAAAACCTAAGCCACGCCCACTGAGAACGCTCTTTACAACATGCCCACACTGATTTGCAAATCAAATCTAGTTCAGTGCATGCCAATTGCCAATATTGCGATTTATATATTTTACGCCAACTTTTATAAGATCGGAAATTACTGATTCGTGCATAGAGAATTACACGTTCAAGTTAGCGTGTTATACAGCTATGCAGATCGGAAGCGCTTTATGGGAAATAGAAAATTGCAAAACTATTGGCATTTTTACTACTGCCATTTTTTAAACTCAATAATGACTCTGCATTATGGTTAGTTATCGTGGAGGCTTGAATGTTTTCATAAGCAATATTGTTTAGAAGTTTATTTTAAAAGTATTGATGAGTCTAGATTATGCATAGGCTAAGTCTAGGCCTTGGGAAAGAAACGCAAATTTTAACAAGAGCACAATGAATGAAAAGACATCAATTGAATAGTACTAAAACTGTAGGTCTTACATTACATTATTACAGTTCTATACGCGATAAATTACACTAGTAACATCCCTTTTATTATATACGAGTTGTCCCTTCTTTATAACCTGGCATGTGATAAGAACTTTAGCGAGGTTGATAGGAAGATATTTGAAACTAGATGTTCCCTCGAATAAGATTCGTTCGATTCTTCACAAAGTTCATCAGTTTCATTGCGTCGGCCATAGCTGTGTGCGCCTTATTTAGCCACACTGTGACTTGGAGGAGCCTCTGGCATGAGCTGAACTGCCTGGAAATCGCCAGGGAGAAGACTCGCCCCCCGATGACGCCCCGGGGGAGGCATTTAGGCTGCTCGCGCGCCACCCCGGCGGTGCGCTACGCCCAGTGCCCCCAATGCTTCAACCCCACCGTCGGCAACTGGTCGAGGACGCTCGTGCGGATCCCGGAAACCGACAGGATACACCCCCGTGGGCCGCCCGGCTACTTCCGCACGCGGGAGACTCGGCAGCAGGAGCTGGTGGACGGGGTCCTTATCGCCCCGTGGTCCGTCTGCACAGATTCCTGCCCGTACCTGGTGGCCATCCAGCTGTCAACACTGGAGATGATCGAGGACCGCAAGACCACGAGAATGACGTGGGCCAGCGCCTCCAAGACGGGCCTGTGGCCCAACCGCGACCTGAACGCGGAAATCAAGATCGTGTTCGTGGTGGCTCACCAGGCCCCGGAGACCACCGACGCCCCTCTCTCGAGAGACGGTCTGCCGAGCAAACTGCAGTGGCGGCGACTGGTCGCGGAGGCTGACGTCCACGGGGACATCCTGTACCTGGACATGATGGACAGCTACCCCAACCTGACCCTGAAGGTGGTGTCCAGCCTGAAGTGGCTGACCGCTCACTGCCAGGAGACCAAGTTCTTCCTCAAGGTGGACATTGACACATTCGTCAACGTGCCGATGCTGGTGGACCTGCTCATCTACAACGAGGAGACCCTAGCCTACTCCGTCCTGGGCTTCCTCTACAACGACACCCGAAAGGTGGAGCGTAAAGGGCGCTGGGCGGTGGACCGGAAAATCTACCCCATGGCAATGTACCCAATATACGCCGCAGGTAAAAAAAAATTTGTTGTATAAAACAGACAATGTGGCTAGATGGATTATAATACATTCTTTTTGTTGTTCCATAATATTCCAAAATCCCATTTAGTGGTTTACGCTATAGGTCTTCCCAGGGTGGAAGGAGCAACAGAAGCGTAATATTTTGGATAAAAAGGCCTTCGATTCTATACGAAATTCAGATTTGTCTCTTACCCACACTAACACGACACACACCTAGAAACAAATTCTTGGGCGCCAATGCTTGTTAAGAGCTCTATTCTAATATTCCCACGGGACAATGCGATTATATGTAAAGAAATATTAACATAAATAGTTCCTAAATGCGTAAAGGTGTTTAAATTGAGGGCGTTAGTCAGGATTTTTTCTTCTCATATGGGGCTGCCTACCTTTCTGAGCTTGCGATTCCTACTCTGACCGACTCTACTTTCTTGCGATTCCTACTCTGACCGACTCTACTTTCCTTTAATACAGACGTCTTGATATCCCTTAAAAAAAAAGTCAATTTGGTCCTTGATTATCTTCAAGCTTTGGAGTCTTACCAGAACCTCACTTGGTCAGACTTTAGACTTTTATGCAATTTTGGTTGCCCTTATCTCATTTGGCATTTTGGAGATTTTCACCCGTCGGCATATGTCTTGATTTTTTTTGTTATGTAATCCTCTTTATACTTAATGTCCTTCAATAAGACCGTGGGATGCAGTCTGTTCAGTAACCTGGTCAGTGCTGTTAGGTTACACGAAACACATTTCCAGTGATGGAGTTCATATTATGGTTAGCGCAAGACAAGTCTTCAATTTTTCTACATAAAAAAAAAGAAACATACGAACATATGAGAAATGTATAAAGGGGAAATAAAACGTGTAACCAGCCTGTGTAGAAGCCATTTTTTTGTGGAAAATTGCAATGCCAAACCCCTGTTTCTTTCCTGTACATTGTCTGCCTATGGGTCAAAACAGGCTGAAGCAACACATCTTCCGCAAACTACGAATCGGAGCAAGCGAAATGTGCCCCTACAGAACAGCTCTCGAAAATGCAAAACATGTCTTTCAGACCTGACCCCCCCCCCCTTGTACCACTCTACCGGGTCAGCTATATGGCCCCAGGAAGCTACATTCAGTGACAAACTGTATGGTGGACTGAAGCAACTGACTGCCACGGCGGTGTTCATTACAAATATTGGACTTGTCTGAATCCTGCAAATCATAACTTTTGAGAAAAACGAAGTTTTTCCAATGGTTCATTTTTATTTTGGAGAAGCGACTTTACGTTCTTAATCAGTGGCGTAACTAGACAAAATGGCACCTGGGGCGCCTGTGGTGGGGGAAGGATGACAAACTGGGCGCCTATTATTTAGAATGTTCCATTTCATTTATTAGTTAGCTAACTTACGTAAAAGTTCCAAATGCGTTAGCGTAGCGCATATGGAAACTTTGACGCCTGGTTCGGCCACCCCTACTAATTACGCTTATAATGCCTTTAATGCATGACTTGATACAATTCCGATGTGACAAAGGACTAAATAATATTACAATTGCTTTAGAAATAAAATAAAAATAATATAAAAATAAAAACTCGTTTTTGCAGGCTGTGCTTACGTAATTTCCGCTGACGTCGCTCGCGCCATCGTGGCGCTGTCGCCCTACGTGCCCATGCTGCCCATCGAGGACGCCTACGTGACGGGCATCATGACGCTGGTGGTGAAGGCCGAGATGTTCACCCAGAACGACCTCTTCACCCACTTCTTCGACAACCGCTGGCAACGGTGCCAGATGGTGCTGGACACCAAACTGACCGGAACAAGCGTGGGCGGGGACAGGGCGGTGGACATCTGGTCGGCCATCGTCACCAGGAACACCACGTGCTTCCGGGGCGGACTGAGGGAGTCGAGGGAGCTGTACGACATCGCCGTCGAGGACTACAATTAAGGACCACCTAAAGGACTGTGGCGATAGTACAGGGGCACAGCTAGTGAATGTGTAGTTATTAGTTATGTACATTTGACATTCGATGTCATGTTATTTGTCAAACTGGGTTTCGTTTATTGAATGAAAGTGTTGCCCGTGAGGAAGATGGAATGGATTTGTGGATGTATCTGTGGTGATGTAGAAATTGTGGATAAATAGTTGAACACACGTTTCAATACTGGCTAATAGACACCATATAAAGAAACAAAGAGAGAGCCAGAGAGAAAGAGAGAGCGAGAGAAAGTGATAAATAGAGTAAGTGAAAAAGATAGAGGATGGCTTAGAATTAGTGAGTAAGAGAGAGATAGAAAATGACAGCGTATGATTTTGAAAAACTTGATAGGACTTGAATAACAACAATATAATAATAATATATTTAATTTCGACCTTTCGAGTTTGTTTGTTTTCTTATTTTTAAATAATTTATTTATTGTATTATTTTATAAACTCGTAATAACTTAGTGGTTCTTTACATGTCCCTGTTGTCCTTTTCCTTCGTCACTCCACTTCCCCACACTCAGTTGGAACATAACACATTGATCTGTCTATTTTGTGTAATACAGATTGGTTAAGGAAACTGATTCAACCACACATATTTTCCAATGAACAGTCAGGAAAATAACAAATTCTTGACCTTACTATAGTTTCATGGAAAAAATGGGTCAAGGTTCCAATCTACTGATAGCTTTGTTAGTACAACTAAGCGATGTGTGTATGTGTTAGTGTGTGTGAGAGAGAGAGAGAGAGAAAGAGAGAGAGAGAGAGAGAGAGTTAGAGAGAGAAAATGTCAACAGCCCCGAGTTTTAACATTAATTTAGTATAAAGACAAGAATTAGTTGTACAGTAGATTACAATTTCTTTATCTATTGGTAAGTCTTTTCATTGCTGTATCTGCATCTTTTTTAAAACAGTCTTTCTTGGTAATACTTTGTTTATACTTCACTCTTGTATTAATGTTTTCTAGATATTAATGACAGAGAGAGGGAGAGAGAGAGACAGATAGAGACCGAGAGAGAGAGAGAGAGAAAGAGACAGAGAGAAAGAGGGAGAGAAGACAGAAATGGAGAAAAGAGATAGTAATTTCTGAAGGGCTCTAATTGGAATAATTTCCTTGGCCGAAGCAATCTTTAAAGGGCTATACTTAGAAGCTTTTGTTTTTGTTGCTTCTGACGGTGCTTTAATCCAAGGCTCGACAACCTACGGCACGCGTTCCAGACTTGGCACGCAGAGCGATTTTCAATGGCACGCGGAAAACTCCCAAAATGATAAATCAAGTCTCTTCTACTAGAAAAGAGTAGGATGACTTTAAAGCTGTTGGCACGCTGAATCAATTAGAAATCCTACTGTGGCACACTGTTATCAAAAGGCTGCCAACCCCTGCTTTAAACCTTGATCTGTAGCATTAATTTTCAGGATTAGCTACTGACATTAGTTCAGGCGATTATTATTTGGACATGCAGAAGGTTTTCACCATAAGTCTCCGTTTTTTAAAAGCAATTACAGTATAGCTGGCATGGCGTATGGATTTCATCCAGGATGCGGACATGAAATTTTAAGCCTACAAGGATTGTTGGATTATTCTCTAATGTATGCGTCACTCTTTAGTATTGTCATAGACTAAATATCTTAGTCATATTATTTTACAGAAACTCCTGTAAATGAGTTTTTTGCATACTACGCTTATCCCTGGTTTAAGTTTAGTCTTGCATTTTGATTAGTGTTTTAAATTGTTTGTTCAGGCAACTCATTTCATACCCGGATGTGATTTTTGAAGAAATAATACTTATGTGCAGTTGTTGCTACATATGGGACAAGAAAAGTGTTTTTGTTCAGATTGTTGTGCAGTTGTTGCTACATATGGGACAAGAAAAGTGTTTTTGTTCAGATTGTTATTGTGCAGTTGTTGCTACATATGGGACAAGAAAAGTGTTTTTGTTCAGATTGTTATTGTGCAGTTGTTGCTACACATGGGACAAGAAAAGTGTTTTTGTTCAGATTGTTATTGTGCAGTTGTTGCTACATATGGGACAAGAAAAGTGTTTGTGTCCAGATTGTTATTGTGCAGTTGTTGCTACATATGGGACAAGAAAAGTGTTTTTGTTCAGATTGTTATTGTGCAGTTGTTGCTACATATGGGACAAGAAAAGTGTTTTTGTTCAGATTGTTATTGTGCAGTTGTTGCTACACATGGGACAAGAAAAGTGTTTTTGTTCAGATTGTTATTGTGCAGTTGTTGCTACATATGGGACAAGAAAAGTGTTTGTGTCCAGATTGTTATTGTGCAGTTGTTGCTACATATGGGACAAGAAAAGTGTTTTTGTTCAGATTGTTATTGTGCAGTTGTTGCTACATATGGGACAAGAAAAGTGTTTTTGTTCAGATTGTTATTATTGTTGTATTTAATGTTTTTTAGTGGTCATGGACAGACTGTGTTTACTGACCGTCTTGGTCATCTCTGTATGTGCTGCCACCAGGCTGGAGGTCAGTTACACTCCCTCAGTGTTGACTTTCAGTATACCAGGTAATATAGTATATATTATTAGAGAATTATATTCGTTGCTAGCACTAATTCTGCATGTTTAATTCTCACAAAAAAATAATAAAAAAATGTACACAAGTAAATGTAAATTAAATACATTAATGAATATATTATTATGTTAACTTGCGATATAGTTTTAAAGAAAGAAAAGGCAACATTAATAATAACAATAATAATTTTATTTATATTACGCTGTCAGCAAAAATAATGTAATCTCAGAGCGCCTTTAACAATGAGCAACAAAAACATGCATAGAGCTAATTTGAATGCAAGAACAGGGCTACAATTATCTAGGCTAGATAAGTCTATGAAAAATAATTTATTAGCCTACTTAGCGTTTTTTTTCTAAGATAATTCACCAGCAGATTGACACTTCATTCGTAAGCAAAACGTTGGTATGTCAAATAAACTAACTATGAATAGCTTTTAACACGAGGAAAAATTTCATCGAAAGAACGCAAATTAAATGCATCAAGTGGTTGTATACACATTTTCAAATTATCAGTTAAAAAATCATTTCATTACGTAGACCTAAATTTCGACTAATTTTAGTACACATAATTTCTCTACATATCTTACTTAAATGTAGGCTAACATCGAACTACGCGAAATAACAAAATATAACGGCTGTTATGTTCTACGGTTCAGTTTATAGAATTAACCATCCTATCTACTGGTGCAGCAAAAATTGTTGTTTTTTTTCACTCTTATGCTTGATTGTACAAAAGCTGTTACACAAATAACTCTCTTGCCATTCAAACTATTTTGTAGTTCCACTAGTCAAAAGTTATATCGTATGCATAGTTTATTTTCTAGATCAGGGGTCGGCAACCTTTTCATAATAGTGTGCCTAAGTAGGATTTCTAATTCATTCAGCGTGCCAAAAGCCTTCACTTTCTTGTAGAAGAGACTTGAATTGCCATTTTGGGAGTCCAATGCGTGCCATTGGAGATTGCCCCGTGGCACGCATGCCATCGGTTGCCGACACCTGTGCTAGATAATTGGGAATCCATTTATGCGTTAAAGGGTGTGAACTGTTCAAATGTTATGTGCCGATTATTATTTAAACAAACAAGAACATCCGAAAAACATCAAACAACATCTAGACTACATGGACTTCAGTTAGAAGACAAGTCTTAGTGTAAAGTAAACTTTCTATGATAAGAGACTTGTAGTAGACGTCCATCTGTTCTATCTCACGTGGGCTCTAATCAAATAACGATAGGCACTTTGACAGGAAGTACGGGAATTAGTCTGATCAACTCCAAAGTCTCTTTTTTTAAACTTCTAGTTCTGCTGTTAGTACGTTGGGCGCTTTCTTTTGAGAACTATCTAGAGGAAACAGAGCCATTACCGGAACTTACCAATTATAATTTAGTTCCTTCTAGTGTCTATACTATGCTCGAATATGATGTAGCAAAAAAATGATTTACGTCTACTGTTAGGTCTAGATCTATATGTCTATTATTGGCACAATAAACGGACAATATTTTGAACCTTTTGTTTGTAACCTAGCAAAAGCTTTAGTGGTCCTTTTCTTAGGTGAAAAAACAAAGGTTGGGAATCCGTGTTTCTGACGTCTTACATTATTTTACATGTTATATGTGCTCCCACTGTATAGAATATAGAAGCTCTATGCGTCCTACTCTTTAGCAAAATGTAATAAAGTTGCTACACTGTCAAGATGTGTAATTTTTGTTTTGTTTTTACAGACCCGAATTCATTTAGTTACATTTACAATTTTTTACAGGCCCCGAATTCATTTAGATACATTTACAATTTTTTTACAGGCCCCGAATTCATTTAGTTACTTTTAAAATTTTTTTACAGGCCCCGAATTCATTTGGTTACATTTACATTTTTTTACAGGCCCCGAATTCATTTAGTTACATTTACAATTTTTACAGGCCCCGAATTCATTTAGTTACATTTACAATTTTTTACAGGCCCCGAATTCATTTAGATACATTAACAATTTTTTCCAGGACCGAATTCATTTAGTTAGCCTACATTTACATTTTTTTACAGGCCCGAATTCATTTAGTTACATTTACAATTTTTTACAGGCCCTGAATTCATTAAGTTACATTTACATTTTTTACAGGCCCCGAATTCATTTACGAATTTCCACAATTACACACTTTATTAATAGGCCTACACATTTCTACAATAACACACTTTATCAATAGCCTACACATTTCTACAATAACACACTTTATCAATAGGCCTACACATTTCCACAATTACACACTTTATTAATAGGCTTACACATTTCTACAATAACACACTTTATCAATAGGCTTACACATTTCCACAATTACACACTTTATTAATAGGCCTACACATTTCTACAATAACACACTTTATCAATAGGCCTACACATTTCTACAATAACACACTTTATCAATAGGGCTACACATTTCTACAATAACACACTTTATCAATACAAATTTCCACAATAACACACTTTATCAAACATATTATACAATTATTTAATTCCTAAAAAAATGCTACATGGAATGACATAATCCTTGCACTAATCCTGCATGTTGAATCCTCACAAAATAAATAATGACAAACGCAGACAAGCAAAATATATAGCCTATATGTGCTCCGAGCTGAATATAAAACAGAGACCTTTTTTTCAGATGCTGATAATGATATAAGCGAAGTTGATATTAAGTGGACATTAAACGGTGATTTCACATACGTTGGACATCCAATTAAGACAAGTAAGTTTTTTTATATTTTCTTTTTGTTAAGTTCATTAAATAATTGTTTATGCTCTCTTAAAAGTTCAATGCGAAGACACCAATATTTCACATTAGAGTGTGTACTAGTATGTATGGTATGGTTTAAGAATACGGGGTCTCGGTGGGGAGGAAGCAATGGATGCTGAAACCTGTCTCACGACCCACCCGGTGCCTGGATGCCTGTGTTTTAGTATAGGATTTGTGCTACCGGGTGACAATGCAGATATACGGGCGAGCCACCACGATAATGATCCTTAGGGGAACCGCAGCGAACGGTCGCTGGCCTGCGGATACCTTCCCTTTTACATGGCACGCCACGCCTTCGGCGTGCCGTGGGGTGGCTGTAGCCCGGACAGAGTTATACTCACTTCTAATGCGTTACGCCCCGAGTAAAGAGCTTCGGCTCGTCCGGGTTTTTAAAGAGACTTTCTAGCATGGTAGACTCAGTAGACTCAGGGAAACCCCCAGACGCGGGAACGAATTCTAGCCTTCACCAGGATTCGAAACTCGGGGCTTTCGGTACGCTAGCAGCATAACTGTACTGGATCAATATCGGTTCACTTTTCTGCCAATATTTAAATCTTTGGCTTAATTTTGTACTAATAATGGGCCCTTAAAAGCTCGCTGTTAGGTATGAGCCCAATCTATGTACCAAGGGTCGTAACCCAACACGTTTTTTGTTTTTGTTTTTGGTGTTGAAATGTGATATACGTTACGTTCTTTCATCGTAACCTTCCTATGGTATGACCCTTAACCTCTGCTCTATTTATGCGGCAGCTGAAGGGTGGCGGTATAGAACCAGTGACGTCAAATTGACCCCTTCTGACGTCATCGCTGCTTACGCAATACTTTATGACGGCAATGGCAAAATTAAGGAGATCACAGAGAAAACAGTTTTCACACATAGTAAGTTGTTTGTTAATACGACAAGGAACAATGTAACGTAATAACATACAATATAATGAGTAACGTAATAACATACAATATAATGAGTAACGTAATAACATACAATATAATGAGTAACGTAATAACATACAATATAATGAGTAACGTAATAACATACAATATAATGAGTAACATAATAAAATACAATATAATGAGTAACGTAATAAAATACAATATAATGAGTAACGTAATAAAATACAATATAATGAGTAACGTAATAAAATACAATATAATGAGTAACGTAATAAAATACAATATAATGAGTAACGTAATAAAATACAATATAATGAGTAACATAATAAAATACAATATAATGAGTAACGTAATAAAATACAATATAATGAGTAACGTAATAAAATACAATATAATGAGTAACGTAATAAAATACAATATAATGAGTAACGTAATAAAATACAATATAATGAGTAACGTAATAAAATACAATATAATGAGTAACGTAATAAAATACAATATAATGAGTAACGTAATAACATACAATATAATGAGTAACGTAATAACAAACAATATAATGAGTAACGTAATAAAATACAATATAATGAGTAACGTAATAAAATACAATATAATGAGTAACGTAATAACATACAATATAATGAGTAACGTAATAAAATACAATATAATGAGTAACGTAATAAAATACAATATAATGAGTAACGTAATAAAATACAATATAATGAGTAACGTAATAACATACAATATAATGAGTAACGTAATAAAATACAATATAATGAGTAACGTAATAAAATACAATATAATGAGTAACGTAATAACATACAATATAATGAGTAACGTAATAACATACAATATAATGAGTAACGTAATAACATACAATATAATGAGTAACGTAATAAAATACAATATAATGAACAAATAAAACAGAAAAGGGGGGGGGGGGCTGCTTATATTCCATCTATGTTTAGCTTAGCCTACATTGGTGTAACAGTAAAGATTATAAGTTTTTATATATTTTTTGTGTACGGTAATTCCCTGTCAAGACTAGATAATCTAGTCTAGTTCAATCTATGCTGAAAAAAAATTAGGGAATGACTTCAATGCTAGGCAAATTATCACATTATAAATGAGCAAATCTTGTATGAGTAGTAAATTCAATTATGCTTTCTAGAACAACCCAACCATGAATGGTTTAGTAAATCAATACTTGCAACAACTAAAATATATGTTTTAATAAATCACTAGATCTACTTGATTTAACCCAACAAAATAGTTGTGTATTTGAAGCAGTCAAACTCAGTGATCTATTAAGTCATTATTTACATCATAAAAAGAAATAATGAGATAATTAGCCATGAATTGGATCAGCACAACTAACTGATAGATTATATAGTTACAAGAGATTATTTGGCGTATATGCAGAGGGCGCTTTAGAGATCCCGTCACCACGACGCATCAGGGCAGTGATTTTCAGAGATGACTTTAACTCTTTCGACACTGGCCGATGGAACTACGAGGTCTCAATGTTCGGAGGTTATGTAAGTATCTATTAGTTTCAGCAAATTCGTTAGTAGAGTAGAAAACGTATCGTCATAAGACCTATTAAACTTAAAAGGGCCCTTGACGCACGGCATACCATACGAGGGGATTGTGTGGCAAAGCACAATGCCAAGCCGCCTTTAAATATCCCCGACAAATGTCAAATAGTTATCAGATTCAGGGACACCCTCCAGACCCGGGAACTAATCCTAGCCTTCACCAGGATTGGAACCCATGCTCTTCTGTATGCCAGTCGAGCGCGCTGCCGCTCGGCCATTGCGTCCCATAATAGTGTTATGTGAGAATGTACTATTAGAATGGATAAGGAATAGTAAAGAGTCATTTTTATTCTTTGATGGCCCATAGGGGTGATAGAAGCAGGCTTTTAGGTTACTAGTTTGTATGGTGGCGTCATACAAAGGAATTATTTGGCTAGCACTATGGGAAGTCGTCTGCTGTATCTTTTTCACTCACCGACTAATGACGGGTACGGTGGCCTAGCGGCAGCGCGTTCGACTGGCGATCCGAAGGTTCTGGGTTCAAATCTTTTTGCAGGCTAGGATTTTTTTCCCCGGGATTCGAGGGTGCCCCTGAGTTTACCCAGCTCTGATTGGGGTAAAATAAAGGCGGCTGGGCATTGTGCTGGCCACATATCCCCTCGTTGTAACAGAAACTGTTGAACGCTGCTTCACCAGCCATATTGATCAGTTTGGTCCGAAGGGATATTTTACTTTTCCACCAGAGATGGTTTCATTTTTTGTTATTTAATTAATTTTTTGTTGTTGTTACTACAGAATGGAGAATTCCAAGTGTACACAAATGACCCCAAAAATGTCTTCACTAGAAATGGACAATTACACATTCATCCTGTAAGTTTAGACTTAACCTAAAATTATTGTGATTTCGCAGTTGTGTAAATACATTATCGTATGTATCCTGAAAATTAATAATCGAGATATCATTTCTTTAGCGATTTATATTTAAGTATATTTATTATGAAGTATGTCAAGTTTATACATTTATTTTTAAGACGCAAAAAGCGAAATAAGAATAAATATACTTAAATTCCGACTGTCTGATTTCTGCACTGACTCTTTCTCTCTCACTCACTCAATCAATCACTCACTCAATCAAACAATCAATCACACACACTTCTCTCCCTCTCATTCTCTCTCTCTCTTTCTCTCTATCTCTCTCTCACACACAAACCAACACTTATTTTAAACACTTGGTTCCAACTGACCACTGTTGTTTGTTGTAAATATCAAGATGCCAACTGTGGATGACAACAGATTTGATGAAAACTTTCTCTATCACGGTCACATGGATTTGAACGGTGAATAACTTTCATTTTCTTATAACTTATTGAGTTCATTTTGTTGCTGATGTTTTGTTGCCATCAGTTCTCTAGTACATAGTGTATAAAGGAAAGTACTTGCTACCACGGTTATCAGGGACATATTTTCAATTTCCCAAGCATTGGTATGTTGTCCGTTTCCCAAATGTTTGACTTATTGTCCATTTTCAAACATCGATATTTTGTCAATCTTCAGACATTGACTATTTGTCCATCTTCAGACACTGTCATTGATTTGGTCCATCTCGAAACATTGATATTAAACTCTTCTTCAAATATTAACATTTGGGCAATCTTTAGACATTTACAATCTGCACATCTTCATGCATTAACATTGTCTACATCAATAGGCATGGACATTTTGTCAAGATTTAGCCATTGACATATTATCCATCTTCAAACATTAATTTTAAGCTCATCTTCAGTCATTGCAATAATGTTAATCTCTTAGCTTCTTCTTCTGCGTTCCATTTAGCTTTCTTTTGCTGTGTCAGACTGGCAGTCCTGTTTCTCTGACAAATCGGGCTGTTATCTGTAGGAATGGCTTTGGGCCCCAGAGCTTTTCCTCCATGGTGGCTCCCTGAGGCCAGGCCTGGTTACGGGCCTCTCTGTGGAGTGGGCACCATTGCAGGATGTGCTCTGCATTCTGGAGTCCAGTTCCACAGGGGCACTCAGGGGTGTGACTTAAGCCGATTCGGTGCTGGTGGTCTAATAGTCTGTTGTGTCCTGTCCTTAGTCGGAGTATGGTGGTCTGCTCGTATCTGGTAAGGTGTGGCCAGTCGTCTCCTGTTGGGGGGTTGTGTTGTTCAGTCCATTTTCTCTTGTACATGTCTTTGATTATGTCCTTTGCCTCGCAGTAGGAGATGCGGTGTGTGTGGTTGATATCCTGTGGGGCATCTCTTCCGAGTCTGGCCAGCTCATCTGCCTCCTCGTTTCCAGGCAGTCCACAATGTGAGGGTATCCACTGGACCGCTAGGGCACTCTGTAGGGAGAGAGTACTCAGTCTGTCCAGTGTCTCCCTCTCGAGGTGATCCCTTGGGGATATCAGTCCCTCTATGCAGGATTTGCTGTCTGTGAGTATGACAATGTGACCGGCAGGTGGGGTAAGCTTGTTGATCAGGCTCGTGGCTTCCCGAATGGCGATGAGTTCTGCTTTATGGTTGGTGGTTGGAAAGCCAGCTGGGAGGGAGTGAGAGGTGGTGTGTCCATTTGGGTGTGAGATAACTATTCCGCTTCCTCCAATTTTGGTGTTAGGATTTGTAGAGCCATCGGTATAGATATGGGTCCATTTGTTTGAGCTGTATTCTCTCTCTAGCATGTCCGCTGTGAGGGATCTCTGTGTGACCTTTGATAGCCCCTCTTTGATGTCGATTCCTGGAACTTCCTTGGAGAAGAATATGTTGTGGTGTGGACTGTTCCATTCTTCTGTGAGTTGTACGGGTTCATAGATGTCAGGTGTGTTGGGGAGTTCATCTGAGTGTGCTTTGGCTAGTTGTCTTGACATGTGATTGAAGCTGGATCTTTTGAGTCTGTTTTTGGTTCTTGCCTGGAGTATGTTGTGCACAGGCAGACTGGCCATTCTTTGTATTTTGGCGTGATGAGTTAGGATCTTTCCTTCCCGTCTTTTGTCTAGAGGGGCAAGGTTTGAGGTTGTTTCTAGTGCTGTAATGGGTGTAGTTTTAAGTCCTCCTGTGATAATGCGCATACCTGCATTTTGTACGGTGCTAAGCCTGTGTGTGTTGCTTTTGGAGGCGGTACTCCAGGTAGCTGATCCATATTCCATTATTGGTCTGACATATCCAGTGTATACTTGTTTGAGGATTTTGCTGTTAGCTCCCCAGTCTGTCCCTGACAGCTTTTTCATTACTGCCAACCTCCTGGTAGCCCGGCTCTCTGTTTCCTTGATGTGTGTGTTCCATGTCAGTCTTTTGTCTAGTTTGATGCCTAGATATGTGGGAGTGTCTTCTTGGGGAATGATTTTGTTGTTAATTTTTAGCTGGAGTGTCTCTTTGTTTGTGGAGAGCGAAAAGCAAGTTGCAACAGTCTTGGAGCAGTTTATTGTCACACCCCAATCTACAGCCCATTTGCCTATTTTGTATAGGGCTTCTTGCATCCTTATTGAGGCAGCTGGTAGAGATTCTGAGGCATTCCATAGTGTGAGGTCATCTGCATGAAGTGCTCGATTGATTTTGAGTGGTATGTTGTCTACTATATCATTAATGAAGATGTTAAAGAGAGTTGGGGAGACAACGCCTCCTTGTGGGACTCCTTCCCTAATTTTGACTAAGTGGCTCAGATTGTTTTGGAGCTTTACCCTGGCAGTTCTGTGACTGAGAAAGTTGCTTAGCCAGTCAAACATTTTACCTGTTATGCCTGCATTTAGGAGCTTAACTAGCAGCCCTTTCTTCCAGACCCTATCGAACGCCTTGGAGAGGTCTATAAATGTTGCTACCACTTTTTCTTTCATTTGAAAGGCATTTTCAATGGATTGAGTTAGGTGAATTAGCTGATCCTCTGTACTTCTGTTTTTCCTGAAGGCTGATTGTTCTTTGATGATTATGTTGTTTGATTCTAGGTGCCACATAAGCCTTTTGTTGATCATCCTTTCCAGTGTCTTTCCCAGGCAGCTCAGTAGGCTGATTGGTCTGTAGCTGTCTTTTTGTTTGGGGTCCTTTTGCTTTTTTGGGATGGGGATGATTATTGCCTCTTTCCAGGCAGTAGGAAAGCTGCCCGAATTCCACGATTGATTGTAGAGTTCTAATAGCTTTTCCCTGGCACCTGGTCCCAAGTGTTTGATCATCTCATTGCAGATGCCATCCTTTCCAGGGGATTTCTTCATTTTGAGTTTTGGTATTGCATCTCTTAGTTCTTCCAGTGTGAGCTCTGACGTCATCGTTGGAGTTTGGTTTGTTTGTTTCCTGGGCCTAGTTTGAAGTTGCTTCTCGATTTCTTTACGCCTTGTTCGCGGAACTTTGGTTGTGCTCTCATGTTGAAAGTGGTCGGCAAGTATGTTTGCTGCCTGTTTTCCCGTTTTCAAGGAGCCCCGATGTTCAATGGCAGGTGTTCCTCTAGCTGTTGTAACATCTTCGTTTAGTGTTTTAACTAGGTGCCAAAGTTTCCCTGTGTTTTTTTTTTCGAGACTAAGACCCTCTGTTTTGTTTTTCCAGCATTTCTGTAGCTCACAGGTTTTGGTTTCGTTGTATTCTTTTTTAATGTTGTTGTGTCTAATTGTGGTGTCTAGCGTAGGGTTGTTTTCCATTTCCTCCCTGGCTTCTGTTAGTTCTTGATGTTTGGTTTCCAAGGTTTTGCTCCAGTAGGGTTTATATTCTTTCCTGAAACCTCGTGGAATGGATTTTTTGGCAGCATTTAGGATATGCTGCGTGAGCGTCTTTGTGTTCTTGTTTAAATCTTGTGTGAAAGTTATTTTCCTGAGATTTTCAGCTTCAGTCTTGAATTTCTGCCAGTCAGCTTTCTTGAAGTTCCAACTGGCCTTTCTCCTACTGCTAGCTGAGGTGGTCTTCATGTCGGAGATTAGAAGTGTTATGGGTAGGTGATCACTCCCTCCCAATTGGTCATTGACTGTTCGAGTTGTTTTCTTCTGCACATCCTCTGAGGCCATGGCAATGTCCGGGGTCGTTGTCTTTTTCCAGGCTCTGGAGAAATAAGATGGTTTGTCGTCTGGTTTGTTGATAAGTATTAGCTTGTTGTCAGTCATCCAGTCTTGGATTTCATCACCTCTGGGATCTGAAGTTTCATATCCCCAAGCTGGAGAGTGGCCGTTGAAGTCTCCCACTATGAGGTGGGATTCAGTCTGAGGCTTTAGTTGATGTAGATCGAGCTTGGTTGAGGGCGGACTGTAGCAATTAGTTATGAGGAGTTCCTGGCCTTGTGTGATTATCCTGACTGTGATGGATTCTAATTGTCCAGTTTCTGTCTGTGAGGTCAGTGTGGCTGCAGTCCCATGTCTTACCAGAGTTATTACACCACCTCTCTGTCCGTTTGGTCTGTCACGTCTAAATGTGTCGTATCCTCTGATAAAAAATTTTCGTTTTTCACAAAGGTGTGTTTCCTGTAGGCAGGCGACATCGATGTTATTTTCCCTGAGGAATGTGTGGAACTCCGGTTTCTTGCAGTAGATACCTTCTGCATTCCACTGCATTATCCTCAGGGAATTTTGGCTTTGGGGTCCAGTAGCTATACTCTGTTTATCCCTGGTATCCAGATTCACAGAGCCGCCAGTCGATTGGGTGGACCCCTTCGAGGCTAGGGGCCCGGTGCCGCTCTCGCCTGGCTTTGGTCCACGGGGGCGACACCATGTCGATATTTTTGTCTGCTTCATATTTCATTAGAAAGCTTTATGGTTGCGTGTATGTCCGTTTTCTGATGCTTCCACACTGTTCCTCAGTTGGAACAGTCGACATATCTCCGACTTCGTTGGGAGCTGCTCCCCTCTGGCAGGGAGTGTATGACTTCGCCTTAACCTCGTTGGTTGTCCCATCCAGCCATCCGCTGGGGTTTACACCCAACCTCTGGCTGGATTGCTGGGTAGAACAGGGTTCACCGGCGGGTAGGTGAGGTAGGCTTGAACAGGAGAGGCTAGTAGACATAATGAGTCTTGTTTTCGCATCACTGTCCCATTTGAACCCCAATCTCTTAGCATTTCCCTAATGTCCATTCTTTTATTACGAAGACCACATTGGAAAAAAAACTACAGAGTCACACTTTAGTAGTTTAGAGTTGTTCCAATGTTATCTTTTTTTTTTCATTGTACAAGGTCTTTCTGTTTTCTAATGTTCCCGTAGTTATTCACATTTTTTCCCCTTGAAAAGTAGTTCAGAACATGCTATTTATGGCTACATACATGGTTTGGGCCATAATTAAAAAAAAAAATTACAAAAAGGGACTGTCGATTTTTTCCCTTTGACGTTGAGTGACATCTATAAACATCTTCATGATGTTCAATTTGATAACTTTAACGTGTATACATCTTATTATAATTAACATTGACTTCTGGTATATTTTCAAGCCTTGTTTGGTATGTGTACTATCTCCGATCTTAACGGCTGCGTCAGAGACGGCAACAACGGCATCCTGCCGCCTGTCATGTCCGGAAAGGTGAAGAGTGTCCCTACTATAAGATTCGGCACAGTGGAGGTGCGCGCCAAGATACCCAGGGGAGATTGGCTGTGGCCAGGTAAGGGTAATGCTGGGAGGTTGGTTGTGGTCAGGTGAGGGTATGGCTGTGGTCTTGGCAATGATCAGGTAAGAGTGTTGTAGTTAGGTATGGGTAGATAAAAGTGGCCATTTTGGAATGTTTGCCTAAAATTTGAAAAACAAATTGGATTGATCTATTTTTTAATGTAATTGATGGCGTTTTGAACTTATTTTTTCAATATATTTCTTCAACACACCAGCTATTTGGATGATGCCGCGGAGTGATAATTACGGCACATGGCCGAGCTCTGGAGAAATTGACATCATGGAATCTTGGGGTGAGCATAGCTTTCTAAGATGTTTTCATATAACATTATGGCGTTACTTTATATGGCTTTATCTGTATTAGATATTTCTGTATGTAAGGGTCGACTTTTCACGTAGCCTATGTGTGGAATTTGCATAGAACGATTCATCTACCGCTCTTAAACACAGTCACTCCTCAAAACTCCTAGTTTGGATGGACACAGAAAGAAGTACCTGGGAGTGCGGTTATTTGAGTCAGTTTCGCCTTCTCTAGGGAACAGTTTATCTCAGACACTGAGAGAATCTGGGACAAGAGGATCTTTCAAAAAGAACTTAAAGACCTTCCTCTTTGGCTAGTACATCCGCCACTGAAAATCACACCAAAAGCGCACTGAGCATGCTAATTTAATAGCATGGATAGAAGCGCTATAAGAAATGCCCATTCTTATTCTTATCTTATCTTACCGTATTGTCCAGGGGTGGTACTAAGTGTAAATAAAGTTTGGTGGTAAAAAATTAGTTTCCTTGTTTATTAAAGGCAACATTGGTGATCACGGTGTCCGTACAGTGACCAGCACACTTCACTGGGGACCATCAGCTGACCAGAACAGATTCATGATGACTACCGGAGAAAGGTGAGTCGCCTTGCTGTCACTATATAGGTAAAGTATCCCGGTCTCACCTATTTCATCCATGGACTCACCCACCAGACCCGGGAACAAATCCTAGCGTTCACAATGTAGGACAACATTTACTCAGATAATGAAATAGTCTAGTTTGTGTTGTCATATGCACGCGTCTTCTGTCTTGGGTATGATTTCATCGAAATGTTTCACTCAAGCCACTTGATTGACTATTAAAATGATTTAATGACTGAACATTTGTGTACACGTTTCAAGTAAAATTCCAATGCAGAGTTATTTACAATGAATGATATGACGAACAAACACAATAAACTGGTTGATTATAAATAGTTGATTTTGTATAATACATCTGCGTGCTTATATAGATCTATTTGTTTTAGCTCAGAAGCTATTAGAAAGATATTTCTCTAGCATCTTACAAACCGGTAGGAAAATGACGTCGCGTAGTAAAAATGCTTAGATTTAATCACTAAGATTTTTTTCTCAATGAAAAATGTAAAATTTAAACCGAAAGTTGTATACAGTCTTTGATTTACGCATTGTATAATTAGAATAGTGTTTATAATGCATTTAAAGATTTAGTTTTGTATACCAATTTTTTTTTCTAAAGAATGTAAAAAGATTGACCGCTTGCTCTATTTTTAGAGCTTAGATGTTCTTTTTCCGTGCGTATCCGTACGCTGTCTTAAATTACTTCTACGCTCGTACGTTTGCCTAAATGTTCCCGCTGTATACAACTTTCGATTTAAATTTTAAATTTATTTATTGAGAAAATCAAAGCGATTCAATAAAACGGAAGTGTACAGTATAAAAGAGAATCGAGAATTCCGAAAAGAAGTCATTTGAGTCATCAAATAGCAGATATATTAAAGCAAGCGGTCCATCTTATTATATCTCTTTGCGTAAATTAAATCTTACTTATCTACATGAACTACATGACATGTAAATAGAAACTCCTCTAAACAATATGAACCATATGTACACACCTAACATTGTAAATAAAGTACACTGTAAAACTATTTAACTTTAACCATGTTTCTTTTTTCTTAAAGAAAATCTAACAATTGGCACAACGACTTCCACGTTTGGAGACTAGAGTGGACGGATAATCATATTTTGTAAGTTTTGTATAAGTCATACTTCATGCTATACTTTAGGTGGTAATAGTATAAGCTTGAGATAATTATGTATGAAGTAGCATTGTATCGGCAATTAAACTAACAAACTATAACGTTAACAAAATAGGCCTACAATATAAACAAACCTACTACACAAACCAAGCTAAAATGAATAACACTAGCTTAACCAATACATAAAAACTATATAAAAAATAAATAATTGTACAATACAGTACCGTATAAAATGAGCATATTTATTATATTACATTGTTGTTGATTTCAAACTTGTTTTAACCAATGTCTTGAGTGTAGGACGTTTATAGATGACCAGCAGATCATGTCAGTTGTACCCCCTGGGGGTGGCTTCTGGCAGTGGGGAGGATTTTCTGGAAACAATGTCTGGGGGTCAGGCAGCCACATGGCGCCCTTTGACAAAGACGTAAGTACCTGTGTAGTCTACAGTGCCTATAGTTTCAAAGGTATATATTATATGGTAAAACAGCATAGAGTTTTGATGGAGCTCGGCAACTGCACATAAATTATTATCGACGTCTGATTATTGAGGCGACCGCCCCGCAATCTCGAGAAAAGCAATGTGACCCAAAAGCCCGCCTCGGTTTCAGCTAGCCAGCTAGGCCAATAAACTTTCGTGCATGTGTGGTGCAACAGTCAGTTGTCTGCCAACTGCGCTGCCAAACTAATCGTTTTCTGAGGTAAACTATACCACAATAAAAAAAAGAGGAGTCTTCCCTTAATCTGTACACAATATTGATGAATCTTCATACAGATTGACAAAAACAAACAGACATGCATATTTAAAGAATAGTATATTAGGCCCTATTTAGAATTTCAATCGAAGCATAGTAACAACTACTAACAACTTCATTTTTATTGTAATAGGGTTAATTATATTTTTCTTTCTCTTTTAACAGGACACATTGTAATCATTCGTTTCTCCGTCATTTTGACAGTGCATAACCAATAGTATTATTATATTTTCGAAGAATATACATTTAAAAAAAAAATAAGTGCAATGCCTACGGTGCAATAGAAATCAAGAGTTAAATTGTCTGTTTTAAATTTAAAGAATTTTGCGCAACAACAAAACAGAATTAGACTATAAGCCCTTTTGGTTATTTTACATTATATCATGTCATATTATATTGTATACTATTTTCCAATATTTTATTGATATCTCTCTCTCTCTCCCTATATATATATATATATATATATATATATATATATATATATATATATATATATATATATATATAAGCTATATATAAAAAGTAGGATGTGTGTGTCGAGTCCAATTCTCATTCGTTAATCTAAAGTTACGTGCCCTTATTGTCTTACATTTTACTTTTGTGCAATTTCGCTTCTCGTGTGTATCTTCCTTAGCAAAGTGGTGACCTTCGTTTCCCAGGGAGCAGATTTTAAAAAATAATTTTTCTATAACAAAAATACCCATATTTTCAAGATTACAAATATTTTTCAAAATACGTAGATTCTCAGCCTTTTTAGCTTTTCTAATAAAATTGTTTTCAATAAGTATTAAGCCAAAACTTTAACGTTTGGTTAATGTTGTATGCTTTATTGTTAATCCGGACAACGCCCGGTAATTAAACGTGTATATTATGTAATATATATTTTTGAATATAGGCTAATATTATATTTCTATCTGTTTTAATAAGTTTCCATTTAACACTCACTTCACTAATAGCTCATGCAATGGATAAATAATGAGCATGCATGTAATCTACGTATTTTACTTCAAGATAATCATTACCCACAATTCATGTTCAACAATTTCTTACAGTTCTACGTGATGTTCAACGTTGCCGTAGGCGGCACCGGTGGATTCTTCCCGGACGGGAACTACTACGATGGCGTGACCAAGCCCTGGATCAACAACTCTCCCAGGGCCATGGAAGAATTTTGGAGGGGGCACGGCGCCTGGGGTCCGACCTGGCAGGGGGACGAATCTGACCTGATCATAGACTATGTGGAATTCAGAACCCTGTAGTAGATGTCGCTAGTTTTTGTGCCTTGTTTTCAATGAGGTTGAGTCAGTGAATAAATTGTGCTTTATAAAATATATAGTGTAGTTGAATGCATTCTTTTAAATCTTCTTATACATTATACTATTATAGACGCTTCTTCTATAAAAAAGATTATTGAGTCCTACGCTCATTCGGCAAGGAGACCGTGACTTCTGAATAGAATGTTATCTTTGAAAGCAATCATATTTCTTAAGTATGTTTAAGCTAACCTAAGAACACAAAACGACAAATTATTAAAAGACCAACATTACAACTTGTAAATACATTTCAAGCGACAGACTTCCTTTTTATCGTATAGATTTCTTCTTTTTCATATTATTGTGGAGACCCTGTTAAGACCGAGGAAAGAGTCCACAATTTGTTCTAACTATAGGCGGTTTATTCCTATAACTCGCTTATAAGGGTAAGTGAATAGTGTAAATAGTGTAGTCAATTCTGGCTTCAATTAGCGCATACAAATTTATTATTATAGGCGCTATCCATTTTTATTACATATCAGTGTTTACAAAAGACGTATTCCAAATGAAAGAAGAAACGCCTGTAAGCTCTCTTTCTTTCTAACACCAGGGCATGGAATGGGTTGCCTCGACCAGAGAAACTAATAGCTTAAAATCATTTATAACATTAATCAACATGCAAGACGAAACTCAACCCATGGATAAGCGTAGGACGCACTAATCTTCTGTAGACTATTTGAACACTGAACAATAATTTATTTGTCACATAAGTACAATAAAGGCATCGACAAAGACATTACAAGCAAATTATAACATGAATGATCGGCTGTAACATATACGATAAGATTCAATGCCATAAATTATACTTTAAAATATGTACTAGAACATGGGTCGATAACCTTTTGCTAACAGTGTGCCAAACTAGGATTTATAAATCAGTCAGCGTGCCAACAGACTAAAAGTCAACCTGCTCAATTTTTTTTTAAAGACAATTTATTTTAGAGCCGCAGCAAGCCTAAGTCCATAACCGAAGGGGATTTATAGAGAAAATCGTTAAAGCGTTTTATATTTAATTAAAAAATTAACATGTTTCTGATTATCATCCTGTTTATTTGCATTTATACCAAATAAAAATTGGTATTACTAAAATTTCACATTTTATGTTAATTATGGTCTAAAATTATCATTCAATTGTCAAGATATAGATCTAGATCAGGGGTGAGCAGACTTATTGTGCACAGAGACATGTTGACAAATTGAAAGCTATTCGGGGGGAGGAGGGGGGCATATATGTTATGTTAACTTCGTTTTCAACACCTTTTCACAATAAGTAATTATGAATTATTTATTAAACAGTAGAAATAGTCAGTAATTGTATTTTAATTTAATTATAAACTTGTAAATTATATTTCACAAAATGGAGAAAAACGTTTACTAATTTGTTAACAAGATTTTATAATTTTGTAAAAAAAAAATAATAATTTATTATTATCTAACAATGGCTTTAATTTGAACACAAACCCTCTCGGGCTGTATCAGCTTCTGCACTAAAAGGGGAACTGAACAAAATCACTTAACTAGTCTAGCTAACACCAATTGTAAAAATTCAACTAAATATATCTTAAAAGATGATAATATATATATTTAATTTATTTAAATACTTTCGAAGGCCGTATTTGTGGCTTTCTCACCCCTAATTAGAGATGCGCTCACTAAAGAACTGATCGTCTGATCCGGGTCTTTCAAAGGAACGGATCCGAAAACCGATCACTGCCAAAAGACCCGGATCAGTACTGATCCGTTCCCGTTCTGCATTTCGATATGCTGGTTTCCAAAGTTCACTTAGGATCCGGATCTGACCCGGATCGACCTGGATCAGTACTGATCCCTTCCCGTTCTGCATTTCGATATGATGATTTCCATAGTTCACTTAGGATCTGGGTCTGATCCGGATCTGATCAAGGTCTGATCCGGGTCTGATCCGGGTCAGATACGAATCCACATATCTCGCTTCTTTCCGTTCTACATTTCCATTTAGGCTTACACAGTTCACTTAGGATCCGGGTCAGATCCGAATAACATATCTCGCCTAGGTTTCCACTGATCACTTTGGATCCGGACCTGATCCGGGTCAGACCCGGATCCAAAGACCCCGCATCTCTCACGTAAGCTCTCTTGCGTTTGTGACGAATGCGAGTGATCGTTTTTCGCTATCAATCATCAATCAATACAGGCCTATAGTTTGTTTTATGTTTGTTTATATAAACAATATTGCTTAATTCTGCAATTTATTTTTAATAAATGTAGGCCTATTACTAATCACCGTCTGTAAAGGTTCTACTGAGCGCTATTTTTCAGAATAATGTCCCTTTGAAATGCTTTCACACCGTTCATTTACTATGTTGAATGCGATATCTTATCGGGTTTTCCCTATTCACTCCCATGTTGTTGTTTTTTTAACAGTTACACACTTTCTTTTATCAAAACACGTTGTAATCATTCGTTTCTCCGTCATTTTGACGGGCCCAGCCAATAGTTGTAAATAATGTTGATGATACAATTTTTGCATTATAATTAGCCCATATGATTGCAGTATTTTACATTTACTCTTTTAATTTTACTTATTTAGTGAAAAAAAAGGGATTATCGCTTAAATTAAAAACAAACGTTTAATTATAATTAGATTAGTTTAGTAGCCTACAAATAGACAATTGAGAATAATTATGTATTATTTATATTTGTTAATGTTTTAACTAACAAAGAAAAAAACGGCGTTTCAACAAGAGTTCCAAGTTGTTTTTCTCTCCCCTTGACAGCAAACATGTAAAAAAAATGGGAAAGGGGGGGGGGGAATTACTAAGTAATCCGTGGATCCGGTGAACGGATCCGGATCTTTTTAGTGAGCGTTCCATTGAGCGGCGATCAGTATGGTGAACCGTTACGCTCATCTCTATCCCTATGGACAAGTCTTAATGAGGCGTGAACTTTTGAACCCGAATTGTTCGTGAACTTCCTGTTCTATTTTTAAACTAATAACAAAAAAAAAAGCATGCTTTTGCTGGTGTTTGACAATTGATTTCAACCTCGACGGCCAGTTCTAGTCTTTTAGAATTATACAAAGGATACAATATTAGTTATGAGGAATCCGTTTTTAACATCAAAAGTGAACAGGCGATCATTAATACTCAAGTGTTAGTCGCGTGACGTTACATTTTTATTTGTTTACAAAATAAATGAGTCAAAAGTTGCGTTTTCTTGGTTATTAAAAAACAAAATGCGTAAATTCATAAAAACGAATAATAAAAATTCTTTTGCATTAAGCAATAAGTTTGATATTTTAAAAATGTGATTATTCCCTTCTGACTTTCACAATACATTGTTTTGCTTTGTAAACATCTATTGGAAATGAAATAAATTTTAATCCCCAACAAATTTGAGTACAACCAGTAAAGTAGCACACAGACATTGTTTCGAATAAAATATAAAATGATCGAATAAGAACGGAAATGTTTTTGCACGTGACCTTTTATGCATGCATACACGTTAAGACTTGACAATTCTAATTCAGGCACATGCTTTAAACTTTAAATTAGTTTTGTCAGCTAACTGAGATTCTCTTTTATTACCTGTCGAAAGAAAATCGTTATTAACGTTAAGCGGAAGAGATACATAGTAATCATACAAACTAGGTAGTTAATGTAATGTTCGGAAACGTACATGTACATTTTTAGTCATATTATATTTATATAATTTTCCACCATCTCTTAGGGTTTAATCATTTTAAAGTTATACATTGTAAGCCGTTGATTATTTTATAAAATAAAAAAAAGAAACATATTAAAATATTAACGCAAAGAAAGCGGTTTAATTATGTCCCTTTAGTTAAATTAAAGTTTCCAAATTTGAGTCTATAGTGATGCTAAACAAGTTATATTTTGTAATATAACTAATATTACTGACTAATTGTTTTTTTCATTATGCAAACCCAGCATTATGGTATGTAAAAAAAATTTCCTGCATTAATTCTTTGTCCCTTTAAGGACCTTAATAATTAGGCCGACAACAATTAAATAACATAATCTGGTAAATAAGTCACTTATATTTATTAAATTAATCTACAAATAAATTTGTTTTAGAATTACTTATATTTATGTTTAATAAAAGAAGATAAGATAAGATTAGCGTAAAAACTCTTTTAAATTTAAATTAGTTTGTATCAATTGTGCGCTTTTTCTTGAATGTTCTTAGCAAATTGTACAATGTCAGATACATATTTAGTCACTTCTGAGTGGTCAAGTGTTAGTGACCTCTTCGTATACTTAAAACAGCTTTTGTGTGCGATAAAATCGTAATCTGTTCACAAGTGTAAATTGAACCAAATGCTAAAACTAGAGAGAATGCCTAGCAGTTGAGAATAGCAGATGACTTTCCTAAGCAGCTTACTTGCAGATTTTTCCGCAAATTGGCACATTTGATGTCAATTTTGTTTACGTTTAAAACACAGCTTGTTGGATTATAAAATCGCCAATATTCCATCTCTTAAAAAAAGATCCAGATATAATAAAGCTGTAGTACGATCAGGCTTGATGTGGTATGAAAACACGTCTATGAATTTGAAAGTCTTGCCTTTATTTACAAAACACCGCTTTGAGTGCTTCAATGTACGTCTGAAAAAGTCCATCTATCTATCTAAATTTGATTTAAATTAAGAAGTAAGTAAGTAAAGTACCCTTCGGATCAAATTGATCATAGGGCCGGTGAAGAGATTCACCAGTTTCTGTGGCGAAGACATACTAGGGGATTGTGTGGCCAGTACAATGCACAGTCGGCTTTATTTTTATCCCAACTAAGGTCGGGTACCGGCAGAGCTGGGTAGACTAGACTCAGGTACACCCTATAGTCCCGGGAAACAAAACTAGCCTTCAACAGGATTCGAACCCAGGGCCGTCGGTACGCCAGCCAAACGCGCTGCCAGCTCGGGAACCGTTTCCCCCCAAAAAAGAAGTGCATGCATTTAATGGTTTGAAATTAATTTCACGGCATGTTATGTCCAATATTTGTGCAAATCCATTCCAGTGGGGACAAATTTAACAAAAATTGAACATAAAAATGAGACGTGAAATTGTCTCTTTGCCCAGCTTGATCAAAGAAAAGATAAGAAAGGACTGGGCATAGGGTATCTTGGCTCTTTCGGACTAGTTCCTTGAAGTGCTGGCCCGGAGTTGCTTGTTTGGTGAGCACTTTTGTGTGATCTGGTCCTCACCGCGTATTAGGCGTAAGAAACGAATAGATAACCCAATCTCTAGAAAAATTGCTGGATCTTTCGCGGATTATCTGCTTCTTACGTTTTCTGTCATCTCGTCGAGGGTTCCGATTCGAAGTCATGGCAGGGGTCACAGGGTCTCCCAATAACGTATTTGCTGCCCAGAGTCAGTTCAACGTTTATAACCTCCAGCATCTCGGCGTCGATATATCCTTGGACATATTATATAATCTTCACGTAGAACACCGATTTGTGACGGCAAACAAATCAAGATCCCCCGAACAGCAGATCGCCAGGCGAAAGTGGCGGTGGATTGGGCACACCCTACGGAAACCCCCACAGGACATCACCCGACAGTCTCTGCAATGGAACCCCAAGGGAAAAAGTCGGGTTTTTGCGAAGAAGAAATGACAGAAGCTGCAACCTTTCATGTGGTGAACTACAAAAGGATGCCCAGAATCGAGTACGCTGGAGAGCTGTTGCAGAGGCCCTATCTTCCACAAGGAAACAAAGGAACTAAGTCAAGTCACGGTTATCTGCACATAATGTGATATGAGGCAACGTAGACTCCTTCTCTGGCCCAGTAAATGGGTGACAAAGTCGCCAGTCAAGTCTTCGGGGCGGCAATGCTGAGTATGCGTACCCTGGAACATGGGACTTTCCCTTTGAACACTCTATGCTCGCTAATCTCCGGTTTGTTTTTGAGTATGAAGGCTGGACGGTCTCCAGCAATGTCTTAAACATTGACCGATAACAATTAGTAAAGAACATAGGCTTCCCCTGGCAAACTCCAACGGTTCCGCTTTCAAGTGCCAGAGATGCTAAAGAGCCTGTCTCTCCAGGATAGGTCTCCACAGACACAGAACATTCTGCAAGGCTAGCCGAATCACAAGAGCGCAAATCTAATCGTCTTCCGAGACTATGGAGCCCATGATGATGATGTTCTTTAACAAATAAATAGATTAGTAGTTATTTTATTTAATATTTAAATATGAGATAATTTATTAGGACTCGACTGTTAATTAGTTAATAATTTCTAGGGCCATGTTGAGTATTATATAGGCCTAGCCTAAATTTATTAAAACATATTTTAAAAATATAAACATGTTGTATACTTTGAATAACTTTGTTTATTGGTTAATGAACTCAAAAAAAGGTTTATAAACTTCTAAATTCCACCCAGTCTATGATCAAGGCTGCGTTCTCTCCCTGCCAGGTAGGGTGCCAGGCGCCCTGAGCCCTCCAGAAGTCCAGCATGGGGTGCGGGGAGTTGTTTTGCCATGGTTTCGTCACGCCTCCATAATGATTGCCATCTTGGAAAAACCCACTGGTGCCGCCCACGGCTACGTTGAACATTAAATAGAACTGGAGACATAAAACAAAAAGAAAAAAATATGTAAATGTCATTTTTTGGGGAGGTTGAGTTTTCTTAGCTAAACTCACTCTTTTAAAGCTTATTAAGACCAAGATTATTGGGTCTTAATTCTTTATCTGCGGTTGGAGTCTAGTCTTGCATTCTAATGACTCTTCACTCAGACACAGTGATCTGTACCTTGTTGGATGGTTTTGGCCAAGGGGTCATGCCTTACAGTATGACCAAACCATCTCAGCTTTCGTCGATATACAGTTAAAAAGAGTGCCTCCTGTTTCCCCGACAGACTTTGGTCTTTAAGCAAGACATATTAATTAGTTTGTTTTTTCTTGATAGCGTATTCTGTAAAAGGAAAATGTCCTCAGACAACTTGTTCTGGCCTAGTCTGTCACGTGGACCGCTTAACATTGGCTAGACTAGTAGTCCTTAAAGTTTGCTGTCCCCTAGTATAGAATATAGATCTCTTTTTCATAAGTTTTATAAGAAAAAAGTCATCAAGTTATTACAAGGTCAAACTGTATAAATTTTGTTAATGTTTATACATACTATGTATAAGCTAAATACAGAAACCCACATTAAAATTCTCTAGTGGGTTATTTTTTTAATATATATTTTGGTTACTTACGTCTTGATCAAACGGGGCCATTTTGCTTCCCGAAGACCAAAGGTTATTTCCGCTAAAGCCACCTCTCTGCCAAAAGCCACCAGCTGGTGGAACAACCGACATGATTTGCTGGTTGTCAATGAATGTCCTGATGGATACAGAAAATCAAACGAGTTAGCGAGTATGTAGCCTACATTTACACATACACGTTCAGATAGCAGTACAAAATACTATTCAGTATGCCATTACTTACAAAATGTGATCGTGTGTCCACTCCAGGCGCCAGGTATGGAAGTCATTGTGCCAGTTGGCATTGTGCCTAAGTGAATGAATGACATTTAATAAAAATATCACATTGATTTTTTTTTTAACAAAACAACAACAATGCATTGGGTTTAAAAATAAAATAAAAGTGATCACAAAAGTAACGTTTCGAAACTGGCATGAATTCAGACAAAAAGCCTGAAGATTTATTACAATCGAACATTTGCAAATGTAGTAATATTTTTTAAATATCTCAATATCGTAACACTTTATTAATACAAATTGAAAAGCAAAGTAACCATTTGCCCTCAGTTTACATAAAGATGAATCAACAAATCATAACTTTAAAATAATATAACACAATAATCTAACAAATTGGAGTTGTGTTTTTTTCTACAAATGGAATAGTTTTGACTTACTTTTCGCCGTGAGTTAAACTAAATTTGTTTTGGTCAGGCGAGGGTCCCCAGTGCAAGGTGCTTGTCACTGTGCCAACTCCGTTGGCACCTGCGTTACCTGCAAACAGGTGTGTCATAGTGTGAGCAGAATGGTTATTAATACAGGTAAAGCGTTAAAACAGGTAAGCGAGGTACGGAGTTTGTATGGTAATGGCGATCGACATGGAATCGAAGGCCTAGTTGTTAGGCATAAATGGAAAACAACGCGAATGTATAAGAAAAAAGACCCAATAACTTTAGTGCAATAGTGGAGATTTAGATAGTGGTTTGTGACAAAGTGGACAAGGGCATACAGTTAATAATATAGTAGGCTAGGGAGTAAAGCCAGTAATATTTCGGACAATGACACAGAAATAATTAAAAAAGAAAAAAATAATATATATAATATATATATATATATATATATATATATATATATATATATATTATATCAACTATGACATTCTGGTCAATGACAAAATGGAAACTGGCATATTCGGTCTGGGGACATTGATGACAAGACTCACCAGTAGACTCCATGATGTCGATCTCACCAGACCTTGGCCATCCACCATAGTGGTCATTGCGAGGCAAGAGCCATATGGCTGTGGAGATATTATCATACACACAAAGTAACACATCAAGTAGCTTTAGCAAAAAAAATCACTTTGAATGGTAAAGTCTTGAATTATTGTCAATATTATCTGAGCTGACAATTTGTATTGTAGCTTCTAAGACTGGGTCTGTATCTTAGTCAAGCACGTGCATGCCACTTAACCCTTCCCGTACCGACCTACTTCTATCTATGCTGCCTTCAGTTCCGCTATATACGCGCCCGGGACTGTAAGGGTTAACAGAATAGGGTCTGGGAAGATCAGCAGGGCACCGTTAGATCTCAGTGACGACATAGATATGGCCAGGACGACATAACATATCTGTAAAATGGTTTCAGTCTCATGGCCATCAACCGAAAATATAGACCATTCTTAATGACATCTGACCTTTAAAATAGATAGGCTAAAGGTTACAGTTGCCAGTAACTTCCGGTAACTGTGATTACAATGGCAACCTTTGTTGTAGCAACAAGAGATTTGCGTCTCTTTGCCAAGATCAGATTCACTGATGTTGACCATTTTATTGCAACGACGACACCAAGTACAGACCATTCAGAAATGAATAAACAAAATAAATAGTTTAGTGAGAATTTAGTTTTTAATATCAAACGTGACTATGCAAGAAAACGTTCGATGTATTATTTTAACCTTCATTAAAATATTTTATGGCAAATTATAAAATTAAAATAAGAAGATTAAATTAGATCAATTGTTAGTTTACACTTTCTATTTGCCATATGTAAAATATGTTTAAAGTTTTTTATATAAAGTCGTTGTTTACAACGATATATGGTCAACAGTCAGTGTCATAAAATTTATTCCATTACATTTTTTCTTACTCGCAGTACAATTAGGAACGCAGCACACGGACATGTTTGTTAGGAAATGAACGAATAGGACCGGAAACCTTGGTTTACAATAACCTTTTAGGTTCACCATGCATGCATAATAGTTAGGAATGGTCAATGGCCACACCAACCACAGATGTGCATGTATTGTGTGTGAAGATTCATTCTCATGACCGTCCACAGACCTAGCCTATGACCACACGTTATACAAAAAAATCAGAACACCAATCTCAAGTGTGTGTATAAAGAATCCGTCTCACCTGGCCACAACCAGTCACCCCTGGGGATCTTGGCACGGACTTCCAGTGTGCCGAACCTCATTGTGTGGACGCTCTTTACTTTCCCGGACATGACTGGTGGGAGGATCTCATTTCCGCCCGTTCTTGAGCAGCCATTGTTTCCTGCCTCGGTACACTCGCCAAATAAAGCTGCGTTGTGAAAAAAAAAAACATTTCTTCATATGCACAAAACATGAATTCGGATTTTTACTATAGTCCATAGGTTTGTAAATCAAAATCCTATCAGAATCTTCGTTTAATTATTACTGTATCTATATATCTGTTTTTTTTCTCTCTTTCTCTCTTTATTTTCCATTTCTCGTTTTTATTCTCTTTCATTCAACATCGCTGATCTCTTTTCTCTTATATTACAGAAAATGCTTTTGGTGGTGGAAACTACATGTCTATCGCATTTGTTTGTGTTTGTTGTTTTTTTTTGTTTAAAAAGAAAACACTCTTTATGTAATTGTAAACGTTGCTACTGGATCATTCCTTGCTATGTTTACCTGAGACCGGAAACTTATATATTCACAAATTTCGACTTAAATTAGTTTTTTTTTAAATAATTTCGAAAAAAAATAAAAGAAAGTAACATGTACGTATTCTCTTAGCATATTCTAATATTTATTAAAACCAATACAATTTATTAAAAAAAATGTTTTTTGAAATAGCAAAACGTTAAGTGGTCACCGAATCCTTTAAACAGATCATTTTAAATTATTTTAAGGCATTGGTACATAGCAGGAAGTCAAATAAATAGAAAAGTTTTCTATAAAACGCGAGCACACACACACACAAAATCACATCATTATAGTCTACATCAGAGTTCGCTTTTGCTTATAGTGTGCCAAAGTAGGATTTCTAATTCATTCAGCGTGCTCTGGCAGTTCGTCACTTGTAAAAGTAACTTGAATTCCCATTTTGGAGGACTTCCACGTGCCACTGCAAATCGCTCTGCGTGCAAAGTTTGTCACGCGTTCCGTAGGTTGCCGACCCCTGGTCTACGTTATAGTCTAGTAAAAGGTCTAGGTCTCGACTTTAATCCCTCATGACTGTTTATTTTTTTTTATTGGAAAGCAATCAAAATATGAATAACCCGTTTACTGTTAAGGGGGATTCCGCGGTTAAAAATTTGAGTTTGCGTTGGGTTAGTGCGTATACAGATCTATGCAAGAAAAACGAATACATATTTGACTTTTATTAAAATAAAAAAATATATATATTTATAATACATAGGCCTATATACAATATGTATATATATATATATATAAATTTATTTCATATATATGTATATTATTATAATATCTGTATATAGATAATTTATTAGATCAATGTCTCAGTTAAGATGGTTTTATGTAGTTTGTTATTAGTTTTTATTTTGGTGTATGCTGAACTTAATCTAAACTACAAATAATCTTAAGACATTTTTTTTTCTTTTGTTGTCTGTTTGTTTACTTCAACTGACCTTTCATGTCCATGTGTCCAGTGTGAAGAAAGTTTTCATTGAATCTTGGATCACTCACTGTGGTGATCTGACAAATAGAAATGGGACCACATAAAAATGAACACACTCAGAACTAACAAACATACATTGTTTTGACTAAAGTTGTTAGATAGTCTGTCAATGTTGTATTTAATCATTTGTAAATTAACAGTTTGTTTTTTTACTATAAAGTATATAAAGACTTTAATTTTGTTAGGATATAATCTTATGTTATATGTTACAGCAGATGCTGCGTCTATACAGAAAATTATTACGCCCTGCGTCCTACGCTTATCCATGGTTTGAGACTAGCCTTGCATTTAAATATAGATGCTCAAAGACCTACCGGCATTATGTACAAATGACCATCGCGTGCGTATATATTCTTGTTGTCATTGGTGTACACCTGGAACTCTCCGTTCTATGGAACAAAAAAAAAACAAGGATATTAAGTATTTTCCTAGTAGCAATCTTGTATAACATGATCCTCGAAAGAGCAATTTATTGGGTGGACAATGACCTCTTAAAGTACAATAAGAATTATTAAAACATAATTAAAATAACGTCAATAATACTGAATGATGCAATCGAAACTCACATATCCGCCATACATAGATACTTCAGGGTGCCAGTTGGCCCTGTTATACGTGTTGAAGTCATCTCTGAAGATCACAGCCCTGATACGTCTTGGGGAAGGGAGCTGAACGGCACCCTGTTGAGCTGAAAAGATTTTTTTTTAAGACATATATTTTAATTCAAAGTAGACATAAGTTAAAACAATAATAGCATTGCGACACGCCTGATGAGAATGTGTAATTGCCTAAATAACGATTACCATGTGTAATTGCTTAAATAACGATTACCATGTGTAATTGCCTAAATAACGATTACAATGTGTAATTGCCTAAATACCGATTACCTATTTGCAGAGTCGATGTGTCAGTTACTGTCAACAGGTTTCCCTTGGTATCGTAGATAACGGCGTATGCAGAAACCGTGGGCGTACCGGCTAAGGAAGCATCAGTTGTCTGGTATTGCCATCCCTCGGCTGGAATTGTTCATTGAAGTTTATTTATCAAATCAAATATCTATATGAAATTAGTAACCTTTTTAAAAAAAATGGTAGAGAATTGAATAATTCCGTAGCCGTATTTGATAATGCTATTTAAAGCATTTATAACTCTATGTTATTTATAGAGACAATTTTTTTTATTGACATTACAACAGCATACACAATTAACACAATACAATTGAATACAACTACAACTCTTGCATAAAACAACAGGTCGCAACGTAATGCAGCAGTATACAACACTGGGACAATACAACAGCATGCAACACTAACAGAACACAACACAATACAACACTAATACAATGCAATTGAATACAACACTAGCACAATACAACAGCATAAAAGAAACGAACATACTGCAGCAGTATACAACACAATACAACAGCATAAAACACAATACAACAGCATACAATAATTACACAAAAGAACAGCATACAATAATAACACAAAACAACCACAAACAATAATAACACTATACAATAGCATACAAAAATAACACAAAAGAACAGCATAAAAAACTATCCCAAAACAAGTGCATACATAACATAAAGAATAGCAAAAAATTGTTTTGAAATATGTATACTTACTAATGAGAACGCCATTACCATGGCGTAGTATTAGGTTATTACTTGTTGGGTCACTGTAACGGAATGAGACACGCCCTACATCAGGTGTCATATAACCTACACATGAGAAAATTATATTGTTTCATATAATTCTAATATAAGTTCGAACTTAAAGTCATAAAATAGATACATTCCAACAAAGAGAAAATTTTCAAACTCTTTCAGAGTGTAGTCTATCTTGAACCGTTTAAGAGTTGCCTCGTCTACACTTCTACCAACAATGTAAGACTCAAAAGACATAAGTTTATGTTTACCTGGGAGCGTTAGTTTTAACACAGGTGCGTTGTATTCAATGTTCACCTGGCCACACAGGGCAACACCGAGATGTACAAGTGTCAGGAATAAAACTGACCACTTCATTGTGCTCAGTAGTCTACCTATATGAACAAATTAAAAATGAAATTACTTTTCAAAGAAATGTTCATAACTTATACATTTACGGACTACATCCATCCAGTAACTCTCTAAAATGGAATTAGCGAAGCATAAAAAAAAAACAGACTACTGGCAACTTCTGAAGTTGATACCAAGAACGTAAAGGGCTGTTTCTTTAAGCAATTATTTTCTTTTCTGATTTGATTATTGGTTCAGCTTTGTATTGGCCCTTACACATTTTGAATGTCTGCTCATCCAGATTAAAAGAACAAATGTCTTTTGAAGAGTTCCAATACCCATGGCATATTCCGGAGTTCTAATGCTCTTTGCTTATTCCGGAGTTCTGATGCCCTTTGATTATTCCGGAGTTCTAATGCCCTTTGCTTATTCCGGAGTTCTGATGCCCTTTGATTATTCCGGAGTTCTAATGCCCTTTGCTTATTCCGGAGTTCTGATGCCCTTTGATTATTCCGGAGTTCTAATGCCCTTTGCTTATTCCGGAGTTCTGATGCCCTTTGATTATTCCGGAGTTCTAATGCCCTTTGCTTATTCAGAGTTCTAATGCCCTTTGCTTATTCAGAGTTCTGATGCCCTTTGCTTATTCAGAGTTCTAATGCCCTTTGCTTATTCAGAGTTCTGATGCCCTTTGATTATTCCGGAGTTCTAATGCCCTTTGCTTATTCCGGAGTTCTGATGCCCTTTGATTATTCCGGAGTTCTAATGCCCTTTGCTTATTCGGAGTTCTAATGCCCTTTGCTTATTCAGAGTTCTGATGCCCTTTGCTTATTCAGAGTTCTAATGCTCTTTGCTTATTCAGAGTTCTAATGCCCTTTGCTTATTCAGAGTTCTAATGCTCTTTGCTTATTCGGAGTTCTGATGCCCTTTGCTTATTCAGAGTTCTAATGCCCTTTGCTTATTCAGAGTTCTAATGCTCTTTGCTTATTCAGAGTTCTAATGCTCTTTGCTTATTCGGAGTTCTGATGCCCTTTGCTTTTTCCGGATTACTAATCTTAGGCCTTAGAGCCTTCTCAGTATCCGGTCCGAAGGTGTGGAATTTACTTCCCATTCAACTCAGGCAAACAAGCTCCATTGATTCCTTCAAAAAGAACTTAAAACCTCCCATTATTTCAATGTTTATCTTAATTAACATGTTTTAGAGCCCTACTGTCTTACTTATATGTTAGGTCGGTTATTTTGTTTTGGTTGTTTGATTTGTTCCATTTTTTTTGTAAAGTTTTGAATCATCATTTAGTTTTTTTATCTCTTAGCCTATAGATTGTATCAGTGTTCTTGGTTGTATGTTAAATGCGCTCTGAGCTTGCATTATGCTTGTTGGCAGCGCTATACAAATGTCATTATTATTATTATTATTATTATTATTATTGATAATGTCAGGTTGACCGGGGGGGGGGGGTATGTCTGAGCTTGGGACATTTATTTCAGATATAAAGTATAAAACAGCAATAAGTATTAGCTTCAGTTTTATGCTATTTCATTTCTAGTTTTTTTCTTTAATTCAAAGATTATAAAAAAAATAATTGCACATTCAAATATTATATAAACTACAGTTGTTGTTTTATTTTTTTTTTTTAAATATTTAAAGTGGGTTTTGTGGTTGTTCGTTTAATAAATATTTAAAGTGGGTTTTGTGGTTGTTCGTTTAATAAACATTTAAAGTGGGTTTTGTGGTTGTTCGTTTAATAAATATTTAAAGTGGGTTTTGTGGTTGTTCGTTTAATAAATATTTAAAGTGGGTTTTGTGGTTGTTCGTTTAATAAATATTTAAAGTGGGTTTTGTGGTTGTTCGTTTAATATGCCCCGTGGATCGGGGCAGAGCTTTAAACAATACCCTCAAGCCTACGTGTAACATTTGTAAACATAGTCTACTCTCTTACAATACAAAATTGAAACTAAAAAGAAAACATTTAGAAAAAATAATAAAAAAATAAATTGGTCCATACCTTTAGCTTTTCAAAATAAATAATTTTTATCATTCGGTCAGTTGAATTTATACAGCTCTGGATCAGGGATTCTCATATTGTTGCCACCATTTTAGAAATTAACTTCAGACTATTCAATTGTTAATGGAACTAATTTCAAGTGCTCTAAAGTTTATTTCAAGTGAATATTCGCCACTAAAATTAATAAATTAAAAAAAAAATTGAGAAGAAATATTTCATTTTAAATCACCTTATTTTTTATTATCAAAACATTAAATGTTGGCTTAAAACACAACACAATGATCCATTCAAATAGACTATGTGATCAGAGTCTAGTCTTGCATTTTTAGAAGTGTTTAAAAAAAATGTAAGCTACTCGTTTTTCTGGTTTGTTCCGGTAACCCATTCCATGCCCGGATGCCACTTGGGAAGAAAGAGTAAGAGTACTTATATGCATTTGGCCTCGTCTAAGGGATAAGGAAAGTGTTTTTGTCCTAATGTTAATCAGTACATTTTACGATTAAATAAGATAAAGCTTTGAAAAAAATCTCAGTGTCAGTTTTTTTTTTATTTCAACTAGGATTTTGTAAACACACATTTAAGAGGAATGAATGACCAGGGCTATAACTTATTAGGGGAAACATTGGTTGTTCTCTGAGCCTATTGGCGAGGGTGGAGAATCGATGTATGGGTTTGTCGGGTCTTTGAAATAGTTTCTACATTCTAGGTTTACGCCATTGGTCCAATCAAACTATATGTTTGGCTTTAAAACGAAACGATAGTGGTTTTTTCAAGCACATTAGATCTAATCGTTATAACATATTATAGAAAGTCAGATTTTCCACTAAAGTAGAGCTGAAAGCTTATCTAACATCTGTTCGTCCTCGCCTTACACTGACCTCTTCACCAGCAAAATGCATATAGTTTTCTTTTCTTTCTCTTTAGTAACTTTAAAACGTGCATATTTTTTTTCATCCTTATCTATAAATATAAACATTTTTTTTAAAAACATTTATTAAATTAGACGCACAGTCTTGTGTCAAGATATCGTACAACTTTAATGAACAGAGTTCAAAACGTACAAAAGTACATTTGTACTTGATTAGCACAGTAAGGTTTAAGCCATATAGTGTGCCATCATGGCCGTTTAAGGGAGGTTTCAATTTTATTTTATTGATTGAATTTTTGTGATCAATTTATCTAATAGAGACGGTGCTTCTCAAGAGAAGAATATTGTGTCTTTCACTTTGATTAGGGCTTTATAGGATGATAAAGTTGTTTGTTTTTTTCTGATTGTTCAAGCAAATCCATTCCAAGCCCGGATGCCTGTCGAAATGAAAAAAGAACTTATATGCATAGGCCCTATGTTCTTGTTTATGGATTAAGAAAAGTGTTTTCATCCATTTGTCTGTCTGGGTATTGTAATAAAACGTTGATGTGTTGTATTTCTAAGTTAGAATAAAATGCTTCATGTATTATTGTTATTTTCGGCTATTTGCTTTTGCTTTACTTTGTTAACTATATTTTGATTCTGGTTTGCTGCCGTTGACATCATGAAATATTCAAAAGTCTCTGGAGAATCTTCTTATGACTAACACACTGCTGTAAAAGGAATGCTTGCAAAATAATTTAAAAAAAAATTGTTTACGCTTTTTGTATAATATGTTTTATTTCCTTAACCGTTATGTTTGGTGGGAGGGGGGATCTGCGTCTCCATTAGGACCGCGGGCCATATGCGGACGACCAAGTAGATTTTTGGGGCCCACCAGTAAGCTTAAAAAAAATTACTATTCGTGAAATTCAGCTAGTACTGATACACATCAAATTTTATTGTAAATTTTATGTACGTAACATACTTAATAATAATAACGATAGTTCACTTTGGTATAATTTATTGTGTCTAAATTGTCAATTGGTTTATTATTAGTGATAAGTAGTAAAAAAAAGATATATGAAGTGTTTTTTTTTTCTGTTTATTATGGTCAGGTTGTTGTGTGTGTGTGTCGGGAGGGGGGTGCGGACTTTAACACATCTCTTTAGTGATAAAATGGCACATGCCTTCATCTGATTTTAAGACACCTGCATTATTCCTTTCTGTGGGCTTGGTATACTTGGTGGCGCCCATCTCCTTTCCAAGTCGGTGGTGGAATTTTATATTTCTTATTGTCTGCACCATGGGTCGAACCCAAGATGTCGAGCTTGTGAGATGACCAGTGTTTTAAAATGTCGATTTACCGCCCCGTTAAAAGCTACTTCGTGTAAGATCAGTCAGCTCAAAGAACATAATTTATTAATATTTTAAATAAAACTTTTTTTTTTCATTTGTTTACAATAACTAATGTTAGTTTATTATTTGCTATTGATAATTTTGACAGTAAATTGTTTATGGTTGAAATCCTCAATATGTTGACCATATTAAATAGTGGTAAACTATAATTCAGCATATTTATTATGTTGTGGATGTACAGTTATACAAAGAGCTAGGTGAGAGATCTAACTTTTTAAGAGAAAGAAATGAGTTGATCTCAAGATCTCAATGTACTAATACATATTATTTGTATTATTATATATAAGAAATCTCAGTAATTTTCCGTGTTCTGTATGAAATCTACAGAGAATCTCACCATCTAATAGTTCCACTTACTTCTTACACTTCTTAGTAAATAGTAAATATCCAGTGGAAAAGCTGTCGAAAATTTCTCTCTCACTGTTTTAAGTCTGTATGAATGATTTGAAATGTACTTATTATACTAAAGTATTCTTATTTGTCAGTTACTTTTTTCTCTTCTTAATCGAATGTGACACTCTGACCTATATTTTGTTCTAATAGGGCATTTTACACGCTGACATATTATATTTTGTTCAAATATTTTCAGGATTCCAGGATTATTTTCTTTTGCAGTTGTGTTTGATTTTTTCAAGTGTGTAGAAAAGGATAATGCTGTTAGTAAAATATTTAGTAAAAGAAAACAATAGAAAAAAACAACAACAAAAAAACACATTTAGATTATCTAGTATTGATTTTCCAATTGTGTTAATGTATTAGTAATGACAATACATTCAATTAAGTGTGTTATAAACTTCTAAACTCCACCCAGTCTATGACCAATGCTGAGTTCTCTCCCTGCCAGGTTGGGAGCCAGGCGTTATGACCGTTCCAGAAGTCCAGCATGGGGTGCGGGGAGTGGTTCTGCCATGGTTTCGTCACGTTTCCATAGTGATTGCCATCCACAAAGTAGCCGTGGGAACTGCCGACGGCCACGTTGAATATGACGTAAAACTATACACAGAATAGAACAAATCATCTCAGTGAGTAATTTTATAATAAAGACATCACAACACTTCTGAGATATGTAGCTTGAGAGAGAGAGAGAGAGAGAAAGAGACAGAGATAGATAGATAGATAGATAGATGGATAGATAGATAGATAGATAGATAGATAGATAGATAGATAGATAGATAGATAGATAGATAGATAGATAGATAGATAGATAGATAGATAGATAGATAGAGCTATCTAACTTCTTCGCCTTTAAGAATGGCAAAAGTTGTAAATTTTTAAAGATGGAACATGGAAAAAAACTATGAATTCGCAGACTCTTTACAAAAAAATATTTTATTATAGTATCACGGTGTTTGTCGGTACTCACGTCTTGATCGAATGGAGCCATTTTACTTCCGGAAGCCCAAAGGTTATTTCCGTTAAAGGCACCTTGCTGCCAAAAGCCACCAGCTGGTGGAACAACTGACAGGATTTGTTGGTTGTCAATGTATGTCCTGAACAAAATCAATGGGTAGAGACATGTTTACTTTGGTTTGGAAATCCGAATATTCGGTCCACTCTTGAACATACAAACATTTGTTCTAACATGAACGTTCTATTATATAAGCGTGTGTACATGTACACATATTCAAAAACTAGCCAACCCTTGCTGTACTAAAAGCGTAAATGACAAGCGCGAAGATTCAGACGCTCTCAAGGCAAATACCAAACAATGCATTTACAAGAGACCACTATACAATCATACAATCACAGAAACCCATCAACTTACACAAGATGGTCGTGAGTCCAATCCATGCGCCATGTGTGGAAGCCAGTGTGCCAATTTGCATTGTGCCTTTACATCAACAAAAAGAAATACAGTGGACAAAAATGAATACGATATTTATAAAGTATTCAAAATTTGTTGATAAACATGCTCGTTAAATAGTGATATGAAGATACAATTATATAATAATGTTTTAGTTTAAAGGTTTCAAAACGATTAGTAGCACCTCTGCGACAGATTTGATTAGCATATCATCTTAAAAGTGTTTAAACAATAATTACAAAACAACATTTAGTTATGTCTTTACACTTTAAAGATGGGAAAGCAACTTAACAAGAAAAAAAAAAACAACAGCATTTTATTGAGTATTTAGGCCCCTGTAAAAAATCACGCTTTTTGTATCATCTCAATACATTAAATTCAGCTGATAAGAGGGCTGTCCATAAAAGACCCCCCAACCTAGCCGACATCTTGGACTATAAGACATCTGTAGCACATTTGGAAAGTGTTATTGTTTTATTGCACATATGTTTCATTCCATTTTGTAAAACAAACAAAAACAAATGATGGGGGTTGATAAGAGAGCAAAATTGACCTACTTTGCAGCGTGAGTTTGACCCCATCTGATCTGGTCCATGGCCGGCGCCCAAATCAAGGTACTGGTCACTGTGCCGACTCCTACGTCACCAGCGTTACCTGCAAAATAAAGGATGAATCAATGCGTACTAAAATTGACAAGAATAGTTTTATTTCACGACCGTAAAAACTTTGACTGGTTAGCAAAGTCGACAGCGAGCTCGACTCCCAAGCGCCGCATCAGGGGTTCGACCCTCGGTGCAGACAGCCATAAATCCACCGCCGACTTGGAGAGGAGATGGGCGCTGCCAAGTCTATCAAGCCCAAGAAAGGAATAATGGACTATCAGTGTCCATTAGCTCCCCCCAACGACCGTCAAGGTTAAGGGACTAAGAAAAAAGAAAAAAAAAACACTTTGAGAGTATTTCTCGACCTTAAACAAATTGTGAGAATTTCCCGACCTTAAAAAATGTTGTAAGCGAGTTTGTTTGTTGAGAGGTTAGATGCAAGTAAATGGTTGTTTTTTGTTTGTTCTGAATATGCATTCAGGCTAAACCATGACGGGTTAAATAGTGACGGAGTTGACTAGGGCGTAGTAAACAACTATAGGATGTACAGGGACTTAGGTTACAATTACGTCCTAGGTAACAGTCGTGAAGACACGGTATGTAAAGGACACATTGGATCTGTGGATATATTAGGAAAACATGTAGCGGATGATGACTTTTCGGGTGATAAGACAAAGAGGAAAATTTCTTGGTAGACATATAAAAGAATAGGATTGTAAGATAGTGGATGATGACATATTGGTGGATGGTGACATGATGACATTATAAACGCTGACTGGATAGACTCACCTTTTGATTCCATGATATCAATCTCGCCAGATCTCGGCCATCCACCATAAACGTTATTTCGAGGCACCATCCAAATGGCTGTGGATGACACAAGCTGTGTAACTATGTATTATATGTGTAGCTAAGTATGTCTACGTTGCTTTGTATAATGTCTTTGTAGCTGTCACCAGCTGCCAACAGACCACCGTGCCCCTTAAACTATCGGTAATGGGAGGGGTGATTTATTTCAACTCATAAGACAACCTGATTCCATTAATCTGCAGGGACAGAGGCGCAGTTCTGCAAAGACTATGGTGTATTAAAGAAGAGATATAAGAGATAATATCGTTTCCGAAAACGTGTATATTCAAAACCCTCTTTAATTTTGGAAATTATACCTTGTGACCCACTAACATTTGTATTGCCTAAACTTGCCTATAAGTAACATATAACAGATTTGATTGAATGACCACACATATTTAATATATTCTAATATAACTAACAAGTCAATTCTATATCTGTAGACTAAAATCTATTTCAAATATGATTAAATGTTCATTAAGGGTTCTATGTATATCTGTTTTATAGTTATGTGTTATAGTCATGAGTGAAATGCTAGTCACCTATCAATAAAAATAATGGATACAGCCTCCATAATAAAATATGTATGCACACAGTGATGCAAGCGGAAATTAGCATTACTTATTATCTAAAAGTAAAGCATAAGGAAAGCTGTGTAATGTTTCACAAAAGCTAGTGAACGCTTATTAGACTTAAATCTTGCATTCTTCGTGGACGGACTCCTAAGGACGAGTATCACAGTTAAATATCAAGATTTATGGGAAAAAATTCCTTTTATTTTGGTTGTAAAATAGACACGGCAAAAAAAAAAACATTTTTATTCCACCATGGCTTCTATTTACATAGTTACGTGACCTACAAACCGAAGCCACGCCTATTGCAAATACTCTATTTGACCAGGCGGAACTGGAAGTAGCGCACACAAAAAAAAATAGATTTCTTTGATACTTTCGTTTATAGATTCATTTATTTCTATTCCGCGGACGTCTGTTTGACTGACAGACTAACGACCAGACTAGAACAGGACACCACCACAGGGTTTGTCTAAGTCTCACCTGGCCACAACCAGTCACCCCTGGGGATCCTGGCACGCACCTCCACTGTGCCGTACTTCAGCGTGGGGACGCTCCTGACTTTTCCAGACATGACCGGTGGGAGGATCTCATATCCGCCGGTTCTTGTGCAGCCGTTGTTTGATGCCTGGGTACAGTCGCCGAATGTAGCTGCACGAAAAACAACAAACAAACCTTTAGACTTTAGAACAAACACACCAGCACGAACGGTAGGCCTTTACAACGGGTTTTTATAAGAACTTTGCTTTCGAATGACAATGGGCCGTTTTTTACACTTGAATGTTTTATATTAACACTAATAAATGCTAAGGCCAATATCTTGACTTGGGTCTATGGCCACTGGGAGGTATCGGACATTTTATTTTTTTTCTATTGGTCTACCCACGGCTCGTCGGTTTAGCTATTCAGGAGAAAATTACTTGATATTAAATTACGGATAAGCTTAGAACATAATAACCTTCGTTATAAAAGAGACTGCTGTATATATATATATATATATATATATATATATATATATATATATATATATATATATATATTATATATATGGCCCCTTAACTAAAGACACCTTTTGGAAACAAAACTATAACAAACCAAGAAGATAGCTGCGTGGTTCATTGCTATTGAATATTCACAACTGACAAGTTCGATCATTAAACCTAGAAACATTAGAGGACAGAAGGGCAAAGATTAAAGTAGTAATAATACACAAGGCATTGGACTCTAACTTAGAAATAGAATATAATGACAATCTATTTCAATGCTCAGATAAACAAAAAGGACAGAAACACTTTCCTTATCCAAATGCATATAAGTACTATCTTTTCCCGAGTGGCATCCGGGCATGGAATGTGTTGCCTGAACAAACCAGGAAAATCAGTAACTTAACATAAATTAAAACACGATATAGAATGCAGACTCCAACAACGGATCAGTAAGAGACGCAATAATCTTCATTATAGAAGGAGCGTCTGTAATATATAAGATAAGAAGATACGATGAGATGCAAAGAAGAAGACTGTAAGACTGTACAATGTTTATAAGATTTGTTGTTGACTATAAACTACTGGCCTGGCTCTTACTTTTCATGTCCAAGTGTCCAGTGTGAAGAAAGTGTTCATCGAATCTTGGATCACTCACTGTCGCGATCTTACAAATAAGATATAGATAAACAAAAATAAAGACGATTAGGGCATACAATGTTTTCACCATAATGGCTTTCAAATATGTATCTAGCTGCTTATGAAAATTTGTGAATTAATTTTTTTTTTTTATTTCATGTTGGCGTGAAGTGTGTTGTAATACAAATTTCATGTTGGCGTGAAGTGTGTTGTAATACAAATTTCATGTTGGCGTGAAGTGTGTTGTAATACATTCTGCTTTCAAGAATATTTTAAACTTTAAATAATTTAATTTTTTTTTGTTCGAATAGCACTACCGTTAAAACATATTGTAAGCTCAGAGTGCATTTAAAACCCAGCAACAAAAACATACAGAGTAATAATTTTCATACAAGAACAGAGCTACAGCTTTCTAAGCTCCATAAGTCTACAAAAATGTATTCGATTACATCACAAGATATTCTAGAGTCTAGAGCAATTAATTTTTCAATAACCCAAAACATTACGAAAAATATCCCCTGTATTTTGACGTCATTCATGTAGAAATCACCACATTAAAGATAGATAGAAGATTTAGAAAGAAGTATGTATGCAATTAATAATGTAACTTATCGACAGTTTTTTTTAGTTACAGTGTTGATAAACGTGTTTTTTGTATTGAGCATTAATTAGCTTGTAAATATGTCAATTTGTTTTAACCGCACAACCAACAATTTAACGACACCATAGCCAAGTAATAATTGTTCAATGATTTACTGGCTTGAGGTACAGGTGGCCATCGCGTACATACACATTCTTTATGTCATTTGTATACATCTGGAACTCTGCGTTCTGGAAATAGAATAAAATGGAATATAGTATGTAGACATTTTTTCCTTATAATGTAGACATTATTTCCTTATTATTAGGAAAAATTAAGGAAGTCGAAAAGTTTCTAAGTTGGCAGAGATTTGTGGAAGAAATACAAATTACTTACAAAATATTCTACAACACAAATGAAAGTCTATTGCAGTGAAATACGTTAAATCTAAAAACAAAAACTTTGCTACAAAACTCGATTACGAAATATGAACTCACACCTCCGCCATACATCGATACTTCATAGTTCCAGTGGGCTGCGTTAAATGTGTTGAAGTCATCTCTGAAAATCACAGCTCTGATGCGTCGTGAGGAAGGGAGCTGAACGGCGCCCTGTTGAGCTGAACAGTGTTGTTGTTTTTTAAAGGCATATAATGAATTCGAAGTTAAAGCAATATATAAATACGCACTGGTGTCAATTTAATGCAATTTAAAAATCGAATACCTATTTTTAAGCTCGATGTGTCTGTTACTGTCAATAGGTTTCCCTTGGTATCGTAGATCACGGCGTAGGCAGAAATCTCATCGATACCGTCCATGGAAACATCACTTTTCTGATATTGCCAGCCCTCAGCTAGAATTGATAAATTAAATATCACCTTTCAATTTTTATAGAATTATAAAAAATATTTTTTCAGAAGCATGAATTCATGATATTTGATAGTGTTAACTAAGGCAGCTTTATCTCTATGATATTAATGTATACAATTCAAATTGACCATATAACAGCGTACAACACAAGTATAAGATTTGAGCCAAACAACACTAACACAATACGACACTATACAACACCCGGTCAATATGCAGCATAAAACATAAACACAATACAACAGCATACCATGCAAACACAATGCAACAGCATACAGCATTAACACATACAACAGCATACATCACTAACACAATACAACAGAATACAACATTAGCACAATACAACAGCACACAACACTATCAATATACAACATAATACAACATTAACACAATACAACAGCACACAACACTATCACAACACAACAAAATACAACATTAACACAATACAACAGCATACAACACAAACACAATACAACAGCATACAACAATAACACAATACAACAGAATACAACATTAACACAATACAACAGCATACATCATTAACACAATACAGCAGCATACAACACTAAAACAATACAACAGAATGCTACATTAACACAATACAACAGCATACAACATTAACACAATATGTACATTTAAAAAAACACGTGTATACTTACAAATGAGAACAGCGTTACCGTGTTGCTGGACATTACTAATTGTGTAACGGAAAGAGACACGACCTACATCAGGTGTTGTGTAACCTGGACATGGGAAGAATGATACAATCATAATATATTGCGCAATAACAAACCTCTTTAATTTTCAACAATTTGCTTTGTTTTCACTTATATAGGCTTCTTTCCCGTTTATGTAAAAAGATTCGAAAAAAATATTAGAATACTCAAATTCTATTATAAGGATAAATAGAACTATAGACTATAATAAGTTGGACCGCTTGTTTTATTTTTAGAGCTTAAGTGTTCTTTTTCCGTGCGCTGCCAAATGCCAATAACGCTCTCCTAATCTTAATTTTCCATTGAGAAAATTATAACGATTAAATAAAACGGAAGTGTACATTACAAACGAGAATATGTCATTACGAAAAGAAGTAATTCTTGTCATCAAATAGCAGAAACATTAAAGCGGTCCATCTTATTAAAGTCTTTGATAGAACGTTTTCACTGATGCTAATAGACTATTTTAAAAATTACTTTCTATAGAAAAATATACATAAAAAAATATGCTGTGTTTTTTCAAGACCCGAAATTGTTCAAATGAAACAATAAAAAATATTAAATATGACTTTTGAGTAATTAGTTCAATGCTAGAACTTAAATTATATCTTTTTTAGGGGGGAGGGGGGATGCAAATCTTGTACCCATTCAAGATGTATTATTTCCGGCAACAAATGAATGTGACGTCATTAATTGGAAACTCCTGTAGGTTAAATTCACATTGCCACTTGTATTGAATCCAACTATTAACTCAGTCTTGAGAAAAACCTCGTTAATTGGCCTTTAACGCAATCAATTCAATAGATGTAATTGATACACTTTTTACTATTAGCAGTTAAACCAAACAATGACTATATTTTACAAGAAAAAATACAGATCTAGCACTAAGTTAATGTAAAAAAAAAGATAAAGGACAAATTCGTGTTACCTGGAAGTGTTAATTTTAACACAGGTTTGTTGTATTCAATGTTTACCTGGTCACACAGTGCGACACCAAGATGTACAAGTGTCAGGAACAAAATTGGCCACTTCATTGTACTCAGAATGTTACCTATAGTAAAGATTGAAAGATGAAATGAAATTACCTCTGAAAGAATTTTTTTTTTCGAGATAGAGAACAAGTCTAGAAGTTTATGACATTTTTTTTTTCAGCGAGACATGCAAAGAGACTTGATGTTATTTAAAAAATCTTGAATATATGTTCACAGACTTTCAAAAAATTATTTTGTTTCTAATCCTAATTTTGAGTTTTGTATTGAGCATTACAGATTCTGAAGCTCTAGTGGTCTTTTGTATTCTGTAGTTCAAAAGTTAGTTAAATATTCTGGAGTTCTGCTTAATGTTCAGTTCTAATAGTCCTTTCCAAGTTCTAATGTTTCTTACAATTTCTGGTGTTCTATAACTGTCCCATTTTACAGATTTTAAATAGCTAATAACTCTTACACATACTGAAGAAAAAATAGCTTCTTAATGGTTCTAATTTCCAATTTCTTTTAGGGTTAGGGTTACATTTTATGGAGTTCTGGTGGTTCTTACATATCTTGGAGTTCCGATGGTCATTGCATATTCTTAAGTTTTAATAATCGTTACAGATTCTGAAGTTTTATTCCCCCTTACCTAATGTCCTTGTCAGCTTCTTACTTTCAAATGCGCCCTTACATATTCTGAAGCTCTTATTGACAATGAAATTCGAATAGATTCAAAGAACCCGTGCAGATTTGACTGGCCCTTACAGATTTGACTGGCCCTTACAGATTTGAATGGTCCTTACATATTTGAATAGCCCTTACATATTTGAATGGCCCTTATAGATTTGAATGGCCCTAATAGATTTCAATGGCCCTTACAGATTTTGATGGGCCTTACAAATTGAAATATCGGTTAATTAGTCCTTTAAACGATTAATAGAAACTTAAAAACAACAAGAAGAACTATGTCCTTACCCTTTGCTCTCCACATAAATTACTTGTAAAATACAATCACTTGAATTTAATACAATAGGCATTTCTTGGTCGGGGGTTCTCGTGTTGTTTTCACATTTCACATTGTTTTGAACGTGACCTTATTCTGTTTTACGAATTGTGGAACTAATTCAGATGAGTTGTAAAGCTCATTACAAGTACATTTTCGCAATTAAGCTTTGTAAAATCAATACTTTTAGAAACATTCCAATGAAGAATGTTTTGTAAGCACTTTACTAATTTCGCTTAAAATCTTTACTTCTAGATTATAAATGCAACAAAATAATATATTGTAACAAATAAAATCAGAAAGAATATAATTGATTTTCTTAATAAGCTTTTTTTTTTATTAAATATGCTATGAATATTTATTAAAAGGTATTTTTTCGACGAATTCAATTCAGTTATTCAGGCCTAAACTAGATAGGAAGACCAATAATTGAATATCATTTGGAATTCTTATCAGAATAAAAGACTAAAACAACGTTTATAGACCTTAACTTGTGGCGCAATAATTTTCTTTAAACTTAAGTCTGTACATTGTGAGATCTGATAAGATAAAGCTTTGAAAAATTCACTTTATCCATTTTTGGCTGTTTTAGCTCGACTTTTTCACTTTGTTTGCCTTAGGAGTTTGTAAACAGATTTTTTCAGAATGTAAGACTTGAGCAAAAATAGCAATATAGGAATCCTTGGTAGTTCTCTGGCCCAATATAGGAAGTTTTATGGAGAGGCAGGGTGTAGCATTCTGAGTTTTAGCTCTTTGTCCTATCAAACTGTCTGCCTGGCCTTGATAGAATCTTTCTCTCTCTACAAACAATACTGTATAAAAATAATAATCAATAAATCGTTTTGACTCAGAAAGTTTAATTTTCAACTAGAGAATCCTAGAAAACAAAAACAATTATCTTACAGCTGTTCTTTCCTCGCCCCATCTCCACTCAATTATTATTTTTTAAATTCGTTTCTTTTTCCTTTTATTTTCTTTAGGTCATTTGAAGGTAATAATTCTTTTTGCCTTATCAATAACTATGGACGCATTCATTTTACCAAAGATTATAATAAACTTTGTAACTAGTTAGTAAATCGTCAAAATGTCGAGCACTCTGAAATCTAATATTGGTACACTTGTACCTCATAAGATCAATCAGGTATTCGCCAGAATATGCCATCATTGCCTATGGGGTGGGTTTAAGGAGCGATTAATTACAGAGAAGGTTTTTTTAAAAAATGGCATTTATATTTAATTGATTCTATTTAAATTTTTGCCTTAATTATCGTGTGCCGTATTTCATGTGGGATAAAATTTAAAATGATAAGTACGCATGTTTCGATACTCATTTAATTAGATGATCAAAAGAGAGACAACTTGAACAATATGTAAGTGGTGTAAGTTTGGGTGCATATATTTATTGTAATGTTAGCTGTACTCTTCTATTGTGTTGTGTTGGACTGTTTCATTCTACACGTTTATATGGACTTGTTCTTAAAGAACCTAGACAGATATTCATCGTATAGACATATACAATGTTTATTTATTGTGTCCAGCTTACTGATGGACATGCGTCGTCATCTCCTCATGATATGTCTAGTAAGTAAGGAAAGTACCCGTCGGACAAAACTGATCATAGGGTAAAGCAGCGTTCATCTGTTTCTGTGGCCACGACATACTATGGGGATCTGTGGCCAGTACAATGCCCAGCCGCCTTTACCTTACCCCAACTAATGGCAGGTACCCATCAGAGTTGTCTAGTACCCAAAAATAATGTGATTTATATTTGATCTATATTCATTTATAATAATATATATAAAAATAGTGATATTTTTTAATATTTGTATTTCATTTTCGACAAAAACAATTTTGAGCTTCTATTTGGTGAAAGTAAATTAGTTTACAGACTCTAATATCACGCAATTAGTCCAAGTAACTTCACGAAACTGTGCTATGTCCATTGGGTAACCGTTCATGTTATAAATAAATGTTTACGTCACAGAAAGGAACTATTTATTCTGTTTCATGTGTGTTGCGCTAATTTAAAAAAAAAGCCTTCTTGTCAGTTGAAGTTCATTTCTATATCTACAGTAAAATACACAATCAACAGCATACAGATAATTATGTGTACCTTGTAGTAAACATTTTTTCGTTTCCTTGATTTTGATAGTAAACACTGTTCTAGTACTATTCTCATTAATCATTTTACACATATATTATGTAATTAGGGACGTTTCATGTGGCTATTTTCAATAAAGTTATCTCTGCATGTATTGTTTGATTTTTTTTAAGCTAATTTAAATAAATTATCTACACTGTTTTGGGGTTTAAACGGTATATAATTGTTGAGTTGAATTGATTTCCTTAAAATAAGGAATTACCTCTCGATGTCTTTATAAGAATGTTTCTACATGCATACCTGGATCCCAAGTGTCCCTTAGTGGAGTGAACCAAGGGACATCACTCCCCGTGTGTCCTCCTCCTCCTCCTCCTCTTCATTTCTTATGGTATCGCTCAGATTTACTTTTGTCCAATCCACGAAGTTGTCCTCCCATCTTTTTCTCTGTCTTCCTCTTTTTTCTTTTCCCTGCATTAGTGTCGACAAGTCTTCAGATGCTGTGTTATGCCGTTATGCGTAACCCTTCCAGCCTGCGCTTTGTTTAAAACTGTTGCCAAGAAGTCGCAGTAGTCGCTGGGCGAATTCTCTCTCGAACTTCCTCGTTGGAGCATTTGCCAAGTGCGTTTTGGAAGCCTCTCTTCTCCACAGCTTGCATTCTTCTTTCAAGCTCTGCTGTTGATGCCCAGAATTTTAGGCATATAAGAATATAAGGAGATCTAGATAACGTATCAGCCTGGTATCGGATCTGAAGGCTCTATTCTTCTCTTTCCATACGGTCTTTAGTTGTTTTTGTTTTTATTGCCGTTGTGGTCGACCAAATCCTAGAAATTTTTTTCGGCATTGAACCTTCGTCTGAGAAAATTTCTCCCAGATATTTGAAGCTGACTTATGCCATTAGTATTTGATATTTGTGATGATCCATATTTATCACAAAATTTCCTCACTGATTTCCATGCCATGAGGATGACTTGTCGAGATACTTTACTTTGGCTAGCTCTTCTTTGTTCCCTAAAAGTCCATTCATGTCCTACTAAGCAGAATGTACATGGGTGATTGTTAATGCTGATTCTCCCTTTCAACGGGATTGGGGAGAAAAAAATCATCCTTGTCGTATCCCAACCGTAGTCTTAAAACATTCCCCGGTGTTAATGTTTTTTAAGTAGACTGCACTGGGGACTTTGTTATACAGGCAGGTGCTAAGTTATGTTGAAATTGGCATTGATGGTGGAACATAGAACAGAGTGCCAATACCCTGACGAAAGCCTCCAGGATCGATACAATACTGTGGAATATTCCACGTCAATAGATTAAAGTGCAAATGATCCACGAAACGGTCTGATTGCGATATTAATTTATTTAAAATTAAGCATTCCATTTGCTCCCCCCCCCCACCCCCCGACGACCACACCGGTCAAGGGATCGATGATGATGATGATGATGATGATGATGAAGATAGTTATTCAATATTTCCTAAGATATACTTATATAAATAAACACCACTATTTTATATTTATGTGTGGCATAGTTGTTGTTGAAGTGTTTTTTGTTTTTAACTTTCAACAGGTTAATTTTAATTGAGTTGGCATTTAATTATTTTTTTAAAATATGTTTTAAAATATGCATGCAAAGGAAAATAGAAGAGAAACTTTTAAACGTTAAAATTCTAAGCTTTGGCTAATATTTACATTGTAAAGCTTCAAATAAATGACTGTGAAACAACAGTACTGGTGCTGGATAATATAGTTAGTAAAATATATAGAAACAAAACAACACTAAAACTAAAGAACAAACTTTGAGATGAAATAAATCTAATAATGAATCATACATTATGTTTATCTAATAATGAATCATACATTATGTTTTATGCATCGGTGAAGAAAATACATCAAATTGATTTTTTTTTTTATAAACTTCTAAATTCCACCCAGTCTATGATCAAGGCTGCGTTCTCTCCCTGCCAGGTAGGGTGCCATGCGCCCTGAGCCCTCCAGAAGTCAAGCATGGGGTGCGGGGAGTTGTTTTGCCATGGTTTCGTCACACCTCCATAAAGATTGCCATCTGGGAAATATCCGTTGTTGCCGCCCACAGCCACGTTGAACATTAGAAAAAACTGGAAACAGAAAAGAAATGAAACAAAACGATTAGTATCATATAGATCTCCAATGCTTCTTTTTAAATATGAAGCTTATGTTTACAATTGGGAAATGTAACACTCACAATAAGATAGTTATAGAGACAAGTGTATATCTATATATTTGCATGTCCTTCTATCTATCTTTCTAAGTATCTATCTTTTTATCTGTCATTTTGTGTATTTTGCCCGCTATTTATCAAACCTAAGCTATGACTATCTGTCTATTTATCTATTTTCCTGTCAGTGTATATGTTTATCTATTTATTTATTTATGCCAATCTCTTTAACTATCTATCTTATTAACTATCTATGCATCCATCGCAATGTTCGTCTGTCTATCCATTAATCCATCTAGGCATATATCCATCTATCCCTCTATTTATCTGTCTATCTTATTATTCATCTATCCAATTGTCTATCTTACTATCTATATATATATATCCATTTATTTATCTACATAGCTATGTGTAAGTCTGTGTTTCTTTCTATCACTATATCTACTTATTAATTTCCAACAAGACATTATCGACATGAGATGTCACAGCATTCAATCGTCGCTTTTACCATGTCTGTCGGTTTCAAAACCGATAGGACGACTGAGATTTCTGCTAACCCTTCTAACCCTCTGGGGAATCTAATAATCGCGCAGACAGCAACGTGTAGAGTGAGTTTCTTAACCTCACTATCTGTTTAGATCACAGGTTCTCAACGGGGGCGATATCGCCCCCTGGGGGGCGGTGAGAAGCTTTGGGGAGGGGGGGGGCTGACATTTCCGGGGGGCGATTGGGGGGGGGGCGGTGAAAGGCAAGTGGGCGGTACAAACGTACCTGATATATTTTAACACCTCAGCTATTTGAATCGATTAGTTTTTGGAGGATGAAATGTGATGTAAACGCTAGTGCTGCTAAATATCTGATATCCCCCAACAGTATGCTTACATATTATTATATTAATAAGAAATGGGAATCGCAGTGACTTTTCGATGAAGTAGGGGTCTGTATTTGGCAAAAATATAGTGTGCAGCCGGATGGTCCTGTGTTTGATTCACCGGACTATCAACCCTGCAGACCGATCACTGTCGCCCTAACATCTGCTAATATTAATGATATTTTGATCTCATTTTAACCGAGATATCCTTAATGTGTTTTAATTTAGATACCGATATCATAACATTGTTAAGTGGTATAGATAAGTTGTAATCATTCAAACTGGGTAGTTATTGTAATGTTTGAAAATACACAAATATACATTCTTTAGTCATAATATTTATATAATTTTCAAATAATTTTTACAGTTTGATCATTTCAAAGTTATAAATTTTAATCCATTTATTTTTTATAAAAGAACAAAAAAACAGAAATATTAGCTTAAAAAAACGGGCTAATTATCTCCCAATAACATAAAAATGTTTCCACATTTGATTCAATAGTGAGGCCGAACTAGTTCTGTTTTGTAATATAAAAAATATTACTGATTATTAGACCCAAGGCTTTTGCAACCAAAATTGAAACGAAAATATACAAATTGCTAGCAAGACACCAGGCAAACGATTCGCATTAATATTGATTTATTTAAACCTTTTGTTAAGGCAATTTTTTATCTATTAATTCATACAATATGTTTCCTTTTCATTTTTTTTAAATATAATTAATCAAAAAAAAAAGTCTAGTCCGCCTAAAAAAATTGCGGAAACTATAGTCCAGATGGGCGGAAGGGGGGGGGGAGTATGCGCTAAAAAAAGGGGGGGGGGGGCGGTGAGCGGAAAAAAATAATTAAAAGGGGGCGGTGAGCCGAAAAAGGTTGAGAACATATGGTTTTAATGTTTGATTGTCCTCATCGACAATATTTTCTTGGTGTTAGAAAAATGTTATGTCTATGCCACAGGAAACCTGGTCAAAGCCATTGCAATAATTTGACTAGATCTAACTGTTGCTGAATTAATCTTTACCAGGTGTCGGTTTAAAATTCATATTAGAGACTAAATTTGTAATTAAATCTGTAAACAAAAAAACTGGTAGCCTGTTATAAAAACCTTGCGCTTGAATAAATTAGATAATTCTAATCAACAAATTAAATAATTAAAATATTGTTGAATTCAGGCCTATTGGGAGTTTAGAAGAAAGTAGTGTTAAACAACACGGCCTAATTAGCTTTATTGATAAAGTAAAAGTCTTCGTGTTTGGTGTTGTGCATGATCAAGAAGTTACTGGGTGAAAATTTCCAAAAGTTTGCTCAAACTTTAAAAAGAAAGTGAAAATACGATTTGTGTAACTTACGTCTTGATCAAACGGAGCCATTTTGCTTCCCGAAGACCAAAGGTTATTTCCGGTAAAGCCACCTTTCTGCCAAAAGCCACCAGCTGGTGGAACAACCGACATGATCTGTTGGTTGTCAATGAATGTCCTGGTGGATAGATACACGTTATTTTGTTGGGTTAATCGACGGACGTAGCATTTACTAACACACACACACACACACATACAAGAAAGCACAGCTCATCTAATTTTTTGGGGGGACTTGTTATAGGCCTAATATTATAACAAATATGTAATAATGATATTAGGCCTACTAAACAAGGATTACTGACTTACAAAAGATGGTCATGTGTCCACTCTAGGCGCCACGTGTGGAATTCGTTATGCCAGTTGGCTGTGTGCCTTTAAAAAAACAAAACAAAATACAGCATTAATAATTAAATTATTATTTGAAACAAAATAATGTATAAAGAATTTTTTTTCTATGCAGCAAGGGTCGGCAACCTTATGATATTAGTGTGCCAAAATAGGATTTTTAATTTAGTCAGCGTGCCAACAGCCTAAAAGTCATTCTGCTCTTTACATGTAGAAGATATATGTAATTTTTTTTAGGGATCTTCCACGTGCCATTGAAAATTGACTTTGCGTGCTAAGTCTGTCACGGGTTCCTTAGGTTGCTGACACCTGTTATACAGGACGTGAACATATCAAAACATACTTTACTATTTATCATAACGTTAACGTAAATGTGTGTGTGTGTGTGTGTATTTTCTAGCTATGTGACGTGTATATCCTTCAACCTTGCCTAAAGTTATGATTCCTGTGAGATGCCACATTGTTATATAATTTTCTTGGAAAATATGTAAACGGTCGTCCATAAAAAACGTCCGGTCCGATTGGGGACGACTTCTTATGCTACGCAATTTTTAAAAAATCAAAAGTGACATTTTAAAATACTTATTTTCAATAATAAAGATGAAGGGCCGCAAGCTTTACTTACTTCTCACCGTGAGTTTGACCCCATCTGTTCTGGTCAGGAGATGGCCCCCAATGTAAGGTACTGGACACAGCACCAACTCCAATGTCACCGGCATTACCTGAAAAACAGCCATAGAAGTATGAGTGTTAATAAAGGCTGATAGGTTGTTGGGAATGAGAACGAGGATGATGACAAAGTAGGGCATGTTATATTATATGATGGCAATATGGGACATGACATATTATTATGGAATGAGGATTTTGTAGGACATAACATATTGAATGAAACCATTGTGGGAAATGACATACTCAATGAAACCATTGTGGGACATGACATACTGAATGAAGACATTGTGTAATGTGGGACATGACATACTGAATGAAGACATTGTGTAATGTGGGACATGACATACTGAATGAAGACATTGTGGGACATGACATACTGAATGAAGACATTGTGGGACATGACATATTGAATGAAGACATTGTAATTGTAGGACATGAAATATTGGATGATAAGATAGTGATAAATATCTTGGTAGACGAATGCCATATTAACTAATAATATTTAGTAAAATGACAGTTGATAATTTGAGTGATAACATTTTGGCAATGACTTGCCAGACAAATGAGTTAATGGAGGATGCAAAAAAAAAAAGACAAAGTGGACAGGGACAAGTTGGATGATGGCAACACTCACCCCTGGACTCCATGATGTCAATCTCACCAGATCTTGGCCAATCACCATAGTGGGCACTGTTAGGCATCATCCAGATGGCTGTGGACAATAAAAGCTATGTAGCTATGTATGTCTATGTAGCTATGTATGTCTATGTACCTATGTATGTCTATGTAGCTATGTATGTCTATGTACCTATGTATGTCTATGTTGCTATTTATATCTATGTAGCTATGTATGTCTATGTTGCTATGTACTTCAATGTAGCTTTGTGCGCTCCTGTTCTAGACTAAGTGAAGTATATTTTTGTGAAGGCTTAGTCTCACCTGGCCAGAGCCAGTCACCCCTGGGGATCTTGGCACGGACCTCCAGTGTGCCGAACCTCATCGTGTGGACGCTCCTGACTTTGCCTGACATGATTGGTGGGAGGATTTCACTTCCGCCCGTTCTTGAGCAGCCATTGTTTCCTGCCTGGGTACACTCGCCGAATAAAGCTGCGTGGAAATTTAAAACAAAAAACAAAACCATTTTAGTCAAACTTAAACACACCAGCACTTGGTTACGTATGACAATTATCATTATTTTTATATCGTGGGCATGTTTTTTTGGCGGTCTGCCCAAAGCTCCAGTGTAAGTGGAAATTCTGTCATCAATCAACCTGCCGAGCTGTCAATACCAAACAGACATATTGATATGAGATTATGTGGCATAAGTTGACAGAGAACTAAACCAACGTACATGAAAGAACTATTTAACCCACAATAATAATAATTGTTAAAAAGAGTGCGATGAGCGTGCAAAATGTAATAGTATGGAGAGTCGCGCTATTGACAAGTCTTAATGAGGCGTGAACTTTTGAACCCGAATGTTCGTGAACTTCCTGTTCTATTTTTAAACTAATAAACAAAAAAAGCATGCTATTGCTGGTGTTTGACAATTGATTTCAACCTCGACGGCCAGTTCTAGTCTTTTAGAATTATACAAAGGATACAATATTAGTTATGAGGAATCCGTTTTTAGCATCAAAAGAGAACAGGCGATAATTAATACTCAAGTGTTATTAGCGTGACGTTAAATTTTTTTTATTTGTTTACAAAATAAATGAGTCAAGAGTTGCGTTTTCTTGGTTATTGAAAAACAAAATGCGTAAATTCATAAAAACGAATAACAAAAATTCTTTTGCATTAAGCAATAAGTTTGATATTTTAAAAAGGTAATTATTCCCTTCTGACTTTCACAATACATTGTTTTGCTTTGTAAACATCTATTGGAAATGAAATAAATTTTAATCCCCAACAAATTTGAGTACAACCAGTAAAGTAGCACACAGACATTGTTTCGAAGAAAATGATCGAATAAGAACGGAAATGTTCTTGCACGTGACCTTTTATGCATGCATACGCGTTAAGACTTGTCCATACCAATGACCATCTTTATCCTTAAAAGTATATAAATGGAGATAAAAGGAAAAAAGCTATGCAAGTTTTAATTCTTCCAGAGTGGTAACTGGCAGGGAATGGGTTGCCAGAACTAATAGGGAAAACCAACAACTAGACACCGTGAAAATGCAAGAATAACTACTGACAGACGTACGATGCAATATTCTTCTGTATAGAAGGAGCGTCGATAACACACAAGAAGAAGAAGTTCAACATATTATTATACCATAATTTATGCTGTTTGAAAGTTTACTTAAAACCACAGGATCTGGTCCTGACCTTTCATGTCCATGTGTCCAGTGTGAAGAAAGTTTTCATTGAATCTTGGATCACTCACTGTAGTGATCTGAAAAAAAGAAATTGATCAAACTACAGTTTAGGCAAAAAGTGGTTTGTTTGTTTTTTTAAATTATGTATTTAGCAAAAAGGTTTATATGAAAATTTGAAAAAAAAATTCTTTAACAGTGATTAACCTATGTGCGTTACCAATTCGATAAGTGTAAGCCGTACGAAAAAGGTGTACATTTAGAGTTTTTTCCCGTGTGTTTTGACGTCACTCATGTATTTCCACTAACCTGGACGGCGGGAAAAAAAGTGTGGATAACTGACATCAAATACTGGGATACGTCTCGTATTTTCCTTTCAAAAGCCAATATTTAGGGCGGTGTAACATATTGTAGAAAGAAGAAGTATATTTCTTTTGGGGGGCACATTTGCTTAAAGTTAAAATTTAAATGTCTTTATTTGATTTCTGTGAATAGGCCTGCTATCGTCGTACTGTAGGTACTTTGGATATCGTAGTAATTTGTTGCTTTACTGTTCGATTGGCTTGTTAATATAAAATAAAGATTTTTTTTTTGTTTAACGAAATACTAAACTGTTTCTAAACTCTAAAGCTACTGAAGCCGTACATTTTTGTTAAAGACCTACCGGCATCAGATACAAATGACCATTGTGTGCGTATACATTTTTGTTGTCATTTGTGTAAACCTGGAACTCTCCGTTCTGGACATTGAACAAAGAAAAAATTTTTTTTTTTTATATTTTGGAAAATTATGAATGATTTATCTAAAACGCCACTTTCAATTATTCTAGAAAAAAAATGCATGTAAAATGTAAGATTTATTAACAACAAAAAACACAAATTTTACTAGCGATTAAAAAGAGGTAAGCAAAAACTCACAAATCCGCCAAACATCGATACTTCATGGTGCCAGTTGGCCCTGTTGAATGTGTTGAAGTCATCTCTGAAAATCACGGCCCTGATGCGTCGTGGGGAAGGGAGCTGAACGGCGCCCTGTTGAGCTGAAACAGGTTCATTTAAAAAAAACACATATAAATGATCCATTTGAAATAGTAAGAGAAGACTATACTATGTCTTATGTCAATTTGTATACGTCTTAAAAAGGAATATACCTATTTTTACTTCATGTGGTGTCGTTTCGTTCAACACGTTTCCCTTGGTATCGTAGATCAGGGCGTAGGCAGAAATCGCATCGATACCGTCCATGGGCAAATCACTTTTCTGATATTGCCAGCCCTCAGCTAAAATTGACAGTAAAAATTGTTTCAATGTAAGTAGTTTTATGAACACTACTTAAAGAAAGGTTCGTTACTTTGGTGGTACACTACCACTGGATACTAGACCACCACAATGCAAAAACATACTAGACCTAAACGGTTTAACAATATACTAGACCTACAGAATGCAACAACATACTAGACCTAGACTATTCTACTATATTCAAGACCTAAACAGTTTAACAATATACTAGACCTACAGAATGCAACAACATACTAGACCTAGACTATTCTACTATATTCAAGACCTAAACAGTTTAACAATATAGCCTACTAGACCTACAGAATGCAACAACATACTAGACCTAGACTATTCTACTATATTCTAGACCTAAACAGTTTAACAATATACTAGACCTAAAAAGGAGTTTACTTACAAATAAGGACACCGTTACCATAGTAACGTACATTCCCAATTGTGTAATAAAAAGCGACGCGTATATCTTTGGATGACGTGTAGCCTATATAGAAGAGAAAATGAGATTCATACAATCTTTAGTTTGTAATTATAATAATTTAAGATTTTAGTTTCTATAGCAGTATCGACCTCACAAAGGCATTCGAGTATAAACATAGTCCATCTTTCTCATTGTAGAATATGAGTACAACTTGCATGGCTACATGTTTAAATGCAAACGAAATTGTCACTATAGTAGTTACCTGTTTATTGGAACTACCATTATGTTATGGGTCAGAACTAAAAGAGATCAAATTCTTGTTTACCTGGGAGTGTCAGTTTCAAGACAGGTGAGTTGTATTCAATGTTTACCTGGTCGGGTAGAATCAGAGCATATCCGAGATGCACAAGTGCCAGGAACACTATAGGCCACTTCAATAAGCTCAGCATTTTTTTTTTACCTGTATTATGAAAAAAACAAACAATGGAAATGTAAAAAAAAAAGTACCCTTCGGACCAAATTGAACATAGGACCGGTGAAGCAGCGTTCACCAGTTTCTGTGGTCACGGCATACTAGGTGAATGGGTGGCCAGCGCCATGCACAGCCGCCTTTACTATACCCCAACTAAGGTCAGGTACCCATCAGAGCTATGTGGACTTAGGGACACCCTCGAGTCCCGGGAAAAAAATCCTAGCCTTCAACAGGATTCGAACCGAGGACCTTCGGTACGCCAGCCGAACGCCCTGTCGCACGACCACCGAGCCCCATAACAATGCCTTAATTATGGTGTTGCCCCCCTCCCGCCCCCCGTAAGGCATGCGTACGCAAAATCTCTTAAATCTAACCACCCCATTCACCCCTCACCGTGTACGTAATATATGTATGACCCCTTAAAGAAGACGTCAATACAAGAAATAATAACTCGAACAAAATACCATTTACTTTGTAGGACAATTATTGGTTTGTATAACAAAAACCAAATTCCCACACTGCACATACATGCTACTGATGGGGTGTTGATGAAAAAAATAACTGTATGTCTGTAATTACCTGATACTTGGGGTTTAAAATATTGGACTTGTAGTCAATCATTGGGCAACATATCATTTTGTTTATAACAGTGGGGAAAATTACACAATCTCGAAAACACTGGTTCGATTTTTTGTGAACAGAAATCAAGTTTTCATTAGAATAGAAAATATTTTTTTTTATGTCAGAAAAATGAATGTTAGCCAACAATAATAATTTTAGTCCATGCTCTATGTTTCTGACTCCTCTTTTTCTCTCTAATATCCTCTCATCTCTCTCATCACTTTCTCTCGTTTGCATTTGATCTTCTCTACACTTTCACTCTCTTTCCTCTCTTCGCTCTCTTCATTCTTCTCTCTCATACTTCTCTTTTTCATTCTTTCTCCTTTCTCTGGCTTTCTACTCTTTCCTTCTCTTCTCTCTCTCTCTTTATCTCTCAGTCACGCTTCTCTTCTCTCTTTTTTTTATTACGCCCCCCCCTTCTTTTCAATCAATCTCTATACTTCTAATCTATATTATATATCTTATCCTCTCTACTCTAGACTCTAGAGTAACTATTTCTACACAGAAGACCATTGTTTTATTATCAGTGTAAAGTACATGATTGTGGGTTGTAGACAAAGCGAGATAACTCTTCTCAGATTACTCGAATTAATTATTAGCCTACTGAGAATGAATAGAATCGATATATTACAGTTTCCCCTTACTTGTTTCTTATCCAAACAAAAAAACTTCGAAACTTACACGTGTAATGAAAAGATGGGAGGAGGGGAGTGACACCCTGTCCATGAGACCCTGTGCTCTCGTCTCCAGTGCTTTCATTGGAATTCAGTAGTGAGTCCATCGGAATTAATATTTCATAGTAGCAAATAATATCAATGCTTTATAGGTAAATAAACAGTAGAAATAACAACCTAAACAACAACAGAAACATGATTTAAAAAAACAACAACAACATTGGTCGTTACCTTAGCTGTCCAAATAAATAACTTGTCAAAATACGATCACTTCCTTTTATATAAGAGGCAGATCTTCATCGGGGATTCTCGTGTTGTTAACAGACTTCAGTGTCAATTGACTAAAGGCTGAGAAGCACCTCTCGTAGAGCCCTTGGGCATCAAATCTGCGGTCGGTGTTATTATATAAGTAGGAGTCCGAATATAAGGGGGCCCCCTCCTATTCCCCATGATGATGATTATTTACATAGCACATCCATCCATACTGTTTGATGATTAGTTATATAGCACACCCATCCATACTATTTGATGATTAGTTATATAGCACATCCATCCATACTATTTGATGATTAGCTATATAGCACATCCATCCATACTATTTGATGATTATTTATATAGCACATCCATCCATACTATTTGATGATTAGTTATATAGCACATCCATCCATACTATTTGATGATTATTTATATAACACATCCATCCATACTATTTAATGATTATTTATATAGCACATCCATCCATACTATTTGATGATTATTTATATAGCACATCCATCCATACTATTTGATGATTATTTATATAGCACATCCATCTTTACTATTTGATGATTATTCATATAGCACATCCATCCATACTATTTGATGATTATTTATATAGCACATCCATCCTTACTATTTGATGATTATTTATATAGCACATCCATCCATACTATTTGATGATTAGTTATAATAGCACATCCATCCATACTGTTTGATGATTAGTTATATAGCACATCCATCCATACTATTTGATGATTATTTATATAGCACATCCATCCTTACTATTTGATGATTATTTATATAGCACACCCATCCATACTATTTGATGATTAGTTATAATAGCACATCCATCCATACTGTTTGATGATTAGTTATATAGCACATCCATCCATACTATTTGATGATTATTTATATAGCACATCCATCCATACTATTTGATGATTATTTATATAGCACATCCATCCATACTATTTAATGATTATTTATATAGCACATCCATCCATACTATTTGATGATTATTTATATAGCACATCCATCCATACTATTTAATGATTATTTATGTAGCACATCCATCCATACTATTTGATGATTATTTATATAGCACATCCATCCATACTATTTAATGATTATTTATATAGCACATCCATCCATACTATTTGATGATTATTTATATAGCACATCCATCCATACTATTCGATGATTATTTATATAGCACATCCATCCTTACTATTTGATGATTATTTATATAGCACATCCATCCATACTATTTGATGATTAGTTATAATAGCACATCCATCCATACTGTTTGATGATTAGTTATATAGCACATCCATCCATACTATTTGATGATTATTTATATAGCACATCCATCCATACTATTTGATGATTATTTATATAGCACATCCATCCATACTATTTGATGATTATTTATATAGCACATCCATCCTTACTATTTGATGATTATTTATATAACACATCCATCCATACTATTTGATGATTAGTTATAATAGCCTATCCCTTCGTGCTATTACATTTAGCATTCTCTGCACCATGCCCTGATGCCCAAACCAAAGGTCACATTTTAATGTGACTCCACAAAGCCAACAGGGCTGGTGAGGTTTACATTTTCCGACATAGTATTATCCACTCCTTGTGGATTTGGCTTTGGGTGTATTTTTCTTAAAATTCCGTATGTGTGATCAGTTTCCAGTTTACCGGAAATCTAGGTCCGTATAATTATGTCCCCTGTTCAAGGTGCATCTTACTTCAAATTCTTGTTATTATCAAATTGTTTAAAAAAAACAGTAATTTGTATAAGTATTACCATTACAGTTTTTGTCTTTCTTTTCAGTCATCTGTATAGTTTCTTTTCATTTGTGAACAATATTAGTTTATCATTTTCATATCTCAGTTGCATAAGTATTGCTTTTACATTTCATATTTACTTTCATTATTAAAAAAAAAAGCCAAAAACTTTTAAAAACACCTTCAAATAATACTATTTAAGTATTTTTATTTTGTGTTATACCTACAAGATGCAAGATCCAGTACTACTTTTGATAAATATTTATACAGAACCAACAATAAATTAAAGAAAATACATGTTATATAAATCTGTGGGCATTGTTAACTAATATTAATTGTCTGAGAAATGACCATAGAACCATTTTTTTTCTAGAAATTAGGTCAAGGTCATTAATAAGATAAGAACTATTGCCTATACTCCGATACCTTGTGGAAAGGGGAGGGGTGAGCCTTTAAAATATTCTTATAATTTTTTTTACAATCAATCGTTGTTGTTGTTATTCATCATGCTTTCTTTAAAACAAATAGATTGTTGTGATGTAGAAAGTTTCATTTTCCAAACTAAAGTATCGTAGAAATAAATCTTATCTGACAATCTGCTCAAACCGCCCCTCCCCACCTCCACCAGCTCGTCCCCACCCCTCTACCTTTCTGTTTATTGACCACTTCCTTGATACTATACAGTAATTTACTGGCGCAGTTATCATTTATACCAATCAATACACATGGGCAGGTATAAATTACTTTAATTAATTAAAGCTCACATGGCCAACCAAAAAAAAAAGAGGTGATGTAAGAAAGAAACCCTTTTAAAATGTTCAGCACGAGCTTTTAACAGACGAGCTTTGTTGAGGTACGATAACTAGCTGAGTAGACCTACCTGTGATTCAACTAGTCAGAAAATAGAAAGTGTCGCTCCTTTGTATTGCAGACCAGTCAGACTTGAAGTCGTGAATTAGGTACTCTCTTACTGGTAGTATTTTTCTTGTTGCCAACAATTTCATCTTAAAAAGTAGTTTAATCAAAGACTATAATAAGATGTATGGCTTGCTTTAATATTTCTGCTATTTGATGACTCGATTGACTTCTTTTCGGAATTCCAGATTCCCTTTTGCACTGTACACTTCCGTTTTATTTAATCGCTATGATTTTCTCAACGGAAAATTAAAATTAAAATCGAAAGTTGTAGACAGCAGAAACATTTAGACAAACGCAGGAGAAGTAATTTAAGACAGCATTATTGCATGCGCACGGAAAACAAGAAAACCATAAAAACGAAGTTTTTATTATAGATTTATTTATCCATTTATTTGCAAACTAATTTTACCTTCATGTAATTAATAATTGATTGACTACTGCAAATGAAACGTACAGAAAAATATCTGTGTCGCAAATCTCATAAACTTTAATATCTCCTAACTCCGTATGAATTGTTCTAAAATTTAATTACATGATAGTAAACTTAGTTTGCAAATAAAGGGAGTATAATAAAAACTTCCTTTTTATGGTTTTCTTGTCTTAGAAGTTTAAATACGTTCCATCTAAATAAAAGACTATAGAGCGATTGCAATCACGTGACAAAAAGCGCGTGCTGTTTGTTTACTTTGTCTAGTGGTGATAAATGGCAGCGGTATTACTATAGTCTTACAAAAGTTATATTTTTAAATGTGATCATTTTAACAATATAACGTAAAACATATATAAAACACTGTCAAGCGATGTAAATTAACATTCAAACCTCAAATTTAAACAATTAAAAATCAATGGAAAAGGTTCCGTAAGTGCCGAAAATTTAATTTAAGATGTCGATTTGTCGAAAGTTAGCCTATTACTACTATTACTATTACTTACTATCTAAAAGTTAGTAAAAGTAAAGCATACAGCAAAATGTAGGACTATATTTCAAAAGAGCTATTGAAAAACTATAAATGCCTAAGATCTTGTTTATTTCGTGGACGGACTACTAAGGACTAGTATCACAGTTAAATATCAAGATTTATGGAAACTAATTCCTTATATTTTGCTATAAAATACACAATGTTTATTCCCCATTAATGCCATTATCGACAAGATGGCCGCTAATATTTACACAATTACGTCACCTTTAACCTAAGCCACGCCCATTGCAATCGCTCTAATCAGTCCTTGACCCAAACCTTCGGCAATTATAGGTCAGCGCCAGGGCTAGTTAGTATTATAATATATAATAATATTTCAGTTGACCGATAAGTCTTCCACCAGCCACTAGCCCTTAAGGTATAATGTGACAGCAATTAGATAGTAACTTAATCAGTTTTAATTCGTATGTACATGTTCACTTATAACTCTAATACAATACTAAGATAGATGTAAGGATAAAAACGCTCTTTCTTATTTCCTAAGCAAGAACAAAAAAGTTCTCTTTCGTCCCAAGTGGCTTCATACAAGTTAACACCATTTAAAACAATCATCAAAATGCAAGACTAGTCTCGACCACACCGGAATATAAGCTTCTGTATAGAAGGAGCGTCTGCAACTAATACAATTTGTTGGGATTTGCCCGCGGCAGGGCTCGAACACGGGCCGGTTTGTTGACAGTCCGGTGAACTAACCACTGGACCAGCCGGCCAGGTTTTTATCCCGTTGGTGCCCCTATGCTTTTCAGACTCTGACGGGTACCCGAGCTGCAGAAATTTAGAACCCAAAATGCTTGAATGAAGAGAGAGGAGTTTGAAGAAAGAACGTAATGTGGATCATCGTTAAATGAATTGTTTGGCACACGAGTTAGAAAAACCGGAAAAGTTTCACTTGGCCTACAGCTCCAACATCATGCTTTGTAAGCTTCTTTTTAATAATCTCAGCTCAGAGCATTCATCCAGCCATCCAGCACATTTACATCTGACTTCCCATGTTTTTCTATTCGACCCTTCTCCATCATTTACGTAATACCTTTGAACTGAAAGAAGATCTCAGGGCTTATAATCTTCGGATCTAAATCTATTTTATTATATAGATTTAGATATATAAAGATGGATATATATATATATATTTATATGCTTTTATTATTTAAAATTTCATTATATTGTACATATTTCATCCATTGCATGTTTGTAGGTCAACAGACATGTTAACAATCGTACTTTTGGCTTTAGTGGTCAGTTTGGCTTTATCTGACGACAATGTAGTCATCAAATATGAAGCTCCACAATTATCTCTCACATTGCTTAGTAAGATTTGTTTCGTTTTATTTCATCAGTTGTGTTATTATTAACCTGAAAATGTGTCTTTTTATTTAGTTTCTGTTAGTATTTATGTATTTATTTGTTGAAATTATATGGCCTACTAACTTCACATTGAGTTAATGTGTTTTCATGGGTCAATCAATTTCTTTTGTGTATGTTATAGTTTTATTTATTTTACAGTAGTAAGTCTTGTACCTAACACTAATTACATGATTTTATTTCATACTTTGTATAAAATCGTTTAAAAAATCCATGAAAACTATCTAGAACTAACTCCGTTTAGACCTGTTCGAGCTGTTGTTTTTTGTAATATAAATATTCCGAATCTAATATTTCAGCCAAAATCTGTTTATTATTATTTTTTTATTTAACAGCTCACGCCAGGGACATCGATCATGTTATTTTCAATTATTTCACCAAGAATGTAGTCCAAGCAGAAAGGGGGGTCTTAACAAGTAAGTCAAATATATTTAGAATAGCTTAACCCTTAATATTAATATTAATATATAGAGGCTGTTTTGTGATGTTGTTTTAGAAATTAATCCTATACCCAGTGTGCCGAGCAATTAACCTTTCAATGTAACAATGTTTTCATAATTTTGTTTGTCTGTTTTGATTTAGAAAGAAATGTAAACAAGTAAACAAATGGCCTTAAAACAATTTGTTTTCATTGTCACTTTTTCAGTTTTGCCTTTTAAAATATAAAAAAAACATTTGGTTTAGGATTCTCATTAAGGTTTTTACCTCGCAACTTTTCTGGTTATAAACCAGACAGGTTATGGTGTAAGAACTACCAACGCAGGACTTCATGTGGAAGCCCTCGTTAAAATGGTTAGTTAGGAAGGCCCTTCACCTGACCAACGTGTCTAGTTTGACGAAGCTTTGTTGAAGCCCAGGGGTACCAATAGAGGAATCTCTGACTCAGTCAATGGGAATTCTAGTCTGGTTAATAAAGTTTGGTAATTGTAATTATTTAGAAGTAGGAAATAACACCAGGAATTTACATACCATTTTTTAGATCTTAATGCCATATTAATATTAAGCCGTCAATAGTTATAAACAGAACAAACGTGTAAAAAAAAAAGCACGAACATAATGGAGGTTCAAAGGTTATGTTGATTATATGCATTTTTGTTACGTTCCGAAATGTTGTCCCGCAAAGAAAGAAGGAACAGTGGGTGGAAATACGGAGTCTATAAATTAAGAGGGATATATGTTATCCGTTGCATTAACCAATGCGCACCATAACTTTGTATGGGAAAAACAACCCTGTAAAAACCTAATTCCAAGGGCGTTGGGGTAGGTCTGAAATTGGAAAAAATATGTTGTCATCGCCTTAAAGTCTTTGTTCAATGTTTAAGATCAATGGGATAACCGGAAGTGGGTTAACTAGTCTTCCTAAGGTCCGTTCGGTCGCCAGCTAAAAACACACACACATACAAAAACGAGGTTATTATAAAGGATTTTTTAAAAGGGCCTAAGTTTAGCAGCTTTCCGTTCATTGTGCTTCGCGCAATGTCGGCAGCACTTTCACTTTATCTCTTATCCACGCCCCATCTCCAAAAATAGCAACAGCAACCAAAAAACAAGTTAATAAAACCAACGGTGGTTGACCTCATATATGGACAGCCCTTCTTTTATACCATTTTATGGGGTGTGTGTGTTTCTTTACTTCAATGGCAACAATAAAAGTCAACAATATTGCCAACGTCAATGCTCCCCCACCCACACACACACACATAAAACAAAAAAATAAGTTATCTAAGCACTCAAAAACAACAACTCCTATTTATACTTTTATGTTTAATGAAGCTGAAGGATGGCAGTTCCAGACACGTGACATCAACCTAGATGGAGCTGACCGTGTAGAGGCCTTCGCCGTCGCCTACGACGTCAGGAACAACATCCTTCTGATGACACCAAGTTCTACTCTCACCTTAAGTAAGAACGAAGAGAAAGCTCTACAGAATATAAATACAAATCATAAATTAGAATTTTAATAAATATAGAGCTATCAAAACCAATATTTATGGTGTTTTGAGAATTATAGATAGCAAGACACCATAAACTAAAACACCCCAAGAAATTATGTTGACCATATTGGACAAGGTGGTCTAGCCGCAACGCGTTCAAATTGTCATTCCGGAGGTCTCGGGGTCGAATAATGACGTGGAGCTTTATACCGCGGGTGTTCCGGAGCTTCTTTATCTCATTGACACACATTTCTGTTGTATGCCGTGGACATGGGAATTAGCGAAAGCCGCTTTATTAGACCCATGGACCTATAAACCTATAAGGCATTAAAAGGAGACTTTACTTTAAAAGCAAAAGACTATGTGTAATGAATACTGTAAACCATATAACATGTATATTATATGTAAAACAAATTGAGTTTTAAACGAATTTGTTGTTATAACCACGTTTTAAATATTTCTTGATTTGCTATTTTACAAGGTGCTCAAACGTTGAATATTTTTATTATCCAAGCAGAAAGAAAAAAAAATACTTTTTCATCTTTACTTTTCATCAAGTAGGGAATTTGTACATCACACATAAATTTCACTTCCTTTTCCTATATGTTCTTGTGTGTCTGTGTATCAGATGATAACAGCGGTATCACCAAGCTACCTGGTAGAAAGATGAGAGGTGCTGTTATCTTCAGGGATGACTTTAACTCTTTCAACACAGCAAACTGGAAATACGAAGTCTCCATGTTCGGTGGCATGGTGAGTTAAAGTTTTGAGTTGTTAAAAATATTTAAGGTTTCCCATCTCCTTGCAGATTATGAAGATCTAAATGGTCGTTGAAGGAAAGGTCATGCATTTCATTGACAGCAGCATAGAACATGATAGTGTGGCCAGAACAAAGCCCAATTAACCTGTAACTTTTAGAAAGCGGTTGTTAGGTGTGTTAGATTCTGTAAAAAAACAAAAGTCAAACTCAGTTTCCACATTCTCGGACTTGAACTCTTAAGGAAATCCAACACTTTCCATAACTATGACTTTAGTGGTCTTTTATACCTTTTATGAGTAGGCCTACTATGCCGCGTCTGCATCGGCAGACAAAGGTTCTCGATGTATTTCCATCATTGACATAAATAGTCGAACTGGTGATGTGACAGTTTATGAAAAACAACCAGGATACTAAGTTGCTGTTGACGTTATAACCATTACTTACACACTGAAAAAGATCATAGAATAATATTTGTGTTTTTTTATATACTTTTCCAGAATTGGGAATTCCAGGTCTACACCAATGACCCTAAGAATGTTTTCGCCAGAGATGGTAACTTACACCTTCAGCCTGTGAGTGATTTAAAAATCATTGAACAATCTTAGCAAATCAAATATACGACTTGATATTATTACCAACTTATACATTTTATCTATATAGACTACATAACTACGTTATGCAACGCCAAATTAATGCAATTTGCAATTGCCTTTACTTTCAGTTCCCTACAACTGATGATCCAAGATTCAATGAAAATTTCCTTCACAATGGAGTCATTGATGTAGCTCGTTAGTCTCAAATTTATACACAAAGAAAATTTACTTTAAAGTCTCATTACTGTTACATAGACCTTGTGCCTTTTAGTAAACTTTTTATCATACTAACTAACGAAAAAGACAGAAGTAAAAAAAACAAACACTCTATACACCACGTGTTTACGATTTGTGGCGAAGCATTCTTCTACAGATGGGGTAAGATTAGTTTGATAGTTTATATTATGATTGAAAGATTCCAAATTGATTTAGGGCCTAACTTTTACCGATACATCAAACAATTAGGGTACTATTAAAGCTGTGGAATACATTAAAACTTATATGGTTAATTGCATAGTTGTGATGGTAATTAATTTATACAGTCTTTAAAGTTTTAACATTTACAACTTCAGGAAAATGCTTGGCAGACGAAAAAAGAATACTTATATTTTTTAAACTTGAAAAAGAGAAAGGCATGAACACAAGCCTGTGTAGCGCCCCAGGGCAAAAGTTTCAGCGACGCCCACTTGCATACTGTAACTGCTTCATTTAATACTATATTTAGGTAATATCTGCCCCCCCCCCCCCCCAGAAGTGTAGCCCCGAGCATATGCCCACTCTGCCCCCCCCCCTATGTGAGGCTACTGCTGATGATAGTGCAGAAGCAGAGATTATTTCAAAAATTATTTCTTGCATGACTTCGGATATAAATGATTCAGTGGATACAAATATAAAACCAAACAGAGCAGCCTAGCTAAGGTGCATTAACAACAATTAAAGAATAAACAAATGTGTAGATTACAGCAACTTAAAATGAAACTATAGATGAGACAGAAACGAGATTGGATTATCAAAGAAAGCGTAGGACAAAACAATTAGAGGAAGAAACTGCAAAAGAACGAGAAAGACAATTGGAAGAAAAAAGAAAGGAAAAAACAACTAGATAAGGAACTTCAATTCATGTTTCGCATTGGCTTCGTTTAACGTAGATGACGATCGGACAATCAATAGTCACGGAATCAACAGCTTCCTAGCAGCAGGACAAGTCTACCAGAAGATGAATATGGCAGTAAATCCAACACAAAATGTTAAGGGTGAATTTAAAAGTCCACAATACGGACAGATGTACTTCTTAGATTCAGATGACGCGCCGTCACCGAGCAACTGAAACATCCACTCAATCATGAAATCAGTCAATCTCTAATTAATTAATTGGAACAAATCATTAGATCAAGCAACTCTCTTGCACAAACTTTTATGATGATGAGAGGTCAACCGTCATGCTACTGAAGAAAGACATGCACCACCGTATGTGCGGCTTATATTCACATGGCCAGAAGGCTCCGTCTAAAAAAAAATAATGCACCTTTATTCGGCGAAGTATGTGCTGTCGTTACATTAAATTCGGATCAAAGCAATCTAGATAACGAAACGGTGGTTCATAAGCGTGTCCAAAAAAAGTTTACTTTGATTTTTGAAGAATTTAGACAGCCGCGTAGAGCTTTTTACTTACCCGCTGTTTTTTTCTAAAGGGAGATTAGGCTTCTCTGTTGATATGCCTATAAAAACGCCTTATGCGAGCCGACTGCACCTTACACGCTTTGAAATGGCCCAGTACCGTATTGCTTTTCCACCCCATCTTACCAAAAATCTACATTCTCAAGCTGACTGTGTGGTTCCTGATATGCGAGAAATTAAATTCAATGCCCTGTATTTTGGAGGCCGGCTTTTTCAGCAGTATCTCGCGGATGCGTACGTTCGAGTGGAACGCGATCGTATTCAGTAGATCAAGAACAATCAAAAGAAGATATATGCTGACAAATACATAGGAGTCACCCGTTTCAAGATCTGGAAGAAAAGAATAATGCTGATATTGGTGAAAGTATTATTCTACCTTCATCGTTTCCAGGCTTGAATAGAGACTACGTCGAACACTTTGAAGATGCTATGGCTATTGTTCGCCGTTATGGTCTGCAATTTTGATTAGTCATACAGAATCTAATTGAAGATGGAGTTGTTCCACTAACAACAGCTTATCAATCGGCATTTATTAAATGATATCACCAAGTAATTGTTCTTTTGAAAGCCCTTAAAGCAGATTACAATAGATATTGTAATGAAAAAGAAAAGAGATGACTACAAAATACATTTGTAGGCCCATACCTGATTAAATATACTCCCTGTAAATAGTAAATTATATGCATGTATCTTATTGTTTACAATTTTTCTATTGTTTTAAGATCTTGGATGTTAATGATATGTATTAAATATTCTAACAATATTATTAATTTCAGCCTATAAAGACCGATCTCAGATCGGTCACCCCGATATTATATGCATTAAAATACATCGTTTTAAATTATTATTATTTATTAGGTTCATTTATTTTACAACAAAAAAAAATTAATGTTTTCCTCAATTATTTCCTCGCGCCAGGACGTCCCGCGCCAAAACGGCTCGCGCCAAAACGTCCCGCGCCAAAACGGCAGCGCCAAAAACGTCACGTACCGAAAAAAAAACACCATTGTTTCCACACACAGGTTTGTGGGGCTACTGTACCAACAATGGTAACTATGGCTGCTCTAGAGAAGGTAAATATGGACTTCTGCCACCCATCATGTCCGGCAAGGTCATGAGCATTCCAACATTGAGATACGGCATTGTTGAGATCAGAGCCAGGATTCCTAAAGGAGATTGGATTTTAGGTAAGAACCATTGTATTTTGATTTGATTTTTAATTTATAGTTTTTGTTTTTGTATTATTATTCAAATATCGATTCTCTATTCATACCGGGGAAAAAAAGATCTATTGAATATTAAGATAAACCTCGAAAAGCCGCCCTTTAAACGTTCAAATTATATAATTCGATCTTGCTGCTTATGCCGCTCGTTTACGTGCTGTCTGATGTGTCAGCCTTCTGTATCGTAGGACGACAAAGTCATTCAAACCTTAATACTCAACAAATAATTCTAGAACGAAACAAAATTTAGAAACTGATTATTTATTCATTACATAAGGGAGCTTTTAGAATTTCAGATTTATTTTGCTTATTTCCTGGTTAAATGTTCACAGCCATTTGGATGATGCCCAAAGACAGTGCCTATGGAGGCTGGCCTCGTTCTGGTGAGATCGACATAATGGAGTCTAGAGGTGAGATTTTAATTCACACTTTAGTTTTCTTCTCCTGGATCAATGGCTGCATTATGGTAGACTGGGATAGGAAGATGTGATCGGCCATACAAGATGTAAAAGTACCAGAACACACCATTAAACAACCACATATCACCAAAACAAACATAAGACCACTAAATAACTTGCTTCATCACATATACTAATCCACTTACACATTGAGTTTAAAAAATTTACTCGTTCAATTTTTTACTCTAACAATAATAATAATTGAGCACTTCTTAAGGCCGTTGTCTTATGTTTAACCTGCACATTTTATCCAGGTAACGACGTACCTATTGGAGTTGGTACAGTCAGTAGTACACTTCACTGGGGCCCTGCATGGGACAACAATAAATATTCTCTAACCACTGGAGAACAGTGAGTAAATTTTGTCTAGAGAAAAAAAGCAGTAGGCCTACTGGCGTATTTATTTTATTTGTCAAATAACATAGATGGTAAAGATAGGTGCATGTGGCTAGTAGGAACAAAAACGGTTCAGAAACCAAGAATTGATACTTTCCAATATATAAGCTTATATATTACTTTACTTTTGCATATTTCTTTCAAAATTCACAAACTTTTAAATATATAAAACTCTTAGCTTTGTAATTTAAAGCACATTTTTTACAATCAATATTGAAACGCATTATTATGTCATTATATTTATAGTTTCATCATAAATTTAAAAAAAATAATACTTCTTTTATTCAATTATGCTATGCGAATTACTTATATAATTAAATTACCAAAAATTTTCTTTTCATCAAACTCTATATCTAACAATTTTATTCACGTGATTTCGTTTGTTGTGTTTCTTATTTAGAACTAAAAGGCGCAAGTAGCTTAACTATCAGCAACGATAACAACGCAGATTTACTAAAAATATTCACATTATTATATGCTGACGACACAACAATCCTAGCTAAAACCGCAAAAGAATTACAGAAAAACTTAAATATTTACAGTAACTATTGCAAGGAGAACCACTTAAACATAAATGAAGATAAGACAAAAATAATGATATTCGGTAGAAAGGGGAGGGTAGGAAATCAGAAATTTGTACTAAATAATAATATAATAGAAATAGTTTCTAAATTTAAATACCTGGGAATAATCTTCTCAGCTAACGGTTCTTTCTCAGAACACAGGAAATATTGTAAGATGAAAGGTACTAATGCTATGTTCAATCTTCTCAGAAAATGCCATACACTAAGCTTGCCCATAGATAGTCAAATTGATCTATTTGATCAAACAGTACTACCTATACTAACCTACGGTTGCGAACTATGGGGTATGGAAAATTGTGACATTTTAGAAAATGTTAGACTAAGATATTTTAAGATGATTTTAAAATTGAACACAAAAACACCAAATTATGTAGTACTAGGCGAAACAGGCAAACTCTATATAAGATCATTTATTAAAAAAAGAATGTTACACTTCTGGATCAAAATAGCGACCGGCAAAGAAAGCAGGATTTCTAAAATAATTTATAACATTTTACTTAAAGAGCACCTGGTTGAAAAATGCAAATGGTCCGCCAATATAAAGTTACAATTGGAACAACTAGGATTAGGATATATTTGGTTAGAACAAGATATAATAGACACTAAACTTTCAAAATCAATAATTAACTTACGTATAAATGATCAAAGTAAACAAGAACTTTATGAGAGTATGCAAATAAGCAATAAAGGTAAATTATATAGCGCTCTAAAATATAAATCTGACTGGGAAAATACTCCACCCTTTTTAAATAAATTACATCTGAAAGAAGCTATCTATATACTAAAAATACGAACAAGTAACAATAATTTCCCTGTTGAACTGGGTCGCCACTCCAGAATAGATTATAATTTAAGATTATGTCCCTTTTGCTTAAAAGATATAGGAGATGGATTTCACTATTTACTCCAATGTGTGCACTTCAATGCCCAACGAAAAATGTATCTAAAAAAATACTACTATAACAGACCTAATGTAGAAAAAATGTCGGAACTGCTTAATTCTAGCTCTCTAAAAGAACTTAAAAAACTAAGCATATTTTCAAAAATATTAGTATCTGCTTTTAAAAAAATGAGAAAAAGGTTAGAAATGTTTAAGTATTTTAACTTGCTGGTTTGTCACTATGATATTGAGAGATAGTCGTAGAAGAAATGTAATATACTAAGCCGCAAGAAAAATTGTGAATGATTTCTTAAATGTTTGTTCTCACTATGTTAATGCCGTGCAGGTCTAATGAAAGTGATTTACCTGTATGTCTATGTTAGTAAATTAAGTTGTTGTTTTTTTGTTTTTTTTTTTTGTTTTTTTTTCTTTGTTAGTTTTTTCCCCCAAAAAATTGTGTTATAAACTAAATTATCCCCCCTGAATTTTCTTTTAGGATACCTTTAATTAATAAATTTTTTATTACTTTCATTTTATTACTAATATTGGTTTTACTATTATTGTTCAATTTATTATTCACAAATGCTATAATTTTCTTATGTTTTTGACTATGCCTTTATTGTACCTATGTACTATGTGGCAAAATAAATATTGTTATTGTTATTATTGTTATTATTGTTAGACGTGCAAACTCATGGCACGATGCTTACCACACATGGAAACTTGAATGGACACCTGACCATTTGAGGTAGTAACAGTAACAGGGCCAGTTCGTCCATATAGGAAACCTAGGCGACTGCCTAGGGTTTAAAAAAAATTGGGGGGAAGGGAGCACATAATTGAGTTGTTATTTAAATTTTGGGATTAAAAAATATACACTCAAATTTTTTTAATATTTTTGCGCGCTACTAGCAAAGTCCGACGAATTACTAGGTAATGAAAGGCGAAGTGTATTTTATTTAAATTGTCTTAGAACATAGGAAGTATGCCCTAACTTTAATGAGGGCGCAGAATTTGTTTTCGCCTAGGGCGTCAAAAAGCCTAGAGCCGGTCCTGGGTAAGTACATAGATGACCTTTTGATGTAAGTACCGTTAGCTGTTAGAACATACCTGAATATTTAGTTTGAGCTCCATCCTGAATATATATTATATAAGGTGCAAATAAATAGCTAACCATTCGATGTTAGAGCACACTTTAATAATATTTAAATTTAGTACCTCTTGAAAATATACGATGTAATTATATAGCTGACCATTTGCTATGAGTACTCACGTATGCTTAGTTGAGTAAAGTGTTACAAAGCTGAAAACATTTACTATTTAAAACTTTAAACATGCAATTTCTGGTATTAACCTTTTTTCACTGTTTTAAATCTTTGAAAAGTTGAATTTATATTTAGATACATTAAAATTTCAAGTCAAGTTTTTATTACTTACCAAAACTTTCTTTTAAACTAGACTTCGATGTGGTAGTCTATGTGTTCTATTAACAACATACAATAATACAAAGGTATTGTGTAGCCAACCCAACACGACAAACTGAGATTGCCCATCATGGGTTAGTTAACTAGAAGATGCTCTCTATGCCTACATAACCGAGAAATAATTCTGGCCATAATTTTTCGTTTAAATCTGTATTAGTCTATAAGATTTGACCCAACAAATCTATATAAATAATCATTATTATTCTTATTGTCAGTATCAGAATTGAAACAAAAAAATATAATGCCGAGGACCCCTAATGATACAAGAAGCTCTTGACATATAATGCCAAAGACCCATAATGATACAAGAAGCTCTTGGCATATAATGCCAAAGACCCCTATTGATACAAGAAGCTCTTGACATATAATGCCAAAGACCCCCTAATGATACAAGAATCTCTTGACATATAATGCGAAATGTATTTTCCTCGTGACCTTTTGCAGCACTTTTGTGGATAACCAAAGAATTATGGAAGTGACCCCTGGTGCTGGATTCTGGCAGAAGGGAGGATTCTCTGGTCCAAATATCTGGGCAGGTGGAGAGAGAATGGCGCCTTTTGATAAAGATGTAAGACTTGTTTGTTTGTTTTTTAATACCATATAATATAGGTTGTTTTATGTTGGTTTTTGTTTTAGTGAAGTTGGTGCACATTTTTGTCTAGACTATAGTCAGTGGCCTTAGCCACTTTTCAAGACAAGGATGTAGAAAGGTAGACTTTATGTATCGTCACGTTATTCGTACCCAAATCTGTTCAGATAGACATCATGGTATATTACTTTACAAAATCATTTTAAAACTTTGTCATTTTCAATTAGAGCTTTTTTCTTTTGGTGTATCCAAACAATTTTGTAGACGTATCTACAGTATTGTAGCCGTCTTCTTGCATAAAAAAAAACAGCTCTATGGAGGCATATGTTTTTGTTGATGCGCATTGGGCTTACAATGTTTGGTGGCAGCGCAATATGAATAAACTTATTATTATAATTATTGTCCCTTCAAGGCACGGTGAAACGTGATTTTTGTAAAATGAGAACATCGGGGCCATCTCCGGGGAGGGGGTGGACTATTTCCCCATACGCTGGCCGCATGGTTGACTTTCCGAAGATTATACTTTTAAAATCACCGACAGTTTTGAGGCCAATGGTGTCGGGGCGAGAAAATTTTAGGAACCTGTTCTACTTATTTATTCAATTATCTTCGTGCAGTCTTACAACAGGCTGCTGAGTAGACTACATTCTAATCCAAACCTTCTTTTGAAAATGTCCTCAGTTTTACATGATATTCAATGTGGCTGTGGGTGGAACCAATGGCTTCTTCCCCGACAACTACAACTGGGGCAAGAGGAAGCCATGGGCCAACAACTCTCCACGCGCTGCTGAAGACTTCTGGAATGCACGTAACGAGTGGCGTCCAACCTGGCAAGGGGAAAAAGCTGGAATGTTAATAGATTGGGTCGAGTTTAGGAGCTTGTAAACTTGTAGTGCTTTGCTTTCATTGAGGGGCAATCAGCTATCACAAATAAAATTATTAACATTTTCACATGGCTTATTAAATTGTTTATCGTTTTATTTCAATGAGTGTATTGTGTGTACCGGTATAATATATATAACTGTTATTACGAAAGCCCTTTTCTTTATAAGAAATCCTTAAGTTGAGTTATCCATTCATATTACAAAGGCGTTATATCAGTGGTCATCTATGCACTGTCATATATGCCGCAATAGATAAGTTTATTATATCACTGGTCAAGTTGCTTGATATGCTTTTCAAGGTTCACAGTCATTTCATCCTCAGTCAATTCATCCCAGTCACCTCATCCCGGTCACTTCATCCTCGAGTCACTTCATCCCCAGTCACTTCATCCGCAGACAATTAATCTTAAATCACTTTATCCTCAGACAATTAATCCTAAAAATGCAATTTTCGGTATAGAATTATTAAATCAGATCGAAATATAAATCATAACAAACACAAAAAAAAGCTAATAGTTCGACATATTCAATTTTTTATTTTGTTATTAAGAGGTCAAGGGGATAACATTTCGTCGTCGTCCATTTTCGCGTTATGTGGACTAATTTATTGGACTAATTTATTGGACTAATTTATTGGACATTATTCTACAAGTTGTTTCTTTTTTTGACAACATGTTCTTTTTTCTTTCCCTTTTCCACCTGGATTTAAAAAAAAAACAAAAAAAAACAATGAAAATGGAAAATCCAAAAGTGTAAACATGCAGAAGTAAAAAGTCCCGTGTATACATTCAGCGGGTAAAATCAGGACTTGTCTGTCTGTCTGCCGTCCGAACCAATCACTTAATTTAGGAGGGATTTAATCGTTAGTCACAAATTGTCGATCCGTATTGTCTGTCTAATTTAATCAACAACATTGTCGCTTCAAAGACATAGATCCATTGGACAACTTGAGTCTGAGTAAGAGTGGTGTCCTATTTCTATCCACCGTCCTATTTATCCGTCGTGCTTTTTATCATCAAAGCGAACCCGGCGCACGGCCGTATCAAACAAAGATAGAGACGACAGCGAGTTACCGGTAGCACCTGGCCAAGTTAAATAAACATTGTCGAGCAATCAAGCCAGGGGGCAATACCGAGATAAACGACGACGAAACTTTATCCCCTTGACCTCTTAATAACAAAATAAAAAAATTGAATGTCGAACTATTATATTGTCCGGTTATTTAACTGGGAAAAACCGAAGACCCGATTAGCTGGGAAAAAACAACGACCTTGGCCTATGAAATATTTTCTATCCTTTCTACTGCAATTCTTATGAACGATTAGGATCAATTTAATTATTGTACAATGTATAAATTTACGTTTCGTAACACTCTATAGGCCTATTGTAGGACTAACATTCTTAAGATCTGTAAAGACTCAAGTATGATGGCTGTGAGACATCGTCTGAGAGTCAAACTATCCCTTCCCCCCCCCCCCCCCCGACTTGAGGTTTCTCTCTTAGAGTCGGACTTAGAGCCGGATTTAAGATAACCAGTAACCAATAACCAATCATCTTAGTTCCATCCTCTGTCCGAGGCTAGCCGCAATGGTGGCCATATGTAGGACGGTTGCATGGCTTGCAAATTAGGTCCACTTGCTTCGTCCGTCCACTACTTCAGATGTACAACTGTGCGACCCATATAGTCCTTAGGTGCATGTCTCATATACCTGTAATTTAGTCTAAAGGTGCACCGGCCGGTACTGAGATGTCTCCGACTGGAGCGAGCACATTTCCTCAAGATGGGCTTTGAACTTTTAAGTTGATTAAGTATTTGACCCTTACCCTTTGTGACGTCATATCCCAACCACAACTTTAACAAGTTATAAGTAATAACTAAGTTATAAGGCTATGTGGGGGCTATAGCTAAGCTATATATAAGTTACTATAAAAATAAAAGTATAAGTATTAGTACCGTAATACGGCGTATTAATAGTATTAGTATTATAAATTATAAGTCAATATTCAATATTAACTAATATATAATATTATTAAACAAATATTATTAATATATTTTGGTTTAATATAATAAGTTAAAGTTAAGGCCTAACTACTAAAGTTAATTTAAGTTAAGGGGGCGTCCATTAATTACGTCAACAATTTTTAGGCGATTTTTACCTCCCCCCCCCCCTCCCCCTTGTCAACAACTGTCAAACTTTCAGAGACCCCCCCCCCCCTATATAATTACGTCAACAATTGGTTACCCCCCCCCTAAAACTAGTAACACAATTTTAGATGCTTGCTTTTTTGTTTAAAATAGATTTAAAACGGAAAGGTCTATACTATAGGCTAATTAATTGTAATACATTTTAAAACTTAATAAAAAGATTTCTAATTGACTATAATTCTCATATGTTTACTATTGTTCTTTTCATATACATATTTAATCGTGTCTAATTCTACGTTTCACTCAAATAGCTTTTGGTACAATGTTAATTGTCAAATAGTTTAGGGGGAAATTGTACACCAGTTGTAAATTAGCCTTCTATTTTAACTAGGGACGTTAACCGAAAACCGGAATACCAGATTCCGGTTTTGAAACCGAACACCGGTTTTGATTTTCAAAACTGGATTTCGGTTTCTTGGTCGGGAGGTAGGCCTAATCATTATTTCAAGTAGCACAGCCTTTTTTGTTTGGTATCTTTTTATGTTTTTTTTGCGGGCAAAAACTAGAAAAAAAAAAGGATGCGCAAAATTTTAGTGAGGAAATTCATAAGGTATGATATCACCACTAATAAATAGGGTCCTAGGCTTAATGTTGGATTCACACAAAACAATTCTTTAAATGCCTTACTAACACTATTTAGTATTAGATAATGTGTTTATTATTTTCCAAATACCAACTATGGCTTGCGATAAAAACAACATCAAACCAAATCAAATCAAATGTCTTTAACGATGGCTCGTTGTAAACTATGTTCCCAACAGATAACTATGGACAAGAGACAGACCTGGAAACCACTGTGCAATTCACCATAGCTATAGGCCTTGTAGTTTGAACCCCTCCATTAATCAAATATTGAGAACGAAGAAGAAGAAGACCTAATTTTAATGTTTCACCTATTATAACGTAGTGAGCAAAAATATATTCATTTATATATCAGAATTAGGGCTGTTAAAAGGAAATAAGGTAGGCTAAGTATTTCATACTTCATGGGGTGGACCAAGAATTATTTTTCTGAAGGAAATATTTTTTTTAAATAACCATGTTGGATTCACAGAATTCACTTCATTCAATGCTTTGCAAACATTAGTTATAGTCTCGGCGAGGACATATTATTGTTTTTAATTCTATTGTCAATCCCAGCCCTCACTTATATGGCTTATAAAATATACCGAACGCCAGACTCTGGCGCCTAGCCTAATTTAGATGTAGCCTGCTGAGCGGCAAACAAAACAACTGGTTTTCTGAACGTTCTCTGCAGTTTGTTGGTGTGTTTGTGTTCCTTTTGTTATTCCAGCCACCATGCCTCTCTAGACTAAGGTTGACAGACGTCCGGCAAAATGAGAACATGTCCTCCTATTTAGACTCTTGTCCTCCGTCCGGCAGGCAAAGCACAATACCTTTAAAATGTCCAGCTTTTGTAATATTTTATGTTTGGTAGGCATAAGGACAAATAAATTGTAAAATTACTATTAACATGTTAAGAATAGGACTATAATTAATAAAAACAGGTAGGTGATCATTTGTACAAGAAAAGAATTATCCGTTTTTTTAGAAGACTCGTGCATGAGCTTTAAAGTTACCCAACCAAATGCAAGCTGCCTTTCAGCCTACATTGAATTTATATGTTATTTTTTACAAAACTGTTTCTTGCTCAGTTTACCAATACACATTTAAACTTAGTGGCAGCTCTTGTAATAAAACTATAATGATTGCGGGCTAAATGCAAAACTATGCAATTAAACCACAATGTCCTTCTTTTTGTCTGTCGGTGTCCTCCTTTTGACACCCATGTGTCTGGCAACCCTACGCTAGACAGCGAAGGTGAGGTTTTCTATAATTGGTCAGTCACTTTGCCTTGCTAACAATTGCATTAGTTTCCACCCATACATATATCTCTAAACTAGCAAGATGGACACAAAAAGAACATATCAAATGTAGTTTCCATAATTGATATATTTGTATTTACGTAAAACTATGTTGTTAATGTTATCTATATAAGTTTAACAGGACAAATGTAGAATTTAGTATTAAATTTGCATCATTATTTACTTAATAAAAAGTAACATTGTTGACGTCAACTTTTCTTGACCTCCCCCCTCCCCCATGTCAACAATTGACAAACTTTTTCAGACCCCCCTCCCCCCTATTTTGTTGACGTAATTAATGGACGTCCCCTAAGCTCGTACTTAGGCCTACTAGTTAGTAGTACTATTTTACTAGGCCTATAAGACTTATTATGATAGATTAGTAGGTAATGCCAATAGACTATTGCTTTTTAACCAATAGGCCTACTAATAATAATGAAAACAGTCAACATAATTTTTTTTATAAATTAAAAAAAAATATCTTATTCTTATCCCAAAAGTACTGAAAATCTAGAAATCCGCGATAATTTATTTTTTTTATCATTATTTAGTATATAGGAATATAGGCAAGTGATTTGTGGTTTGGAAACTGTCTATTGATACTTCGACTGAATAGCTTACATCTCTGCCTACTGTCTATAGTCAGATACAACAATATTAGCCAGACACAGTATCCAGTGCCCTCACATGAGGGACAGAGGTGGCATATACCCGGGGACGACACTTCTAGGGGTGGCAAATATAGTCTAAATATAGCACTAAACAAAGCAGTTACAGAATGCAAAGGGGGCGTCGCCCATCTTTTGTACCATGTTTCAAAGACATTCTGGACTCTTAATTTTAAGATTTCTTTATCGAATTTCCCTGACAGAGAGCATGGCATCTAGCCTACTACAGTGGCGTAACTAGGGTCACCTGCGCCAGGGGACATGACACAAAGTCGGCGCCCCTTCTCGGACTGACAAAGTCTGGGGGCTCATTGAGCCCACAAGAAAATGTTGAAATTGTACGGTTTATATGGTTCATTTTTGAAGCATCTGGTATTTTAATGAACTAGAATACAGATTAATAATTCTCTATATGATTGTAAACAATTTATTTGAAAAAAAAATATACTCTACAAATTAATCTAGACCAGGTGTCGGCAACCTTTTGCTAACAGTGTGCCAAACTAGGATTTCTAAATCATTCAGCGTGTCAACAGCCTAATAGTCAACCTGCTCTTTTATACTTGTTTTATTATTGTTTATAAGACAATTAATTTAACTCCGTAGCAAGACCAAGGCCAAAAGCAAAGTAAAACTACAGAGAAAATTGTTAAAAAGCGTTTTATATTTAATAAATTAAATAACATGTTTGTGATTATCATCCTTTTTATATTATTTATACCAAATACAATATTTTGTTACCAAACTTTCATATTTATGGTAACTATATTGTAAACATTATCATTTGGTTTATCAAGATAAGGATCTAGAACAGTGGTTCCCAAACTTTTGTAGGCCGCGACCCCTTATCATGCTTTGGCGAACCCCCGCCCCCCCCCCCCCCCCCCAAAAAAAAAAAAAAAATTTAATAATTTTGTTTCTAGTTTATTACTGCAATTTGCGACTGCTATGAATTGTAATGTAAATATCTAATATGCAGGATGTATTTTTATTGTTACAAATTGGACCTAATTAAATCATAGCGATTAATCATTTAAAAATAAAGAAAACATAAAAACAAATGTAATTAAATATTGCAAGATACCGGTATAGGCTTAGGCCTATATTTCTAATTACAACACGAACTTCAGCTATTGTGATGGTTGACATTGCGTATGTCTCATCGGTTCAGAAATTCTTGGGACAGTCTTTGCAAGAGCACAACTAAGCAGTTCACCTCCAACAATAAGTCTACTGTGTTTAGACTTGATAACCAACAAGGTGGAAAAGCATGTTTACTAAGAATACTAAGATATTTTGTTGGAAATGAAAGAAAATGGTGCAACACAATCTCAGTCAAAATAGTTTATGACTGCAAACATTTGATTCAGAATTTTGTACCTGGCATTATAGAGAAATCAGTTCTCTATGCATCGTTGTTAATACGCTCAATGAACTTTGTGCTTTCTCAGGAATATCCTAAACTTTGAATGTGAATGGGCTTCTGGTATGTACATAGATATGGGGTGTCAGGTAGATTGGAAAGTATCATGAAATTTCGTCTGCAAGCATGCGAAAGTGTTATTTCACAGAATTTATCATCGTAATCCTTTTGTCATGTTTTGTCATGTTTTTCAAAGAAAGCAGATAAAGTAGATCAGGAGCCGCGTGAGAAAAAAAAGTGCCGGTTGGATCCCACTTTTCAACACTAGTCAAATCTAGATGATTTATTTGCATTACATACGTATATAGAAATCAGGAGTTTTTTAAAAGGTTAGTGGACCATTTTTTGAAACTGCCATAAGAATTACCATTAGAATGTAATCATATCATTCACAACCTTACAAGCCTATTCACAAACTTTAATCAAGTACAGTTTTTTATTTAAATTAATGTAACTTTTCCTAAACTTCAGCATTGATCTTACAAATAATAATACAAAGATAAACTCGTATGGGCCGCGGCGCAGCGCAATAACTACACACACACACACACACACACACACACACACACACACACACACACACACACACACACACACACACACACACAAACACACACAAACACACGCCCTCTTCGTGGGGCCTGAAGTAGTCAGCATATACATTTCATTTTCATCAAATTTTTTAATGCAAAATCTAAATTTCATTTGGAATGATCGGATCTTTTTAGATAAATTAAGGCATGTTATATTTTCCTCCTTGCAGTGAGAAATTTAACTCATTCAAGACGACAATGATGTCAACCAAGTTATTGTCTGCAGTACACTTCTATCACCGAAAAGTGCTTCAAAGAGCAGTTTTGCTTTCTGATATAAAATATATAAAAAAAACTAGTTCACCATGAAGCTACAAAAACAAGTTTTAATTTCTCTCGACAATCATCTCACAAGTGTGAAATAACTAGCATTGTTCGGAGCAATCATACTCGTTGCACAATTGCGAAAACAGTCGACTGTTTAAAGATCTTGTTTTTACAAAAGGGCACACCTTATGACGCTTTATATTACTTCTTTTAACTGGTGTGACAATGTCTTTGTTGCTAATATTTGTCCATATATCATAAAGTGAGCTCCGATTACTTTTGGTCACTAATTATTTTGAAATCCAGGCCGAACAGAATCTACACTAAATTCCAAAATATTCATGAAGTGTCGATCGTTTTATCGCCAGTACTACTGCTTTTAACACAATGGCTGCTTTTAACAGTGAAGAGGCTTTTTAACACAACTCTCTACACACGTGTTACTGGTCCGCATATGTGCATTATGGTGCCGACCTTGTCACATACACCTGTATTGATGTCATTATGCCTAGTAACCTACACGTAGTATACGGATGTATCTGCATGTCGTGGAATCGCTTGGAGACGGAAAGATGAACTGTGTTTCGGCTCCTAGGACCATCAAAAACATACGTTTTACGAAGGTCTTTGGCGACCCCCGCGAAATGGTCATACGACCCCCAAGGGGGTCGCGCCCCCCAGTTTGGGAACCACTGATCTAGAAACTGATAGATTATATTTTGTTCTGTTTAACTAAAGGTTTTTCTTAATATCTTACAGTTATAGCCAAATCGTACATAAGACATTATTATTAAACTGTATGGATACGTAGTAATCATACTAACTGGGTAGTTAATGTAATGTTTAAAAAACGTTGCATATAATTTTTTAATTATATAATATTTATATCATTTTTAACGACTTTTTACAGTTTGGTCTCCTAAAGTTAAGTTGCAGATCAATTACTTTTTATAATAATAAAAAAAACTACAACATAAAAACTAGAAATTTGAGCGCAAATAATATGGGCTAATTACCTCCCTTTAATTAAAATAAAGTTTCTTATTTGATTCAATAGTGATGCAAAACAAATTATGTTTTGTAAAATAAATAAATAATTTTGACTAATTATTTTTTCTTTATATAAATCAGGCATTAAGGTATTCATTACAAGATTTAATTATTAGAGGTATAAAATTAATTTACAGTAAACAGTTGCAAATAAACATTTCCTGCATTAATTGTTTGTTCATTTAACTTAAAGGAGTTTATCTTTTAATTAAACATTAATAATTACAACAATTGCATAATGTAATGTTATTCAAAAGTCTCTTATATTTATTAAATTGATAATATAAAATTTGTTTTATAATTACTTATATTTATGTTAAATTATAGAAGATGAGCATAAAAACTCTTAATAATGTAATTAGTCTGTATCAGTAATTAATGAGTGATTGCTAATTTATAATGGCAGATACATATTTAGTCATTTCTGTGTTTCTGACTAGTGTATTGTAAAAGACTTCTTTGAATTCTAAACACAGCTTTCATGTGCAATAAATACTGTTCACACGTGTAAGTTGAAAGTAGAGCGAATGCCTGTCAGTTGTGACTTTCCTAAGTAGCTTCCATTCAGATTATCCAGCAAATTGGCACATTTCAATGTCCATTTTTTAAATGTTTAAAATTCAACTAGCTGCGTTTTAAAATCTCCAAAATCCCTCCAGTTAATTTAAGAAAAAAGACATCTACATCTAAGAAGGTTGTAGTAAGATCAAGCCAGTTAGGCTTGCTGAGGTATGAAAAAATGAGTCCATGAATTTGAAAGTCTTGTCTTTGTTTAGAAAGCTCCGCTTTGAGTGCTTCAATGTACTACTGAAAAAGCCCATCTATATATCTAAATATATGCCTTTATAAAGGAGCGTACATAGAGTTAAATGTTTTGAAATTGATTTCACTCAAGATATATGCAAATCCATTCCAATGATCTAACATTTCAAGTGCTGTTTGACCCCGTCCTTGTAAATGCGTTCAACTCACTGAAATGTGTATAACTGTCATTCAGAAACATTGGCTTCAACAGTCAGTTTTCCTCATTAAGAACCGGAAAATGTTGTTGTTTTTATCAATAAAAAAAACTCGCGGAGGCCTCTCGCGTGCCATTGAAAATCGCTCTGCGTGCCAATGCCTTAGGTTGCCGACCACTAATCTAGAATATACATGACTGGAATAGACATAGTCTACAATAACTCTTTCAAGGCTTGCTGCGTCTTTGAAATGTATCCGAACAAAACCTAAATATGATTCTTTGATGGTTACTTTTTTAGTTTAAAAATCCACATCTACAAATCTGATGACTTGAGAAAGCTGTTCCCGGTGTCCTAGATCAGAGGTTGAGTCAAGTAAGATACCGTACAATCCTATATTCGACTCGAAATTATCCAACCTATATAATTGTTAAAACCAGATGCCACTTTCAGTATATGAAGAATAATATTTGAACCCGAACTGATCTTTGTTTTAAAAAAAAACGCCATCAGCAATCCTACATTGTGGCTGTGTCATTTGTTGAATGAGTAGAATGGCGCCCATTAATGCTCAATTGGGGCGCCAAAATCATGCATGCCAACTGGTTTGTAATAAAGATATTTGTGGCGCTCCAAAATTCAATCTTGCAAACGTATTTGGGATACATTAGTTAACATCAAAATCAAATTGAATAATTAGTTTTAATACTCATTTTGGCGCCCCTTAACGTGGCGCCCGGGGACATATGTCCCCCCTGCCCCCCCCCCTAGCTACGCCACTGGCCTACTAGATCTATATTTATCAGACATAGCCTAATCAGATATATGGCCCTAACCTACATAAAGAACACTGCTTATTGTCAGAAATTTCGCTATAAGTATTGCTTTTACATTTCATATTTACTTTCATTGAAAAAAATAGGCCACAAACTTTGGAAAACACTTTCAAATAAAACTAATACAGTATAAGTATTTGTGTTATACCTACAAGATGCAAGATCAAGTACATATTTCTGATAAATATTTATAAAGAACCAACAATAAATTAAACGAAATACATGTAATATAAATATATGGGCATTGTTAATTAATATTAAATGTTTTGAGAAATGACAATAGAACTATTATTTTTTTTCTAGAAATTAGATCATGATCATTAATAAGATAAGAACTATTGCCTATACTCCGATACCTTGTTGAAAGGGGGTGAGCCTTTAAAATATTGTTTACCGTCTAGATTGAAGTAATTCATTTGTCTTATCTCACTATATGTATTTACTCTATAGTGGTTTACTTCTTATAATTTTTTTAGCATCAATTGTTGTTGTTATTATTCATCATGCTTTCTTTAAAACAAATACATTGTTGTGATGTCGAAAGTTTCATTTTCCAAACTAAGGTACCGTAGAAATAAATCTTATCTGACAAACTGCTCAAACCGCCCCACCCCCACCTCCACCAGCTCGTTCCCACCCCTCTACCTTTCTGTTTATTGAACACTTCCTTGATACTATACAATAATTTACTGGCGCAGTTATCATTTATACCAATCAATACACATGGTCACGTATAATTTAACGTCATTAATCAAAGCTCAAATGGCCACACACAAAAAAATAGACGTGCGGTAAGAAAGAAACCCTTTTAAAATGTTAAGCACGAGCTTTAAACAGACGAGCTTTGTCAAGTGCTCGATAACTAGCTGAGTAGGCCTACCTGTGATTCAACTAGTCAGAAAACAGAAAATGTCGCTCCTTTGGATTACATAATTTTCAGACTGGATGTCGTGAGTCGTGAACTAGCTTCTCTCTTGCTGGTAGTATTTTTCTTGTGGTTAATAATTTCATCTTTAAAAGTAGTCTAATCAAATAGTTTTGGTTTTTTTTTGGTGCGGTACTTTCTATATATGGGATACGGTAGCCGAGCGGCATTGCGTTCGACTGGCAATCCGAAGGTCCTGGGTTCGAATCCTGGTGGAGGCTAGGATTTTCTCCCAGGATTCGAGGGTGTCCCCGAGTCTACCCAGCTCTGATGGGAACCTGACATTAGTTGGGGTAAAGTAAAGGCGGCTGGGCATTGTGCTGGCAACACATCCTCTAGTATGGCGAGGCCGCTGCTTCACCGGCCCTATGGTCACTTTGGTCCGAAGGGTACTTCAGTTACTTTCTATATAGGCTAGTGCCGTCTGCTCAATATTGACATCTGATCATTATTGACATTCGATCGTTTTGTCGTCTGATCGTTTTAGTCGTCTGCTCACTTTTGGCGCCATATCATTTTTGCGCATCCGATGATCATTGTACGGAAGAGAGTTAACTAATATTCGGTTTGGAGGAAGGAATAGGTACAACAGTACCCGTCTCGCCAATCCCGATGTCTGATATTTGTTCTACTGTAATAAAGTGTAGGAATACAAGGTAATGACGTCACGTTAATGATCCGAGTTAATTTAGTAATGGGGGGTGGAGTCCCTACGGGATATCTAGCATGCGGCGTGCCCCTTCTCCCCATGGCGGTGTTCATCGGACTCATGGAGATGACTTGACCCATCTGGTTTCACGTTGCGCTCAGTATTAAAGAGCAGGAAGTCTGGTCCGGTTTAAAAAAAAACATTTGAACTCGATTCATTTATAATATGGTAAATACGTACTTTATACCTCGCTTTATTCAGCCAACTTGTGCTGTGACTTTTTGTTTAGCCAAAACCAAACTAAGTCATGATTTAAATAGACTATCAAGTACGGAATTAGGGAATATTGTAAACATGCTCATTCTTTTTATCTCTTTCTTTCTTTCTCTGTCTTTTTATCCGTCTAGCTCTCTCTAAGTCTCCTCGCTACCATTTCATTTCCTATGCAGTCTACTTGTGATAAAATCAAAAAAACTTGACCTCAGACAATCTCAGAGTTTGTTAATCCAGTTACAATGCATACTTCCACTGCCCACTTGTCTGGCCACGCGAGCCCATTTGTCCAGTGACTAGGGTTGCCATATCTAGTTGGGAGCTCGTCGGGACACTCTGAGATGGGGATGTAGAAATGAAATAAAATATGTATTTAATGTAATTACTTTTTTTTAGAACACAATTACATGGAACTTACTTGCGGCAGAAGTAGTTGGTAGGCCTACACAATATTTTTTTGGAAGCTATCATCTGTTTCAAAAATGTATTTTTTCCTTTTAACGCATTTATAAAACTCCATGCATGTCAGTCTGGTATTTTCTCGAATGATGGCGCTAGATCTAGAAGGTACCTGTATCGTTGATACAGAATACGCAACATGCAACGCCATCTGTAAGACGACCTTGTCGCCATAAACATAAGTAAAACTAACTGAAGCTGCATTTGCATGTTGCGCTAACAGATAACGTTACTTCAGTACTTGAGAAAAGCTCGTAACAGTATTTTAGAAAATCGGGACAAAATCGGGACAAAATTGGGACTTGTTGGGACAAGACGGTTCATAACGTTGATTGTCCCGATTTATCGGGATGGATGGCAACCCTTCCAGTGACCAAAGAAACTGGTCCTAGCTTCTTCACTACCCTTACAATTAGATACTTCACTACCCTTACAATTAGATACTTCACTACCCTTACAATTAGATACTTCACTACCCTTACAATTAGATACTTCACTACCCTTACAATTAGATACTTCACTACCCTTACAATTAGATACTTCACTACCCTTACAATTAGATACTTCACTACCCTTACAATTAGATACTTCACTACCCTTACAATTAGATACTTCACTACCCTTACAATTAGATACTTCACTACCCTTACAATTAGATACTTCACTACCCTTACAATTAGATACTTCACTACCCTTACAATTAGATACTTCACTACCCTTACAATTAGATACTTCACTACCCTTACAATTAGATACTTCACTACCCTTACAATTAGATACTTCACTACCCTTACAATTAGATACTTCACTACCCTTACAATTAGATACTTCACTACCCTTACAATTAGATACTTCACTACCCTTACAATTAGATACTTCACTACCCTTACAATTAGATACTTCACTACCCTTACAATTAGATACTTCACAAGCTTCGGTTTAGTTATTGTCTCTTCTGAACAATTTGCATTGAAAATAATGAAAATTTTTTATTGTAGCTCATTTATCTTACCCAACTGTAGCATGTAGTATAATAGATGTAAACAACACGCAAACACACGATTCACTACAGTGAGAGAATTAACCTAATTCCATTATTGGTTGAGTTCAGTTTAAAACGACAATTCCCGGCCTTAAAAACGGACATTTATTGAAATTGGATCTAAGCAGCTTTGTGCAACTTTGGGCCTTTTCTGCTGTGTAGGAAATTTGCCTGAGGTATTGTGTAAGATTTTTATTTTTATTGTTTTGTTTTGTTGCTTTTTTCTATGGACCACTAGGTCTATGGACCACCAGTTCTATGGACCACCAGTTCTATGGACCACTTATAATTTTGACAAGTGTTTATTGGAAAGACTAATTATTCGGACAATACTTTACTTGTATAATTAGTCATATGGACCAGTTTATAGGATATAAATATTGATAGATTACCTGGGAATATCTCCAGGTATATGGAAAAAAAACATTGATATGACTATTATATATTTTATTCATTCCAGGCCTGCATATAGATCTGGTGACCCATATCTAGAACAGCACAAAACATAATAATCTAAATACCAATTGAAAAAAAAAAAGTGAAACTCTTATCTAAATGAAAAGTAGTTTAGTCGTGAGTTCAAATTTCCTCTACAAAACCTTATCATTTAAACAGTGGTTCTTAAACTGTTCCCAGTAGCAGGGCCAATTTTTGTTAGGTATGGTTTTCTCATACTACGCTTTCTGTAATTTAGGCCTATATCCATTTAGAACTTACCACATTGAATGGAAAACGTTAACAAATAATAATAATAATAATTTTGAAATCAATATCCTGCTGTATAGAATTTGTGGCTACCTCCAGGGTCAGCATCGCCAGCTTTCGGAATCACATATTAATACTAGAAGTGGCCAGATATTTTAACCTTTCAACCATGGTAACGATTCTATTGAATTATATATATATATATATATATATATATATATATATATATATATATATATATATATATATATATATATATCTGAGTCAGTATTACTGTGCGATTTTCAAGAAATTAAAGGATGAGGGGAAATAAATGGATAAAAATATTTTATTTCGTATTGTCATTTATTTTAAAATTATTATTTTTGGGATTCTAGATCTAGAATAATCTAGATTAGGGGTCGGCAACCTAAGGCACGCGTCCCAGACTTGGCAGCCAGAGCTACTTTTTAGATCTAAAGGGGTCCCTCACACATCCCAAAACCAGTATAATAATACAAGCCTAAAACAGGCTAACACAGCAATGTCGGACGGCAGGAGCGAGGCCACGAGGGGCCAACACATAAATCGGGCCCCCCCCCCCCCACAATCCTAAATACGGCCCTAATAATAGTGATTGCATTATCGTGGTGGCTCGCTCGCATACCTGCACTATCGCCCGGTAGCACAAATTCCAGACTATAGGTCCGGACATCCAGATGGGACTCTCAATAACCTGAGTTCCCTTTACACCTCATTTAACAAAATCATTCACGCTTTGCAATAATTAGAAAACGGGGAGATAAGTGACAAGACAAAAATTTCAAAGATAAGAAACAATTAACTTAAAATGTATTTGTTAAAAAAATGCCTCACTATTGACGACACTATAATTTACATAAAATAGTTTTTTTTAAACAATTAATTGCTTAAATGACACGTTTTTTTTTAACTTTAAAAAAAAAGCTAAATCGGGCATATCTAACGAATGTGTGTGTCATCTTTGTTAACTTTGAGAACTTTTTAAACATGCAGGCAGGTTCACAACGTCATTAATTTTGTAGACTCTTGATTCTTTAAAAAAAATCTGTATATCGATGGTTCTAAAATAATTGTTTCTGTTTAAATTGAAGTTAATGTGTCACTTGGTGTTACTCCTGTTTGCGCTTTCAATATTCCAGATGGTCTTGCAAAAAAAGCACAGCACATCGCTGTCAAATTACAGTAGAAAGTGTACTAGATTTAGAGCGAGAAACATTTGGAGAGAGAAACATTTGGAGAGAGAAACATTTGGAGAGAGAAACAACTTGAGAAAAAGAGGTGGACGGTGATACATAGATTGTAAATAGATAGACAGACACACACGCCAGATACACAGATAGATACATAGATAGACACATAAACAGATATATAGATAGACAGACAAACATATATATATAAATAGATGGATATATGAAATATATGGATAGATAAATAGATAAGTAAATAAATGGATAAATAGATAAATAGATAAAAAAAAGATAAATAGACAAATGGATAAATAGATAAAAAGATAAATAAAAAGATAAGTAGATAAAAAATATAAATAAATAGATACATAGATAGGTAGATTGGTTGATTGATTGACTGGGATCAAAATAAATGGAAAGCAAGAGAAAGGAAGAAATGAACAGAAGAGAGAGAGAGAGAGAGAGAGAGAGAGAGAGAGCGAGAGAGAGAGAGAGAGAGATAGGTGGCGACTTAGACGATGAGAAAGAAAGAAATAGAAAGGGGAGAAAGAGAAAAAATATAAGACGTATATTCTTTAATACACATCCTTGAACTCATCTTGAACCACTTTCATTACATCACTGGAGTTTAAAACAACAGGATACAACTACTTTCTAAACTATAAACAATACAGTTGACATTGATGTAATAACAACATAGGAAACAGAAAAACTAAAAAAGTTGGTATTTAATTTTAAAAAAAAATACTTACAGTATTAACAACCAGGACAAAGTAAACCAAATATATACACCAGCTGCTGAACTCACTATTTCTAACAACCAAACAACATTAGATATTGAGATAGACCATTGACATACATGTTTTACATAAAATTTGTTTTTTTTTCTTTAAAAATATGATCCATCGTGTCGACACATACTTTTGGTGAATTTTTTTTATATTATATTATTATCGCATACCAAATAGATCAACCAGTCTCTAATTCTGAAATTATTCATCAGGTAAAATGAATCGTCTTTCAATTGTTATATTATAATATTACTTTTCTTTTTAAATAAATGTAACTAATCATAAAAAGTGATACAAAGATTACATTTTTATAGCATTTCAAGTTCAAGATAAGCTTTAATTAGAACAAAGTTATCATTCTCAAAGTATTTCGCATTGTTCGTACGTCACTTCCTTATTCTTCTATAGTCGTATAAAGGGTTACTAGCGCTTTCGCTAGATAGGATTATATTTTATAAACTAGTATTTATGCCTGTCAAAATGATGGAGAAACGAATGACTACAATATGTTTTGTCAAAATAATAAAAACAACTAAAAAAAGACAAACAAAAATATTAAAAAGAAAATAAGAAACATACAATAAACAAATAATCGCTTTCGCAGCAAAGGAAAACACCAAAATATCAAACAACAGATCATTTGAAAGAATTTTTTTAAAGGGACATCACTTTAGACAAATTGTATATGACGCTCCAGTTTATAACCTTAACATAACTAATGATTCTATTAGCAATGTATATAGTTGATATAATAAAAAAAATTATAGGACGTTTCAGACAAATGTATTTAACTTTTGTCCGGATTCGTTAAACGGATCCTATATTCTATAGAGGACAAATATATATATTATATATATATATATATATATATAAACAAGCTCCAGTTTGTAACCTTAACATAACTAATGATTCGATTAGCAATATAGTTGATATAATAAAAACAAATATCTAGGGCGTTTCAGAAAAATGTATTTATCTTTTGTTCCGATCCGTTAAACGGATTCTATATTCTATAGAGGACCAACATATAAGCTTATATATCTATATACACCCATATATGAACAAACTCACGGTAGTTATGTATATTGAAGTGATGGTTGGGGAGACAGGGTGATGTTCTGTTTATGTAATATAGAGATCTGATTTATATCGAAGCGTAACTGCAACGTATTCTTTCATTAAACTATCGAATGAAGTAGTAAATCATTGTAAAACCATATTATTAAGCGTTTGAGCTTGTATATTATAATTATATGATAAAACATACTATTTTTATAATTGTGTTAATTACTCAAAGTTGCCCATTGTATAGACAACACAAGAAATTAACAAGAAATAAGCAGATCTATACAGCTTTTACGCTATGACGTGGTTGGGAAAATAATGCAATTGCGAAGAAGTCCTTGGTGCAATTTTTCACACAGCGCACCAGATAAATTATTTCCAATGTACAAACACTATAGTGGTTAGGGTCGGTGTAGGTGGGGACATTACTCAATAAAAATATGTCCAAAGTCAATAAAATTTAAAATAATTTCTACCGGATCGCTATCCCATTAAGCTTTAAATGAGTAGTGGATTGGTGAACACTTATTTTCGACTGAAAGACAATCTGCTGGTCAACAGGAAATGTAGACTATTTTTTTTCTTAATATTTTCAGACACCAAGATAAGTTTATGAAATGTTTTAGTAGTACAACAACACACACAGTTCAAGGTCTAATTTATTAAGTTTAATCTACTTTTATTTTTTTCTATTCTTTCTTCTAGTTAATTTACTTTTTGTTGAACTGTGTGTATATAGATCTAAGACTGTTGACCTAATAGATAAAAGTAATTCTTTCTTTTGTTTTTTAATTACAGACATTATATATACGCGTTCTTTGTGAGACTAAAAATTTCTCTGTTGGACACAAGTAAGTTTTAAAAAGAAATTTTCCTTTTTTGCTTTTATTATATTAGGTTTGTGTTATGTCTCTATATTGAAATGTTCTTTGTATATTTATATCTCTATATTGAAATGTTCTTTGTATATTTATGTTTCTATAGTTCTTTTTTTTCTCGAATACATCTTCTTCGCCTTTATCAACTCCTAGTGGAGCATAGGCCATCAAAAATCTCTTTCCATGTCCTCCTGTCTCTGGCTATCTTCTCTAACTCCTTCCAAGTTCTCCCGATCACCTGCACATCCTTTTCTACTTCCCTCCGCCAGGTGTTCTTTGGTCTACCTCTTCGTCTTGCACCCTGGGGATTCCATGAAATCATCAACAAAATCAATTACATGTCTCGAATACATAATTACTAAGAAATTATCCGCATGTTCATCAAATTGAAATTAACTATATTCTGTTGAGAGTTCATCAATGATATCTACCTTTATAAAAAAATAGGAAAACATGTTAATTTCTTATGGGGCATTTTTTTTATTTTTCTTAGAAGTTTAAAGACGTTCCATCTAAATAAAAGACTATTCAGTCTTTGACCAAACCTTCGGTAATTATTGATCAGCGCCAGGGCTAGTTAATATAATAATAATATATAATAATATTTCAAATATTATTTCAGTTGACCGATAAGTCACTAGCCACTAGGTGTAATCAGAGAGCAATCAGGTAGAAATTTAATCAGCGGTAACAACGTTATTACAAGTTCATTTATAACTCTAATACAATACTCAGATAGATGTAAGGATGGAAACCCTTTTCTTATTTTCTATGCAGGAACAAATAAGATCTCTTTCTTTCCAAGGGGCTTCATAAAACTAAACACCATTCAAAACACTCATCAAAATGCAAGACTATACTCAAACCAACGATACGTAATAAGATTCTGTATAGAAGGAGCGTCTGCAACTAATACAATTTGTTGGGATTTGTCCGCGGCAGGGCTCGAACCCGGGGCCATATTGTTGACAGTCCGGTAAACTAACCGCTGGACCAGCCGGCCAGGTTTTTTCCCGCTGGTGTCCCTATGCTTTCCCAACTCTGACGGGTACCCGAGCTGCAGAAGTAAAACCCCAGAATGTTCGAATGAAGAGAGAGGAGTTTGAAGAAAGCGCGTAATGTGGGCTCATCGTTATTTGAATTGTTTGGCACACGAGTTAGAAAAACGGAATAGTTTTAATTGGCCTACAGCTCCAACATCATATCATGCTTTCTCAGCTTTTTAATAATCTCAACGCAGAGCATTCATCCAGCACATTCACATTTGACTTCCCATTTTTTTCTATTCTGCCCTTCTCAATCATTTACTTAATACCTTTGAACTGAAAGAAGATCTCAGGGCTTATAATCTTCGGATCTAAATATATTTTATTACATAGATTACATAAAGATAAATATATATATATATATATATATATATATATATATGCTTTTATTATTTAATATTTTATTATATTGTACATATTTCATCCATTGCATGTTTGTAGCTCAACAGACATGTTAAGAATAGTACTTTTGGCTTTAGTGGCCAGTTTGGTTGCATCTGACGACAATGTAGTCATCAAATATGAAGCTCCACAATTATCTCTCACATTGCCTAGTAAGATTTCTTTCGTTTTATTTCATCAGTTGTGTTATTATTAACCTGAAAATGTGTCTTTTTATTTAGTTTCTGTCAGTATTTATGTATTTATTTGTTGAAATTATATGGCCCACTAACTTCACATGGTGTTAATGTGTATTCATGGGTCAATCAATTTCTTTTGTGTATGTTATAGTTATATTTATTTTACAGTAGTAAGTCTTGTACCTAACACTAATTACATGATTTTATTTCATACTTTGTATAAAATCTTTTTAAAAATCCATGAAAACTGCCTAAATTCTAAATCAGTTTAGACGTGTTCGAGCTGGAGGTTTTAATATAAATATTCCGAATATAATATTTCAGCCAAAAGCTGTTTATTTTTTTTTCTTAATTTTAACAGCTCACGTCAGGGACATCGATCATGTTATTTTCAATTATTTCATCAAGAATGTAGGCCACCAAGGAAGGGGTGTCTTAACAAGTAAGTGAAATAAATGTATAATAGCTTAACACTTAATATTAATCTTAATATATAGAGGCTGTTTCGTAATGCTGTTTTAGAAATTAATCCAATATCCAGTGTGCTGATCAATTAACCTTTCAATTTAACAATATGGTTTTATAATTTTGTTTTTCTGTTTTGATTTAGAAAGAAAAGTAAAAATGTAAACATATGACCTTGAAACAATTTGTTTTCATTGTCGCTTTTTCAGTTTTGCCTTTGAAAATAAAATAAAAACATTTGGTTTAGGATTCTCATTAAGGTTTTTACCACGCAACTACTCTGGTTGTAATCCAGGCAGGCTAAGGTGTAGGTACTACCAACGCAGGTCTTCATGTGAAAGCCCTAGTTAAAATGGTGGTTAGGAAGGCTCTTCACCTGACCAACGTGTCTAGTTTGACCAAGCTTTGTTGAATCCCGGGGGCACCAATAGTGGAATCTCTGACTCAGTCAATGGGAATTCTAGTCTGTTTAATAAAGTGGTCCAATTGTAAGGATTTAGAAGTCGGAAATAATACAAGGAATTTACATACCATTTGTTAAATCTTAATGCCATGTTGATATTAAGCTGTCAGTTGTTATAAACAGAACAAACGTATTAAAAAAAGCACGAACATAATGGCGGTTCAAAGGTTAAGTTGATTATATGCAGTTTTGTTATGTTCCGAAAAGTTATCTCGCAAAGAAAGAAGGAACCGTAGGTGGAATTAGTGGATCTATAAATTTAGAGGGAAATATGTCATCCGTTGGACTTACCAATGCGCACCATAACTTTGTATGGGAAAAAACCCAGTAAAAAATGAATTCGAGGGTCGTTGGGGTGCGTCTGAAAATTAGCATTCTGAAGGTCCGTTCGGTCGCCTGCCAAAAACATACATACAAACAAAAACGAGGTTACTATAAAGGATTTTTAAAACAGGGTCTATGTTTAGCAGCTTTCCATTCGTTATTCTTCGCGCAATGTCGGCAGCTCCCCTCCAAAAAAAGCAACAACAACCAAATAAATGACCTCATATATGGACAGCCCTTCCTTTATACCATTTTATGGTGTGTGTGTGCGTGTGTGCGTGTGTGGTTCTTTACTACAATGGTAGTTACGGTAAATGTCAACAATTCTGCCAACGTCAATGCCCCCCCCCCCACACACACACATAAAACAATTTAAAAAACTAACTCCTATTTATACTTTTATGCTTAATGAAGCTGAAGGATGGCAGTTCCAGACACGTGACATCAACCTAGATGGCGCTGACCGTGTAGAGGCCTTCGCCGTCGCCTACGACGTCAGGAACAACATTCTTCTGAGGACACCAAGCTCTACTCTCACCTTAAGTAAGAACGAAGAGAAAGCTCTACAGAATATAAATACAAATCATAAATTAGAATTTCAATAAATATAGAGCTATCAAAACCAATATTTATAGTGTTTTAAGAATTATAGATAGCAAGACACCATAAACTAAAACACCCCCAAGAAATGATGTTGACCATGTTGGACAAGGTGGTCTAGCCGCAGCGCGTTCAAATTGTCATCCCAAAGGTCTCGGTTCGAATAATATCGTGGAGTTTTATCCCGCATGTGTTCCCGAGCTTCTTCATCTCATAGACACACAATTCTGTTGTATGTCGTGGACATGGGAATTAGCGAAAGTAGCTTTATTAGACCCATGGACCTATAAACCTATAAGGCATTAAAATGAGACATTGCTTTTAAAAAAGATATGTGTAATCCATATAAAATGTATATTATATGTAAAAAAAATTTGTATAGTTTAAAATAATTTGTTGTTATAACCACGTTTTAAATATTTCTTCGTTTGTTATTTTGCAAGGTGCTCAAACTTTTAATATTTTTATTATCCAAGCAGAAATTAAAAAATACCCTTTTATCTTTACTTTTCATCACGTAGACTAGGGCATTTGTACATCACACATACATTTCACTTCCTTTTCCTTTCTGTTCCTGTGTGTTTATGTATCAGGTGGTAACAGAGGTATCGCCAAGCTACCAGGTAGAAAGATGAGAGGTGCCGTTATCTTCAGGGATGACTTTAACTCTTTCAACACAGCAAACTGGAAATACGAAGTATCCATGTTCGGTGGCATGGTGAGTTAAAGTTTTGAGTTGTTAAAAATAGTTAAAGTTTCCCATCTCCTTGCAGTTTATGAAGATCTAAATGGTCGTTGAAGGAAAGGTCATAGGTATAGAACATGATAGTGTGGCCAGAACAAAGCCCAATTTACCTGTAACTTTTAGAAAGCGGTTGTTAGATTCTGTAAAAAACAAAAACAAAAAAACCTCAGATTCCACATTATCGGACTTGAACTCTTAAGGAAATCCAACACTTTCCATAATTATGACTTTAGTGGTCTTTATACCTCTGAAATGAGTACTTTGCCGCGTCTGCATCGGCAGACAAAGGTACTCGATGTATTTCCAACATTGACATAAATAATCGAACTGGTGACGTAGCAGTTTATGGACAACAACCAGGATACTAAGTTGCTGTTGACGTCGTAACCATTACTTACACACTGAAATAGATCATAGAAGAATATTTGCTGTTTCTTTTTACTTTTCCAGAATTGGGAATTCCAAGTCTACACCAATGATCCTAAGAATGTTTTCGCCAGAGATGGTAACCTTCACCTTCAGCCTGTGAGTGATTTAAAAATCATAGAACAATCTTAGCAAATCAAATATACGACTTGATATTATTACCAACTAATAGGCCTACATTTTATCAATATAGTCCACATAACTACGTTATGCAACGCCAAATTAAACAATTTGCAATGTCCTTTAAATTTCAGTTCCCTACAACTGATGATCCAAGATTCGATGAAAATTTCCTTCACCATGGAGTCATGGATGTAGCTCGTTAGTCTCAAATTTATACACAAAGAAAATTTACTTTAAAGTCTCATTACTGTTACATAGACCTTGTGCCTTTTAGTAAACTTTTTATCAAGCTCACTAACGAAAAAGACAGAAGTAAAAAAAACAAATATTTTCCAACACGCAGATATCATTATTAATTTTTTTTAAAAGGTTTCTGATCAAACACAGCTGTAAAACAAATTGTTTATATACACATATCCATAAAAGAACTATTCTATATTGTGCAAGCATAATAAAAAAAAGTGTTTGGGCAGACAGACTTCTCCAAAAAATATAATATCTTAAAAAGTTTTCACATACAACTCTACAAAAACAATTTTTTTATATGCATAATTTCTAAAAATAAACCAATCGTCACCAAACTCAAATATTAACAACAACATTGTTTCCACATACAGATCTGTGGGGCTATTGTACCAACAATGGTAACTATGGCTGCTCTAGAGAAGGTCAATATGGACTTCTGCCACCCATCATGTCCGGCAAGGTCATGAGCATTCCAACATTGAGATACGGTATTGTTGAGATCAGAGCCAGGATTCCTAAAGGAGATTGGATCTGGCCAGGTAAAAACCATTGCATTTTGATTTGATTTTTAATTAATCGTTTTAGTTTTTGTATTATTATTCAAATATCGATTCTCTATTCATACCGGGGAAAAAAAAAGATCTATTGAATATTAAGATAAACCTACGCTCAGGGCAATGTGGTAGATGTTCCCAGTCTGATGCACGTCCTCGAAAAGCCGCCCTTTAAACGTTCAAATTATATAATTTGATCTTGCTTCCTATGCCGCTCGTTTGAGTGCTGTCTGGTGCGTTAGCCTTCTGTATCATAGGACGACAAAGTCCTTCAAACCCTGATACTCAACAAATAATTCTAAATCGAAACAAAATTTAGAAAATAGAAAACTGATCATTTTATAGTAAAAAATATTACATAAAGGAGCTGTTAGAATTTCAGATTTATTTTGCTTACTTCGTCATTGAATGTTCACAGCCATTTGGATGATGCCCAAAGACAGTGCCTATGGAGGCTGGCCTCGTTCTGGTGAGATCGACATTATGGAGTCTAGAGGTGAGATTTTAATTCACACTTTAGTTTTCTTCTCCTGGATCAATGGCAGCACTATGGTAGACTGGGATAGGAAGATGTGATCGGCAATACAAGATGTAAAAGTACCAGAACACAGCATTAAACAACCACATATCACCAAAACAAACATAAGACCACTAAATAACTTGCTTCGTCACATATACTGATCCACTTACACATCGAGTTTTAAAAAATTTACTCGTTCAATTTTTTACTCTAATAATAATAATATATTGAGCACTTCTTAAAGCCATAATAATTGAGCACTTCTTAAGACCATAATAATTGAGCACTTCTTAAAGCCATAATAATTTAGCACTTCTTAAGGCCGTTGTCTTATGTTTAACCTGCACATTTTATCCAGGTAACGACGTACCTATTGGAGTTGGTACAGTCAGTAGTACACTTCACTGGGGCCCTGCATGGGACAACAATAAATATTCTCTAACCACTGGAGAACAGTGAGTAAATTTTGTCTAGAGAAAAAAAGCAGTAGGCCTACTGGCGTATTTATTTGATTTGTCAAATAACATAGATGGTAAAGATAGGGGCATGTGGCTAGTAGGAAAAAAAAAGGTTCAGAAACCAAGAAGTGATACTTTCCAATATATAAGCTTATATTCTTATATATTACTTTACTTTTGCATATTTCTTTCAAACTTCACATAACTTTTAAATATATAAAACTCTTAGCTTTTTAATTTAAAGTACACTTTTGCCAATCAATATTGATACGTATTATTATTTCATTATATTTATAGTTTTCTCGTAAATAATAAAAATTAATTCTTTTATTCAATTATGCTATGCGAAATACTTATATAATTAAATTACCAAAAATTTTATTTTCATCAAACTCTAAATCTAACAATTTTATTCACGTGATTTCGTTTGTTGTGTTTCTTAGACATTCAAACTCATGGCACAATGCTTACCACACATGGAAGCTTGAATGGACACCTGACCATTTGAGGTAAGTACCGTAAGTACATAGATGACCTTTTGATGTAAGTACCGTTAGTTGTTAGAACATACCTGAATATTTAGTTTGAGTTACCTCCTGAATATATAGATCTATATAAGGTACAAATAAATAGCTAACCATTCGACGTTAGAGCACACTTTCATAATAATAAAATTTAGTGCCTCCTTAGAATATACGATGTAAATATATAGCTGACCATTTAATATGAGTACTCACAAATGATTAGTTGAGTAAAGTGTTACAAAGCTGAAAACATTTACTATTTTTCAAATAACCTTTTTTCACTGTTTCCCATTAAATCTTTAAAAAGTTGAAGTTATATTTTCTTACATTAAAATTTCAAGTCAAGTTTGTATTATTTACCAAAACATTCTTTTAAACGAGACCTCGGTGTGGTATTCTATTTGTTCTATTAACAGCATAGAATATTACAAAGGTATTGTGTAGCCAACCCAACTAGACAAACAGAGATTGCCCATCATGGGTTAGTAACTGATGCTCTCTGTGCCTACATAACCGAGAAATAATTCTGGCCATAATTTTTCGTTTAACTCTATATTACTCTTTATGATTAGACCCAAAATATATATAAATAATCATTATTATTCTTATTGTCAGTATCAGAATTGAAAAAAAAGTTAGTTTATATTTACATTTAATCTAAAGGAAACATGGTCAAAACAAATTTTGATTCAGCATTTTCAGCTATAAGGGCCTAAAAGTAAAGCTGATTGTGATATGTTAAAACATATTTGACGATATAGTAGTCTGTAGTTTAAATTTTACGACAGACCCTTCTAAAGATACAAGAATCTCTTGATATATAATGCCAAAGACCCCTAATGATACAAGAATCTCTTGACTTATAATGCCAAAGACCCCTTAATGATACAAGAATCTCTTGACATATAATGCCACAGACCCCCTAATGATACAAGAATCTCTTGACATATAATGCCAAAGACCCCCTAATGATACAATAATCTATTGACTTGACATATAATGCCAAAGACCCCCTAATGATACAAGAATCTCTTGACATATAATGCCAAAGACCCCAAATAATACAAGAATCTCTAGACATATAATGCCAAAGAACCCCTAATGATACAAGAATCTCTTGACATGTAATGCCAAAGACCCCCTAATGATACAAGAATCTCTTGACTTATAATGCCAAAGACCCCCTAATGATAAAAAAAAATTTTGACTTGACATATAATGTCAAAGACCCTTAATGATACAAGAATCTCTTGCAATATAATTCCAAAGACCCCCTAATGATACAAGAATCTCTTGACATATAATGCCAAAGACCCCCTAATGATACAAGAATCTCTTGACAAATAATGCCAAAGACCCCCTAATGATACAAGAATCTCTTGACATATAATGCTTAATGTGTTTTCCTCGTGACCATTTGCAGCACTTTTGTGGATAACCAAAGAATTATGGAAGTGACCCCTGGTGCTGGATTCTGGCAGAAGGGAGGATTCTCTGGTCCAAATATCTGGGCAGGTGGAGAGAGAATGGCGCCTTTTGATAAAGATGTAAGACTTGTTTGTTCGTTTTTTTAATACCATATAATATATGCTGTTTTATGTTGTTTTTTGTTTTAGTGAGGTTGGTGCACATTTTTGTCTAGACTATAGTCAGTGATCTTAGCCCCCTATTTTCAAGACAAGGATGTAGAAAGGTAGACTTTAGGAAACCTTCGCGGCGTATCGTCACGTTATTCTTACCCAAATCTGTTCAGATAGACATCATTTTATAATACTTTACAAAATCATTTTAAAACTTTGTCATTTTCAATTAGAGCTATTTCCTTTGAGGTATCCAAACTATTTTGTAGCCGTCTTCTTGCATTAAAAAAACAACAACTCTATGGAGGCCTATGTTTTTGTTGATGATTGATGCGCAATGGGCTTACAATGTTTGGTTGCAGTTATTATTATAACTATTCTCCCCTATAGGCACGGTGAAACGTGATCTTTGTAAATTGAGAACATCGAGGCCACCACCGGGGAGGGGGTGGACTATTTCTCAATACGCTGGCCTCATGGTTAACTAGCCAAAGATTACAATTTTAAACTCACCGACAGTTTTGAGGCCAATGGTGTCGGGGCGAGAACATTTTAGGAACCTGTTCAACTTATTCAATTATCTTCGTGCAGTCTTACAACAGGCTGCTGAGTAGACTACATTCTAATCCAAACCTTCTTTTGAAAATGTCCTCAGTTTTACATGATCTTCAATGTGGCTGTGGGTGGAACTAATGGCTTCTTCCCCGACAACTACAACTGGGGCAAGAGGAAGCCATGGGCCAACAACTCTCCACGCGCTGCTGAAGACTTCTGGAATGCACGTAACGAGTGGCATCCAACCTGGCAAGGGGAACAAGCTGGAATGTTAATAGATTGGGTCGAGTTTAGGCACTTGTAAACTTGTAGTGCTTTGCTTTCATTGAGGGGGCAATCAGCTATCACAAATAAAATTATTAACATTTTCACATAGCTTATTAAATTGTTTATCGTTTTATTTCAATGAGTGTATTGTGTGTACCGGTATAATATATAATACTGTATAGGCCTATTGTAAGACTAACAATCTTACCCTTTGTGACGTCACATCATATCCCACCCCCGGGGGCGCCAGAAATTGTCGGGACCACCACGGAACCATTCATATTTTACCTTCAGGCACCGGGCTGGACCAGCCACTTCCCACTCACAGAGATGAGGGGGGATGTGGAGCATAAGGCGACCATATCTCCAACATTATTAGTATTATAAGGCTCTGACTCCCGGGATACGGTGGTTTACACATTTCACTGAAGTTCGTGAGTACAGAATCTTTATGTACAGAAATACACCAAATTAGTTTGCTTAAAACTTTAACAACTAGGTCAACAGTGTTTAAAATTATTTTAAGTTATTGGTTTTCTTTCTGTATTGATAGAAGTAAGAAGCCTATACAATAGTTCACATTTCTTTTGTCAATTCTGACGCTTGTTTTCATTTTCCAGTGTAACAAAATTCCCCAAATGTAATTGTTCACAAACTTCTTTTTAATTAAACTTATCAAGTCTATTACTATTTTCACTAACTTCACAAACTTCCTTCACCTGTATGAGCCCATTTAAATATGAACATTCCATAGACTAGATAATAGATAGGGCATTTTACATATAAAATAAACCCATATATATATAATATATATCAAATGTACCACGGCAATGTTGTGCCAGTTTGTATTACACCTCAGTGAATGGAAGTAGCCAATGGGACCAAGGGTGCAGATTATATCTTCACCTTAAAGAACTGCCACACTACAACTGATTGATCTAGCCAGACAATTGAAAGTTAACAGCATGAACAATAATAAATCAGAAATTTTAGCACTTATACCCATTAGGCCTTATACAACCTAAGACACAGATTATCAAAGTTGTATTAATATTAATCAAATGCTTTTCAAAGGTCTATGTGTGTTTTAATCCTAAAGATGAAATGCTTAACACGTGTTAAAGTTAAATGATTGTGTGTGTGTCTTTAATTTGTTGAGGCCTAATAATTTTAACATGTGTGTGCATGATACTTTTAAAATAATCTATAATGAATAATAGTAAGGGGTGGGAGAAGGTGGGGAAATTATACATTGTAGGTAATATTTCATCCTTATTGATAGTGGCATACAGTTTATAATGTAGTGTCTTTTTATACACATGGCTAGGATAATGGGCCCATTGAAATGTTAGTCTGGTGAGAAATTAAATGAATAATGGGGAGCGGGGTGGCTTCTCGTGAATGCCTAATGTTAAATTCAATACCAAACTTGCAGCCATAATAATAATAGTCGGACCAATAAGCTGATAAAAAACAACAACACAAGTTAATTTGGAGTAACTTTCACAACTATCCCTGATTGCCACTATGTTTTAGTAAGGGTAGTTCTGTCAAATTAATTTAACATGAGCATTCATATTCTTCAAGATTACATTGATTCTTTTTTATACTTCATTTATTAAAGCATGTAAAATAATGCAATAATCTTGTTACTTAATGTGAATACCAAAAACATGTATTCTGTCCATGTTGTTACACTTGTCACCAATCTCACACTACAGTCTACCAGTTCTTACAGAACTCACAAAAGCATTAGGCACATTGATACAATGATGATCCTAATCCTAACACAAGAAAACTTGAAGAGTTACTTCATAAGTTTATGCTTTCGTTTTCTGTGTTTTTTTAGAGCTTCTGTTGACCTACAAGTGTAGTTACACAGAATGCAAGAAAATGCTTTCTCAGCACAGTGTGTCTGCACGTGTTTGTGGAGGTTACCACTGTACCTGGTGCTGTAGTCGCAGAGGTCACACTTGAAAGACTTTGTATCTCTGTGCATCACCTGGTGGTGTTTTAAGTATCTCTCGGATTTTGTCCTGAAGCCGCAGGTCTCACACTGGTAGTTGCGGTCTTCCTGGTGGGTGACCATGTGCTTGAGCATGTTGCCTCTGTCTCGGAACAGGTGGCCGCACTGGCAACACTGGTAGGGCGCCACCTTCCGGTGCACCATCTGGTGCTTGTACATCTGGCTCTGGACGAAGGCCGTGTAGTCGCACTTGTCGCAGATGAGCCACTCCTTGCCCGTGTGTCCCTGGATGTGCTGCTTGTAAGTCTTCAGGTCGGGGCAGGTAAACGTGCAGTAGGAGCAGAAGAACCTGTCCTGGCTGTTGTGCACGGTCTGGGCGTGGTCCTTCAGCACGTACCTGTTGGTGAACTCCAGCCCGCAGTCCTTACACTTCAGCTTTCCTTTCTCAAGGTGGAGCTTCTTGATGTGGCTGGCCAGGAGGAACTTGGAGTGAGTGGTGTAGGAGCAATGAACACACTGATGGGGCTTAGCAATCTCATGAACGGCGCTGTGGGCTGACAAATGCTCTGCCGTCTTAAAACGCAAGAAACACTGCTGGCACTGGAAGGTTTTTTTCTCATGCACAAACATATGCCTGCTCAGGGCGGTAGCGTTCGGGGCAGCATAGTGGCAGCGGGAACAAATGTATTGTCCGGACAGCTCCATGCTCCTCACCATGACGCACTTCCTGTGGTAATCGCTTTGAGCTTTGTGATCCACCAGCTGCTGCAAGGACAGGGCAACAAATTTACACCCCATGCAAAGATATACTACCATCTGATGCTTCTCCTTAGCGTGATCTCTCATAGCCGTCTTGCTTTTACTCTTATAGACACACAGAGGACAATGAAATTCTAATGTTTCCATCACCCTGGCAGCATGACTTATCTCATGGACAAGGAGGCTTTCTACCTTGAGGAATGCCATACCGCACTCTAAGCATTTGAATGGCCTGGGGTCTCCTTGCCCAGGCTGTTCAACTAGAGTGAAAGATATTTCTCTGGCAGCAGCGCTGTCCACCGGAATTAGAACATCTGATGTGATTATGGGCTTCTGGTCAAGATCGAAGTCACTATCACAAGTCATGTCCTGATGTGAAGTGCTAGAGTCCTGTGACGGATGACTAAATCCAATGCCGCACATATGTGAATTGTCCAGATACTGGCTGTGGTTGTTTCCATTCTGGTCTGCAGAGTTTCTTTTATCTGCGATTTGTTTTATTTCACAGAGTTCCTGAAATTCACACAGAGTGACATCACTTGCCAAGACTTTCAATTTGTCATCATGATTTTCTCCTTTGCTGGGATCAACTTTTGTGCATTTTAAGTTCAATGAGATTGAATTATCTAAGAATAAACTGTCCAATTCTGTCTGGCAAGCAGACGTCTTCAAGTTGGTTTTTCTGCTTTCCAGTGACTCATCATTTGGCTCAGGCTGGCCTTCTTTGATAATGTAAGAGTTGTATTGGGGCGCATTGCTGGGATTTGTTTCTTCTTCCTGGACTAAAGTGACATAAACTTCATACCTAGTCAAGACTAATTGGGGCTTTCCACTCAGAAAATGAACAAGTTTTGACAGGTTTTCTAGTTTGCTGTCTGAATCCAGTTTTAGCAATGCTAATTCATGAACGCTTGAGCTCGGCATACTACTGATGGGATCCATTTCTCTGAGTTGTTTTTTTCTGAAGCTAAGGTTTCTTCAATACTTATCCATTAGCTTTTCATTTGAATTTTTGGAAGAAACATATTCATATATGCGAGGCATTACATCATGAAACTCCTGAAATAAAAGAAAATAGAAAGTTAATTACAATAAACAAAGAAAATAATATACATTACTTTAAATTTCTAAATGTCAAAATTAAACATGTTTTCCTTTAATAAAATGATGACCATTATTTAATTAGAACCATATATGTATACAATGTATAGATGTATATAACTGATATTCAGATTTAAAATGAACACTCAGATCATGCCTTGCGCACAAAGCAGCCAAATCCAACATATTTTTAAGACCATTTAAAAATACAATTAAAAAAGGTATTGCCTTATTATGATATGTAAAAATGATTTCAGACTGATTAACAAATATATCATATATTATTAGGATTGCCAGATACATGGGTACCAAAAGGATGACACATTGAGTATTTCATTTAAATCAACTAAACTTTTTCAATTTATTAATCAGCAATCAATACGATTTTACTAAAATGGTTACCAATAAATATCTATTAGTAAATTAACCAAGAAAAATCCTTGTAAAAAAAAAATTTTAATTTTTGATTGACATTTTTTTTCGAAAAACAAAAATACTACCGTATATTATTTGAAAACAGTCAATTCTACAATTTATATATTATCATTTTTCTTAATTAGGCCTATAATACAACATAATTCTAAGACGAGCCAACTTTTTACAGAAGATATTCATTAGCAACCACAAATAGATCTATATAAAACTGTTCACATGTGAGATTTTTCAAGTTGTACTTTGTAAGAATTTTCCATTTACAAAGTTAACTGAGAATCTGTTTCTTTCCTTTGTCCTTTGAGCGTTTATCAATGGGAACACTCTTCCCACATTACCATTATGTCCAGGAATACAGAAAGAAGTTCACAAATTACTAACAAAAAACTAACTCCGCTTAAACTGCAATTAAACCTAACAACACATTAGTTAACACAATCTAATTCATTACATTTCCTGCTAAGTACTCCAATTGTTTGGCTTTACCCGACCCAGCCATTTATTGGTAGTTAATAATAACATAAAAAGTGCGCTAAGCATTTTCAAAACCTTTGGCATACAAAAGACGGACATTTTAATGGTTTTTAGCTTTGCCTCCCGTGTGGAGTTACTGATCTCCCATCGGGCGCCTCCCCAGGTGGCGGATCGGGGAAAGCCCACCAGATATGGTAGGTACCGGGGAAATCAAATACCCAGGGCGGACCAAAATCAGAACCTGTTGCCTTGCAGGAAGTGGAGGGATCCACAAAGGCTAGGGAACATAACCCGAAAAAAGGCAGCTATCCTGAGAGCTGAGAGGGGAACTCCTCCCTAGGCGGTTATGCGCTAGGCTAGCAACCTGCCATGTAAAAAGAACATAAAGCTTCAGAAACAGCAACAGAAATATCCAAAAGCCAAACTATTATAGGAGATCAGCTGAGGGTTGAAGCTGTGATGCCTGATATGACGAGGCGAGATGAAAGCCAAAAGGAAGTCTCTCCTCCGACACAATCCTTGGCGACCCCTCGAAAAGAGGTCAGAATTGGAGCATGGAATGTACGCACCGTGTACAAATCAGGAAAAACTGCCCAAGTAACCAAAGAAATGGTACGCTATAAAGTCAACATATTGTGTGTAAGTGAAATGTAGTGGCCTGACTCAGAAATGGTAACTCTGGCATCAGGCCGAACCGTAGTTTATTCTGGAAGATCTGACGGTCAGCATCAGGATGGTGTAGGTCCTATCATTATCATGGACAAGCAGGCAAGGAAAAGTCTACTGAGCTGGGAGCCAATTGATGCCCGAATAATCAGAGCAAGATTTTTCTCGACATAGGCTAAGATTACTGTAATACAGTGCTACGCGCCTACAGAACAAGCAACAGAAGATGAAAAAGACATGTTCTATCACAACTTGCAAAGTCAGCTTGTTTGTCAGTGGAATGGAACTCCTCTTTGTACATCAACTACATAGATTTTGAAAAAGCTTTAGATAGCTTCCACCACCCAATGCTATGGAAAATTTTGGAATCATATGGATTCCTAGGCAAAGTCATTAACATCCTGAAAGACATCTATACTGGTAACCAGTGCTGTGTACGCCATGAAAACCAACAGAGTGAATGGTTTCAAGTTAAACAGGTGTCCGACAAGGATGTGTGATCTCACCTGTTATCTTCTTAATAGTAATGGACTGGGTCATGAGGAGAGCTACTGCAGACAAACCCAGAGGACTAGTATGGGGACTAACTTCCTATCTAGAAGACTGCGATTTTGCAGATGACATAACTCTGCTCTCTCATTCTCAACCAGATATCCAGGAGAAGACAACAAGAGTAGAACAAATAGCCAAAAGTGTGGGTTTAAAGATCAACTCAGGTAAAACAAAAATCATGAAAGTTAAGACAAAGAGCTCTAAGAAGACAAATGCCAATGGTGTAGAAATAGAAGAGATTTGAAAACTTCAAATACCTTGAAGCTAATGGAAGCATAGACATGGAAATCTCTACCAGACTAGCTATGGCAGCTCAGGCCTTCAACAAACTGGGAAAAATATGTAAGTCATCCTCTCTGCAACTAAGAACAAAACTGAAACTATACAAGTCAAATGTACGCTAAGTCCTTCTCTATGCTGCAGAGACCTGGAAGACCAATACCAAAATCGAAAGCCACCTTAGAGGGTTTGAAGAAAGATGTCTCTGTCGCATACTAAAGATTAACTGGGACCACATCTCCAACAGTAAAGTTCGAAAGAGAACTGGAATAAACTTCATCATCGTCTGCATGGACAAAAAGAGGCTCCCAAAAAGTGCATTGAAATGGACACCACCAGGAAAAAGGCGAAGGGGAAGATCCATGGGAACGTGGAGGAGGACAATGGACGAGGAAGCAAAGGCCACCAACAAAACATGGCATGAAATCAGATGGCTCGCCCAGGATAGGGAGGCCTGGTGGAACTTTGTTGCTGCATTATGCTCCACGGGGAGCGATAAAGAATAAGAGAGAGCTTTGCCTGCCGGACGGAGGACACAGGGCTAAAAAGGAGTACATATTATATAGGCCTATGCTTATACCTGACTATAGCAGCGTAACACAACCAATAAAAGGCAGACTATTTACTAGTAGGCCTACTATGAGCTCTCCATTTCTTAGCAACACTTCTGGTATGTCCCATTCAACTGATCTAACCATACATTTCTATGCCATATTCTTTGACTGCCTTAGTCTTAAGACTGAAGTTACATTAGTTTTAATTTCATGTAGAAGTTTTGTAGGCCTAGGCCATAGTGCTAGGCCTATTGTTTTCACTGCTAGTAATTACTAGTATTTAAATTTTTAAGAATATTAATGTGCAGAACACTTTTAATAACTTATAAGTTTACAATTGTTCCTTCTAGATTCTAGATAGGCCAATTAGATAGTAGATTATTATGTCTACGTTCACTTGACCCAAAACTCCTGCAGGGTGGCAGGGATTGGTCGGCGGAGAGATTAGAACCGAGCCATTTTGTTGACAGTCTGGTGAACTAACCACAGGACCAGCCGGCCCAATGACAAATTGGTTAACATCAACAGTAATGTAGGAACAGTAAGACCTTTAATTTGATATATATGATACTTAGAAAATTATCCTTCTATTTTAAAATTAAATAAAATATTTCTTGTTCATTTTAATTTTAAAGCTTTTACTTTTTTTATTTATATTTAAAAAATGTAAAAGTTATTACTAAGTCGAGACTGAATGAAAGTAAAGATATAAAAGTCATTTATAAAATCAAAGTTATAACAAGTCAGAGCTTTTTTTGTGACGGTATGCACCGGTATGGTGTAGTAGTAGGGCCTACAGTATTACTCAGTATATTAGTAATTAGAGTTAGAGTATTACGCCAATTAGTTTAAATTAGTACCGCTAATTGAATTAGGCTACGGCGTATTATTTAAAATTATTAGAATAATTATTTAAAATTATTAAAATAATTATAACTATATATTATAATTATACGAATTATTATATATAATATAATTATTATTTTATATTTATAATATATTATTTAAATAATAAATAGGCCTATTAAAATGAAATAAGTTAAGCTCAGTTAAGGCTTAAGTCCAAAGCCCCCTGTCAAAAGCGTGGAATTCCACTGTTAGACTGCAGTGGTTGACTTTAGCAAACCGTTGCATTTAATGTAATGCATATTTGTTATGTTTAATAGAATGAAAGTTTAAAATATATGTATGGACAAAGAGTTTATGTTGTTTTTGTGTCAAAAATTTGAGTACTTTGCTAACAATAATGGATAAGCCCGACCAAAATACCATCCGACTGGCGTGACACAAAGTGGCACTGTAATATGTAGGGCTTCGCGTTAGACTCGCTCTCTTCAAATGTGAATACCAAAGTCATTTTTTATTGGATGAAGACCAAATTTTGGGAGCAATCAGAGAACATCTTACTGAGCAGTTTAGTATGTGTATATTTCCCATAAGTTTGACCAAAGCAGAGAAAAATGGTTTTAAGTTTGTGTCATATTTTCTGTTTAAATTCTAAGTTATTGAGAGCCAACATTTCCTAACTATACATATAGGTCATTAGAATCTGTATTCTTTCAGCTTTTTAGTAATATAATTTTTATGTTAGGTTGTTGTGATCTCGCTTTGGTATTTTATTAATAAAAGCAACAAAGTTGGGTACCCTAATTGAAATGACGCCCAGTCTTTGCCTAGCCTTGATATTTATATATGAAAATCATAATTTCATGAGGAAATGTCTGTCCAGTTAAAAGTGCAGGACATACTCATGAGAGTGATGCAAAAATTATGAAAATCGTACAGAAAATAAGAAAGTTATATGGCAATTTTTAATATTGTCCAATCGGCTTGCAATTTATTTTGTATAAAATATATGCTAATTTTATGCTAATTAGGCAATATGTACATGCTGCATGGATTTTTTTAGCGCACCATTGTATTCGGCATGTCTTTTTCTTTCAGAATACCAAATTTTATCAGTTTTTAATAACAAATGATGATGATACGAAAAAAAAACTTGCTTTTTTATTTTTGTTCAATTGAACTTCAAAGAACGGTGCCATAAAATTATTGTTGTTCTGAGCCAAAAATGTTATAAAAATTGTCAAAATTTACGGTCTTTAATTACACATAGCTCGCTTATTATTTGTCCGATTTTTAAGAATCAAAATGTTCTGTGATCAGCTTTCTGAGATCTAGTCTAGATCTATACAGAAAACACAATAATTCAAGTTGAATTTAATACCTCTAAACAAAAAAGCATGTGGACATGCTATCTCTATACTAAGACTAAACTACTAAAAGTTAAGCTCGTACTTACTAGGTACTAGTCTAGTTAGTAGTACTATTTTACTAGGCCTATATTATGATAGATTAGTAGGTAATACCAATAGACTATTGCTTTTAACCAATAGGCCTACGAATACTGTAATTGTAATACAAATAGTAAGCATCGTCACAGTAAAAGCACTTGGTTATGGTGTGGCAGTAGAAACAGGAAGTGCAATATTTTAAAAAATTTAATATTTTCAAAGAATGTTCCAATTTAATATTTTCTTCTTTTAATATCCTCGTTGTACTTCTTGTAGCTTGTTAAAAATAACAGTCAACATAATTTTTTATGAATTAAAAAAAATATCTTATTCTTATCCCAAAAGTACTGAAAATATAGAAATCCGCGATAATTTTTTTATCATTATATAATTATATACTTCTATAGGCAAGTGATTTGTGGTTTGGAAACTGTCTATTGATACTTCGACTGAATAGCTCACACCTCTGCCTACTGTCTATGACTATGACCAGATACAACACTTAGGCAGACACAGTATCATTCGTTTTTTAACGTATTTGTTTTTAAGATTATCATGCAATGTACAATATTCCCATCTTTTGTAACATATGTTTCAAAGGCTTTCTGGACTCTTAATTTTAAGATTTCTTTATCGAATTCCACTGACTGAGATTACTGAGAGCATCTACTAGTAGGCCTACTACTAGGAGTAGACTCAGTAGATCTAGTACTCTAGATTTAACTACTCAAGATTTATCAGACATAGATCTAGGCCTAACTAATCAGATAAGATAACCTAGACAAAAAAACACTGCTTATTGTCCGAAATTGCGCTATGAGATTCCTCACTGCTACTAGCAGGGGCGGCGAAGCCAGAATTTTTTCCAGGTGGGGCGGTGGGGAGGGGGGCTGAACATTTGCGTGACAAATATTTAGGCTATCATTTCTTGCGAATTTAGTACATATTTAAACAAAACACTAAGGAAAAAAATATTTTTTAAAATACCAGTAAACTTAACTTTTGTACTTATTATGAGTAAATAGGGGAAGGTGGGGCTTAAAGTCACAGGGGCAAGTTGTCACAAGTGCTCTACAGCCATAATTTGATAAGGAAAGTAAAATGCGAAACTGTGGTTGTGTAGCTTATTGGAAGTAAGAATTATAATGGCGAAGTGAAGTTACTCCGCCTTTCACTTCTGTTGAAAAAGCAAAGCACTTGAATTTCATAATTTCATTGTGGATTTTGATTTTTCTTAAATTTGGTGAGTAAACACATATTTTATTAAATAAATGTTTGCAACTTTATACTAGTGTAATTGTTAATGTATCCTTTACACATCAGGAATAATGGTATTATTTATTGTCAATCCAATAAAAAAATATTATATTAAATTTGCCAAAATTTGATGTGGGGCAGGTTGTCACACTGGTTGGGGCAACAAGTCACAGTTGTGACTTTTTGCCCCACTATTATTGAGTTTTTCAGTTATGAAAAATTTTTATTATATCTTTTGCAATGCCTTCTGTAAAACGGCATACTAGACTAGAGGATTGTCTGGCCAGCACGATGCCCAGTCACCTTTACTTTAACCCTAAAGTCAAGTATCCATCAGAGCTGGGTAGATACAGGGACACCCTCTAGATCCATGAACAAATCCTAGCCTTCACCAGGAATAGAACCCAGGACCTTTGGTACGACAACCAAATGTACTAGCACTGAGCACTCAGCCAGTGTCCCAGTGATTTTTCCAAACTATAAATATAAAAAATCCACAAAAATGTGTGAATGTCTTTCGGTTATGTAGTTAGTCTAAATTTAAATTTTAGTTGTGTATATTCAGTACCTCCTTGAGTTTCAGAAATTAACTGCTAAGATTTACTAAGTAGTAAGAACCTGTTCTTATTGATTTTTAAAATATTGAAATTATTATTTTTTCAAGTTGCATTTTCCATTTAAGTAATTACAAAATTCCTAAACTTTCCCAAGCATTGGTCCGTCTTCCCAAACTTTCCCAACACAATATGACCCCTGATGGTTGCAAAGATAAGATCACTTACCAACATTAAATCAAGACCTACTTGACTATTTGCCAGGAGCTGGTTAGAAAATAATTAATGACTTAACATTTAGACCTAACAGCAAAACAGAGTGGAACAAGTCACAGTTAAACTTAGGATGCATAAATCTTCACAAGTAAAAAAAAAATACTACTACAACTCTATACCAACATTTAACTTTAACCTACACCAAATAGTAAATAGCGGACTATAAATTCATATTGGGTACAGTTAAGTATGAGCTAATTTAGGTTTTGAGCTAGACTATAGGAGGTCAGAAAACATTAAGCTTGACCAGAGACGATTACCCGACTCATTCGAGTTAACAAGTATGTTGAAATGGTATTATATTACCGGTACCTAGAATGCAAGGATATATAAACCTAAAAATAAACAATTAGTACAATAAACTCAAAGATACCAGCATTTTAATTAATTTGGCATGTGTGACAGTCATTGACAGTAACATGAAAAAATTATAGTAGTTTTTGCTTTACATTTTTCTACATGATGAAATAATAGTTACATCATACAGAAAGTAAATACTGTTATTCTATATTATACCCAAAAGAATAATCAAGGCTTCAGAGCTTATCAGAAGTAGAAAAAACATACATATATACAAACAATTGTAAAGCAAATCAATGTTATTTACAGAATAACACTAGAGTCATTAATTGTACCCCAACATATTTTCTACTCAAAAAAGGTCTACATTATAATTATAATGGTTGTAATGTATGCTTCATATGTTAACCTGAATCACAGTTTCTACAATCTCTTGCGAATCTTGCACTACTGTTTTTCCCATTTGGCTATGGATGGCTTCTTTGTGTTTTGTGTTCTCGTGCCGCAACAGCTTATTCTTCTCCCTGGCTGTGTAGGTACAAAATCTACACTGGTAAGGTTTTATCTGTTGGTGGATCCACATGTGCTTTTTCAGATTACCAGATGTTTTGGCTCGGTAGGGACAGGCAGAACAGGAATATGGTTTGATACTTGTATGTACTATACGAATATGGCTGTCTAATAAATTCTTAAGTTTGCATGTGTAAGGGCACAGGGAACACAAGAAAGGCTTGTCATCACTGTGAGTTACCATATGTTTTTTCAAATTGATACCTTCCCTGCACTCATAGCCGCAAACAGGACATTTGTATGGACGAATGTCAGTGTGGGTGTTTCGATGCCTCTCAAGATGGGCTCTGAAGGGTGTGGTGAAATCACATGTCTCACAGAGGAATCTGTGTTTACCTGTATGCGTTTGAACATGCACTTTAAACTCTCCTCTGGTTTCACACGAAAATTCACAGTAGCTACAGAAGAAGGAATCTTTTGATTGATGTTCCGACATGGCATGCAGCTTCAGGTCACAGGACTGCATGAAAGACAAATTACAATACTTGCAGGAGAAGTATGATTTCTTAGAATGTACACGCTGAATGTGACGTTTGTGTTCATAGCTTTCATTAGTCGAGAAGGAACAAAGATTGCATTTATACTTTTTTTCAGGATCATGGTTTTTAATGTGTCTATTGAGTACAATTTTGGACTTGCACGCTCTATTGCATATAGTGCATATAAAGTTTTTAGATTCTGCATGAGTCTGTATATGGTACTTCAAACCTGTTACAGACTTGCTTCGGAAACTGCATATATGACAAACATGTGGCCTATGCTCAGGATGTTTCTTGGCCAGGTGGGCTGTCATCTTGAGCGTGACAACTTGGCAAACAGGGCATGTGGATATTTTACTTACTTTCTTTATGTGCTCGTGGGACATGTTGTGCTCTGCCAGTTCAGTCTTTGATACACCTGCAAATCTACATGCATCACAGTAATAGAGATTTTTGAGATTGTGCTTCAGAATAGCATGCTTGGTTACTTTCTTGGCAGTGGCAAATGGGCAAGCGCACTCAGGACAGCAGAAGCTTTTTTTCTTCTTCTTCTTCCACTTACTTATAGGTCTTTTAGCATCCACATGGATTAATGTGTGGATTTGAAAGCTAAGCTCCAGTTCAAAACTGGACTCACAAAGAGAGCACATAAAGGGCCTTTTCTCTTTGTGAATTTTTTTCATATGTCGTCCGAGGTCAAGATCATTTGCGCAGGTGAAATCACACTTGGAGCACACTTTCTCTTGAACAGGAATATTAGCTGTTTCTTCTGGGACTGCTGTCTGTTCAGAACTTTGGCGTCCATCTTCAGCCCATAGAGGTTCAACTTTTAACCCCTCAATAATGTCAACCTTATTAGAAGCTGCTCCGATTTGTTCCAGTTTTGCGCTGCCCTGTATATCACAATGATTTCCTGTAATAGGAATCAACTCACACTGTACACCAGTTTCTACTTTAGGAATGACTATCTCACTCAAAATCTGAAGAGGTTTCTCCACTAATTTTTCATTTTTTGATCTCCTGGGCTTGTAAGCGGTTCCCACTTTTGTCCTTTCAAGTTCAGCTAGGTTATGAACTAAGTATCTTGTCTTGGTCTCCTGTGTGGCTGCATCCACTACATCGACCTTCTCAAGTTCTATGTCCTGTAGCACATCTCTTGTCTCTTCTTTCGTCTGCTGTAAATCTTGAGCATCAAACATGTCTATATCTTCAATCTTGATGTGCTCCACCGCTGCATCAGCAGGCAAACTGGTCAGCTGGTCTGACTCTTGCATGAAAAACTTCACACTGGCACTGGATCCATTATCACCACGCCTCCTGTTCTGGGCAAGTTCCATGATGGCCTGGGCGACACTTTCAGGCAACTCTTGACCATTGAGGTCCAAGACAACCATGACTTCACCATCCATGGCATCAACGCCCTGGGCATCTTGAATTTCTATGTGATACTGTATTTGTTCATCTGCCATTTTAACAAGCTAAAAACTTTCTTCTTCTTTCATAAATTTTATTTGGGCTGTTTCAATAAAGCTCTACTGTAACTAGACATCTAGTTTCCATCCTGCAAAATAGAAAACAAAACAATACAAAAATGTATTGTAAAAACCAGTAGAACAAACAGAAATGTGTTGTTTTAAAAAAAACAACTTAAACTTAAATTAGTTCTAATTTGTTTATGTGACGTACAGTGCATAGTATTACATAAAAATGTCTAAGATAAAAGGTTTGCTACAAAGAATCTTATTTTTTTAGTTTCAAGTCTCCACAGAGCCTTTACAAATATTTTAACTATTGGGGCCATTTAAGTAGCACACTCGCAAAAAGTGCTAAGTTAAGAGAAACTAATTTTAAATAACTTTAGGTCAACACAAAACTTCACAATTTAGCACCTTTTAAAAGTTGCTTCATATTTTCTAAAATATATTAGAGTTAGAGTAGGCTACTCAGAGATTTCATGGAGCATGGTGGCCAATCGGCAGAGTGTTCGACTGGCGATCCGAAGGTTATTTGTTCTATTCTTGGTGCCGGCTAGGATTTTCCCCCGGGACTTGAGGGTAACCCTGAGTCTGCCCAGCTCTGATGGGTACCTGACACTAGTTGGGGTAAAGTAAAGGCGGCTGGGCATTGTGCTGGCTGCATGTCCCCTCATGGCCACAGAAACTGGTGAATGCTGCTTCACCAGCCCTATGATTAGTTTGGTCCGAAGGGTATTTTACTTTTTTTTACTCAGATTTCTGATCCAGTTGATGTAAAGATCAGCACATAAACACATTTTCATCCAAAAAGTGACTTAACGGTGTAACACCTTTTAAATGTGGACTAGTCGTTTAGTTCTATAATCAATCTAGCTAGTATTCCCTCCGTTCCGGAAATTGCATTAAAACTTTTATTTTTTGCCAGTGGTTGGCTACAAAGCCCACCATGATATTGCTATGAACTATGCTATGCATGTCTAAAAAGATTTTATATCCTATGAAATTTCCCTTGGATTATTAACATTACCTTGTTTACCTGTAATGTCACCTCGTGGTGTAAAAACCAAATTCTGGTCAACTAGGAAACTATTGGTAGTCCAAGTAATCAAAACTGACTAAAATAAGGAGTATTATGTATAACCAGCCTTGTATCACACTGGCAAAGTTTTGACAGTTCATTACCAGTCCATACAAGAAGTCGTATGGGACCCTAAAGAGGTGAACTATGCCTGAGTAGAACGAAGCCAGAGAATACTCTCCTGTAAGATTTGGTATAGGGACGAAAGACCAATCGAGCTAAGAATTAATAACCCCTAAAAAATTAGTCCAGAAATCATATTAGTGTTAGCATTTGATTTGTCATTTGAATAAATGGGTGAAAAAATGTGAACAGGCTAGATGATTACAAGAAATAGTTTTACTATTACTTTACATCCTTGGCGCATTTAGATGGTTACAGACACAAAATGATAGAAATTTTTGTTTGTTATTTTGTGCTAATTATTTTTATTTTTATACATATACTAATATATTTTATTTTTTTTGTAATTATAAACATATCAGCTACATCATAGGTTCTCAGCGGGGGCGATATCGCCCCCCGGGGGGCGATGAGAAGCTTTAGGGGGGCGCTAACGTTCCTGGGGGCGATTGGGGGGCGATGAAGGGCAAGTTGGCGGTACAAACGTAGGCTACCTGATATAATTTCAACACCTCAGCTATTTGAATCGATTATTTTTTGGATGAAATATGATGTAAACGCAAGTGCTACTAAATATCTGATATCCCCCAACAGTAGGCATACATATTATTGAACAAAAAAGCATCGCAATGACTTTTCCATGAAGTAGGTGGTCAGTATTTGGCAATATGCGGCCGTCTGGTCCTATGGTTGGCTTTAGCGGACTGTCGCTTTAACATCTGCGAATATTACTAATTTACTTGAGCTGTTTTAACGAGATGTCCTTTAATGCGCAATCCTTTGAAAAGAAACAACTACAATAGCTGATGGGTATAGATACGTAGTAATCATACAAACTGGGTAGTTATTGTAATGCCTGAAAATTTTCATATAAATTCTTTAGTCATATAGAGTCTAATATTTATAAACTTTTCAAATATTTTTTTACAGTTCTATCATATCATTTTAAAATTAAAAACGCAAGCCATTTTGTTTTTTATAAAAAAAAACAAAAAAACAACATTAGAAATATTACCACAAATGAAACGGGATAATTATCTCCCTTTAATTAACAAATGTTTCCGCTAAACGAAAACAAATGTAAAAGGGGGCGGTGAGCCGAAAAAGGTTGAGAACCTATGAGCTACATCAATATTGAGGTATTTTAAAGACTAATTTAAAATGTTTTTTTGTTTTTTTTTCAATTTAATTTATATATTTTAATGAAAGTAAAACCATATGAACTGGATTTTTCAAAAGAACAATTTGAAAACCGTATAATTATTGCCTACTTTTACACTTTTTTTGGGATTCTAAAAATTGTGTGAATGTTTATAATTCAGACACTTGTTATTTAGTCTAAATCACAACAATTAGAATAAAAAAAATGTTAGGTCTAGATGTAATTTTTTTTTAAAGCCTATTTTTTGCTGATATTTTTTAATGAAACAAATTTAAAATTACAAATAAAAAAAATTTTCATTAATTTTATAACATTACAAATGACTAATTAAAAACCTAAAGGTAGACCAAATTACAAAAATTAAAGTATTAGATCTAGTCATTAGTTAGTAGGCCTATTTTTTATGGCCTATATATTTAATTAGATAGGCTAAATATAAATGTCATGACTAGGCCTACTCATAGTCATTGTGACTCCTGTCAACATTTTATTTAAAAGTACTTTTATTTGCAAATGAATCATTCATTGAATGAAAAGCCTTAAAAAGCTAACCAGTAGGCCTGAGTTACTGAGTAGGCCCTAACTAATCACCAGTCATTAGTGATTAGAATTAGACCTATACTATTTAAACTATTACCTATTAAATAAATATTCTGAAGTACACTATTCTATCACCTGTTAAATGAGCCTGTTATTACTTTTATTTTAAAATACTATCAACTTCCCATTCAACTGAGGCGAACAAGCTCTACTGTTACTTTCAAACAGAACTTAAAAAACTCATTATTTCAATATTTACCTTAGATAACATTTAACATGCTTTAAAAACTTACTGTCTTATTTATGGGTTGGGTCGGTTAATACTACATTTATTTGTTTTGTCTTTTTTAATCATCAACCATATTCTTAGTTGTATGTTAAACGCGCTCTGAGCTTACATTATGTTTGTTGGCAGCGCTATACAAATATTATTATTATTAATTATTATTATTATTTTTGTTTTTATATTTAACTACCAATAAGCCACCTAAAAGTAAAAGCTATTTGACCATTTGTCATTATTTGTGTAGTAAAGTAAGTAATAGTAACTAATACTAATACTACTAATAACTAAATGAACTACCAATAGCCAATTTCAATTTATGTTCATAGCTTTTATAAATATAGCCACCTAGTATCACCTAGATCTAGGCCTAGCGTCGTTAGAGTTAGAGAAGCTTTTTTGGTAGTAGTAGTAGGCCTAGTCGACTGCAAACTGCAAATAGTATGAAATAGCTGGCTGTAGCTCATGAACAATAATGAGCACAACACAAAAAGGGTTTATTATCCTGGGTATAAGGTAGACAAAACAGATGCTCAGTGACTTAGACTCTTAGTCTTAGGTAAATTTAATATCTTTCGCATCTCTGTATCTAGGACTTGCGTTATATTATACTATATTATAGTCAATTTAGTCATAGTTATAGGATTATAAAAATTATAGGCCTAAGTAAGTTATACGAATCTAATCAGTATTTACTTTGAGGTCAGCTTCATACTCATACGGAAATGACACAAACCCTATTTTAGGATTAAGTATTGATTGATATTAAGGTTCCATAATAAGTTGAGACCAATTAATACATCAAGGCATGTACAAAGCAAATAGAAATATAACAATTTGACATACAATTATATTTTGTACTACAGTTCAAACAGCATTAGGGTGTCATCGAGCGGCAGCAGCCATTAAAGGAGTAATTTAATGTATGCTAGTTGGCACAATCACAATAAATGTCTAGATGGGTACTATGCACAATAGAACATAACTGTTTTTGCATATATTGTATCTGGCAAAATTAAAGATAGAAACATATTTTATTTTATTTTTCTTTGTATCAAAAGATAATATTATGTTAACTGTAAAAAGAAATAATTAATTCTAATTTCGGTAATTTAGCTGCAAGATGTTGTATAAATATGGCCATTCGATAAAGTTTATGATTTTAAAATAGAAGAGTGTTTAGCTTCACAGCACTGAGCTATATATCGCAGACCCAGGCAAATTAGAGAGCAATGTAGCTAATGCTAATATGTATTTAGATCAGCAAACCTTTACTGCCTATAAATGCCTATATACACATTTTATTTATATTCTATGCAATTAGGGCCGGCTCGTCCATATAGGCAAACTATTATAGGTTGCAGTCAAGCGCGCAAAATTGGGGGGAGGGTGGCATAATTGAGGATTTGTTTTTAATTTGGGGATTTAAAAATATAAACTAAAATAAAGTTTAGTAGCCTACTTCTGCATGCCACTAGCATAGACAGACGAATTACTAGGTAATGAAAGACGAAGAGTATTTAAATTAAGTTGTCTTAGAAAATAGGAAAGTAGGCTATGCCCTAGCACTACTTAGTTTCCCCCCGCCGAAGGCACTGAGGGAACAGAATTTGTTTTCGCCTAGTGCGTCAAAAACCCTAGAGCCGTCTTGTATACAATGTCATATTATATATATAAGTCTAACAATAGGCTTTACGCATTGCGTCGCGAAGGACCGCAAGTTAGTAGGCTACGATATCCTCTCGTCAGGGACTACATGTGCAGCTAGTAGCTTAAACGTAGGACGCAGGCTAAAACTAGTCCTGTAGGCCTATATATAGTATGCCCTAAATGTTGAACATTTATAATGTAGGCCTAATAGCCTATACGCATCTTTGGAATTATATTCTGCATTATCTCTCTGTGAATCTTTACAACTACAGAAAACAATTCTTTGACAAAATTTACTCAATAGTTATCCATTTCTCTATTTCTATCACTATTTCCTCATATTAGCCTATCTGTCTGAAAATGATAGGCCTTATTTTAAATTATTTATTTTTAATTGGAAGATCTTGTAGGTCATTAAAAATCTTATTGTGTTGTGAAAACTTTGTAATTGTTCAAATCTCTCTTTAAAGGGTGCATAGACTAGCTCTGTTCTGTACTAGCGGCCTACATTGAACACTTTTTTTAAAAGCTCAGTTCTATAGGCCTATATGTTAGGCTATTATAGTCATCTGTAATGTGAAACCTCAGTTGATAGGTTTGATACATGACATATACGTAGACAGTACTAGACTATTCCTTGTAGATTCCCTGATGGCTTGTAGGATTGTCGGTAAATGTTATTGAGTTTTGTAGGCTAAATGCATTTTTACATATGGAAAATATTTCAGCTGTCCACTTTGTAGGTCTCTTTCAATAACCTGCAGTTTTCTTTCAAATGTTCTGATATCACAAAACATCATTTTTGCTGTTTTTCATGAACTGTTTTGCAGCTTTTTATTCAGTTCATTGAGGTGTGCTGTTAATTAAATCTGTAAAAACATGAGGTTGGTAAGCCAGACCATATCAGTGAGCTGTGGATAATCCTGCCCCCTTCGAACCTTCGAATCATAAACATCCTAATTTCATCCAAGCATGCTACAAATCTCTCCAATACTTGTCCTCTGCTCAGCCACCTGACATTATTGTACACGGGTAAAGTATTACACTTAAAAAGTAAACATAAAAATAATAAACGTATTTTATCAAATCGACGATGGCGTCGTTGATCCCACAAAAGGGTCGTTTTAAATCGATGATCCCATCCCTAGCGGTGTGGCCATAACTATAAGGTGTTATATTTTTGGTAAATGCTCGCGTACCTACATATAAATGGCTCTGTGTGCCAACTGTGGCACGCGTGCCATAGGTTCGCCATCGCTGCTCCACAGTTATGCGGATCTAAACATATCTCTATTTCTCTCTCTCTCTCTTTCTCCCTCTCTCTCTCTCTCTATCTATTTCTCTCTCTCTCTCTCTTTCTCCCTCTCTCTCTCTCTCTCTATCTATTTCTCTCTCTTTCTCCCCCTCTCTCTCTCTCTCTCTCTATCTCTCTCTCTCTCTTTCTCCCTCTCTCTCTCTCTCTATCTATCTCTCTCTCTCTTTCTCCCTCTCTCTTTCTCTCTCTTTCTCCCTCTCTCTCTCTCTCTCTCTCTTTCTCTCTCTCTCTCTCTATCTCTCTCTAGCTATCCATATTTCTCTATATATCTCTGTAGGCCTATTTTTCTTTTTTTTTTTTCTTTAAAAAAACAAACAGTTAATAACCGATGTAGAATTCCCCTGTTGCCCAAAGGGATTTTTAAAGTAGGGCCTATTGTTCTGATTTTCTATTTGTTTTAAGGCTAACATCTAAAGAAATAGACATTTAGAGGCTTGGGTGTTATATTTATTGTTATTTATTAGAATGGGTTACCTTGTCTCAAAAGATGATTAGATTTCGTGTGCCCTTGAAGTATATTTAGCCTACATCAGCTATACAGAGTCTGCAAGAGACAGAATTTGTTTTAGCTATGACATCCAGGGTTGAGCTGGTGCAGATTTTGCGTTTTCTTATTCTTTGCTGCACTTTTCTCATCCGCAATAAGTCGAAGCTTTTCCTCTTCAGCTTTCTGATCGACGTGTAAGACGGATATCGTTCATGAAATACTTCTGTCCTGAGTCAGGATTTTCCCTACTTTCCCAAATCCACACATGTAGCCTTCAGATCACGCTCGTCTTTAAATCTCACTTGTGGACCTGTAGACCGTTTGTCATTTACATTTCGGCCGTTAAGACAAGAGCAAATCTTATGTATTCGCCCACTGACGTGGGCATGACATGAGTCGGCGTGGCAGAAAAGAGTGACCCTACTATGTAGAATTTGTTTATTTAGGTCTAATTAATTAAGTTTAAGTTTTATTTCGGTTGTTTTTTTACTGGAGATATGCCTAACAACTGTGCGTCTTCTATCCGCTAGAGAAACTTGGAACTTATACACAACGCTAGATTAAAAAATATTCAGTGTCTTTTAGGCCTACTTGTGCTGTCCCAGAAGTATATTATGGGACGTCCATTAATTACGTCAACAAAATAGGGGAAGGGGGGTCTGAAAAAGTTTGACAATTGTTGACATGGGGGAGGGGGGAGGTCAAGAAAAGTTGACGTCAACAATGTTACTTTTTATGAAGTAAATAATGATACAAATTTAGTACTAAATTCTACATTTGTCCTGTTAAACTTACATAGATAACATTAACAACATTTTTACGTTAATACAAATATATCAATTATGGAAACTACATTTGATAGGCCTATGTCCTTTTTGTGTCCATCTTGCTAGTTTGTAGACCGATGTATGGGTGGAAACTAATGCAATTGTTAGCAAGGCAAAGTGACCGACCAATTGTAGAAAGCTCAACTTCGCTGTCTAGCGTAGGGTTTCCAGACACATGGGTGACAAAAGGAGGACCCCGAGAGACAAAAAGGAGGACATTGTGTTTCAAACCGGATTCCGGTTTTGAATCTGAAAACCGGTTTTGATTTTTAAAACCCGATTTTGGTTTGTTGGTTGGAAGGTAGTCATTACTTCAAGTAGCACACCCATTATTATTTTTTTTTATTGGTTCGGATGGAAAAATGTTTTAAAAAATTATGTTGGTTTTACGCAAAACAATTCTTGAAATGCCTTGCTAACACTATTTAGTCTTAGATATTGTGTTGCTTTTTTTTCTCCAAATACCAACTATGGCTTGCGATAAAAACAACATCAAACCAAATGACGGCTCATCTTTTAGATGTGCGCTACTCTTTGATGTGCCTAAAGTGCGGCAGTGATTGCCCCTCCGGGTTGGCCTACACAGCCATTCTCGGCGGTGCAGTTGGATACCTCACCCATGAAGCTACACCATCGTCTCTCGAGACGGACGGATGCCGACGACGACTCTTTCATGTACGCAATGGTGATTGGAGAGACGCAAACTAGTTTTGTCCTGTGACCTTGAACTATTCGGCTAGACACCGCGTCTATGCTTCATTACTAGCGGCAGCATTAAATACACATTCTTTTGACTTTTGATTGGTGCTGCGTGATCCTATTCAATACATTGTTTTACAATTTTAAGTCCACGGTGCACAAATTGTCACTATTGAAAGCTATTATCGGTTTTAATCAAAAAGCCCATATTTTTTTTTAGTTCTAAAGAATGTTATGGTAAAGTGTACAAAATCATAATGTACTCACACAAATCAACCTCTTGAATGCTCTGCAAACACTTACTAAGTTTGAACTAAGTTTTTAAATACACCTACAAAACTACGCACATTTATCTTTTCCGGTCGGTGACTTGTAACATTGCGGGAGGGGGGGGGGGGGCAAATCGAAATCCGGTTTTAAACCGGTTTTATAGAACCGAAAACCGGTTTTGAAAACAAACCGGTTTTAACATCTCTAATTCAAACATGAAAAACATTCCACACACAAGCACAACAACCAGAACCGTTAGGCCTACAACACACCTGCACTTTATCAGGGATAGTCTTAGTAGCGACGAATTTTAATTGAAGTCTCCATGCTCTTACCACCTAGAATCTAGAAGCTCTTTACCGCCGTCCTACTACTCCAGTAAACATCCGTCCACTTTACTCCAATATATTCAGTGTCCTTTTTGAAAATTGTTTAAAGGGTTCATGACATAGTCTATTACTGCATGTCTTTCGATAGTTCACTGTCAATCTATCTTTATTTTTAAATTTGTTTACACATTTCTGGTAAAGTGACCACTTCTGTACCAATGGGCATTGAAGCTGGCGAATTGTGTAAACCACCGATACGCTCCCATTAAGAGTGCACCGGTAAGCTAACGCAATGGGGGAGGGGGTGCGTTCCCTTTTTCGCGTCTGATAATCATTGCACATTCAGAGCTACCGAGACTAGATAGGGGAGAACGAAATGTGTGCAACAATCCCAAATCGCTGAGCCCGGTACGGGGATGACCAGGCTTATATTGTCTGGCGTTTTTCCTACCGGGCGACAGTGTAGCTTCGTGAGCAATGTCGCCTCATTAAGTTTAATGCATGTATATGACGGCATGCCTCGGACAGGGTCTTGGTGTGTCCCCCTCCCTTATTGAACCATTCCTTCCACGTTACGACCTGGATTTAAGGGCTGGAAGGCTCATACGTTGTTGTTTTTTAATAGACACATACAATCGCTGAAATGAAAATACGGTTAACCCTCCAATCTTTAGCCCGTAACAGTGACACTTAATTGTGCTATACAGAGACCCTTAAATTCGTTGCGTTTCAATATGGGAAGTATCCCACAGGCATCACGCTGGCCACGCACAATTTCCTGTTAGATCTAAGCCACTGAAACGTTCGCAGTTGTACGACATATTCAGGGCCGGCTCATCCATATTGGCGAACTAGGCTGCCGCCTAGGGCGCAAAATTTTGGGGGGCGCAAAACTTTTGGGGGCGTAAAATTAAGGATTTTTTTTTAAATTTGGGAATTAAAAATATAAACTATATTAAAGTTTAGTGCTTCTGTGCGCTACTTGCATAGGCAGACGAATTACTATGTAATGAAAGGCGAAAGGTATTATTTAAGTTGTCTTAGAAAATGGGAAAGTATGCCCTAACAGTAGGCCTACTTAGTTTGGTAACCTCGCTGTGCGTAGTGGAGTGAAAAAAGGAAGAGATTTCTGAAGATACTTCTATAAAAGGACCTAGTGGTAGTATTGCGAAGGTAGAAGCACTGGGGTTACTTAAAAATATCTCAGACTTCAAGTTTATTGTTGCACTTGTCACATAGCACAACATTTTGTTTCAAGCTAACATAAATAGTAAGATACTGAAAGAAAAGGTCTTGAATCTCCAGAGAGCAGTTAGTCACCTGAAAAAAAAATGAAGAGTTTTTGGTTACAGCTAGAAGTGATTTAGCGTTTAATACAGTTCTGGTAGATGCTAATGAAGTAGCATAAGAAGTTGCATGGAACCAGTATTTGAGAAAGAGAAGGTCCGAATAAAAAAAAAAAAGAACAACATGGTTGATTACGAATCAACAGATAAATCTGTAAATATTTCAGGTGACATCTCAGAAAGTTTCAAGAGCCATTTTTATTTTGCTGCTTTAGACACAGTTGATGATGCGATAAAAGAAAGATTTCCCCAGTTAATAAAGTATCTGATGTCTTTGGATTTGTATACAACAGTCCTGACCTTAAAAACAAGATACAGTAGAGGTTAAGTCGATGTGCAAAAACTTGGAAAAAGCATTAACAATTGAAAAAGATGGAAGGTTTGAATGAATCTGACATTGCTGCTGTACGACAGTGTTCTGAACTTAGAAAAATTTCTCATCATCTCCATGACTCTGTGTAAAGTGATGAAGTCCTAAACTACATTTACCAACAGAATCTTGAAAACGGATTTCCTAAAATTTGTGTAACCCTTCGTATTTTGCTTACGTTGCCACTTTCCGTAGCTAGTGCTGAACGAAGTTTTTTAAAACTTAAGCTAATTAAAACATATCTGCGTAGTACAATGTGTCAGGAGAGACTTGCGGGTCTGGCGACAATTTCTATTGAAAGTGAGATAGCAAGACAGTTAGACTCAAAAGCCGCCATACAAGAATTCGCTAAGCAGAAAGCAAGAAAAGTACCATTAGGGTTTTAGTCTTGAGTCTTAAAAGTGACTTTTGGACCGTAGTTAAGAAAACTTGTGTTAGAAAAAAAAAATATAATTTAACTGTGAGTTTCGGTTTGTTATTAAGAGAACTGTACATAAAGCAGATATAAAACCACCTATAAACCCCTAGATATATCTTATGTAAAACTGTGTGTAATGTTACTTTTCAAATAATAATTTTGATTTCTAATTATTAATCTATGATGCGAATCAGACATTGCTACTTTTATGTTTTATTTACATTTCACAGTCATTACTCTAAGGTCATAAAATTAACTTCTTTGTTGGGCTATAACAATTATTAACAAAACACATTTTTGAAGTTCCATGACAGGCAGACCCCACCGAAGGCACTTTAATGAGGGCGCATAATTTGTTTGTTGCCTAGGGCGCCAAAAACCTTAGAGCCGGCTCTAGACATATTTAGCAATAGATTCTTGTTTGGTTGGTTTGCTTTATTCTATTTCTGTCAACCAGCCACTAGAGCTATTTGCCCTGTTGCAATCAATGACTGACAAAAATATAGTCGCAATATGTAGCCTGTTTTTATATAGCTGTACATTGCTTTTGTAAAGTGTGTAGGTAATTGTGGGTTGATGGGGTGAAAATGCATGTCTGATATTGGCTTGTTTGGAACATTTTAGCAGGAAGTGATCTGCTGTTTCATATGGGTGGGAGCCATTTCTGCTGTTTGGGGTTTGTGGTGGGCATACTCTGTTTAGGCAATTTCTACATTTAAAAGGAGTTTGTGGTGGGCTTATTCTGTTTAGGCGATTTCTACATTTAAAAGGAGTTTGTGGTGGGCATACTCTGTTTAGGCAATTTCTACATTTAAAAGGAGTTTGTGGTGGGCTTATTCTGTTTAGGCGATTTCTACATTTAAAAGGAGTTTGTGGTGGGCATACTCTGTTTAGGCAATTTCTACATTTAAAAGGAGTTTGTGGTGGGCTTATTCTGTATAGGCGATTTCTTCAACTAGAAGGAGTTTGTGGTGGGCTTATTCTATTTAGGCAATTTCTTCAACTAGAAGGAGTTTGTGGTGGGCTTATTCTGTTTAGGCAATTTCTTCAACTAGAAGGAGTTTGTGGTGGGCTTATTCTGTTTAGGCAATTTCTTCAACTAGAAGGAGTTTGTGGTGGGCTTATTCTGTTTAGGCAATTTCTTCAACTAGAAGGAGTTTGTGGTGGGCTTATTCTTTACAAACACAACAATTTAAAGTAATTATATTGACATAGGAAATAGGATGTTATAGACTTAGAATGTTGCCACAGAATACTTTAAAGAAATACATCCAATCACCCAAGTGTGTTTATATTTTCTTGCCCTTCACATTTTCACTACAAACACAATTGAAATAACATTGAAGTCTTTAAGGAAAAAATATTTTAAATCTTTATAGATACATGGTTTTGTTTTAGGTTTTAGATAATCAGAAAACGTCTAAAGTTTACATTCCATAAATAATATGTAACCACTCGGATGATATATTATGTATAGGCCTATATATGATTCCAGCCCAGTGTGATGCACAATCGTCTCTCGAGACGGAAGAATGCCCGACGATAGGTCTATGGAAATATTGGTTCCACCTCTGACTATGGAGAAATATCCTGTGTATGACTTAACATTCCCAATAATATTTTTATTTTCATTGGAAGCTTGAGACAGACGAATAAAAAAGGATTTGCATTTTACACATGTTCGAACTTTCCGGTAATTGCCTATCAATAATATTCAAAGAAAACAAACTTTCTCATATAGCGCAGAACGTTATGGCTAAAGATGTTTAAAGTCTGGCGATGTCGTCTGTCATATTTTCCATCATGTTATCCAACAGTGCTATCTGACTCGAGTGTGTATCCTGCGTCATGCGTTCGTGGCTACCCGACGGCGTGGTCTCACGGTAAATGTCCGCTTGCATTTTATGGAGCAAAAAATATTTGGAGTTCTCGTTAGTCTTCGACGCGCCCAGTGGGTCTTTCATTTTGCCAGGCGGCTGGTAGAAGATGTTGGGACTGTCACGCGACCGGAAGATACTGTCGTTCAACTCCTTCACGTGATCTTGCTTGCTTTTCTCCGGGCTTTCATAGAACCCCTCCGGAGTTCCGGAGCGGAAGTCGCCGGACAAAGCCTCCGGGTAGTCCTGGACAGAGAAAGGGATGAAAGAGTCGTAGTTATAGGCGGGGCGGGGACGAGACGGGCGGGCGGAAAGCTGTAAAACGCGCCGGGCGCTTTGGAAGATGATGAGGGAGTGGTAGAAGAGCGAGTAGCTCCCAAGGGCGATGGTGGTCACTTTGGGGACGTTATCCATGATCATGGGCGATTCTTGCCGGATGGCCAGTAAGAGAATGACCAGTGGGAGGAGCGCCCTGCACGCGACGCACGTTATGCAGGAAACAAGCGCCGCCTTCTTGTAGGAGCCCGAATCTCTCCGTGAGAATTTCACCAAGCGGCAGAACTCCAGGGGTGTGGAGCTCACCTCCATCAGGGAGACGGTGACGCCGAACAGGAGGTTCTGCTTGTAGCCGAGGAAGACCACGCTTGAGGCCGAGCTCAGCAGGTTGTAGATGACGTCCAGGGGCCTGTGTCCGGAATGGCCCGTTGTGGGAGAGCTCCGAGCCGCGGCGGACATGAGGACCGCGGTCTCCTTGACCAGCGCTATCCGGCCCGCCGCCACTAGGAAGCGCGCCGCTCCGGCGCAGAGGATAAAGTTGATGAGGAAATTAGGGTAGGGGGACGGTTGGTGGCTAAACGGCAGCGAGGAGATAGTGGTGTAAGTCAATGCAGTGAATATCAACACCACAAGAATCCAAAGAGTTACTTGTTCAGTCAATCTGCAGATTGAAAAAAATCGATTTAATTATGAAATACAAAGAGGTAAAATAAAAGGTTCTAGCATCGATATAACTATGTGTATTAGATAGAGATATTTGTATTAGATAAATATATTTGTATTAGAACAGTTTGTATTACTTTAAAGGGAAATATAATATTTTTTCGCAAAAAGATTTCTTTGACTGACTTGGAGGCAAGATATTATTTTTTTACTAAATGTAAATGAAGTAATAAGAGTAATGATTTATGAATAATTTGATCATATGAGATTCAGATTCACGGATATCTAGGGAAGTGTAATATATCATCAAGGATATCTTTCCCCACAAAGGAATTGGGATATATCCTGTCTTTGATGCATCCATAAATCTGATGCGTTCTTAGTGAATTCCATCGTTGATGCCCTTAACAAAACAAATTGATGGGTTCCTAAGTACAAGCGTGGGCGCAATGCGCCCTGCTGGCCGCAAGTGCTATATGACACGTGAAAACATTTGACCGATTTTTATTTGACATATAAGAACATAAAATATACAAATTACATATTTATATGGCGTTATACATAACAAAGTCTTCGAAAGCGCTTTACTCATAGATCATATGTTATTAAAATAAATCGAAAAAGTGTGTTTTTAATTTTGTTTTAAAAATGTCAACGTTGTCGGCTTGTTTAATTGTGTTCAGAAGTTCATTCCACCACAGAGCTGCTACGACGTTGTATGAGTGAGCTGCAAATGTTTCACTTTTTACTGGTACCTTGAGCGGTAGATGGATTCTGTTTGATGTGGATCTGATGTACCGGGGAGATTGTCCATGAAGGCATCTAAGGATTAACGTAACGTTTTCACTCACAAGAACCATAAAACGTAACATTGGGGGCGAGAAAAAGTTTATCTTCATGGTCCTATCTTAGTTTTGTAGTTTTGTACGAGGGGCTTGGTAAAAAGTAACATCATTTGAAAACAGAAGGGTCTCATAGTTAGTTATGCTCTATTATTTTAAAAAAATAAAGCACAGTTTGTGGACATGTTGCAATACAATAACAGGAAACACTCGAAACAAATATCCACCAACAATGTAGCTAGCTACCGATCTATACTGTGTCTTTAATTACACAGACGAACCGACAGGGCTATAACGTTTCGGGCAGGGGTCGGCAACCTACGGAACGCGTGACAGACTTGTCACGCAGGACTATTTTAATTGGCACTGGGAAGACTACACAAAATGGTACTTCACGTCTCTTCTACAAGACACTAAGTGCTAGAGCAGGATTACCTTTAAGGCTGTTGGCACGCTGAATGAATTTGAAATCATACTTTGGCACACTATTGTCAAAAGGTTGCCGACCCCTGGACTAAAAGGTGGAGAGTGGCGGGATTGGGGCGATAAAAAAAGTAGGGGGGGCATACCGTTAATTCTTATCAATATGATCTATGGTCAACTGATCAACCGGTCAACCATTCATGTTCGTACCCCCCTACACACACCTTTTTTTTCTCAAACGATTTTTAATCATCAAATGTTTCAATGTTAAATACGGTCTGATTCATTGTTGTAATAATATAATATAAGTATAAGAGATATTATTGTCTTCCTTGTCTAAGCTTATTTATATTTAATAAGACAGTCATGCGCTTTAGCCTATCCCTTGACAGTTCAAAAAGTACAATGACCTGCCATACCTACTTCCTTGTTGTTGACGACTTGCCTAGTTAACTGTTTAATATATTGTCCTTTAAAGGTGTCTTCTTTTTTTACTACCTTATTATATTATATAAGTATGTAATCGATGTGCTCTGCACTTTTAGTATTGAGCTTGTGGATTATGTATTTACTTGTATGGTATATACTAATCTTGTATGAATTTATATTTTGTGCACTGATTGCACATTTTATGCACTGATATTGAATCTGCTGGTATTGAATGATGTTGTGTGCACTGATATTATATCTAATGGTATCGTATGCTCTTGTATTGGATCAACTGCTATTGTTTGTTTTGTTATTACATGTATTATCTTATCTTATATATTACAGACGCTCCTTCTTTAAAGAAGATTATTGCGTCATACGCTCATCCGTAGTCCGAGTCTAGTCTAGCATCTTTATAAATGTTTTAAATGATGTTAAGTTACTGGTTTTCCTGGTTTGTTCAGGCAACCCATTCCATGCCCGAATGCCACTCGTGAAGAAAGAGTACTTATATGCACATTACATTGCGTCGGGTATTTTTCTATATTATTATATTTACACTGAATAACATATTAGAAGTACAAAACTTTTAATTAAGCCATACATTATCATTAGAAGTATCAAACATTTACATTAAACAATGCATTTGAGCTACTATCTTCGAGTGCTCAAATCAAAGCATGGGCCATCAATGAAGGAAACTGCGCTCTTCATCACAGTCACTCCTTAAAACTCCCAGTGTTGTTGGACACAAAAAAAGAAGTATCTGGGACTGCCCTCATTTTAATCTGTGGCACCTTCTTTATGGAACAGATTACCTCAGACAATGAGAGAATCTGAGACAAAAGAGTCTTTGAAAAAGAACTTAAAGACCTTTCTCTTTTGCTAATGGATGTGTGCCTTACATAGCAATACATCTGCACTGCAATGCACACCAAGAGCACACCGAGCAAGTTAAATTTTATAGCATGGATAGAAGCGCTATTAGAAATTATCATTATTATTATTGTTACTAAGACACATTGAAAGGAAGAAAATCGAAATACTTACACCATAGCCAAACGATTTGGTCTTCTCCTGTGCACAGCCACCAGACATCCTCCAGGTGACTGCTTACTGCAGGCTATGGCCATGACCTGGTCAACTAGTCTCGCCAGGAGAAAGTGGACGACCACGCAGATATTGACGGTCAGTGAAATCATCACGACGTCCTGCTGGACAATGGCGAATGCAGCCATAGGACCCAATTGCTTAAGCTCGCTATAATCTCGATGAAGACACCAAGCGAGATGCGTCGGGCAGTAGTAACAAGATGGCGGACAGGAAACAGACTATCGGATATGAGAAAAACATTCCGTTATCATTGAACACCAGCGAGTCCATTTCTTTTTTCTGCATTCAGTCAACAAAAAGACTTCCCTTGTGGATAATCATACATGGATAGCGGAGTTCCATCTGGTATGCTTAGTTGATCCATGATGTTATGTATATCAGCATGTTTTCTAGTCTGAAAAAAACTGAAAACAAAAAGATAACTCTTGTTAAGTTATGACTCTTGTGTTTGTAATTATCAGATTCACCCTGTGTACTATTGCACATCATAATTTCCTTCAAAATACAATTATTATTTTTAAAGTTCGTGATAAAAAAAAAAAACTATAAACGATATTCCATAATGGTGGATGTATTGGGTGTGGTGAAAGGCAAGAGTAGGCCAAGAGTTAAATCACTAAACCAAGAAGCTATAGAGGACAGAAGGGCAAAGAGAAAAAAATAATAATAATAGGCCTACATAGGACATTAAATAACTTAGCAATGCAACACAATAACAATCTGTTACAATGCTCAGATAAACGTATTGACAAAACACTTTTCTTTTCTCTTATGCGAAACTAAATGCATGTAATTACTCTTTCTTCCCGAATGGCATCCGGAAAAGGGTTGCCTGAACAAACCAAGAAAACAAGTAACTTAACATCATTAAAAAAACTAATAAAAACGCAAGACTAGGCGGATGAGCTTAGAACGCAATAATCTTCTCTATAGAAGGAGCATCTGTAATATTGCATGTAAGATAAACAACACCTGTGGTAAAGTGATTAACTATTAGCCTGATATTAATTAGTCCACACATTAGTCACATAGCGCTTTCAATAATTTTCCATTTTAATAAAACAAACTTAGTCGGGAGAGCCGAGAAATCAATCAAGCGATAACGAGTTAGCGGGAGTCACTCCTCAATTAATACACTAGACACGACCAACATGTTTTTGATGTTACTTATAGTCTAGTATAATAAGCGATAAAAATGTTAGTAAGTCACTATGTCAAAATATAAAAATATCCGGGTCACTTAAAAAAGAAAGTTTTTTTGGAAATGCTGAGCATAAACTATGAAGACCAAATGAAAACAAAAGGCCTCACAAGATGTTTCCATGTTGAAGGCCAAGTTCGTGCGTTACCTTTCGTTGACTTTCTTTTTTTTTAAGCAATAGACGTGTGTGTAGGTATTTGTTAAAGCTGTAGGCCTAAGTATAGGCCTACACCTAGTTATAAAACTGATCACTATCATAATCTACACGGTATAGAGTTCTATAGAGTATAGGCTAATTAATATTCAATAAACTTTTTATAACTTTAAAATTAATATAGGCTACATATTATTATATTTTGACGCCTTTGAGCTTTGGGGTATTATTCCTTTGGATGCTTTGGCCTTCTGTTTTGACCTAACTAGCCAAAAATGTTTAAAAAATCTTTAGGCCTACGCGTAACAGTAAAAAAAAAAAAAAAAGTAAATTCAACCTTCGGTAAGACGTGTTTGGTTCAGTATTAACGATTTGTCTGTACATAATGTATACAGAGCTAAAGCCTTAGTCTCCCAACAAAGCTCAGACTTTATAGAGTCATTGTCAAAACCACTGTTCTGTATGGATGTGAGACCTGGACGCTGCTATCCGCAAATTAAAAGAAGTTGCAGGCATTGGAAAATAAACACATGAGAAAAATACTTCGCATCTCCTACGTATAGAACTTAGGACTAATGAATATGTCAGGGACAGAATATTCTCAATTGCAGGCCCTTAAGAAAACAATATGACAACAACAAACGGCGCAAATCGACATGGATAGGTCATGTGTTGCGGCATAATATTAATAACCTGACAAAAACAATCCCCCAGGACAAGGTAGAAGATGGACGTTGGAGAGGCCGCCAGGAAGATGATGGTCCGCGAATTTAAAATATTGGACAGGGCTGCAGTTGACTCAGATATTGACAACTGCTCAAGATAGGCAAAATTGGAGAAAATTGACTGCTGATGTGTCCATTCGCTCCCCCCAAAACGACCACAACAGTTAAGAGTTTAATGATGATGAGCGAATACAGAAACAAACTAGGTCTACCGGTAAGCATACCCGTCACTACAAAGAATATAGGCCTACCTGGAAAGTTGTGTGCACGCCCATAGCACTAGTTGGAATCACAGTTCGAATCCAATAGAAAATAACAACAGCACTCTCCTTCTACTGTGCGGTACTTGACACCAGATTGGGGAAAGCTAAAGGCGGCTATAAAATTGTGCTTACCACACAACCACCCTCGTGACCAATGAAACGAGTGTCGAATTTTTATTTTATCAAATTCTGGGCCTAGACGAGTAAATCTACATGCTTGTCTAGAAGCAAAACTAACCATAACCAATAACAACCTGTTGCAATGTTCAGATAAACTAACCATAACCAATAACAACCTGTTGCAATGTTCAGATAAACTAACCATAACCAATAACAACCTGTTGCAATGTTCAGATAAACAGAAAGGCAAAAACACGTTCCTAATCTCTTATGCGAGAACAAATGCATGTAAGTACGCTTTCTTCCCGAGTGGCATTCGGGCATGAAATGGGTTGCCTGAACAAACCAGGAAAACCCGTAACTTAACCAGCATTTAAAACATGAATAAAAATGTAAGACTAAAATCGGACCACGGATGAGCGTAGGACGCAATAATCTTCTTTATAAAAGGAGCGTCTGTAATATATAAGATAAGATAACCTACCGTTTTCATACCACTTTGGTTTGTGTGTGTAGCACAATGCCAAGCCGCGTTATAATTTCTCTCCATAGCCCAGTAAACTCAGGAACACTTATTAGTTTAGACTGGCTTTTCTTCTTTATTTTTAAAGCTGGTTTCGAGCCCATGACATTCGAAAAAGTCATCCAACGCTCAGGCAGCTTGATCAGGTTATCGTTAATTTGTTTTGTTTGTGCCTATGTTCAAGCAACCAACACGGCCTCATCATCATTTTGTTGTTGTTATTTTAATATTAATTAAAGAGCAAAAATCATTTATCGGCCCAGTCAGAATTGTCCCCGTTATACAAAACTGTCCCAATGTGACGTATAAAGTCTTTCCCACCTTCTCCCCCTTTCCTACCCTCCTGCCACCCCACAAAATACAATAAACGTTTCCTGCAAGCTTAAAAGACATTCACAATGGATTAAGCTAATCTTTATGTAATTTGAGACTCGGGTACATTAGCATAATCAATTTCAATTTTATTTACTTTATTCCGGAGTGAGAATCGATGTACAGAAGCCTTGATCTAACATGAAGCAATGATAATAATATTTCATTTCTATTATATTTAATATCGTATTTTATTATTATTATTGAACTCATTTTTTTTTATTTATACATTTAAAATTCTAATTCTTTTATTATAATTCTGATTTATTCACATAAAATATGTTATAAAATATGTTATAGAATCTCATGTAATCATGTCTAATGGATTCTCAATTTATTCATTTTGGCTAGATGAATTAAATCCAATGTATCCATTTTCAACTCTATATTATGCGCAAACATACATACCTTATCAATCAGAAGTGGAGATAAGAACAGGCGTTAGCTTATTCTGGAAATTGTAAGTCTTGAAACCGATGTAATATTATAGTATACATTGATAACACACTTTTATTATAAACAGCGAAATATTCACAAATTAACAAAAAATTACGGACTTTCGACGCAGATAACTAACTACACAATGCAAAAATCCTTTTTCGTGGTTTTCTGATTATGAAACGATTGATTTAGAATGTAATAAAACAAAAAGTTTGCTTAGAAATCTTCCATTGTTGTTATGTTTCACTTATCCGTTGTTATTGTAGTTTGATGTTGTTATTGTGCCGGGCCTATATAGCTGCTTTACTCCACCTGGTATTGCGACCCTCCCCTAACGGTCCTATGTCATTATTGTATTTCGCACGCGCTCTCTCGCTTTATCTCTCGATTTCCCGCGCCCCCCACCCCTATTTCTTCCCCTCTCTCTGTCTCTCCCATCAATATTTCTTAATACATTCCATTCCACCCTCCCCTCCCTGCCCGCCTCCCCCTTTCTCCCCCCCCCTACCCCCAGCGGCACAGTGACGCGAGCTTTAAAAAAACCAGGAAGTACAAAGCTCTAATGAATCTCTTTTGATTGGTCGCTATTTTTAGATCCACATCTCGCGCGCCTCTCGCCTTCCCCCCCGCCCTCCCACAATGCTCTCTCGCTGGCTGGAAAAAAAAAATATAGAATATAATCGGGAAGTTCCCAAGAGTCAAGAAAATGGTTGGGGGGGGGGGGGAGGGGGGAATCAATATTTCGATTATACACAGCGTAAAAGTTGGCTTACTTATTTTCTTCCTATTAAAGTACAGGGCCGGTTTAATATGAGCCGTGGCCCGGTACAAAGTACTCATCTAGTCTATAGGCTATAGTTTATTGTTTAAATCAGGGGTCGGCAACCTTTCGATAATAGTGTTTCAAAGTAGGATTTCTAATTCATTCAGCGTGCCAAGATCTTAAAAGTCACTCTGCTCTAACTCTACTCAATTTCTTTTTAAAAGAGACTGGAATTGCATTTTTGTGGGTTCTTCCGCATGTCATTGAAAAGTGCTTCGCACGCGTGCCGTAGGTTGCCGACCCCTGTTCTAAATAATTAAAGACTGTTAATGATAAGCATTTTCTGGACTGAATTTCGGCACTATTCGTGATAGTTGTTTTCTTACCTATAGTAAAATAGTAGCCAAATCGTGTGATGGTGTTGCTAGGCAACCAGAAAGCATACAATATTGCAGGTTGATGTACATGAACTATATGTACACATAAAAAAGACATGAACTTACTACATTTAATCATATTTTGATTAAGCGTGTTTGAGTTGTCGTTCCGAAGTCCCTCGTTCGAATATATTCTAAACGCCTGGGTTCTATATTCCCGGGCATGAAGGGTGTCTCTAACATGATTTCAATAGAACTGAAATGCTGTAAGGCGGTTGTGGTGGGCACATGATCTTCTTGTATGTTTGACAATATTATGTGGGGTCTAGGGAGAGGTTAATATGTTTCAAAATGAATTCCAAATCAGTCTTGTTAGTGTTGTCAAATTAAAGACTAAGTGATATTTCAAACACATTAAAACATATTTTTATCTTATCTATTGCTATCTGCATTTCTATCTATCTATCTATATATCTAAATATCTATTTAACTATCCATCTTTCTATCTATCCATCTTTGTATCTATCCATCTTTCTCTCCACCTATACATCTTTCCATCTATCTATCCATCTTTCCCTCTATCTATCCATCTTTCCCTCCATCTATCCATCTTCCCCTCTATCTATCCATCTTTCCATCTATCTATCCATCTTTCCCTCTATCTATCCATCTTTCCATCTATCTATCCATCTTTCCCTCTATCTATCCATCTTTCCCTCTATCTATCCATCTTTCCCTCTATCTATCCATCTTTCCATCTATCTATCCATCTTTCCCTCTATCTATCCATCTTTCCATCTATCTATCCATCTTTCCCTCTATCTATCCATCTTTCCATCTATCTATCCATCTTTCCCTCTATCTATCCATCTTTCCATCCATCTATCCATCTTTCCATCTATCTATCCATCTTTCCCTCTATCTATCCATCTTTCCATCTATCTATCCATCTTTCCCTCTATCTATCCATCTTTCCATCTATCTATCCATCTTTCCCTCTATATATCCATCTTTCCATCTATCTATCCATCTTTCCCTCTATCTATCCATCTTTCTATCTATCTATCCATCTTTCCCTCTATATATCCATCTTTCCATCTATATATCCATCTTTCCATCTATCTATCCATCTTTCCCTCTATCTATCCATCTTTCCATCTATCTATCCATCTTTCCCTCTATCTATCCATCTTTCCATATATCTATCCATCTTTCCATATATCTATCTATCTTTCCCTCTATCTATTCATCTTTCCCTCTATCTATCCATCTTTCCCTCTATATATCCATCTTTCCATCTATCTATCCATCTTTCCCTCTATCTATCCATCTTTCCATCTATCTATCTATCTTTCCCTCTATCTATCCATCTTTCCCTCTATCTATCCATCTTTCCCTCTATATATCCATCTTTCCATCTATCTATCCATCTTTCCCTCTATCTATCCATCTTTCCCTCCATCTATCCATCTTTCCCTCTATCTATCTATCTTTCCCTCCATCTATCCATCTTTCCCTCTATATATCCATCTTTCCCTCTATATATCCATCTTTCCATCTATATATCCATCTTTCCCTCTATCTATCCATCTTTCCCTCCATCTATCCATCTTTCCCTCCATCTATCCATCTTTCACTCTATCTATCCATCTTTCCCTCTATATATCCATCTTTCCATCTATATATCCATCTTTCCATCTAACCATCTTTCCATCTATCTATCCATCTTTCCCTCTATATATCCATCTTTCCATCTATATATCCATCTTTCCATCTATCTATCCATCTTTCCCTCTATATATCCATCTTTCCATCTATATATCCATCTTTCCCTCTATCTATCCATCTTTCCATCTATCTATCTATCTTTCCCTCTATCTATCCATCTTTCCCTCCATCTATCCATCTTTCCCTCTATCTATCCATCTTTCCCTCCATCTATCCATCTTTCCCTCTATATATCCATCTTTCCCTCTATATATCCATCTTTCCATCTATATATCCATCTTTCCCTCTATCTATCCATCTTTCCCTCCATCTATCCATCTTTCCCTCCATCTATCCATCTTTCCCTCTATCTATCCATCTTTCCCTCTATATATCCATCTTTCCATCTATATATCCATCTTTCCATCTATCTATCCATCTTTCCATCTATCTATCCATCTTTCCCTCTATATATCCATCTTTCCATCTATATATCCATCTTTCCATCTATCTATCCATCTTTCCCTCTATATATCCATCTTTCCATCTATATATCCATCTTTCCATCTATCTATCCATCTTTCCCTCTATATATCCATCTTTCCATCTATATATCCATCTTTCCATCTATATATCCATCTTTCCATCTATATATCCATCTTTCCCTCTATCTATCCATCTTTCCCTCCATCTATCCATCTTTCCCTCTATATATCCATCTTTCCCTCTATCTATCCATCTTTCCCTCCATCTATCCATCTTTCCCTCTATCTATCCATCTTTCCCTCCATCTATCCATCTTTCCCTCCATCTATCCATCTTTCCCTCTATCTATCCATCTTTCCCTCCATCTATCCATCTTTCCCTCTATATATCCATCTTTCCATCTATCTATCCATCTTTCCCTCTATCTATCCATCTTTCCATCTATCTATCCATCTTTCCATCTATCTATCCATCTTTCCATCTATCTATCCATCTTTCCATCTATCTATCCATCTTTCCATCTATCTATCCATCTTTCCATCTATCTATCCATCTTTCTCTCCATCTATCTATCCATCTTTCCATCTATCTATCTTTCCATCTATCTATCCATCTTTCCCTCTATCTATCCATCTATATATCTATCGATTCGATAAATCCATCTACCTATTGGACACACCACATCGTATCGACAAGGAAAAAAAACTTAAAAAATCACGAAAACACGTGGAAACTACGTTTCCCCCCCCCCCCCCCCCCCCCCCCCGTGTTCCCGCTAGGTAGGGAAACGACGTGTTGTGCTCGCTAGGTAGCCTATAATAATATATATATATCCAGCAATCCATAAATCTAGAAATCTATCTAGCATAGTCTATACGTGTGCAACAAGAAAACCAAGCACACATTTTTATATCAAAATGGGAGAAGTTTAATAAGGGTTTGTGCTCAATCGGACATAGACACGCAAGCACACGCTAGAACTAGAACTGCACTTCAAACATACACGTCATCAGAAGCTGGCAATCTTGCCGTCGATAAAACCGAACCCGGAAGTAAGTGTGGGCTAGTGACGCGAAGAATTTTCATTCAACAACAAAAAAAACAGAATAGAGCCAAAAAAAAAACAACAACACACGAAACAACAGGGGAAAAAAACAACAACCCTGGCACATGAGGCATCCTGGTTGCGACGTCAAGGAGAGAGTGGAAGATTGGCGGAGTGAGAGAGTGAGAGGGAGAAGAGAGAGAGAGAGAGAGGTGGAGAGAGAGGCGGAGAGATTCAGGAAGTCCAAACAGGGCTCGGTGACATAGAAACGTGTCAATAGCCGGAGATAGACAAAAATGTTAAGTAAGACAGTGGGAATGGGGTGGGTGGGGGGGCGGGTGTCTAATTAGTTTTATTGATAGATGGAAGAGAGCGTGGTGTAGGCCAATGCTTCTCAAAGCTGTGGTCTGTGGACTGGCGCCGGTCCGGAAGAATTTGGCCGCCGGTCCTCAAATGTTGTCCTGTAAATTAAGTTCAACAATGAAGAAATGTTTTATAAAGAGAAAAACGGATAAGGATCTTTTAATAAAATTATAGTCTACATTTTTACTTGTAAGATTTTAATGAATAATTATGGTTCTTCAGTCGGTTGTAATATAACATCATGGTTTTATTATTCTTAAATTTTCGGTAACTGACTGGACAACATAATATGTGAGTGATTGTACAACTTTAGACCTTAGCACCAGAATGCAGGTCTATAAACTATTCTATTTACCGTCAGGGTCCTGCTAATCAAGAAAAATGTCAACAGAACTGAACAATGAACTAACTCAACGAGGTTATGACATTTTTCAACCACGTAATCCAAAGCGAATTACTGCGATACATGATGGTATGGTGGACAAGCACGAACTTCTGCAATTACATACTCAGAGATGCATTGGTTGTCAAGATGCAAAGTATTGTCAAAGAGTTTGTGTATTGCTAAGGACACAGTTTCTCCAGGGCAAAAAACAATAACAGATTAGTCATAACGTTTTCTTAATGTAGGTTGGATGGCAGGTTTGCTGACTCGGCAGATACCTCTGGTCATTAAGGTGTTCAATACCAAAGTAAAGAAAGTTGGCACCTTGCTTTACAGTAGCTGCCAAGCTTCATAGACAGAAAAGAAAGCTAGAAGCATTGAAGAGTAGACCTAGAATGCTAGAAGGTCGTTTCGATATGCCCCTAAACTTGACAGCTTTTCTTTTTTCTTCTTCTACCTTCTCGTCCTCGAGGAACAGGCGCCGATTATCGACGTCTGTGGTTCTTCCTAGGACATAGGCCGCCAAAAAAAGGGTCCTCCAGGCATCTCTATCCTGGGCCAGTCTCTCCAGCTTTCCCCAAGTAAGGCCCAATTTTTTTGGTATCTGCTTCCACATCTCTGCGCCAAGTGTTCCTCGTCCGGCCTTTTTTTCGTTTTCTCTGAGGGTTCCAGTTCAGGGCATGCTTTGTTGTGGGAACTTGTGCTGACAGCAATTGTCGCCAATGAAGGCGAAGCGCTTGATGTTTTATCACTGGATCATAAGCATCTTTCACTCACATAGAACTGCATGGGTAGCACTGCACTTCCTATATTGGAGAAATCGTTACAAGGCATGTGACATTTAAAAGTCTACGATCCTCACCACAGTCAGTAATCAGGGTTCCCTGTGTCGTTTGGCACGATCAGAAGTCGTTTGGAGTGCGCACTTTTGAAAATAGCTTGCCTCATTCTGCGGAATTTCTGAGACAAAAATAGTCATTTAAGAAGAGTTGGAAGACATTTCTCTTTGGCTAGTGCTTTTGTGCTAACACCATCACAAAATTGGTCACTAAATTGTGAATTATCTTTTTGTAAGCGCTCCTAACATGTTAACTGCAATAGCATATAATATTGCTATATGAAAAGATTATTATTTTTCTTATAGGCTAAGGACTAGACTGACTAATTTGGCCGTTTTGAGTTTTACTTTCCAACAGAAGATGACACAATGATTACGCTGAATGGAATGAAAATGCATATTATTAAACTGTAACTTTTCAAGATAAAATGCTGGAACTACTTGCAGACATTTACTTAAAGATGGTTTTCGATATTGCTTTTTGGATTCATGTCAAGGCAGAAAATCCTGAACATTTGATACTTGCGTTCAAGCTATTTTTCCATCTTTTCTCTGCGGGGGCTGCCTTTGCAATCACGAGAATTACTAGGACAAAATACTTGACCAGTATGCATTTTTCCTTTGCTTGTAGCTTTAAGTCACACCAAGGTTAACAAATTATATTCCAAATAAAGCTATACATTGACAAATCTAAATCTTATGCATGCATAAAGGCGGAAGTGTAAAACATTTCCGGTCCCATTAGTTCATTTGCTTCAAAACCTATCTGTCTGCTGCGTACCTGGTTGCACGAAAATATGTAGTGAATAAATTGTACTTCATTTCCAAAAGATGTTGCCAAAAGAAAACGATGTATTGTGAATGTCAGACGCGAAGAATCGGCTATCTATAATTCCAAACTAATTGCTTGATGCAAAATAATTTACGTTTTTGTTTGTAATAACCAAGTACACAAATCTTGACTTATTTATTTTATAAACAAAGCTAAATTTAACTTTACGCCACTATCACTTTGATTATTAATTATTGCCTACTCACTTTTGATGTTAAAACGGATTCCTCATAACTAATCTTGTAACCTTTGTAGGCCTATATTTCTAAAAAACAGAACTGATCGTGGTTGAAATCAATTGTCAAACACCAGCAAAAGCATGTTTTTTTTTGTTTAAGAAAATGGCTGGAAATGGCACCGGAAGTTCATGCTCTCTTCCATTTGAAAAGGTCACGCCACATTAAGACTTGTCTATAGAGCGTTCCCAGTGGGCGTGGCTTAGGTTTTTTAGTGACGTATTTGTATAAATAGAAGCCACTATTGGTGTACAAAAATGGTGAAGTATTTCTTTATCATGCAAAATTCACATCTGAATATTGTCTATCCTACTCAAAAATAAGGAGGTAAATAGTAGTACTGTAGATTGATTGATTAATGTGATTAGGCTAGGGCCGGCTAGACCTATTTACACTTTCACTTTTAATGTTTCGTAGGCTAGGCTAATGGCTAAGTAGGAATGCCAAGTGATAGTGTTGGTGAATAGGCTATCTAGTCAAGTCATTAATATGCTCACATCGTCTATGATCTATGTCTATGATAATAATATAATAACCTATTTTATTTAACAGACATAATACAGCTTAAATCTTAATAAGACTTAAAACACAAACCATCATTTTAAAAAAGCTCGAGCCTATATGAAACTTTATTAATACAGCGGCCTTGTACTTGTACACCACTACTACACAAAGTAAACAAAAATCACGTGCTTTTTGTCACGTGATTGCAAACGCCCTATAGAGCTAAAAGATGTCTTAATTTTATTAGCAATCACGTTGGTATTCCTAAAAAAAAAGTTTTATTAAACTTTCTTTTTCATATTAATATTAATAAATGTCCATTTGACTCTGTTCTAATTGTGATAACTTTGGCTTTTTACTCCCTTTATTTTAAGTTGCAATTTCTGTCTGTCTGATAGCAATCATGCGTGCGTCGTGGGAGCAAGAATTGGCTTCGATTTTTCGACCACTTCCCGTGGTTCAATCGAGCTGAAATTTGGACAGCAGACTTGCCCCGACTAACAATACATCCTATCAAATTTTCAGTTAAAACAACTTAATAATACTACACTTATGACAATATTCATTTCTTAAAAGGAAAGGAAAGGAAAAATTTTGATTTCGCGTTAAAAATGCCTGTGCAACTTTTTATACTTTTTCGGCGCAAAGCTAGAAAAAAAATTATGCGCTAAGATTATTTTTAGAACAATTCATACGGAGTAAGGAGATATTTTTGAGATTTGCGACACAGATATTTTTCTGTACGTTTCATTTGCAGTAGTCAATCAATTATTTAATTAGATGATGGTAAACTTAGTTTGCAAATAAAGGGAGTATAATAAAAACTTCGTTTTTATGGTTTTCTTTTGACTTCCTTTATTTTAAGTTGCAATTTCTGTCTGTCTGTCTGCAATGGTGCAAAAATTGGCTTCGATTTTTCGACCACTTCCCGTGGTCCGATCGAGCTGAAATTTGGACAGCAGATTTGTGGCGCCTAACAATACATCCTATCAAATTTTCAGGAAAGTAAAAACAAAAAAAAACAACAACAAAAAAACGCAAGTACACTGTTTGGAAAGTTCAAATTTATTTTCAATCATCTAATTCATGTCACATGACAATGTAATACAATCAATAATAAAGACAACACGATACATCCCTAAAACAATTAGATGGTGGAGTTGGGGGTGGGGGCCGGACACGAGGGAGCGGTGGTGGCATATTGCAAAACAAAACAAAGAAAAATAATTGCCTTATTGCTCAATCTTCCAAGACCACAACAATTAATTGGTAAAAGGATATCCACATCTTTAGAAGGACACACACAATTAATTGGTCAAAGTATATCCACATCTTTAGAAGGACACACAACAATTAATTGGTCAAAGGATATCCACATCTTTAGAAGGACACACAACAATTAATTGGTCAAAGTATATCCACATCTTTAGAAGGACACACACAATTAATTGGTCAAAGTATATCCACATCTTTAGAAGGACACACAACAATTAATTGGTCAAAGTAGATCCACATCTTTAGAAGGACACACAAATACATTTATCTGTGGACACACACACATATCTATCTGTGGACACACACACACATATCTATCTGTGGACACACACAAATATTTCTCTGTGGACACACACAAATATTTCTCTGTGGACACACACAAATATTTCTCTGTGGACACACACAAATATTTTGTCTACACAAATATTTTGTCTACACAAATATTTCTCTGTGGACACACACAAATATTTTGTCTACACAAATATTTCTCTGTGGACACACACAAATATTTTGTCTTCACAAATATTTCTCTGTGGACACACAAATATTTTGTCTACACAAATATTTCTCTGTGGACACACACAAATATTTTGTCTACACAAATATTTCTCTGTGGACACACACAAATATTTTGTCTTCACAAATATTTCTCTGTGGACACACAAATATTTTGTCTACACAAATATTTTGTCTACACAAATATTTTGTCTACACAAATATTTTGTCTACACAAATATTTCTGTGGACAGACACAAATATTTTGTCTACACAAATATTTCTGTGGACAGACACACACATAATACTCTGTGGACACACACAAATATTTTGTCTACACAAATATTTCTCTGTGGACACACACACACATAATACTCTGTGGACACACACAAATATTTTGTCTACACAAATATTTCTCTGTGGACACACACATATCATCTCTATGTGGCTACATACAAAATCCCCTAACTATTATGAACTTTGACTCCAGACACTGAGGCAATTCAAAACAATACTCCATTCATGAATTCAAACAGTACAAGTTAAGTCTATCACACACCACTCTTACATAAAGAACACATTTTACATGATTGTCTTCACTTGTTTTTTAAAAGTCATAATAGTATTAATAGTCTGTTTAAGTTATTGAGCCATTCTACCAGATGTGTCTAGGCACAACACACACACAAGTTATTGGTCCTGGTCTTCAAGATGTGTTCCAATAGTCTCATTCAGGGGGGGGGGATGGGGTACTACACCACACAGCACCACAATGAGATCAGGTGTAACATGAGAGGGAATAGAGTTGTGCTGGAATCAACACTTGACTTTTATCAACTAGTTGTTTAAATTATCAAATTACTTAAAGATCATTAATTCTATCTGGAGAAAATCAGCTGTTCACCTGTCTGGTGAACTTGAAAATTATTTATTTTTTTACTGTGAAGTTTAAGTGCTTTTTCTTTATAGTCTAGAATTGTTCTAGTGCTATGCTAGTGCTACAAATTCTTTATCAGTGCCAAGCCAAGAGAGTCCTCCGTGAGTTTTGAGTGCTGTGTGATGGTTGTGTGAGTGGTATTATTATTATTATTATTATTACACCAGCTGATCAAGTCAAAGTTAAACAAACTAAATTATTTCTTACAACTCAACACAATATATATATATATATATATATAAAGAAAAATGGCATCTGGAGTTATTCATGTCTAACTGAGAGGATGGACAAAACAGCTACAGTTATTAAAAATACATGCATTCATATTTCTCTCATCACGATTACTAGTTTTTTTACTTCTATCCCACTGCCTCCAAACATACAAGCAGACGCAAGAAAGAGCTGATAAATAAAATCCTGATAACCGTAGACCATTGTCAGTAAAACGGCCACTACAAAAAAAAATACAAATTGTAAACCGCCTACCGGTCATGTTTTTGTATACAAACTGTCATGCCACAGACACACAATGTCAATAAATGCCATTTTGCTGACACATTTTAAAAAAAAATGTTTTCACTGAACCAGAAATCTACTATTGAGAAAAAAAAATATTAACAATGAAAATAAATTGTCCAAATAATAACATTAGAGACATAAAAAAAACTAACAGCTAAACATTTCTAAATGTAATCTTTATCAAGTTTCTAACACTTCTAGGAAGAGATTTATTTCTGATATATATATATATAAATAGAACACTCAATGTACAGATCATCTTTACAACTATGTATACATTTTTTTTAAAGCAAAAAAAAAAAAGAAATCAACAACATATTGTATTTAAAAAAACAAACATAGACCTGACCCCAAAAAAACAACATTTGATTTGAATAAAAAAAAAGAAAGGAATTATTAACGTTCTTTTTACTCAGACACATTCACAATACTTTCATATCAATCTTACACATTTTGGTTTTGGCCTTTTGGCACACAGACTAACGTAAGAATCAATTTTCTAAACAAAGAAACAAAAACCTATTTTTTTTTAAACAAATTTTTTTTTCAATAGTCAAAAGCCCTTGAGTAGAGAAAACAAAAACAAATAAAAAAAAACACGTAGTATAAAAAAGGGAGGGAGGGGAAAAGTTTTCATGTGTGTGTGTCCCCCATTACTAACCAACCAGGAACACAGTTCTACATCACAGGCAGTTTTTGTCTGGGTCAAAACCCCCCTCCTCAGGTTAAACGTTAAACAGTCAAAACCAGAAAAGGAACGGGTTAGTACTTCATGTTATGCATCGGCGGTAAAAAAAAAAAAAAAAAAAAAAAAAAAAAACTTGCACCAAAAAAAAACAAATGAAGAAAAAAAACAAAGAAAAGTTTTTTGTTTTTCTCTCCGTTGCATTTCAAATGGAAAAATGTATGTAACAAAGAAAAAATAGTTATGGATTAAAAAATAAACTATGCGAGACGTGACATATATATTTGTTTATATATATTCTCTCTATGTAAACAAGTGACGTCTATGGTTAAATAAAAACAATGGATGTTTATGACAGAATGTAGAAAAAAATAAGAGTGAGTCATTATGCATTCAATGGAGAAAGAAAGAAATGTACATTTTAAAACAAAAAAATAACACAAAGAAATGCAGTCAGAAAAAAAAAAAAAGAGTTTTGTACAAGCCAAACAGTTTTTTGTGAAGCAATGCTACTTGTGGTGGGGGGGAGGGGGTGGGGGGTGAATGGCAAATGTGATCTTACAATGAACAACACCCATGTCAAAATAAAGATTGTCATAAATAAATAAAGCCAAGACAAACCCCCTCCCCCCCCCCCCCCCAACAAGTAACAAACCTAACGGTCCCATAAAGGTAGGCAGTCATCTTTAAGAGACCGGTTGTTATTTTTTGTGGGGGAGGGGGATAATCCGGCAAACTTTGATGTTGATATTAAGAACCCAGTCAGTGCAAACAAGTGTCAACCAATCAGATGACAGGAGTGAATAAATAGTGCACCCAGGGAGAATCAAGACATTTACAACAAACATACACAGTTCAAATAGATTAAAAAATAATGAAAAAAACTTTACAAGTTTATAATCAATTGGCCATTTCTTTTTTTTTCTCTCTTTACATTTGCGTTATGACTGGCATAGATCAACCATAGTAAGTACTAGTCTGTCAAATATACAACTGTGTAGCAAGTAAATAAAATATACAGCATGCTTCTGTATGGTTGTGTAAGACTAGAGTTCAAACTACAAGCCTAAAAAAAAGTTACCCTAATTAGTGCATCGCTTATTCAAAGTACTACCCTGAAACTTGCAAAATGTTCCCTGCGTGTTAGCCTGCTGGACAAACAAACATTAGTATTGAGGGCAAGATTTACAAACACAAAAAGTGTACAGTTTGGTCTCTCTGTTCAGTCCAGTGGCTGGACTCTATGGCTGTTCGCTATGACGTAACAGTTTCGGCAACTATCAAAACAAAGATTGGAACATTGACAGAGACACCCCCAGGCACTGGCCACAACAACGTCCTCGGTAACCTCTGGAAACACAAAGCTACAGGAACCCAAGGGAAGAGGTAAGCCTTCAAAGAAGACAAATAGAACACCCTCTGGGGGTCGCGCATCCAGCGCCACAAGACAAGCCCTCATCACGCTGCTAAATAAAGATAAACCAAAGAAGCGAATTGGAGGCAGACACCCAGCATGATGGTACAAAACTGGATACAGTTGGAAAAACTAGCCCAGAACCAGCAAGATTTATGGAGCTCTTAGTTTGTGGCCTCTAGCCCCAGGCAAAGAAACAAGCCATGCATGAGCAATAATGGGGCTGGACTAATGGCTCTCTACATCATCTACATGAGAAAGTCTGGCCTTTACTTCAATCCAATCTATTTTAATAGTTTTACATTTCAACAGTCACTCCATCTTTTCACAGTTGCATTATCAAGTATGCTGGGTAGTCACACCCGTTAAAAGTGAAAAGAAAAAAGAAGGGGATATTACCATGGCAACACTAAAACAATTAGACTAGCGAGGATTAAAAATAATCCCCCTTTGACAAGATTTTTTATAAAAAAAATACATCTGTCCTCTATCATAAAACCAGATTTTCAGTTTACTTTAAATATTTCTACAACATTAGAGATCAAATAAAAAAAAAAAGAAAATGCAACAGCCAAAATGTTTCAGAGAACAGAATTTTCCCAAACAAATGTTACAATTTTAAATGTTTATCATCCACATTTTCCGTAGGGAACACACAATAGTTCATTTTTTTAAATCAGATTTTTGGATTTGTGCAATCTAAAAGATGTACAGTAGTACACATTAGCAACATAATAACATAAAGTCAATATTTAGAAGATAAAAAAACAACAGACAAACGCACCGACGTATAAATAGTTTCTCTATACCACATTTTTAAATGTGCATTTACAGTAAACGGATACATTAGTGCTTTCAGATAGATGCTTTACTAGAGTTTCTTCTTCAAGGAATGAGAACATTTAGGTTTAACCCTACACAAGGCAGAAGCAAGAAACTGTCTGATGAAGGTTTCACCTTGAAACTTGCTGATCTTCCTTACTTTCTACTCCAAAGCTTTCAATGTTTCAATGTCTTTGTCTATAAGTATAAGCCCTACGTATACTTTTTTTAAAACTAGCTTTATAGAATTAATAATGTTTAAACATTCAAACTGATTCCTAAATTGACAAAAATAATTTCATTTGCACTTCTTTTAACTTCTTGCTTCTGAAAATCTGCACTACATATCAATATATACATATATCTATATATATAATGATTGGTTTCATTGAATGATATAAAGTTCTCTCTACATTGCATTACATATCAATATATACATATCTATAATGATTGGTTTCATTGAATGATATAAAGTTCTCTCTACCTTGCATTACTTTCTGTTCTAAGCACCAATGAACTTTCATCATAAATACTGACAAAAACTCTCTAACCATTTATGCTACAAATGATACAAAATATTTTCTTCAACCTGACCACAGAAATGTGTATATTGCCCATCATTGACATGTATTTGTATTACCGCAGCATAAACATTCATCACCGGTCTCAGAATTGTCGGTACAGTCTCAGAATAAACAGTATGGAAATAGAGAGAAAACTAAATTGCTTCTAAAAAAAAAAAAAACAACACAAAGTTAAAAACTAGGGAAACCATTACAACTGATGTTACTAAATCCATCCTCATCTACCACTAGATAACACTGCCTTGTCGTAATGACCATTCACTGCAAAGGGAGCGGTCTTTTTTTTCTCTCTCTCTCTCTCGTGTGTTCAGTTCCACACATTTGCAGGCCTGCCACCCTGCTAGGACGTGGTCAGTTTGTTGTGTCCGTTCTCCAGGCCGGAGAGATTGTCCTCCTGCAGTGTTTTGTGGAAAGACCCGGAGAACTCGAATCCCCTCATCCAGATGGTGGTGTAGCAGAGGAAGTACACCAGGATGACCACCACAAACACCAGCAGGATGGAGCGGTTCTTGCAGATGCGCAGCCGGTGCAGCTTGGAGGATGACCTGGATACAGCGTACACACCTCCCAGGGTCACCAGCATCAGGAGAAGAATGATGAAAGCATTAGAACCACCTTTAGTAAAAAACTGAAAGGGATAAGAAATGAAAAATTAGGGTTTAGTGTTAATGAGTCAAATAAATCACAATGAAGAAATGAAAATACTCTGACAATTCTAAGATGTAGGTTTAAAAAAAACAACAACATATTTTTGTTTATTGAATATTATGTGGAGGTAATCGCATATATTCCCCTCCCCCTTTCTTATTTAAATAAAACATAGTGAAAATATCTAGATTTCATAATTGCCAACTACTTAATACTTGTTAATTTGCATATTGTAGGTCCTGGGTTCGAATCCTGGTGAAGGCTAGGATTTTTCCAGGATCTGGAAAGTATCCTTAAGTCTACCCAGCTCTGATAGGTACCTGACAATTGTGGAAAAATATAGGTGGCTGGGTACTGTCTACACAATCCCCTAGTTGGCTGTAGTACAAAACTAGTGAACGATACTTCACCACCCCTAAGGATCAATTTGGTCAGTCAGGGAAGTATACTTATGTAAAGCTGCTTTATTCATGATTCCTATCTATCATTTTTATTCCTCTAGTGAAAAAAAAAATTGATACAAATATTTAAATTAACATCATAATAAGTCTGGATGTTAATTTTGGAGCTTACAATATTTGAAACCAAACATTGAGATGTCTAATGTAGTCAGGCATTTTAGTAAAATATTCAGAGCATGCTAGACATGCAGTCTAAAGGCTTGAAACTTGATGGAAGAAGTATGGTGTGTTTATAATATATGAGCCAGCTAAGAAGAAGTATGGTATGTTTATAATAAGTGAGCCAGCTAAGAAGAAGTATGGTGTGTCTATAATACGTGAGCCAGCTAAGAAGAAGTATGGTGTGTTTATAATAAGTGAGCCGACTAAGAAGAAGTATGGTGTGTTTATAATAAGTGAGCCGACTAAGAAGAAGTATGGAGTGTTTATAATAAGTGAGCCGACTAAGAAGAAGTATGGTGTGTTTATAATAAGTGAGCCGACTAAGAAGAAGTATGGTATGTTTATAATAAGTGAGCTGACTAAGAAGAAGTATGGTATGTTTATAATAAGTGAGCCGACTAAGAAGAAGTATGGTATGTTTATAATACACATGAGTCAGCTAAGAAGAAGTATGGAATGTTTATACTACACATGAGCCAGCTAAGAAGAAGTGTATATTAAGTCATATAATATGTTTAAACTGACTGTGTCACAGCTTGCTAGTCCGCCTCCTCTCTGGCTCAAGGTCAACTGGATGTCCTCAATGTGAACAATATTATGGGTGCGGCTGCAGTTCCCCCCCTGGCACCCCACAGTGTCATTGTACTGGCGCCGCCTGGGTGGGGCATGAAGGCAGTAGCCAGGTCCGTTGATCTCCCCTACATTAATACCTCTCCTGTGAACAGAGTAAAGGTTAAAGGTGACACGTGATACTTATTTGTTTTAATTGTATCAAAATCCTATAAACTTAATATTAGTTTGACAAGTAAAAGTATCGATTTAGTATGAAGAGTATTTACTTTAACATTCGGCAACGGTGTTCTGTCAGTCTCTCTGCAGCTTTGTCCAGATTTTTTACATCTTTATTGCTCCACAATCTCTCTGCAGCTGCTGACGCCCTAGGCCTGAATTAAAAGTATAGTCAAACATGACATACAAAATTAGCTTTTCTTTGTGTCTTACAGTGACAAGACAAGTACATAGGGCCAACAATTTTTTCTTCATTTCTAACAGAATTTGGCTAAACATTATCCAAAAACGCAGATAGTCTTTTTTGTTGCACAATCTACATAAAGCTCTTAGTAAAACCATTTTTAAAAAATTAACTTAAACACAAAATATTTTTTTAAGTTAACTATGAATCACTTTTTGGGGTTGTAATCTCATTAATTCATAACATTTTTTTTTAAATTTCATCAAAGTTTGATTGCTTTAGATGTACAGTCTGTCCTGTTTTATTTGTAATAGAAATATATTTTGAGAGAATTAAGTTCTCATTATTATAACACTTAAACCTAACAACTGATTCTTTGTTTTTTCAGGAATGGCCAATTCCCCCCCCCCCTCCCCCATAGCCAAAGTTTGGTCTAACAGAAGACATGGTAAGAGACTTACCACATCATAGGAATAAGGTTTTCATTAGTGAAATATTCAGACCAAAATGCTGCCTCTCCACCAAGTACTTTCTTTTCATCAATATGATAACCTGTTACAACATTGAGATAGAAAAAGCTTTTATAAAAAAAAAACTGCAAGGATGATAATTTTATGGACAATAGCTTTATAAACTTACTAGTGGTATTTCACTAGTATGAAATAAAGCTCATTGTTAGGGCTTGTGTGTGCTTTCATTGTTAGGGCTTGTGTGTGCTTTCATTGTTAGGGCTTGTGTGTGCTTTCAAAACAAAACACAAAGAAGAAACCAAAGATTATAATTAAGATGGACCGCTTGCACTATTTTTAGAGCTTATATGTTGTTTTTTTTCCATGTGCAACCAATAAGGCTGTCTAGAATGACTTGTACGCTTCTATGATTGCATTAAAGGCTTGAGCTGTATACAAATTTTGATTTTAATCTTCATTTTCCATTTAGAAAATCATAGCAAATTACTAAACCGGAAGTCTAAATGATTTAGTGCCATCGGAAATTCCGAAACTAAGGGTTTCAAATTATCAAATAGCAGTAATATCAAAGCAAGCAGTCCATCTTATTATAGTCTTTGAAGAAACATGGAATCAATTCACCGATAGAAAACAATAAGGCATTATCTCATACATCGACTGTGTAAAGACATAATCACTTAGTGAAAGATAGCATCATCCCCTCATTATTATCTTCTTCTATGCCATCAGACTATAGTTCTGAGAAAAATGCAACTGAAGTTTCTAGAAGACTTTGTTAAATAACAAAGACAAATTGATAAAGTGTTGAAAAAGCAGAGAAGATATTAATACGTAGATAAGTGGAGATAGAACATGTAAATTAGGTTTTTGGAAAACATAAAAATGAGTATTTAGAACCAGATAATACTGAGTGATTGATGTGTGTCTGTGTACTTTATTATTAAGAGAAAAGTGAAGAAATGTGCATTCATTCCAAAAAAAATATTCAAAACTTGGAATTGAATGTCTGACAAGGATTCAATCAGGTTAAAATAAAAAAATATGAGAATAAAAGGTAAGACAGGCCAAAATGTTAATTACAGTAAGTTTCTTATTAATAAAATGTTTTAAAATCTTCAAATTGGCAGCAAATTAACTTCAATAAGTAAAGTTCAGATACTAAACAACTATGTCACTGCTGTTTAAACCATGATGTTTGTGTGTGCATGAGCTTACCATAGCTGGTATCCACAGGGTCACAGTTGTAATACTTGGGCCATTTAGTTCCATACTCAATGTGGTCCATGTACCAGCAGGTAGAGTAGAGGACATTATAACCCAGTGATGTTGCTCTCATCACATCTCCCATATCCCCCATCCAGACCTGGATAATGGTGTCATTGGGCAGCTGAAGAAAAAAAACAGAAACAACATTTATTTATACAGCAATAGTGGTCAGCGAAAAAACTAACTACATATAATATACAACTCTTCTGGACAATGAACTATAAAGAAAGTCTTCTGGACAATGAACTATAAAGAAAGTCTTCTGGACAATGAACTATAAAGAACGTCTTCTGGACAATGAACTATAAAGAAAGTCTTCTGGACAATGAAGTATAAAGAAAGTCTTCTGAACAATGAACTATAAAGAAAGTCTTCTGGACAATGAACTATAAAGAAAGTCTTCTGGACAATGAACTATAAAGAACGTCTTCTGGACAATGAACTATAAAGAAAGTCTTCTGGACAATGAAGTATAAAGAAAGTCTTCTGGACAATGAAGTATAAAGAAAGTCTTCTGAACAATGAACTATAAAGAAAGTCTTCTGGACAATGAACTATAAAGAAAGTCTTCTGGACAATGAACTATAAAGAACGTCTTCTGGACAATGAACTATAAAGAACGTCTTCTGGACAATGAACTATAAAGAAAGTCTTCTGGACAATGAACTATAAAGAAAGTCTTCTGGACAATGAACTATAAAGAAAGTCTTCTGGACAATGAACTATAAAGAAAGTCTTCTGGACAATGAACTATAAAGAAAGTCTTCTGAACAATGAACTATAAAGAATTTCTTCTGGACAATGAACTATAAAGAAAGTCTTCTGGACAATGAACTATAAAGAAAGTCTTCTGAACAATGAACTATAAAGAAAGACTTCTGGACAATGAACTATAAAGAAAGTCTTCTGAACAATGAACTATAAAGAAAGTCTTCTGGACAATGAACTATAAAGAACGTCTTCTGGACAATGAACTATAAAGAACGTCTTCTGGACAATGAAGTATAAAGAAAGTCTTCTGAACAATGAACTATAAAGAAAGTCTTCTGAACAATGAACTATAAAGAACGTCTTCTGGACAATGAACTATAAAGAAAGTCTTCTGAACAATGAACTATAAAGAACGTCTTCTGGACAATGAACTATAAAGAAAGTCTTCTGAACAATGAACTATACAGAAAGTCTTCTGAACAATGATGTAAAAAAAAAAAGTCTCTTGATATTATTTAGACTCTAAAGAAAATAAATCTGATGTTATAATTGTATCACTGACAACATTAGCATCACAGGCATACCACAAACTCAACTAGAACTGAAAGTTTTCTGCACTGCAGTTTACAACAAGACTAAAACTATATCAAATAAAAAAGCCAATACAAAATGTTTAAGCAGTGGCTCCAATGATAGATGCAACCACCAAATTCTAAGGGTCCACTTGAAAGAACACATCTCCATCAGGTTTATACGGTTATGTTTCTGATTTCACACAGTCCAGCCACTGAACCTGGCCCAGTCATCTCAATTTTTATTTTCCTTATTTAATCTACATTGTTTGAAATCAGACACAGAACAGGTATGAACATCAATGACAAGATGAGGAAAAAAATTAAGATGGGTGAGCCACGTTCTCCTGCCTGTCAAGAAAAGTATTTTTTTGCCTGGTCCTGAGAAGGATGCCAAGTGAGAAAAGAAAGGAGGAGATTACTGGGCACACTGAGAAGAACCATGAAAGAAAAAACAAAGACCATGAACAAGAGCCTGGTATGAAATGATTTGGATTGCCCAGGGCTGGAAGAAATAGTGGAGAGTAGTTGCATGCCTTACACACCACGCAGGGAGGGATAAAGACTTTCAAGATTTAGAACGCCCAAGCAAAAGAGAAAATTTTGTTTAATCTTTGTTTAGATCTTTAGTATGCATAAAATAAAACAATATCACTATTTAACATGAAAGATAACCTAAAAACAATATCACTATTTAACATGCAAGATAACCTAAAAACAATATCACTATTTAACATGAAAGATAACCTAAAAACAATATCACTATTTAACATGAAAGAAAACCTAAAAACAATATCACTATTTAACATGAAAGATAACCTAAAAACAATATCACTATTTAACATGAAAGAAAACCTAAAAACAAAAGAAAAAATGTCAAGTAAACGAAACTGCAATGGTATTGTCATTAAATAAGAGTCTTTTGCCTTAAGAAGGTGTGGAATCTACTTCATTCAACTCAGGCGAACAAACTCTATTGTTACTTTCAAAAAGAACTTAAAAACTCATTATTTCAACATTTACCTTAGTTAACATTTAACATGCTTTAGACCCCTACTGTCTTACTTGTATGTTAGGTTAATGCTTCATTTATTTGATTTGTCTATGTTTGTAAAATTTAAAATCCTCAATTAGCTTTATATTTATTAGACTAGAGAGATTATATTCGTGTTCTTAGATGTATGTTAAATGCGCTCTGAGCTTTCATTTTGTTTGTTGGCAGCGCTCTACAAATATCATTATTAAATATGTTTTTACAATTACCAGCAGCAGTCCCTGTATTTACAAAGCATGCAGCAAAAGAAAAACCAAAAGAAGATCTGAACAAATAGTTTCACCTGTAGGTTGTTGTTCATGACTTCCTGCCACATGACATACCGGATGCCTTTCTTTCTCTTCTGTCCAAGCTCATTCAGCATTTGAATTAGTCTGTGGAAAGTCAACATAGAATTGTAGATTGTTTTCTAATGTACATGGGGAGGACTTAAATCCTTGCATCTTGGAGAAAATCAGCATAGAACTAAAACTGACATCTGCTAATGTTAATGATATTTTGATTTCAGTTTTACCGAGATGTCCTTAATGTGTTAGAAACCTAAAATTAAATAACGTCATTATGCTATCGTTAATCGGTATAGATACATTGTAATCATAAAAACTGGGTAGTTATTGTAATGCTTAAAAATATACATTAAAATTCTTTAGTCCAATAATATTTATATAATTTTCAAATACTTTTCACAGTTTGATCATTTCAACGGTATAAATTGTAAACCATTAAATTTCTTATAAAAGAAAAAAAACATTAGAAATATTAGCTCAAATGAAACGGGCTAATTATTTCCCATTAATTAATGAAAGTAAATGAGAAAATGCCAATCAGTTGAGAATAGCAGATGACTTTCCTAAGCAGCTTCCTTACAGATTTTTTCCGCCAATGGGCACATCTGGATGCCCAATTTTTAAATGTTTAAAATTCAACTTGCTCCATTTTAAAATTGCCAATATTCCTCCACTTAAAAAAAAGATCTACATCTAAGAAGGTTGTAGTAAGATCAAACCAGTTAGGTTTGATGTGGTATGAAAAAATGTGTCCATCAATTTGAAAGATTTGCCTTTGATTAGAAAACTCCACTTTAAGTGCTTCGATGTACTTCTGAAAAAGCCCAACTGGACGATAAAAGAAAGTTGCGAGGTGGGGGGTGGGGGTGTCGGCGAGCGAAATATTTTTTTAAAGGGGGCGGTGAGCCGAAAAGGGTTGAGAACCTATGATCTAGATCATAGGTTCTCAACGGGGGCGATATCGCCCCCCGAGGGGCGGTGAGAAGCTTTAGGGGGGCGCTGACATTCCCGGGGGCGATTGGGGGGCGGTGAAGGGCAAGTGGGTGGTACAAACGTACCTGATATAATTTGAACATCTCAGCTATTTGAATCGATTTGTTTGTTTTTGGATGAAATGTGATGTAAACGCAAGTGCTGCTAAATATCTGATATCCCCCAACAGTATGTCTACATATTATTATATTAATAAGAAATAGGAATCACAGTGACTTTTTGATGAAGTAGGGGTCTGTATTTGGCAAATATGGTGTGCGGTCGGCTGGTCCCGTGGTTGGTTCACCAGACTGTCAACCCTGCTTACTGATCACTGTCGCTTTAACATCCACTAATATTAATTATATTTTGATCTCAGTTTTAACAAGTTGTCCCTTTATTTGTTTCAAATCTCAGACAGGACAAGTAGTAATCATACAAACTGGGTAGTTATTGTAATGCTTAAAAATATACATAAAAATTCTTTAGTCATATAATATTTATATAATTTTCAAATACTTTTTACAGTTTGATCCTGTCAAAGTTTTAAATTGTAAGCCATTTATTTTGTATAAAGAAAAAAAACAGAAATATTAGCTCAAATAAAACAGGCTTATTATCTCCCTTTAATTAAAAACGTGTCCACATTTGATTAAATAGTGATGCCGAACAAGTTCTGTTTTGTAATATAACAAATATTACTGATTATTAGACCTAAGGCTTTTGCATCCAAAATTGACAAAAAATAGACAAAAATAGACAAATTGCTAGCAACACACCAGGCAAACGATTCACATTAATATTGATTTATTTAAACCTTTTTGTTTAGGCAATTTTTAGATCTATTAATTCTTACAATATGTTTCCTTTTCAGTTTTTTTAAAGATAATTAATCACACAAAAAGTCTAGTCGGCCTAAAAAAATTGCCGAAACTATAGTCCAGACGGGCGGAAGGGGGGGGGGATTGGGCGCTTAAAGAAAGTTGGGGGGGGGGTGGCGGTGAGCGGAAAAAAGTTGTAAAAGGGGGCGGTGAGCCGAAAAAGGTTGAGAACCTATGATCTAGATGATGTTATAGATGCCTTTGCTGCACAGAGAAAACACAACGTGAGGCGATATGAATTGAGATTTGTCACTTGCTCATTATCTCGCAAATAAACAACGGTATTATTCATTATTATTATCCAAATCCCTAGCTACGCCACTGCTTCCACGACTGTAAATTGAACACTGTCTATTATGTGACAATCTGTGCTTCTTTTCATTGTAAAATGTATCCAAAATATTAAACAAAATTAAAAATATTAAACAAAATACTCGACTAAGGGCACCTACATTAATGTTAATACCACACCTGATGGCAGTGTTTATTACATATTTATAGACTGAAATTTTCTATGGGAGTGTAAGGTGTCAAACCAATATCCCTCCAGAAAGGTTCGAGTTTTTAATGCAAAGACAGAAATGGCGAGCTCTCTCAAAGCCAAAAGTGACAATTGCTATTAAAAGAAAAAGTTTAATGTAGTGATGTAGAAAGATGAAAAGAACTGACCTGTTTTCATAATATTCATAAACTCTTTTCACATCATCTGACCAAATGGACCAGCTCTGAAACTGATTGGTGTTGGAAGACTGGCTATTTGGCTGTTGGTTCTGCTGTTGTTTAGCCAGTTGGGCTGCAAACGTCATCACTTCAGAATTGGATTGCCTTAAAATGAAAGACATTCAATAAACTGCAGGAAACAATGAACATGATCTGTGTATTGATCACAATAGTTTTTGTATGTATTATAACTGTTGTACTCAATGTATCCCACTTTTTATAGCATGTACCACATTTGTTATAGTGTGTATCATAACACCATGTAACAACATTTTTGTTTATGATAATTTTTTAATGTTTCTTACATAATTTTGGAATGCTGATTTCAGTGGTACCATTGGTTTTGTTCTATCATCAAGATTTCTTGAGAAAAAGCATAAAGTATATTTTGGAGTTTTGTATATGTGTAATGCATTTATAACATTATATATTTTAACTAATTACAATTGGTTTTTGAAGTGGTGAATATATCTAGTAGATCATGCAAGCTTTGTCCTGACTCATTCTGTTATGTGTGTGGTTACTATATTAGTCCAACACAAACTAAACATAACATTGTCAGGGGTACACATTTTTTTACTGCATATCATGCTTAATTTGGCATGGCTATGGGAGATCAGGACAAATTGTAGGTACCACACTACAGTTGTGGCAGCTGCAGATCAACTCTGGAAGGATGGTTGTGTGGAATTTGAAAGTCAATGCCCTTTGCGATTCCCAGAATATGGATTGAACCGACGAATCATTAAGATGACTGATACATGTTGAGAATATCTTACTACCACCCCTTCACATTAAACTAGGTCTTTTCAAACAATTTGTCAAATTAAACCCAGCTAGTGCAGCGTTCCAGCACATTCTGCAGATGTTTTCTAAGGTGTCAGATGCAAAAAATTCAGCAAGTATATTCGTTGGTCCACAGATTAAAGTTATAAAGTTATGTTCGCATGTAAGGAGATAGAAGACAACATGTTTGCTGTTGAAAAAGAGGCATGGATTGCGTTTAGACATGTTGTTCATAGTTCTTTAGGCAAAAATAAGAGTGCTAAATACAAAGAGCTAATGGAAAACTTAATTGTACGGTACGCAGATATGAAATGCAGAATGTCAATAAAGCTGCATTAGCTGCATTCACACTTAAAATTTTTCAGATAAAATTTGGGTGATGCGCAGAAAACGTTTTCATCAGGATATTCTTGCAATGGAGAAAATATACCTGGGCAGATGGGATGCAGCTATGTTAGGTGACTACATCTGGTGTTTGATACGCGTTGACGACAAACTTCACAATAGAAAACCATGTTCTACAATTCACTTCTAGTGTTTTTTGAGATTGTGAGAGACTATTACATTACAACATAATTTAACATTATGTAATATATGTACCGTATGTAACGTGATGTAAGATGTAACATAACAACATTTTTGAGCTAGTAATTATTATATATTGACTAAAGTTGTATCTCATGCAATACCATTAATATTAATTAGGCTATATACTATATGTTAAATTAATTTTTTTGGTTTTATGATCAATCGGTTGTTGCAATTAAAAAAACAATGTCATATTCAGACTCAGCTTACTCAAATTAATTAAGAAATATAAAAAAATTTAGATAAGCAGTGAAAAATTTGTTTTTTGTTACATGGTGTAATTTATAGCAGTAAGTGTCACAAATGTCATGGCCGGTCACATAATCGTTATAGCATCAATATATATAATTACAGTGAGCCGTGAGTTTATATGTTTGTTTATATATATATGTGTATCCTCTATAGACTCCTAGGCCATTAAACAAATTGGGACACAAGTTAAATACATAAACTGGAAACAGCCTCCAAAAGAATTTTTTATTCTATTTTATTATCAACTATATTGCTGAATTCATTAATTTATTTTTAAATAAAGGTATGACTAAAAAAGTTAAGGTTATAATTGGAGTGCCATTAAAAAATAATCAGAGTAATGTCCCATTAAAAATGCTTTCAAATTTTTTGTTCTTTGGAACAGGATTTTCCATTGCTGCTAAATATTAATATTATTTACTTTTTTTTTGTATGGTTACTTTTTCTTTGTCTTTTTTTTCTCTTTAATTTTTTTGTTTATTTTTTTAACAAAGCAAATTGTAGTCATTCCTTTCTCATTGATTTTGAAGGGCATAAATACTATAGTGTATCATAATTGTTATATTTATAAAAAGATTTTAGCATTTCAACAAAAACAAGTACAGTCCAAACTCAATTGTAATTAAAATCAAGGCCATCAATTGTACCAAAGTCTAGGCTGTCACTGCTACTCACCAACATCCAAGAGGAACTTCATCACCCCCCAAGTGAATGAACTGGTCCTTAAAGACATCCACCACTTCCTGGAATAGGGTCTTCAAAAATCTGTAGGTGAAATTTTTGCTGGGGTCAATAGGTCCTAGGTAGCCTTTCACAGGGTTACTCCCAGAGTAGCACTGGGTTAAGAGTTCAGGTCGGCTCAACCCCCAGGAATACGTGTGACCTGCAGATGTAATATTTTCAAATCATACAGTGGGTAGAAATACTTCCATATATCAAGTGGGTTCAAATGATGAGATTAAGAAACTAAACTAATAGAATAGATTCATATAGGCTAATTTAAATTTAAAAATAGAAAAGAAATAAAAAAATGATAGTGAAAACTTGTTGTCTTAAGATAGAGAAAACAAAGAGAAACCTAATGAAAACATATATGCCCATGAAGCTGTGTGCACTGTCCAACTCAAATAAAACACATATAATGAAAACATATATGCCCATGAAGCTGTGTGCACTGTCCAACTCTAAAAAAACACACATCTTAACAGAAACCAAAAAATATAAATAAAAAAGACATCAAAATATATCCATATTAATTCATGTATCTCAAAACTTTTTTAGCAAGCAGCATGGCAATGATTTCAAAGCAAAGATTTTCACTTCATCCACAACAAACTTTCATTTAGACAACAAATAGCTATCTTTCCATCTCCTTAAACAAAAATTCATAAGCAAAATGGACCCAAAAAAATGTGAAACAAAAAGTAATTGCTAGCTCAAACAAACCAAAACCTTGTTACACTAACTAGTGCGAAGAACTCTAAATACATACAATTTCTCACAGATTCATAATGTTTAGTGTAACCCAGTTGAGCTCACTGGTTTAAGAAGAAATGTGAGAGACCTTGGAAACACAGAACAGGGAGAAGTGTATGTTGGTTGAGCATATAGAAGGCAGCACAGCCTTGAGATGCTCATTATAACCTCACAAATCTTTTCAAGTATTTCACTCTTGGAGGGTGCAGGGAAGTGATTCACAATAACAAAAATACCTGGTGTGTCAAATTCAGGCAAGACACGAATGCCCCTCAATCTTGCATACTCTATTATCTCAGCAATGTCTTCCAAGCTGTAGACGTATGTAGGATGGAAGGCACCTTTCTTGCTCAGCTCCGGGTAAACTTGACTCTCATAGGGGAATGATTGGTCATCAACAATGTGCCAATGAAAGACATTCAGTTTATTCATTTCCATGCTGTCCTGTACACAGAAAAATAAAAAAACAAACAATGTGATAAAATATATCTTACTATGTAACCTGCCTGCAGCATCAGGCATGAGGAAACTACCACAGGAATATCTCCTTGGGTGGGGGTGCAAGGTCTAAGTTTAAAAATACAACATTCAGCATGCTTAGTGTAATAGCTTGGAGAGAAAAGAAAACTATCCAGTCAAGACCAAATTGATCCATGGAGCCGATGAAGCAGCAATCACCATTTACTGTGGCCACAGCATACTAGAGGATTGTGTGGCCAGCACAATTCCCAGTAGCCTTTACTTTACCCCAGCTTAAGTCAGGTACACATCAGCGCTGGGTAGACTCGGGACACCCTCCAGACCAGGGAACAAATCCTAGCCTTCACCAGGATTTGAACCCAGGACCTTCAGTACACCAGCTGAATGCGCTTCCGCACAGCCATCTTGCCCCCAAGCATGGAGAGAAACGCTATATAAATAACTATCATGGTCATAAACAACAACAATCTAGCATTGAGATGATAAAGTGTTCCAAGCTTACCAGTATATCCAGCAGCACTTCTTTAAATAGATAATGTCTGGATGTGTCAACATGAAGGCCACGGTGAGGAAATCTCGGGTAGTCACTAATGACAGTTTCTTTGATAAATAGCTGTGAATACAAGTCACACAGTTTAGTCAACATTCATGGAATTTAAATATTTTTCTATTCATTTATGAAGGATGTTTTGGATAGACTATAGCATAACCTGAATTAAACAAGTTGGCTGAATACCTGACACATATGTTTTGTACAAGTAATGAGCAACTAGGCATTGTCCTAGCAACACAATACTCCCATGGACATATAAATTCACTGTACTAATTTTATTTATTAGATGGTTAATGCACAGCAATAATGTGATTCTCACTACCTTATTGAATAATATTTATTTCTAACTGTTGTTTAATGAAGAAATAAAACTGTCATAAATGGGATATGCGCTATACAAGGACCATTATTATTATTATTATTATTATTACTCTGTACATAAACTACTTACAGCATCTTTCGGCCCAGTCCATACCAGTTGACCGAAAGTTTCCAAACCCCGGAGCACGCCCCAGATTTCATTGGCCCATATGTAGGTTTTCTTTTTCTTTACCACCAGGTCGTCTGAAAAAAGCCAAACAGATGCTCAACATTGGTCAGACAAGAAGCAGATTATAACACTAACAGATACATTAGCAGACACTTGATCACTACTGAGTGAGTCTAAGACATGATGGACTAAATCCATGCATGGAAGTCAAGTGGGGTAATTGAAGGGAAAAAATTTAACTTGAATTGTTACAATCAGCTGAATGAATTCTTAATGGACAACTTCTTCTTCTTCTTCTTCTTCGTTCTCAAATGTTATGATTGGGAGGATTCAGACAACAAGTCCGATAGTTGTAATGAACTGCGCCGTGGCTGTCAGTTGCTCTAGTCCACCGAACAGTTTGTCGTTGAAGGTAGCCCCCAGGGGCCAAATGGCTGACCGGGTAGAAAGATACAGAGGGCAGGTCTGAAGGACATGCTCCGCGTTTTCGGGAGCTGTTTCGCAGGGGCACATTTCGCTTGCTCCGATTCGTAGTTTGCGGAACATATGTTGCTTTAGCCTGTTGTGACCAGTCCTTAGTCTGAAGATGATGTGTTGAAATTGGCGGGAGAGTTTGTAGTAAGCATAATGGACAACAAAAAGCAACTAATAAAAGTATCTGTGGCTATCACAGTCAACAATGAAACATTAATAGCTCTTTTAAGTGTCATAGGTCATAGCTTAAAGTCAAGTTTTAACCATCTTAAGTCTTAAAGGATCACACCCTATAGGGTCTTAAAGGATCACACACACACAATGTGACATACTATTACTATGAAATGAAACCTACACATGACATGGCTTTGCAAACAATTGATAAGTCAAAGTCACTGTTTTCATAGTACAATGTTTCATACTTACAAGACTCATCAGATTCCAGACTTGGGTATTTCTCGCAGGTCTTCCTGACTTTAATCTCCACTCTGGTAATCACAGGGGCATTGATAAACTCTTCCTTCTGGTAGCGCAGGGCTGGGTCTTCAATGTTGGTGCCATCGGCATTCTGCAGGTTGTCGTACATGTCCTCCACGGAGCCCCTCAGAGTCCTCTGGAGGTGGCGGGCGAGAGCTTCATCCAAAATATCACAAGTGATTCCAGTAGGGACAAAGTGAAAATCTCTACTGATCTGATACACCTGGTCATGTGGGGAAAAGAAAAAATAAATGTTCAAAGAAGGCTAGATAATGACTTAATACCATAATGTTGTACATACAGTTAAATACAAGTTCAACGTAAAATGAAAATGTGTTAAAGCACTACATGGGACTGTGGTTAAGTGAGTCAATTTGGATCCAGCCTCAAAATTATTGTTTACAAACATTGCTAAATAAAGAAATATAAGTCAAATGCATGAGCTTATATGGAATTATTTTAGGGGCCAAATACGCACAAGCACTGGAATATATAGAGATTTGACTATATAAAGCTTGGAATACATAACAGAGAAGATTGTCATAGTGTATAAATATGTTGAGTCTATTCATTATCTGAGGTGATATTCTGCTTTGACCAAAAAGGAAATGTACTCAGTCATAAAGCTATGGAAACTAATGGTATTAACATACAAATATTCAATTTTAGTTAAATCTTTTCAAAAATATTCTTATACCTGTCAGTTACTGATGCATTTGTCAACATTAACATGTGTACAGAGCACTCTCTAAAGCAAGGGTCGGCAACCTATGGCAGGTGTGCCAGACTTGGCATGCAGAGACTTTTTCTTTGGCACGCGGAAGACTTCTAAAAATGCAATTCAATTCTCTTCCACTCATAAATGAGTGATAAAGCAGGATGACTTCTAGGCTGTTGGCATGCTGAATGAATTAGAAATCCTACTTTGGCACACTATTATCAAAAGGTTGCCAATCCCTGCTCTAAAGCATTCATAGCTAGTGTAGTCAAAGCAAACAGGATAAATAAGGAACACAGTATGAACTTATTTCAGGATACAATCCCAAAAGCCAGAAAGGTCTCTAGGAACACAGTATGAACTTATTTCATGATACAATCCCAAAAGCCAGTAAGGTCTCTGGAACTTACCTTGTCATCTTTTTTGGAGTAGTACTGCGGCATGGGCCACGGCTCGCCCGTGGTTGGGTGCGGGGTGCGTCGGACCTTCATCTCGGCCGCCCCGTAGTTGTTGAACATGATGGAGAAGTCCTCCCAGTCCCAGCTGAGGTTGATGCCACCAATCTGTGGCTGCTGGTTCTGCTGGTTCTGCATATTCTGTTGCTGCTGCTGGTGGTTGTTGTTGTTGTCCATACCTTGAGCAAACTGCTGTTGATTGTTGCTGTTCCACTGAAGGTTGTTGTTAATGTTTATATTGTTATTGTTATTATTGTTGTTATTGTTGCTATTAAAAACATTATTCTGATTCACGTTGTCTGGGAAAGGGGTGGTAGTTGGCCTGAGATCATTGTTATGGTCATTTAAATGGTCGTTAAGGCCTTCTTTCAGTCTGTTATCATCCACCTGGTTCCCGGGCGTGACCCTCACAATTGGCACTTTCTCTGTAACTTCCTTTGCATTGTCCTTAAAATCGCTGTCCTTGAATTCTACCGCAGCTTCAGTGTAATTGTTTCTCTTGACAACAATCTTAGGCCCATTATTTTCCACTGACTCCACAGGCTTCAATTCATCCTTGAATTGTTGGTCTTCATGGGATGCTGGTTTGTTCAATTCCGACAGACGCTTCTGTTCTAAGAATTTGGCCTGGCTCTTCTTGTGCATTTCTCTGAGCCATGCCTGCTCACGGAGCTTCTGAAATCAAACCAAAGAAAGAAAAAAATGTTAAAATAAACAACATGCTGGAAACTTCATACATTCAAATTGTTGATATGAGTTTCGATCAACAAAATGAAGGAAGTGTTATAAAAAAAACATGTTGAGTTAATCTTTGAAGACATCAACTACCATCAGAAGATAGAGTGTATTAAATCTTGAATAAAATAGAGTTAACTAAAGAGTTGGGAGAATATCATTAATGGTGTTGAAAAAAAGCAGATTTGCAAGAGAATAATGCATTTGTTTTAACCATTCTTTATATGAATTAGATCTTAGTGATAAAATAAAATATTAAGTAGGGACCTTTTACATAAAAAAATTGGTGCAGAAAAAAAAACAGAATTCTATCCAAAAGCTTTCATCCATATATATATGTATATATATATAATATATAGATAGCAGATAGATAGACAGACAAATAGGCAGCCAGACAACACATAGATAGATAGACAAACAGACAGACAGAAGGATGGACGGAGGACGGACAGACAGAGATAGACAGACAGCTCTGAATCCCATTAGGGAAATTTCTGCAGCAATTATGAAAGCAACTGGCAATCAAGCAGCTTTACACCACCTGTCCACAATTTTCACAACTAACCCATTCAACACACAAAGAGTTTGTTTGTTTACTTCTTTAACAGTAAATCAATACAACAGACAGCCCTGAGAGGTCACCAAGAGCTTACAACAATAGAATCACTACTGAAGAATTAGCACAGACTCAGATAAAGACACATAATTAGACTTATTTAAGAAAATGCCAACTGAACATTTTAATGCCATGGTGTCAATAGTTATAAACCAAACAACTGTATTATGTCAAAAAAGAAACTGACAAAGATCCTCAATGTTAACATTTTATGTTGTTTATATGCATTTTTGTTATATATATCCCACCCAAAGATTTAATAATTATGAAATGTATGTCTAACTATACATAAGCCTTCCAAAGATTTGGCTCTTTAAAAGACAGAAAGAAACACACAGAAAATATATAAATTACTGGTAATTGGGAAAAACATGTCAGTCAAGAAGGATTTCAAAATAAGCACCATAAAATGCACAAAAGCAAAACATCAGATAAAAATATATTTTTGTGTATGCTGAGGTGTGAGAATGTGGCTTAAAAAAATGTGAATTAAACTGGGGTCGTTCAAGGAATGGGCTGTGGGCCCAACAGTACAATGTGCGTTTACACATACGCACATACGCCCTCATTCTACAAATCAAATAAATTGCCTCCATATGAGACAAACTGGTCAGGCACCTGTACACTGGACTCATACAATTTAATTTACATCTTAACTAAACAGGTCAGGCACCTGCACACTGGACACATACAATTTAATTTACATCTAAACTAAACAGGTCAGGCACCTGCACACTTGGCACATACTATTTAATTTACATTTAAACTAACAGGTCAGGCACCTGCACACTGGACCCATACAATTTAATTTACATCTAAACTAAGCCTGATCAAAACACCAATGCAAACAACCGAATGAGACTTCAACACATCCAGACTGTTCACTGCCTCCCCCCCCCCCCTTTCAACACCACCTTGACTTTCAGCTGATTTACCTATTTAGCACAAGTACCAAACTGCAAGGCTCCCCAAGCCACAAACAAAGGACATCTGCAGACAATATACACTCTGTCTTCTCCTCATGGCCTGGAGCCAAAGAACACCGAAAACCAGATGGCTGCTGATCCATTCTTTCTTGGTTCATTTCATGTTCACTTTCAAACCTTTACAGTTTTATTTACCCCTATATTGTTTTAAATGTATTTATACCATTGGTCTTGCATATTTTATGTTGTTGTTTTTTTGTCTATTATGTAATAGAATGAAATTGAGGAGAGTGTCGTTAAGGTGATGAGGATTAAACTCTACCTGACTGGCTGAATCATCTGGAACATTCTGGACGTTGGCATCCTGTCTAAAATTCTGGACATTCGCATCCTGTCTAAAATTCTGGACGTTGGCGTCTTGCCTAGCATTCTGAGAATCCGTCCGGACACCTTGTTGTGGTTCATTTGCTAGAATCTGAATATTGCCCAGTTTGCTCAAAGTACTGTTAGATTTCTGAAAAGAAAACAAAGTATTTCTTTATACAGATGCTTTTAGTGAAGTAATGGGTGAACTGTGGTTTAGTGGCAACCACCTTGGTTTGTGGTACCAAAGGACATGGAGGGTTGTCCTGAAGTCTACTCAGATCTGATGGATAGACTGACCTTAGTTAGGGTAAAGTAAAGGTATATTCCCTAGTTTGTCATGGCTTGGATATTGGGAACGATGCCACCCTGGACTTAAAAATTTCATCACAGACTAAGGATACCTTACTTTTATTTAGTGAAGATACATTCATAAAAGACGAATTCAGAAAGTAAAAGGGTGCTGGGCATTGTGCTGACCACACAATTCCCTAGTATGCCGTGGGCTTGGGTGTTGTGAGCGCTGCTTCCCTGGCCTTATGGATCCCATGGGTGTGACAAAAAGATACCTAATTATTACTATACTATTTAGTGAAGATATATTCATTAAAAGTATATTCAGAAAGAAACACTGACATATTGAATAGAATGTGTACTTGTAGAAACTTGTATAAACAGTAATATCAAATAAAATATTTTAACAGAGCTAAATCAAACACTGTTTGGCACTCCAGGAATTCATCTTGAAACCAACTATGGGAAATAAAACTTTGAAAAGACTGGAGTGTAAAATACAAGCACAGTTGATCAAGAATACATACTCCTTAGGTAAATATGTGCTGCGAAGCTTACTTAAATATACCAGATGTTAAATGACATGTTTTATGTAGCCAAGAATATTGGAATATAACAACCAGTGACTAAAGTTAGGGAAATATTACAGTTATAAAGGACTATATTAAAGAGAACCAACCATTTTATGTTTCATTTCATCTATAATATATATAATTTATTTAAAAAAAAATTCAAGTTGTTTTGAGAAAAGGGTTGGTAGAAGCTAGTAATCACTAATGAGATGGAGGTAAAAGATAACTGACTAGGAATGCGTTTTTCAATAAAGCAGCACTCCTAGTACACAAGATGGACACATAAAAACCAAGAACTAGTGACTATTGGTACTACAGTATACTCTCAATTATCTGAGTGTATGCTAGGGAGGTTGGGCACAGATAATCCAAATTAGCAAGAAACCTAAAAGAATAATTTATCTCTGGAATAAATGTAACACAACAGAACTACATCAAGCAGCAATAAAATTCCAAACCAATTTTCTTACTAAATACAATATAGATAGTCCAGTTGAAGATATTTGGCAATTTATAAAAACCAACTTAAACGCAATAATGGCTGACTCTGTGCCAACAAAACAAACATCAAATAAAATTAACAAATGTTGGTTTAACACTAAACTAAAGAAACTGTGTAAACAAAAAGAAAATCTTTTCAAAAAGTTTAAGGCAACTAATTCAATTAGACTACATAAAAAATACCTAAAAATTAAACATTTAACTCAGAAACTAAGCAGACAGCTGCAGAATGAATATGTAAACAATGTAATTTCTAAAGATAATAATAAAAACTTATGGTCCTACATTAAATCAAGAAAAATGGACACTACAGGCATAGCTCCACTAAAAGGCCAAAACAATGAAACTTATAATGATAATGAAACTAAAGCTAATATCCTAAACACACACTTTGCATCATCTTTTTCAAATCCAGGTGACAAAGAAATATTCATAAATTTAAACAAACTTGAAGAGATAGGAAATATAAATGTAGATGAAAAAGGCATTAAACAACTCCTAACCAACTTAAAAGTAAACAAAGCTTCTGGTCCAGATGAAATACCAGCAAGACTGCTTAAAGAACTAACTAATGAAATATCTCCAATCTTTAAAATACTTTTTCAGGCCTCTCTAAACCAGGGCAAAGTGCCCAAAGATTGGAAATTAGCCAATGTAACCCCCCTTTTCAAAAAAGGAGATAAATCTGACCCCGGAAATTATAGACCTGTTTCTCTAACAAGCATAACATGTAAATTACTTGAACATATAATATATAGTAGTATAGTAAATCATCTAGACAAACTAAATGCACTGTGCCCACACCAACATGGCTTCAGGAAAAATAGATCATGTGAGACTCAATTGATAGGCTTAATAGATGACTTGTCTAAGGGATTAGATAATAACAACCAAATTGATGCTATATTACTAGATTTTTCAAAAGCATTTGATAAAGTTCATCATTCTAGTCTTCTTAAAAAACTTAAATACTTTGGCATCTCTGGTCCCTTACATCAGTGGATTCAGGACTTTCTTATAGGCAGAGAACAAACAGTGATAATAAATGGCTCTAAGTCATCACCAATAACAGTAAACTCAGGAGTTCCACAAGGAACTGTTCTAGGGCCCCTACTATTTCTAATTTACATTAATGATCTGCCAAATTGCATCAACACAGGCACAAAAGTAAGATTATTTGCCGATGATTGCATAATTTATAGAATAATAAAGACAGGAAAAGATAGTGAACTTTTACAAAAAGACCTAGATGAACTACAAAAATGGGAATCAAACTGGAGTATGTCTTTTCACCCAGAAAAATGCCAACTAATAAGGGTATCCAAGAAAAAGAAACAAATAATAACAAACTACTTCATTCATGGTAAAGAACTAACTCAAACTAGCAATGCTAAGTATCTAGGAGTAATAATAAATGATAAGTTATCTTGGAACCCTCACATTGATGAAGTAATTAAAAAATCAAACAAAACATTAGGATTCATAAAAAGGAATTTTTACAAATGTAATAAGAATATAAAACTAAAATGCTATCTCACATTAGTTAGGCCTATACTAGAATATGCAGGATCTGTATGGGACCCATCAACTAAAGAAAACATTAAAAAATTAGAACAAATTCAAAAAAGAGCTGCAAGGTTTATAACTAGTGAACATTCCCCATTGACAAGAGTAACACCATTAGTCAAATCACTAAACCTAGAAACACTAGAGGACAGAAGGGCAAAGAGTAAAGTAGTAATAATACATAAGGCATTGAACTCTAATTTGGAAGTGCAACCCAGTAGCAATCTGTTGCAAAGCTCAGATAAACATAGAGACAAAAACACCTTCCTTGTCCTTTATGCGAGAACAAATGCATATAAGTACTCTTTCTTCCCGAGTGGCATTCGGGCATGGAATGGGTTGCCTGAACAAACCAGGAAAACCAATAACCTAACATCATTTAAAACATTAATAAAAATGCAAGACTAGACTCGGACCACGGATGAGCGTAGGACGCAATAATCTTCTTTATAGAAGGAGCGTCTGTAATGTATAAGATAAGATAAGATAAGTAAAAAACATTCTTAATCCGAAGTGTCAATTTTTGGGGGGTTTAAAACTTCGCAGTAAGTATATTAAATACAAGCTAAATTTCCAGGCACAGCCTGGGGAAAAAATTACTTGGGCTTATATAATCTAAAAATAAAAAAATTATAAACTACAATAAACATAAGGCTATAATAATTTAAAAAAAATATATTTATTTATTTATTTACTAAAAACATTTAGGAAAGGAATTATAAATTGCTAAAGATTGTAACTGTAATTGGGTAAAAAAGGGCATGTCTTTTTATTTAACAAAATGTTTGGACTATCCCTGGCTGAGAATCGAACACCCGTCTCCCTCATGTGTCTAACATATAATTATTGGATTTTACTTACTGAAAACATTTTAGGAAAGCTTTAAGTCCTGAATTCATTACAATCTTTAAAAAAAATTAATATTAATGGAAATAAAATAAAAGTAGAAAAAAAAAAGGTTTACGTGTGGAATCGAACCCATGTCGCACGCATGGCAGTCAGATACACTAACCACTCAGCTAGGGAGGAGACATACCCGATGCGAGAACGCAAAAGCAAAATGAGAACGCAAAAGCAAAATATCGTAGAAAAACAAACCTGCATATAAATGTAAGGTCCAGTATTTAATTTATAGTTATGTTGCCCTTGAAGAAAAATGACTACCTTACCTTTTCTATTTTAAAATCATTACGAGTGCTTTCCTTGACAGGTTCATTGATGAGGCCAGCTTGACCACTTAGCCTGGCCTGGGGATGAACATTCTCTCCTACACCATTAGTGTGGGCGTCAGCTGGCTTCATGTACCAAGTCTTGATTTCATTTTCCTTGCCTGTTAAATTGGCCACAGGGTGGAGGCCATTACTTTTCAAATGCTGGCAACTGAAGGCGTCAAGGCAGATAACCAGAACCACTAGACACACTCTAGACAAGCTGATGATGTGTTCATTTCTGCTACTAGCCTTCATTATGATTGAACACAGGCTTTAGGATCAAATCAATGCTGAAAATGTAAAATATTTATATATATGGCTGTTACAAAAGCTTCAAAAAGCTAAAGTTGATCTTTCAAAAATATGACAACTACAACTAAAATGTTAAAAGCACACACTATTATACACATAGGCCTATAAATCTACATCTGTTAGTTTTTCAATCTTCCATCATCTATAAGACAAGTATGTTTATCTATGGCCTGGGGAGAAGGGTGGCAGAAAATTAGAGAGAAGGTGTTGTCAAACGAAGCGCTTCTATGTTACAGGTTTCAGCTCGATTTCATGGCGGAAAGTGGGTCAATAAGTCTTCCAAAGTTTGTCGTCGGAAAGTGTTGCAAATTTAATATAAAGGAATGTTTAAAAAGAACACCGCTGATGAGTAATCAAGAGTTTTAAGTTACTTCAGCGGACTGTATTAGTATTAGTAGGCTAATCTGACCAATGCTTTGTAACGTTCTGTTTGGACTATGCGATTAGACTTGGATACTCAGCGATGTATTAGCGATACTTAGGTTGGTGGCAGGTGGTGTGGCAAACACTCACACACTTGTGCACGCATACTTGTGCACACATACTCACTCAAGTGTTTTCTTTGTTATACAACAGAAACAATGGCTTGCGGGGAAAGAGAAATAAGGAACATGAAAGACTTGAGGCCTGAAAACGCTGCATCTCTAGCTCCATTGATCCACTGGATCCAATTGGTCTGAATGGATACTTACTTAAGAAAAGGGGGCTCGCTACTTGGCTCATTTGTGCGTGCTTTTGTAAACGACTAAGATTGCACTCAAACCAGCCTCATAAATAAACGACCAATTGTCGGGCCCAATAATGTAAACATATACATAAAACGTATTAACTTTGTACAGAATGAATAATGTCGAAGCTGTAGGTGGGCATATAGAAGTAGCACGTACACCTTACAACGTCTAAGTCTAGTTCAGCTGGTTAAGCTTAATCAAAGCGCAGTCCAAAGTAACCTCTACACAATGCACCACGAGTCGCCGCTGGCGAGATCATAACCCTGACACCATACAGATAATCCTCAGCACAACATGTTTATTAATCCGCTTCTCCATAAAACTAGGCGATACACACGCATGGGATACACAGGAAGAAATTCTCACCAATTAGTTACATATGTCCGTCTCTGTAGGCTTCCTTAGTCTTCGTCGTTTTCGTCAGCATTTGCATAAACGTCATTAATCTATTGGTCCACATTTTCTATTCGTTGTTCTTTCTCAACTACATGTATTGTACAAAATGTCATCGCATTTCGACCAGATTGAAAACTAGAAAGTTATCGCAGCGCACGAATTACGACAACAAAACAACATCAAGATCCCATTCAACTCTAAAACTTCAGTTTTCTCTTCCCAGGTTTTTATTGCAAATAATCAGCGCATTTTCCAAATGATGGGTTTCATTGACTTACTTCTACTCAAGGAATAGTCTAGCCTAGTACATGCAAAAAGAAGGGAAAAAAAACAACAACAACACAGACACACACACATAGATGTGCAGACCACTGATCTATAAAAAGAATCGATTAGGCCCAAAACTATATTCTTGATGCCAAAATTAATAGGCTTTCACGTGACTTGCACTTATCTGTAAAATTTAATTTCCTAAAAACTGACCTGTAAATAGATTTCAAGTGACTTAGACTTACTATATATCGTACAGATTTGTTCTAATTATAGTTGGTCTATTCCTATAATTTGCTTATAGGGCGTTTGCAATCACGTGACAAAAAGCACGTGATTTGTGTTTACTTTGAGTAATGGTGTACAATTAAATATGGCCGCTGTATTAATAAAGTTTCATATAGGCTCGAGATTTTTTTAAATGATGTGTTGTGTTTTAAGTCTTATTAAGATTTAAGCTGTATTATGTATGTTAAATAAAATAGGCTATTTTATTATTATCATAGACATAGATCATAGACGATGTGAGCCTAATAGTGACTTGACTAGATAGCCTATTCACCAACAATATCAATATCACTTGACTTGACATCGTAGCCTAGCCTACGAAACATTAAAAGTGTAGGCCTATAAAGTGAAATTGAAAGTGTAAATAGGTCTAGCCGGCCCTAGCCTAATCACATTAATCAATTAATCTACAGTACTACTATTTACCTCCTTATTTTTGAGTAGGATAGCCAATATTCAGATGTGAATTTTGCATGATAAAGAAGTAGCCCTACTTTACTTTCACCACGTTACGTTTGTACCTCAAGTGGGTTCTATATTTACACAAATACGTCACTAAATTTACACAAAAAAATTAATCTCCGCCCACTGAAAACGCTCTATATGGTGGATAAGAGATTAGTGTAAATAGTGTAATCAATTCTAGATTCAATTTTCGCATAAAAATGTATAATGGAGGCGCTATCCATTCTTTTTATAGATCAGTGTGTGCAGACGCACGCAGTAATAGAGTTCTAGTGATGGGAACGTTTTTCATGTTAAGGAGATTTAAAACAAAGTCGCAAGGCATCAAGGAGACAAAGCCTAAATTAGATGGACCTGCATGAAAAAAAAAAACATTTAGTTTCATAAGTCAGAATTAATTCAACTAGTGCCTGTTGCGCCCCCCCCCCCCCCCCCATGGTGGTGAGGTAAGGGGCGGCAGATGGAAGAGGTTCGTCCAAAGGATCTACCATAAATTTAAGCCTCGGAGTAATTTCATTGACACTAAAACAGTCTCACCTTTTTCTTTAATATGAAAAAGCTAGAATGCATTAAGATGACTGAGTTAAGGGAGTCAACTCCTGAATAAGTGAAACAACATTGAGTACCCCCCCCCCCCTTGCACAACAAGCCAAACTAGATAGAACAACTTTCATCACAATGTTTAATGGATTGTGTCATCTGTAATGAGAAACTAGACATGGGGGGGGGGGGGTGTTAAGGTGTACAAGTGCTCCTGATTAAATTACACTTTCAAGGTTGATACAAAAAAAATTAAACTCGGCTCACGACATGTTGAAAGAAAACAACTCGATCGATTAATTAAACACGGATGCAGGTGATCCCCTCACTCAGACCAATCTTAGTTACAACACTGCATTGTTGTCTAAAGATGTTACATTATTAAATGATGTTTAAAGATGTTACATTATTAAATGATGTTTAAATGTTACAAGCCACTCCTCCTCCCCTCCCCGCCACCCCCAGAGACTCTTGCGTTGCTCCTGGCGAATAGCGAGTGTGGCTAGAACAACATCATCACGTGTCACGGTCAATGTCACGATTGTCACGTCAACGCTAAAGTAATAAACCAGAACGGCTCTGTGATTAATTAATGATCAGTGGGTTCCAACAGTCTGCCCGCTGTGCTGAAGTAATGCACAAGGTGCGAATGATGTTTAGAACATGTTGTTATATAATGATAATGACCTGGCATTAGTCAGGGCAAAGTAAAAGTGACTGGACATTGTGATGGCCACACAATTCCCTAGTAAGCCATATTCCTTCATGGATGAATTTGGCCCGAAGGGATGACTTACTTATAATGAGTGTGGATTTCATATACGGAAACCTTACGTCTATTAGACTAATGAACAGGTCAATCAGATGGGGAATAGCATTGGCTTATTGGCTCTTTCTAATGCTCATAGTAGCCCCCCTACTCCCATACACCTAAACAAACAACCACAAGTGATCCATAAACAACCACAAGTGATCCATAAACAACCACAAGTGATCCATAAACAACCACAAGTGATCCATAAACAACCACAAGTGATCCATAAACAACCACAGGTGATCCATAAACAACCACAAGTGATCCATAAACAACCACAAGTGATCCATAAACAACCACAGGTGATCCATAAACAGCCACAGGTGATCCATAAACAACCACAGGTGATCCACACCCACATTGGGTTGAAGAAACGCCCACGAGAGCAGCATTGAATCTTTGAATCGACAGTGAAAAGAATGTGAGTGTCTTTTGACGACCACAAAAATATCTCGCCATAGAACGGCTAAAAAATATATATATATATATATATATATATACAGTAGAAGTCCGATAATCCGGCACGCTCGGGACCGGCTCGGTGCCGGACTATCGAAAATTCCGGTCTATCGGGCGGTGCCCCTTCTTTTTAGTGTAACTAAGCCGTAAAACAAATGTACTTTGTTTTTTTAACTACATACATACATAAATCGTAATTATAAGAACAATTAGTTTAATAATTAAACTACAAATACAGTATGCAAATACAACAAAGTTTACTTTACATTTCATATAATGTACGTACACGTAGGCCTACTGTAAAACATATTTCACTTAGATTTTAAAAAGTCACGAATGTCTTTTTGTTTTCTTGACTTTCGGCGTTTAGTATAAAATTTATTTCTAATGATATGGAAATCAATAATTTCTGAAGCACTGTAGCTAGTACTAGCCTCAGCAAAAGAGATAAACTTATTTAGTGATTCTGCAGCTTCTGCCCAGCTGATTTTTTCCTTTTCTTCCGTTTCGTCATCTGAGTCACTTTCTTCAAGATTTTGAGTAGGCTGAGGGTTTACTACATTGTTGATAATGTCCTCATCGGTTAGTTCTTGTTCAACAGGCTCATTCTCGTAGATTAGAAGCCACTCTTCTACCTCATCTTCAGGCAGGCAGACGCTTCGTGATTGATTAACTGTGCTGCACTGCACCTGTATTTGTTGTGACAGCTGAGACTAGCCGGCCGCTATTTGTTTCCAAACAGTACCGAGCGCTTCCGGATAATCCCTAACTACCCCGAAATTTTCCGAATAGCTCTCGAGCGTTTTTATTTGCTTTAAAGACACACTTTTTGAGAAAACTAAAATTTTTACAATTTCCCGGAGCGATGCCGGACTATCGGGCATTCCGGACTGTTGGATGCCGGACTAATGAACTTCTACTGTATATATCTTTGTATTACACCATGCCATGTAAAGACAATAAGCAGGTTTAGAAATTAGATATTGCCAGGGGCTTCCATTGTTGACTATTTTTTTGGTGGGCTTGTGGGGCAGGATTGGGATTGAGTTACTTTTAGTAGGCAAATATAGAATCTATGTTGAGTGAGTGGGTGGAGAGAGGGTGGGGAGATAAAACACAGGGGTCGGGGTTAACTTAATCCCCCCCCTTCTTTAATCCGCCACCATGAGCGAGTTGTGTGTTGGCCTTCGGGTTCGCAACCTTTCGATAATAGTGTGCCAGAGTGGAATTTCTAACTCATTCAGCGTGCCAACAGGTTAAATGTCATTCTGTTCTAGCACTCAATTTCTGGTAGAAGAGACTTGAATTGCATTTGGGGGGGGAGGGGGGGTCTTCCGCGTGCCACTGAAAATCGCTCTACGTGCCGTACGCGTTCCGTAGGTTACCGATCCCTGTTCTAGACCATGGGATTGTGTTGTTTTTTTTTTTTTCCCAGTGTGTACTAGTGTATATAAACTCTACAACAGACAATGTAAGGGAGACATGAGCGCCATGGAACTATTCAGTCGTCTAGTGTTCTGTCTGGCTCTAGGGAAAACTAATCAGTCACATTTATTGACAAAACTGTTGTTTGTTTTTACACACGAAACTTTTAATTTTAAGTGAAACACACAACTTAACTTTCATTGTTGTATTGTTGATGTTTGTTTTTATTTCAATGTTGTTGTTGTTGTTTTTTTAAATATAAATCTAGTTAAGGATATTCTAAAGTTACCGGAGTTACATACCTCTAGTAAACACAGATCAAACACAATACCCACTGCATACGCTGCATATGACACCAATAGATTTGTACAAAAGGGTAGTCTCAACTGGTTTTCTGAAATAGAATCATCACCATCATCATACATAATTACCGTGATTTTGTTTATATATATGCTTGTTTATATATATTTATATGTTTGTTCTCCAATAGGCTCCTAGGCCGTTTGACCGATCTGCACAAAAGTTAAATGTATAAAATGGAAATGTTCTCCAAAAGAAATTTAAATGTCCTCCAAAAGAAATGTGTATTCTATAAGCAATATTGTTTTATTTTTCAATGTAATTTTTAAGTAAACGTATGTGGTCTATTACTAATTATGATAAGGTTTTAAAACAGAGCGCCATTTCAGAATGATGTCCCTTTGCAGGGGACCGTAAAAACACAAACTAAATAATGAAAGATACGTTTTCACAAAAGTTTTTTTTTAAATATTGATCGTTTTTTTCTTTCTCTTTTTAAAAACACATTGTAATCATTCGTTTCTCCGTCATTTTGACGGGCATAATTCCTAGTATATAGATCTATATATATATTAATTTGTGGAAGAATTATATCCCTTGTGATTGTTTTGCTTCACTCCCTTTCTCGGTTATCGACATTTTGAAGTGACGTCCTACTTTCGTCATACCCGCTTAAGGATCAATAATTCTCAAACACTTCTACGGGAAACAATAGACCATAATTTTTTAACAATGACCTGCCTTATAGGTAACAGTGTGTGTACAAAAAAAAAAGCCTTTCTCTTGCGAATCACTCGTTTCACAATTGTTACAGCTAGTTTTTTGTATTCAATCAGTGTACCACCTACAGTGTTTACATTGTTACGGTGGATTTCACATCACTGATCTGTGAATTTCTACTGTTTATTCTTCAAAGTGGCTTGTTACATATTATCTTATTACATATTGTCGGGCCAGTAACAATAATAATGTACAGCTTCTTCAAAACAGGCGTTTTAACCCAGGGAGATTTTGTTAATAAGATCATTTCTCAAAGAGTTCAGTTGAAAACTTTATTGGTGAATAAAACAAGACTTCTGGGAACGGCTTTATCAGCCATAAGTGAATTACTCATTGTCTTTGTAATGTTTAGACGGGACGGATTACTGCTTCGGGTAGTTTTGTAATGTACTGCACACAAAATCGAGGCAGATAGTATAATAATGCTGGGCTGGGGAATCAGTTCCTTTAAAAAAAAGTTTACTCATGTGCAATAAATATACACTGTTTAGTATCGATAAGGGAATCTATACAAATCTACACACCAACAATGATAGCATTGATGGGTACAACAATTGATGAGTCAACTCAAAATCTTACATAGTAATGAACAACTGCTGGTTAATTTAAATGGTGTTAAGGTGGAGATCAACAAACAGGAACTATTGGCGTTGCAGACCTGCTCGTAGATTACAGCCGCTATTTATTCCAGACGATTTTGTGATACGGTTATTGGGTCAATTAGGTCACCGTGAACTGTAGACAGACAACTACCACATATATATTTGTTCTAAATGCTTCCACTGTGACAGCAATGGAAATAGATTCTCTCATAGTGTAAAGCGAACTAGTAAATTCATTTTGTGTTGGGATTGCATAAAATGTCTACAAGGAATTATCCACAATACCCGTTTGGGCGAAGACACAACAAACAATAGCAATTGTGTGGTTGTTGTCAATTCCATACATTTCAACGACAAGGGGTGTGGTTTAGTTCAACGACAATGTGGATTATGCCTCAGTTTAAAACAAAACGTAAAAACAACTGCATAATCTGTACAATACATACTACACGACATAAAAACTGACTACAGAAGAAACAACAAGCTAACAACACAGGTCCAGGTTAGTGAACTAGTCTACAATAGTACCTTTGTGCTACAGTTTAATCCATAACAACATTACAACCAAAGGTGCAAGATCTAAATATTATGGTAATTAATCACGTGGGTTGGACGGTTGGACTGGGCAAACAAATCAAAAATTGAAACCATTCCATACTTCTAGAATCTATTCTGTCTGACAGTCTGAGAGTTTAGTAAACCAACACTCTTTCAAAAAACATGTTATTTAGTCAATGTTATGTTTGCAATGTAGAGTAAACATATTGTTTCTCTCTCTAGTACAACAGTCTATTACACAATTCTTGAGAAAGAATATAGACTAATAACGACTTCATAAGGTATGATATTTCAATGCGGTTGATTCACCTGGTATAATTTATCGGACCCTTCCCAATACTACCTGTATCTGAGGTACCTAAACAAGTTCTGTTTATTCGATGGTAGCTGCTCCCTTTGTTCATAGCATCTGTGCATTTGTCTGTGTACCGTTTTGATTTGGCCAAAAATGTGACACAATCAATAGTTTAACTAAGACAAGAGTTCTTATTCTCAAATCATTTAAAAAATCACTAACTTAAAAAAAAAAAAAAGACAAACCAATATATATTCCGGTATATTTGAAATGTCTTTAAATGTTTACTGGAAGTAAATATAAACCTCGACAGAATGAATATAACAAAAGTCAGTAGCGTCTGCCAAATAATTAGCTACCGTACTTTTGAAAGAGCCCAAATATTATTGTATGTAATAGCATAGGCAACAAACGAGGCTGCTCTTAATGGATGGCGATGACTTCGTTTCACATTTCAGATGACCCAGCGTTAAGATTTTAAAATCCAGCGTTCAAAAGAACTATTGAAAAGAAATATTCATTCTTACCAAAGAAATTGGAACTGTTTTAAATAGTATCGTTTAAATTACACTTATGGGATTATTTTTTTTAAAAAAAGGTATGCTTACAAGCTCTGCCAAATAAAATTACTACCGACATGTTAAGGCTTGGAGAAAATTGAATAGATAGAAGTAAAGAATTTATCATCGTAGGACGTAGGTATAAATATTCACAAAGAAGCTATTTTCATAAATACCTGTCATTTATAATTCCGAATAACGTCAATATATGTAGGGAGTAGTACAATAACAATAAAATATATAACGCTTACAAATTGAAAAAAACATATGTTTACGATACACTATTATTAAAAAATGTATAGTTTAGTCGCTGACAAAAGAACATACAGACAGTGTCACAATATAGAAAAGAATTTTTGTTAATTTCAAAAATATAAAAACGATATTGCATTGAATTGAATTAACCCAAGTGATATGTAAGCTAAAGGTTTATGTAAATCAAGGCAGAGAAATAAAGTATTGAGGTCGGTTATATAGTTCAGTGTTCCCATTCAAATCCTGGTCGAGGAAACAAAACTATTTTAGTGTTCAATTTTTTAAACCTGATAATAAAACATAGATCTATGTGTTTATCTTTGATATGTTTATTATTTAAAGACAAATTGATAATAAAACTGAATAGGGGCGCCGCAGACTTGCACTGTGTACTCACAGCCATAAGGCCGGCCAGTAAGAATGTATGAAAACAGTATTGACAAGACTTAATTAGGTGTGACCTTTTGAACTGGTATGATCGTGAACTTCCGGTGAAATTTACCGCCATTTTCGTTAACAAAAACCATGCTTTTGGTGCTGTTTGACAATTGATTTCAACATCGACAGCCAGTTCTTGTCTTTTAGAAATATACAACGGCTACAAGATTAGTAATGAGGAACCCGTTTTTAACATTAAAAGTGAGTAGGCGATAATTAATACTCAAAGTGTTAGTCGCGTTAGGCTAAATGTAGCATTTTTTTCTAAAATAATTTAGTCAAGAGTTGCGTCCTTGGTAATTAAAAAAACACAATGCGGAGATTTATAAAAAAACAACAACACGAAAATTCTTTTGCATCAAGCAATTAGTTTGGGATTATAATTAGGTGCTCTTCAAATCTGACATTCACAATCCATCGTTTTCTTTTGGCGCAATCTTTTGGAAATGAAATAAAATTAAATTCTCTACATATTTTCGTACAACCAGTAACGTAGCACACAGACATGTTTCGAAGAAAATGGTCGAATAAGACCGGAAATGTTCTTCTTTGTGACCTTTTATGCCTGCATAATCGTTAAGACGTGTCATTTATAGATCCAAACAAATGGACATTTGACTTGATTATAGAGTTTCGTCTTTCAGCATCAATGCAGTTATTAATGAACAATATGTTTAAAAAATATACTAAAGTAACCTATTAATAATTAATATACAAGGCCATAAAAAAATGCAGATACTGTTCAAATCTCTAGTTAAATATGGCGTCTTTTCATTTTCATTCATTACATTCGTTTTAAGCAACTTGGATGTGTATATTATACAATAAAACGTTGGTGAAAACAAAAGGGAATCTTCTCCATTACACTGTTGATACTTTGATTAGTATGTAAGTTAAGCTTAAAAGTAATAACACCGAAAGAGCTCAAATACTGGACGACATATCAATCATTTCTATGGCTACTCTACGCGTATACAACAACTCGACTAAGAATTTCATGCGAAATCAGTAAACTATAGTTATTTCTACACGTAGCTCCACTTACTAAAATTACACGTAGCATGATTAGTATGGTCATTATGACATGGGCGGTTGCTGCCGTAGTAGGGGTAGGCAGTAGTTATAGGTATTTAGGTATTTGTCTAAGACAAACAGCTTGGTGTGGTGTGCTTCCTTAGTCTCTTTTGTAGAGGCAGAGACTGATCGAGCGAGGGTGCATATATAACATACACATTCCCGACAAACATATACTATAATAGGCCGCATAAATGCTTTTCGTTTAAAACTAGTTCTAAACCAGGGGTGTGTAACATTTTCTAATGTTGGGCCACATCTAGGGTTGCCATCCGTCCCGATATATCGGGACCGTCACCGTTAAGGACCTTCATGTCCCGACATCCCGACAAGACCCAATATTTTGTCCCGTTTTTATTGCTCAATACACTGTTACGAGCTTGGCTCAACTACTGCCTTTGAGCGCATATGTAATAGCAGCCTCGGTTGGTTTTATTTATGTCAACAAGTTAATGTTGACATGGTCGTCTCACAGATGACGTTGCATGTTGCGTATCGACGATGCAAGTACCTTCTAGATCATGCGCCATTCGAGAAAATACTAGACTTCGCCAGCAGTACGGGGCTGGAAAAAAATTATCTACGTTTAACTACAAGCTGACTTGCTTGGAGTTTTATAAATACGTAAAAGAGAAAAAGGACTTGATGAAAAAGGTGAAATCTTCCGAAAAATATGGTGTACCAACTACTTCTGCCGCAATAAGTTCCATGTAATTGTGTTCTAAATAAAATGTAATTATATTAAATACATTTTTACTTCATTTCTACAACCCCATCTCAGAGTGTCCCGATGAGGTCCCAGCTAGATATGGCAACCCTAGCCACATCGGAACTCTGGAAAGACAAAGAGGGCCAGTTACCATAGGAAAATGTAATCTCATGATAACTCGAGTTAAGTCAAGTCAATTGTAAATACATTTGGACATTAAAGGGTAAGTCCTGCCTGAAAATCAAATACGTAAATTATATATTTTCTGAAAGCTTATTTAAAAATAAGATTTATCAAATATTTTATTTATTTTTATTCTTTTGAAAAATGTGTTTAATTCATTAATAAATCGTGTAATTATTGATTGACCTAAAAAACGACCATGCAGTGACTTCCCTTCCTTGTGACGTCACAAGTGTCAGACAGGGTGAAGTCTTATTTTATAGCCTACTATTTGATTGCCGTAAACATTTTGTGCGAGAGGATTTTGTAAACATTCTTGCAGTCGAGAAGGGCTTTCAGAAGAAGAAATCTTGAATGCCTAAAGCATTCCGTCCATTCACAAGGATATCTGTTCCTTAAAAAGCAAAGTTAGGTGGCAAAACAATTACAATGCAGGCCTAAATCTAAGACTGATTCGGAAGCACCCTCAAACAAGACAGACGATCGGAGAAAAAAAAAAAGCATAGGCCTACTCATAAGAGATTTGAAAAATGAATTATTATCAAAGGTAAATTTTTTAAAAATTCATAACACTCTTATTACTCTACTCTTTGGCTAAGCAACTACATTTTAAAAAAGTTAATAGACTTTTGACTTAGGCCTATACCTGCCTATGACCTATGTCCTATGTAAATGTTATGGCCTAGTCTATAACTATAGACTCACTATATTATAGTGTCTATAGAGTAGGCTATAGTAGGCCTATAGTATAATTATAGGCTTATAGGTATAGACTACTATAGATCTAACTACTACTATAAGTCTAAGTACTTTAAGTGGCTTTAGGCCTAGCCTATATTATAGATTATAGCCTATTAACCTATTATATAGTCATGCAGTAGCCTATATTAGACTACAGTCACAGACAATAAATGTAAAGGGCTTTATTATATGACCTATTAGTTTACAAAATCTATAGGCCTAAAGTTTACTTGTAATAAATTGTATCATAGCTAAAAACCCATGTTGTAGGCATAGTAGGCTCATATAAATAATGCAAAGGCCTATTTAATCTATAGGCTAAAAGCCTAATGGTAAATACTAAAATTCTGAGTAGAGCCTATGCTTTCTTTAAAGGTCTACTATATATCCATTACATGCCATATATTGTTAGCTATACTTTGCTATAATTTGCTTAAGATGTTATATTAGTGTAATTGTTGTAAATAACAATATATAAAAAAATTATGTGGTTGTAAAAATGTAAAATATACTAGGTGATAGTAAAATGTGTAATCATTTTATAATCAGGAAATATAATCCACGAATAGAGAATCTCTTTCAATGGACCCAATGCCACCGCCACCACTGAGTGAAGCTTTGACTTGTGAGAACCAACAATTGCGAAGCCATAATTTATGTCTGTAGATCTTCAGATCTTATGTGGATCACAGTTCCAAAGAGGACAAGATGATACAGACAAATCTCATATTCAGAATGAATCAGAAGCAAGGGTAAGCATTCAAAAATACATTAATGATAATTTATATATATATAATATATTTAATATTTTGACTAAACCGTATATATATATAGCTATATAACGACTATAATATATAAATACTTTTTTTTTATTTCACTTTTACTCATGCCATTTACTTTGTAGGCCTACATATATTACATTACAACCTATCTAACAATACTTTTTAAGGAGTACAAACTGGGATTAAAACATCCAAGTCTGTAGAAGTTCAGACCTGTGAGCCATAGCCGAGGCAAGTCTTCAGTGACCTACACCAATAACTAAGTTCCAGATAAAGGTGAATATGAAGACGATGAATCTGATATTAGCGAAATGTATCTTATAAGATAGACATTTTAAATTAGTTTACTAATTAGTCTTATTAAATATCTGCAATATTTGTCATATTTAATTAATATTGCTAAACTTTGCTTTAATTTTAATCCTATTTAAGAACAAATATTTCATACACTGGTATTAGAAGTCTTGAAACATTTTGTTCAACATTGATATAATAATTCCTTTAAATAACTTTTTTTATCAGTGAAAACTAGGGCTGTGGAGTCGAAGAGTCGGAGGAAATTTAAAGTACCTGGAGTCGGAGTTGGAAGTACAAAAATTTGAAATTTTTCTTGGGGGAGCTACCATCTCCTACCAAGGGCGTCCCCAGGTGGCGAATAAGGAAATGGTCTTTATATATAGAGGTCAGTTGTGAATACTGAATAAGCTGCCGTGGACCAACTGGTTTGCTGTCATGGAGGGTAGGTGGGATATACTGTGTTAAGAATACTCTTTTAAAAGTGCCTAATGCTCATAAATCCAAGGAAATGACTGCAAAAAAGTGAACAGAGGATGATCGACTGTTTTCCAAATGCACTACATATTAATTATCAATCATGTTATTTTGTTTATACTGTGTTTAAAAATGTATATAATACATGGGCATATTTGTTTAAATTAGCAACTATATTGAAAGCAATAAAGACATTTCATTCAAATTTAATCATTTTATTTTATAACTGTTCAAAGAAATATACTAATACTTTAGAACTAAGCCTGTACAGCTTATTCTTTATCAATATCGGCCCATTTGAAACCAGTTAGTCTGCCTTCTGGATAGGCCAACATTATTTTGTTTAAAGCACAAGCAGGCAGCGGTGTGTGAATTTCATGACCAAGTATGCCAAAACACCAATAAACTGAGTTCCTGTAACTGTAAGCTGTGTATCACATTGTCCTGAAAAAAAAAGAATAATTACTGTTTAGGTTTTAGTCAATACTTTTCATAATTCAGCTGTTTTTTTAACATATCACTATTTGATGTATTTTTATATAAATCACATATAGGCCTACAACTATATTTTTTAAAACCCTTCTTCGGTATATGAAATATTTTTATATTATAGAGCAATTGATTCAATTAAACGTTGAAATGCAAAAAGTGTTTTTTTTGTTTTGTTTCAAGCTTGAGCTTATATAGCCTAACTATAAATTGGGCTAATTTTCATTATTTTATCTAAAAACTGTTGCCAATGTAATCTTTTAATAATCAAGATCAAAAACACTTAATCCTAAGTAGCTTTAAACATTGAACAGATAGGTAATAATCACTGGTGGTAAAGATAAGAGGATTGATCACACCCTAAGAAGAGGACCAGGAAACAGCTAGCCCCTATTATGCCTGTTACGGCCGGTATTCCTATGTCAATAGTCTACCTTTACCGATATGTAGCTTTTTTTACAAGTATAATTATTAGTCCGTCACAATTCATAATAACTAGGCTACTTAGTAGCGTATTCATTCTAAACTAAATCGCACAAGTAAGCCTCCTATAGTCTATAGCCTATAGTATACCGGGTAGTCATACAGTCACAGTAATTAGGCCCTAATATAGTAGGCAATAGCTAGCATATACTATTCATATAGCTTAAAAGTTCCGGTAGTAAAAGTGAATTTAAAAGTCGTTTTATGTAGACTAGTGTGAAGATTACCTACATAGGCCTATCTTTAACGTAAGTCAGAAACTAAAAAATTGATAAAGTCAAACCCTAAGGCTATGATGCTAAGGCTAAGCCTACTAAAGTGTCGAGAAACTGCATAGTCATAGTCTATAGTCTATGGCATAGACTATAGACCTAACCTAGTAGGACTGTAGGAGGCTAATCAAGTAGGCCAACTTACCATTTGATATTTCCGATGCGTGATCCATTTTTCTCGATTGATTGATATATGCTGAATTCAGCGTTAAAATTCCTTTCGTCCTCGTTGTCTGATAGATTTTTTTTATTGTTCAAACATGCAATACGTGTATGGTTCTACGTCGCGTGAAGCCATGTCGATTATAGCATAGTCGATTGATTGTAAACAAAAATCTTGGAAACTTGTGACGTCACTACCTGTTCGTGAGTTTCCGGCCCGTGGTCGACAGTTTCCGTAATTGGCAATGTAATTTAATTAAATTAACACATTTATCGTCCACTCTCAAAAGAAAGACTTGTATATTTGAAAATGATATTTCAAAGGCTTTAATATGAAATTAAGTTACTATTAAGGCAGGACTTACCCTTTAATAAAAAAAAAAAAAACACTTTTAGCTGGGGGCCACACAAACTGGTCTGGCGGGCCGGGTTGTGGCTTGCGGGCTGCCTGTTGCGCACCCCTATTCTAAACATGACAATTTTTTAGCGGTTCGTCATCTAGCTGCGAAGTGTTTACAGTCGAAAAATCAAAGCCCAAAAAAAATAGGGATTCATAATCGTCTAGCTCTACGCGTAGAATTAACGCTCTTGGATCAGAGTTAACCCTTTCTTACCTCTAGGAACAAAAACAAAACAAAAACTGCACATAAAAAAACACGTTTACCAAAACATACTCCCACTACCACTCTATCCTCTTGTAATATTATAGGTTGAAGAACACCATCAAATTAGACGAGAAAACCTACTTATACTCACACTCATATATATACACACATATAATGTAATGTAAACCATCAAGGTTTCTATGAATAAAACGACACACGCAAGCACGGGAACTTCCAGGTAAACTCAACCTATGGCGTGGTTATCAGAAACTCATAGAACACTGTTACGAAACAGAGTTTCCAATAATTATAATTCACGTAGATTTCTTATTAATAAATAAAGTCGAAACGCGAATCAACTGAGGGAAGATAATAATTATTAATAATTAGAACGAGGCTTGACAAATAGCTTAACATAGCGTTAGGGACAATATTGATACCGTTGTCTGATGTATTCGATTACTATTGGAAGTTAGAATATTTCTTCATTAAACCTTAGTGACGTAAGCAGTTCTAGTGACTTCTAAAGTAATTCCGATTATAAGGCATAGTTAGCCCACATTGTTGACATGAAAGTCTATAAAAGATCGCGCACTTGTTTAAGGCGTTCTCTCCTAATTTCGCTTGCTTAGTGAAAGCATGTCTCTCGGAATTTAACTTGCTTAGTGAGAGCATGTTGCTTCAATTCAGCCTTGCCCGATAGATATCGTTCCTTCTTTGTTCTGAGTTAGCCTGGATAACATGGATAATGTTTGTTAGCCTGGATACCAATGATAATGTGAGTTGGCCTGGATAACAATGATTATGTTAATACTGTGTAATTGTTTATTCATCATGTTGGATGTAAAATACTGTGTAGGACTGCCACGCTTAACTATTGTGTTATTGGCATAGTCTAACAGGAAAGTATTCTTTTTAACTACACACTTGATGACCCACCATTATGCATTCTATAATTGGAACTCCCCTTGTAAATCACCCAATAAATTATTATTAATGTTTGATAGACTTATTCTCTCATTCACGTTGGAGTTTTTGTGTTGTGATAACCTTACAGGGAGGATTTACTTCAGTGGTGAATGGTCTGATATTTTCAAGTAATTTATAGGCCTACACTATTGTTGCATAGCAGATTTCAAAAGGATATATATAACCCAGGGCATACTCTAGACTATAACAACCACAATAATAACAACAGTAATTCAACTCATACTATTTTAATGAGATAAACATCAACTAACTTACTAATTCTGTCATAAGATGAACTGTTAATAAATATATTGAATATTGAAACAACAGCACAATTGAGGTGGAATTCATATTTATTAGAGGGGGCTCGGAGTCAAAATACAAGAATAACATTCTTAATACAGATTAGTATGTCATCTAAAATAAACATAATGGACAATATAATAAACTGACTTGATCAGGTATAAATAAATAAATTATAACTCGGCGGACATGAAAGTGTTGGATGACCACTAGTGCTTGCTGAAACAACATCTCATAGCTGATTAGGTAAGCCCATTACTTACTTCGTTGATGGTCAGTGGTGTTGAATACACGGACAGTAATTACGAGAACGAAATGACTGTTGGTTTCTGTTCGAAGGAATTGTGTCACGTAATAACACCAACAACTAATAAGAGACATTGAGTCTGAATAAAGGAAGGTTTGGCAAATATAAATACTAATGAAAACAGTTATATGTCTATAATTTCTAGAAGAACTAATAGAAAGAAATGTACGAGATATAATGCATATGCAAGATAGATAAGAACTGCAAGAGAAATAATGTAAGATAAAAACTGCAAGAAAAATGCTGCAAGACAAGGACTGCAGGAAAAAGGCTGCAAGGGAAATACTGCAAGAGAAGGAATGCAAGAAAAGGGCTGAAAGACAAGGACTGTATTATAAAGACTGCAAGAGAAAGACCGCAACATAAGGACTTAAAGAGAAATACTACAAGAGAAGGAATGCAAGAACAATACAGTGTTAATTAAAGTTCTGATTGCAATACCAGAAATTGATTTTTTTCCCCGCGAGCCATAACAACATCTTCGCTCAATACTAGACTAGTATTGTGTCCTGGATAAACGATATTATTTTATACAAAGCATGCATGTTGTAAAAAAAAAGGAGATTTTCTGCTTTGACGAAATGAAAAATGAGATAGATGGGGATATTTGCGTAAGGTTATTATTTCTTTAATAAAACTAGAACGATGTAATTAAGCTTATGAATTATCATTACCGAAATTTACTTGGAGCAAAAAAAAAATGAAGCCTTCACGCTTTTAACTGTAATTCTTAAAAAAATGAAATGCATGGCTTAACTTTATTAAAGATACTGAAAACAAATACAAGGATCTTATGGCGTACTATTGGAAGAATCCGGGCACAATCCTAGTACCGGTAATAGTAGTAGCAACTACAGAGTCTCGCTAACATATGCTCAGCTCTTGATAAGCATCTACACCTCCCATTAAAACCCCGTTCGCAGTAGATAAGGCTTCTGGCAAAACTGATCAAGTCCAAATTATGTATTGTTTTAAAAGTTTGATTTTTTATTGAAATATAACATTTGTATTTTTTCTTGTTTGCTGTTGTTGTTGTTGTTTTACTATCGATGCACTTGTTTCGGGTTGGTTCTTACTCTAAAATTATTTAAAATTCACAAAATGTTCACAAACTTTCCCAAACTTCAAAAATCAAGTCCATGTCCCTTTTTTGAACATATCTCTCTCTCTGGTTCTCCGGGAGTACCTAACATTCGCAAGGGAATAAAGAAAATGCAGCTTGCAGCTAGGCACTGTTCTTGACACACAGTCCACTTGTCGCAAGGGAAAACGCCTTTAGGCAATAAAATGAGATGGGCTGACAGGGACTACAAGTAAATATACCAAGACTTACATCTAATAGTATGTCAAATTCCAAAGTACAAACAGCACTAAAAAAAAAACAACAACTAGATCTAATGCCCACACTTTGTTGTTCTATTTTTTTGTTTTGTTACTGCATTAAAAGCCTTTAACACCTCCAGAGAAGTTTTGAAGAGACTAAAGTGATGAGCCTAATTAGACCCTCGTGTGTTTCCATCCAGCGAGAAAAAACCTAATGTGATAAACAAAACCTGTCACAGATGTACGAAGAAGATATAAATAATGTATTATGTAGACACACGCACACACCTGGTGTTTAGGACTATTGATGTTTTCTGTTTGACCTCACTGGCGAGCACTCACACACACTCTCACACACACGTGAAGACCATCGCGTTCACGTCTAACAATGCGTATCATTAAACCGCTATCACACGATATCAAAATATATTATACAGTCTCTGTCTCAGCAGAAAGTAGATGTAACAGACTAAAATGATCATGACAGCAAACTAAAAATAAGAAGAAGTAGATCTATGTGTAGACATGTTTTTTTTAAATACCGTAAGATGGGGTGAACGTGGCCATCCGGGGTGACTTTGGGCCATTGGGGAAAAAATGTTTTCGAGTGCCATAAATCCAAAAATATTATCATTTCAGGTCTTTGTATATAATTGTATATAATACATAATTAAGATATAGGTAACTATTTAGCAGTTGTTCACGGTGAACAGAGTATTTTCTGAAGTACAGACATCTTTTCAAGATGGCCGTCTGACATGCGATTTTAAGCATAGCTAAGTCAACCTGTAAAATTCTTACTACCCAGAACTTTTTAAGGTGATTATATTTATTTCATTTATGTTTTCTATCTTTCTAAAACTTACTTAACGGGGACTATTTTTGAAATAAAAACTATCACCGTTTTTTTTTCTTAGAATAATGGTGGCCATAGTCACTCCTTATAATGGCAGCGTTGACGGGGTGACTATGGCCATGGGGAGAAGTTGTTTTGTTCTTGGATTTATTGCACACAGTTAACATTTTCGGTTTATTATTCATTTTTGTGATAACTTAAACAGATTTGCATTGAGAAAGAACAACGCATCAGATTTTTTTAAAGCAACAAATGAACTTTTTTTTATATTAGAAAACAATGTCTGTGAAAAAATGGCAATGAAATTTTTTTCCACACAGTAAAATAATTTTATAGAACCATTATAAATACCAAACCATTGAATGAACTAAATGAAACAAATTTTGTTTATTTTAACTCACAGAACAAGTCACCATGCTCAGGACTTACCAATCGACGCTATAATTAAACATCCATGGAGACTTGCATTAGTAGATCATTAAAAAAAACAATAACATTTTTTCAACTTTTTCACGTTTTATTTTATTATTTAAGTTTTCTATTTCAATTTGTAATACCATATTTTATTATTTGTTTCATCTGCACTTTTTTTGTCTGGATATTAAACGGAATTTTCCAAGTAACTGTTTTATACTGCTGTTTTATGCTCTGTACGGCACAGTCAACAGGTTATCAATAAGTTCTAAATACATGCATTGACACATTAATGTCATTAATTCCTGCACCAATAATACCCGTTAAAATCAGCCATGTAAGAATTAGAAACCGGTTACAAAATATGTCTAAATAAAACTAAAAAAATTTCATATGAAATATATTCAGGTTTTTATCTTGAGTACTTGCCAGTCCCCTGGATTTACAACTCATTTTAGGTTTATAAGGTGACATCTGTTTAAGATAATATAGAAACAAAGCTTAAAAGTGGACCATAGTCACCCCATCTTACTGTACTTAGTTTAATGCAGCATGTTATTCTATGTTTCAAGTTTTCAACATTACAACCAGGGGCGAAGCCAGAAATTTTTTCCAGGGGGGGCTAAACAAATATTTACCAAATACCAGGGGGGGCTAAACTTTCGCGTGACAAAGATTTACCAAATTTTTAGCAAATTTAGTGCATATTTTTAAAAAATCAGTTGAAAAAAAAAAAAAATTAAATTCCAAGGGGGGCTTAGCCCCCCTCAGCCCCCCCTGTGGCTTCGCCCCTGATTACAACAAACATTTGTCTCACTGTACATTTAACAGCTAGGGAGCAAGCAGTTAAACAAAGAAGTAACGTTTAAAACGATTTTTTGACGAATAACATTTATTACGGTTGGACACATTTGGCTGGCCGGACAATTTAAAATTACCTTATCGGATTCAGCTGTATGTTTTATGCATACTTGGGGTGAAATAAATAGTTTGATATATTTTACCATAGCAACCATAAAAATGGCCGACAAACATTTTTTCAAAGTTTGTGTAACTTTTCTTTACAAATTATTTCAATTCTGTTTTCTGTTATTGCTTTGAATTTATATTATCTTTCCATGCATGATTATTCTGATAGCTTTAATATTTTAAAAATTATACATTTTCTATTTAAAAAAAACACCATAAAAAAATTACCTATTGACACATGAAAATTAAAAAAAAAAAAAACTGTCCAGGCTTCTAAAGCGTTTATGGTTACGTTGACAAGGACGAAATCGTTCGACTTATGAAAATGTCAATAAAACTTTCTGTTTCTGTAGAAATCTCAACACTGATTCTGAATTTTAAAAATGGTTTTAATATTTCGACGGAAACAATTCTGGCTTTAAATAAGGGCAAGGCTTCATTTATTTGTATATTTATGTTGCTAAAAAATATGTAGTAAGCTATATTCGGCCCTGATAAATGAAACTCAACATGTAATTGTATTAAACTGGATGGTTAAAAAATATGTTTACATTTCTTTTTCGGTAGTAATTTAATGTAACCAATAGCATTAATACGTGATATCCTACACAGGCCTATATAAAAAGATCCATTAAAAAAAAAGATATATTTATAATCTTAGACTTAGACCTAATCATGCCTATGCTATAGGCTTAAAAGGCTAACTAGTTAAGCTTTTTCGAACCACACAAATACACTCACGAAATTAAAAACTAAACTGTGTAATTAATATACAAGTATTTTTATGCATCTATGCACATAGTCATAGTTAAGATGTGCAGCTTTCACTTTCCTTTCTTTTTTATCGTTTAACGACAGTTACTATAGATCTATGTTACAGACGCTCCTTTTATACAGAAGATTATTGAGTCCTTGTTACCACGACAACCCGGATCAGAGTAAAAAAAAAACGTCTATGTGATCAACACGCAGTAGTAAGTATTTTGTCGCTGAAAAAACTACCAACAGTCAACATTTGATCAACATCAATGCCTAAAGCTCAGAGTTGCATAGAAAGACTGCGCCTACCCAAAACCGCGCATACACCCACACCCGTATAGAATCCCTTGTGATCAAACAAAGTTTGAAGCACACATTCTCGTTATTTGATCTATAAAGTCTTATTTCGCAAGATCTGTTCTGATTCTTTAAGGCTATACAACATTAAAAGAAAGTTCATGGGATGAATACATTACGTACTGAACCAAAGGGAAAACCCGAAACATTCTCCTCGCTAAATACGTTTGGATCGGTTTGGACCGTACCCCATGTTCCTTGTGTAGTAAGTACTTAGATCAGCGATGGCGAACCTATGGCACGCGTGCCACAGCTAGCACGCAGAGCCATTTCCACGGGCACGCGAGCATTTACCCAAAACGGAACAGCTAAGTTATGGTATTTGGTTTTCATTGCTGTGTTGGCACGTTGAAAGAAAGAAATTGTTATTGTATTGTACTTTGGGCACGCGAGGTTCGCCATCACTGACTTAGATGGTCTCTATTAATGGGTTATTACTTTGCCCATTAAACATTGCTTCATTACTTATAGTATTTTATAGTTCTATATGTCCATTATGAGTATTACTTCTAGTTTCTTCGATCTGTCATAAATTTCACAGGACAGATAACAGTTTATGATGGATTAAATTAACACTTGATTTGCAGCACAACATTTATTTATATATATGTATATCCATCACATGAACATGAATAATAACATAGTTCCAGTTTATAGAATGCATCTTCCTCTGAGTCCGATATTCAATCACTTCATTATAACTTTCATACACATCTTTTCAGCTCAAGCTTCAGAAGTTAACTAAAATATATTCATCTCTCGTCACATGACCATTCGCTCTTTTTTCCTCATTTTTCTCGTGAATCTCAAGACTTAAAGCTAGCAACGCAATTTCCACAGAACTAATTGCGACGTAGAAATCATGATTGACATTCAAGGACAATGATTGAAATTCCCCTTTTAACTCTTGCATCTTAATATTCAATTGAATTACATGGGTCATTTCCCCTTGACCATTGTTCACTCATCAAATTGTCATTACAGTTATTTATAAGTCTTTATCAGTCTCATTCTCAGGGAGTTGGATTTTGAATGGAGGGCACACTGTGACAACCCAGATGAAATTCTACACACAATTTACAACATGTTCAACGCAAGGCTTACAGTTCTTTCAATGGAAGCAGTTAAGAATCGTACACGATTTAGGGGGGGGGGGGGGGGGGTCATCCACATATTACTAACGCAAGAAAAAGTCAAGATTTGTATTATCCTTGTACCTCCCCTGTTGCACCCCGTACATTTTTTCTGGACCCTATACGCGTACATACAAATGAGATTCTCAGCAAACCCTGTTTGAAAAAAATAATTTTAGAAACAGTCACAGTGTCTAGGTTTTCATATTTCAAGAAATGGAAAGAAACAGACATGGAAATGCTTTTTTTTTAGTACTGATTTTACTTAGGCTATATATAGAAATGCATTCATACGTTCACATTCAGTGAAGAGCCCCCCCCCCCCCCCCCGCTCAATCCCGCTTGATTGCGTACCTAATATCTGGATGGCCCCTAGGACAATTAGCTTAATCCACGAGTTGCGTGGCTTGGTGGGGGGAGAGCCTTCTGTGAGATTTAACGCTCTCTGAGTGTGTCGGGTTCAATAATTATAATTACTGGTTGACCCCTAGAGGTGGAACGTGACATTTTTTTTTTTATTTCGTTCACCCAGCTCTGAAAAGAATAGGCTGAAGTGCATGGTGCTGAACACGCAATTTCCTTGCACGCCCAGGTCAAAGAAATTGGTAAAGTCTTATCCAAATGGGGGTATTTAGTATTTATTCTCCTTTTTTCTTCTTCGACCATTAAATGGGGGGTAATCTATTAATGTCTATTGCTAATGTGCTGAGATAATCGATCAATGTTTCACCAACGTAAACAGCTTACATGCCACGACGACGACGAGGGACCCTGAAATTGACGGATCTACCACTGGCGTGAATTGTAGCTCAAACGTAGGGGGTGTAAAGGGTCAATACAACCAACACAGAAATCAAGCTGCGATCCCACCAAAAGGAGGAGGAGCCAACCCACAGACGCTGCATGTGTGCCCGTGTGTGTAGGGAGACCGAGAGAGACTAAACATTTAATTTACTCTAAAGATAATATGGGGATTGGAAGAAAAAAAACAACAAGCTTTTATAGGTTAAAGTTAAAGGTCAACCAAAGATAAGGTCATGATCCGGTGACAAATAAAAATAGAACGCCATTAAAAAAAAAGCAGACATCCTAAGAGTTATATTTCAAATGGACTATTGGTATACATTTTTTTAAATACTACTAAAGCTACATTTAAAACAGTATGAATGTAATTATAGCTTCAACAGAAAGACCTTTTTCCCCTCAATAAGCACCCACGTATAAAATCTGGAGTCAACTGTTGAGTAAATACTAACTCGTTGTAACTTGTAACGACCACCCATGCACGATGGAAGAGGGAGGGAAATGGATGGGAGGATGAAGGAGAGAGAAAGAGTTAGAGGGGAGGGGGGGAGATGCCGAAAGAGAGAGTGAGAGAGAACGAGAATAGGGAAGGAGAGGCGGAGATAGTGAAAGAGAATGTGGAGAGAGAGGGACTTTCTCAAATAGTGTTACACAGACAAGTGGCAGAGCGACTCACCGTGTCACGCCCCATCCTGTCATGACCAAGTGTAAGTTGAAAAGAACACTTATTTGGCTCCATACATACACGGATGCCATTTTAGTAGATTGTACTTAACATTGGTCGTGGCCACGCACAACCAGCGTGGAGGGGGGGGGGGAGACAATACTTTCGAAACAGTGAGCAGTGAAAAGCAGAGAATGGATGCAGATAACTGTGTCGCAGATAACTGTGTCGCAGATAACTGTGTCGCAGATTAGCCGAAAAAGGGAGTTAGTGAGGGTGCTGTGTCGGAGGTGAGGGTGCTGTGTCGGAGGAGGGGGCGCAACACATAACTGACAAACGCGAAGTTGACTCGTTACACTGAACCCAATTTTCATAGACCTGCGACTTTAAATAACAAAAATATAAATATAAACTTTATACTCTATGTAAACAGATAAGAGCCCTCATTAAACTGAGTACTGTGAGATGACTACTTGTCCCTCAGAGCCCTGGATATTAACCCTTCCCGTACCGACCTACTTCTATCTATGCTGCCTTCAGTTCCGCTATATACGCGCCCGGGACTGTAAGGGTTAAATTAATATTATCTATTAAGGCTGCGCATAGTGCGGCTAAGTCTCCGTACAGATCAATAAAAAACGGTTACAACTAGTTAGAAAAACGTAATGAAAACATACAAAATCATTCATATAGAGCGTGAGAAAATTCAAGATGGGCGCAGTCCCAACTTACGTCCAATAAGTCATGAACTAAATATAAACAATATAACCATTTGCCATATACCATATATAGCCCTGTACATTTCACTTTAGTTCAGTCACCAAACACTGCCTATTGTATCAAAAGTCCATTATAAGTTATGTTTTTAATGAACCCATTATGTCTCAACTTTGAAGAACGAAAACAATGAAAACAAAAAATGCATAGGTCAGGCTTTATGCCGCACCCGAATCGGTATTGTAGTTCACTAGACAACGGTCTACAGGGGAAACTGAATCATTGCAAGTTTATAAAAGAGAGACACTTGGTAACATGTCATACTTTCAAAGCATGTGGATATCCTATGACATGGAGCGGCGTGAAATGAAGCTGCTACTTACCTTGTTTAGTGTTGTGTTGTTGTGGTTGTGGTTTTAATGTCCGCCTGTGGCGATCTCTGCACCTACAGACGGGGCGTTATAATCCAGGGTTAGGAGCCATCAATGAACTAAACACAGTGGTGCCAGCTGGGGTGGGTTAGAAGAGGGATGGGGCACCTGAAGCCCAATGTTGAGAATGATTACGTCGATATCCGGACTGGACCCTTGCTGGATGATCACTAGGGAAGAGAAGAAAACAAAAAAATATTTTAAAAAAACGGTCAGACGGGAACTGTGTTTCATCAATATAGACCTAGACTGACATTACTGGCAAACAAACAAAATGGCGGATTGGGCTCGAGTTCTGTGTAGGCTTGCAATAAAAATCATTTAACGAGGAAAGTGGGGATACTTAGGTGGGGGAGTCAGGTCAGAGGTCGTGGAAATGTTTACAAACTATTCACAAGTAGACACACAGATACGTTATATCCATTACACTCAAACAAACAAACAAAAAAGCTATAAATAGCAATGTCGAAATGCTGCCTTGTCTATTGTAAGGAAATAGTTATAGTCTAAAATACCTATATTCACATTACATCTTCTTACAAAACACAATCAATCCTTAAAACATTTGTGTTGCTTTTATTTGCGTGTGTGTTTTGAGTCCGTCTTGTGTAAAACATTCCTAGCCCTCGTGCACTTAGATCTATTGGTCGGCATGATCTCATCAAAGACCCTATCAATCAGGAATGAATGTTGATGATAAAAGCCGCCACGTTAAGAATAACACGGCCAAGACGGATGATATTAATTTTACGGGCCAGTTTTACATCACCACAGTGTGGCGCATGGCCTGAGGAAAAAACAACAACATCTCAAACAAGTTGTGAGAACGGATTCATGCCTTTTATGCAGGCATGAAGCTTCACGAAACACCACTAAGAATCAACATCAGCTTTGCATGATTTATATAACTGGTAAAAACAATGATTACAATAGTGTACTTCGTTAGCCGCAATAGGTATTTATCCTAATTTTTGTTTTAAAAAGTATTTACATATAGAGTCTATGCACTCAAATTCTTTATTGTGAAAACAACGAGGGATGGGATGGGGGGGATGCGGGATGAGATACAGATAGAGAGAAAGATAGAGAGACGAGAGAGATAGTAAAACAGCCTAAGAGAGAGGAGATATAAAGAGGGAGATATGCTTTTACTTTTATTATACACACACATGAATCATGTATACAATATCCATATCAGGAGTGCGAAATATTTGTTCGTCTTTGGGACATATAAGGAATCTGATACAACTAGGTGGGCTATATATTCTCAACAGTTTTTAATAATAACAAAATGCCGTAAGAAACTCCATAGGGCCATAGTGAACGGCTTGACAGGTCTCGTTGACGCCCTCGGGGCGCCTGTTGCATGTTCCGATTTATATATAACAAAAACAAATCAAAAAACGGGATAGTTAAAATGTCATGCACACTGAAAGGGGGTTGTAACATGTTATCTCCATCAAAAGGCATACCGCGAAAATAGTATCTTTCTATGGGTGAGTGGAGTGGGGGGGGGGGGAGTCCAAACTTTTCTGAACACTAGGCAACACATGTTCACAAATAACATCGCTCAATTCAAGCTAACCCTAGATGCACATGGATGCACACATCACATAAATATTTACACTGGCACGTAACGAAGTTTGCGTTTAGTATCCAATCATCGTGTATGTGCGACAATAGATGCCAACTTTACACACCATCACAAAAGCACTAATGACTACATCGACAACAATAAGTGGAGTAGCCTACTTTATGTGTGTGTGTGTATGTCCTTCTCACATAGGAGGTCTACGTTTGCAAAGTGGACTTTTTTTTTAGTGTATGTATTGTCTGTAATCTACAATAAAAGTATACGCATTTTAAAACACACATAGTGAATGCATTGTGTTTTTTATCCGGAGGCAGGAAGAAATCCTCATGGCATCTGTTGGGGGGCATCTGTTGGGGGGCATCTGTTGAGGGGCATCTGTTGGGGGCCATCTGTGCCCTACGTCTAGCCTCTGAGTTTTCTTCACGCAAACATTGTAGTTCAAGTTGTAGTTTTGTGTTTTCCTTCTAGTTTCCTATTCTTTGAGTTATAAAAACTATCAAGACAAAACGTATCAAGCGTGAACGTGTAAAGCCCAAACAAAACGTTAATTACTCCACTCCACGCGATCACTCTACAACCTAGAGACACTGACACTGTATAAACATTTCAGTGTAAGAGTAATACAAGAGGTCTCTCCAAGATGTGCACACGAGTAGGAAAACAAATACCGTCATGACACCAGGCCCTTACCAGCATTTTCTTAGCATTAAAAGTCAAAACTAGCACTATAAACTGGTTACATTATCTTAGCACAAGAACTAGTATAGTCGGCTTGTTACATTATCTCTGCACAAAATCTAGTACTGTCGGCCGGTTACATTATCTCTGCACAAAATCTAGTACTGTCGGCCGGTTACATTATCTCAGCACAAAATCTAGTACTGTCGGCCGGTTACATTATCTTGCACAACAAAAACAGGTACTATCAACTGGTTACATTATCTTAGTACAAGAACTAGTATAGTCGGCTTGTTACATTATCTCTGCACACAATCTAGTACTGTCGGCCGGTTACATTATCTTGCACAACAAAAACTGGTACTATCAACTGGTTACATTATCTTAGTACAAGAACTATAACCACTTTCAACTTATCACATTTTCTAAGCGTCATTCAATAACCAATGCGGAGCATATCATTTCTTAACCCTGTTTCATTCTTCTTAGAGACAGTCTGTGGAATGCACTTGCAACAACGGCACCACCAGATACGTGCACATAATAATCCCCCACACACACACCACAAAGGCCAAAGCGACGGCGAGTTTGATGGCGAAAAACCCCGAGGGGGGAGGGGAAAGAATGAAGACCGACCCCCTTATGTGGGCCTAGGCCACTCACTAACTTCATGTACCCCTTTCCTCTTGTCTCTTCCACAGACAGTCATTATAAAAAGAACCAACTAACGAAACATTGAAAATCCTATAAACAAACCCTCAACTAATGCCACACAGTGATCAACCGTAGACCCGAGAGTGGCCAAGAATGACTCTCCAATTCATTTTGAATAGGGTCGTCAACAAACTGGAAGGCTGCTGTAATTATCACACGGACGTGGACTGGGGAAACGTACAAGGGTACTTTAGACTTTAGACAATCACAAAGTACAATGGTACTTAAAATCTCAAAGAATTGATTGTCTTGTTCCCAAATAGAATTACCGACAACAGTTAGGATCAAAACATTCCCTTATCTCTCTCTTTCTCCTACCCATTCTATCGATCTCTCTCTCTCTCTCTCCGTTCCCTTTTACATTTACACTGAGTTGGTTGGAGGAGACTATAAACAGAGTCGTACAGCTATTACATTTACACTGAGTTGGTTGGAGGAGACTATAAACAGAGTCGTACAGCTATTACATTTACACTGAGTTGGTTGGAGGAGACTATAAACAAAGTCGTACAGCTATTACATTTACACTGAGTTGGTTGGAGGAGACTATAAACAGAGTCGTACAGCTATTACATTTACACTGAGTTGGTTGGAGGAGACTATAAACAGAGTCGTACAGCTATTACATTTACACTGAGTTGGTTGGAGGAGACTATAAACAGAGTCGTACAGCTATTACATTTACACCGAGTTGGTTGGAGGAGACTATAAACAGAGTCGTACAGCTATTACATTTACACTGAGTTGGTTGGAGGAGACTATAAACAGAGTCGTACAGCTATTACATTACCTAATGAACTATTACAACGACAAAACATTTTGAAGACTATGGCGAATAACCAAAAGGTAAAGCAACTATCAGTTTTGTCCAACTGGACATTAGCTGATGTCTTTCTGAAAAAGATTATTTGGAGTCTCCGTAATATCGTACAAAAAACAGTGGTCAGCAAGTTATGGTCGCAGGCCCTAATCCGACTTGTCCAATTTTTTCTTTTAAGTTAAGCATTCAGGCTATGAAGACTGCTGGGGGGGGGGGGGGGGCATAAGACTCTAATAAACTGTTTGCGTAAAGGTCAAATTCATTAGCCGCCTCGGTGGTCCCCCTAGCATGTGATTGCCCTGACCCCCCACTAGTTACCAGCGCACTACACAAAATTTTGAGAACCACTGTGGCTTACACAATTTCAATAGGGCTGGAGTGGGGGGGGGGGGGGCAGGCTCAAATCTCGGATAGGTGTGCATGTGAAGACGTCAATCAGACACTAACTCCGCATTAGAAAGACAAAAGAGAAACAAGGTGAATAAAAAGCAGGAACAACAAAGAAACGAGAGAGATTGAGGCTAATAAAACGTAGATCACATCTTGTTGGTTTCCCATTGATTTCTCCAGCTGCGGCGGTGCGCGTGCTCATTAAAAAAAGGTTGAGCGGTAACACGAATTGATTTCCCACCCTCTATATAGGAGCTGAGACTGCCGCCCGCCCGTGTGCACAGACGACAAGCAATTATATATCAGACTTGCTAACAGCGTACGGCAATAAGGACTATGCAGTTTTTTTTCGGTTAAATAAATGGAAAGTAGAACAAATATTGCACACAGTGAATCGAAGAATACCCCACATTAGGAGGCGGAACACATTAAGACCCATGGTAGAAAAATATACACCTATACCGGTACACGTGACAAGGTCTACTTATCACATGACCAATGTAAACAACCTCCATGTTGGCGTACATAAAATGAAAATAGCAGTAAGTTATAATTCTAAGTATCTGGCAGAGTCTATCAATGCATTTTTGTGTGTGTATCATTTATTATTCAAGATATTTTCAATATCAACCCCAGTGAGGCAGCGCGTTCGGCTGGCGTACCGAAGATCCTGGGTTCGAATCCTGGTGCAGGTTTGGCCTTTTTCCACGGTCTGGAGGGTGTCCCTGAGTCTACCCAGCTCTGATGGGTACCTGACCTTAGTTGGGGTAAAGTAAAGACGGCTGTGCATAGTGCTGGCCACACAATCACATGGTATGCCGCGGCCACAGAAACTGGTGAACGCTGCTTCACCGGACCTATGGATCAATTTGGTCCGACGGGTACTTTTACCGTTGAGTGTATTGTAAAACTATTATTAAAACTAGTCATTTCAAGCTACCGGTAATGAAATGTAATATATATTCAACTTTACACAAATTCAGTTACTGCACATTACTATGATTATTAATAGATGGGTTTTGTCCTAAGGCAGCCGCGTCCTAAGTACAGATTAGTAAGCAGTAAGAGGCCACAGCTTGTCCAAGAATTAAGTTTATTAATCATTGAAAGCTCGATGGTTTTGTGTAAATATACATTTATTTTCTTAGAAACAATAATAATTGGTAAATAAAACTAGTATCTGGCCTGTAAGGCTAAAGTAGATGGCTGATAGTGTACACCAAAAAAAAGGGGAAAAAATGTGTGTAGCCTTCAAGTCACATGATTTTAGTCACAAAAAACCCTTTAAACCCTATAAACACACAAAAAGAAAGGTTTTAATGATAGATGGATGGATGATTGGACAGACGGACTGACGGACAGACTAGATAGATAGATAGATAGATAGATGGATGGATATAGACAGACAGACAGATAGTCTGAGAGAGACAGAGATAGATAGATAGATAGATAGATAGATAGATAGATAGATAGACAGATAGATAGATAGATAGATAGATAGATAGATAGATAGATAGATAGATAGATAGATAGATAGATAGATAGGTAGATAGATAGATAGATAGGTAGATAGGTAGGTAGATAGATAGATAGATAGATAGATAGATAGATAGATAGATAGATAGATAGATAGATAGATAGATAGATAGATAGATAGATGGATATAGACAGACAGACAGATAGTCTGAGAGAGACAGAGATAGATAAATAGATAGATAGATAGATAGATAGATAGATAGATAGATAGATAGATAGATAGATAGATAGATAGATAGATAGATAGATAGATAGATAGATAGATAGATAGATAGATGGATGGATATAGACAGACAGACAGATAGTCTGAGAGAGACAGAGATAGATAGATAGATAGATAGATAGATAGATAGATAGATAGATAGATAGATAGATAGATAGATAGATAGACAGAAAAACATAAGATATATATAAATACTCGTTCGTCTAAGTTACATTATACTCCAATATTCAACGTGTCAAGCTGTATACAGCTTTGAGAGGCCGCCAGATGTAAGCCAGAATAATTGAAAAGCAATTGCATTAATGTTTTCACTAATCTCTCTTTCTCTTCCTTCCTACATCTCTCTCTCTCTCTCTCTCTCTCTCTCTTCCACTTTCTCGCTCTCTTTCCCACTCTCAATTTCTATGTATATTCGTATATCTCTCACCCTGTAACAATATGAGAGAAAAAGAAATGTGCCCCACTGAATTGTTTAAAGGTCACCAGTAATACCCCCCTTCCCCAAACCCAAAGCAACAAAAAAAAAGGGGGGCGGGGAGCGGGGGTGGGGGGTGGGGGGGGTGATCAAACTATATTGCTTCAGTCCTTACGGTCTACGTCATAGGTTCTCAACGGGGGCGATTTCGCCCCCTGGGGGGCGGTGAAAAGCTTTAGGGGGGCGCTGACATTACGGGGGGCGATTGGGGGGCGGTGAAGCGCAAGTGGGCGGTACAAATGTACCTGATATATTTTAACACCTCAGCTATTTGAATCGATTAGTTTTCGGATGAAATGTGATGTAAACGCAAATGCTGCTAAATATCTGATGTCCCCCAACAGTATGCCTACATATTATTATATTAATAAGAAATAGGAATCGCAGTGACGTTTAAATGAAGTAGGGGTCTGTATTTGGCAAATATAGTGTGCGGCCGGCTGGTCCTGTGGTTGGTTTTGTCAACCCTGCTGACCGATCACTGTCGTCCTAACATCTGCTAATATTAATGATATTTTGATCTGAGATGTCCTTAATGTGTTTTACGCTATTAATAAGTTCTAGACACTATTGTTAAGCGGGTTAGATAAGTAGTAATCATACGAACTGGGTAGTAATTGTAATGCTTAAAAATATTTTCAAAAACTTTTTACAGTTTAATCATTTCAAAGTAATACATTTTAAGCCTTTTTTTATAAAAGAAAAAAAAAAGAAATATTAGCTCAAATAAAACGGGCTAATTATCTCCCTCTAACTAAATTTCTTGTTACATTTGATTCAATAGTGATGCCGAACAAGTTCTGTTTTGTAATATAACAAATATTACTGATTATTAGACCTAAGGATTTTGCATCCAAAATTGAAACAAAAATAGACAAATTGCTAGCAACACACCAGGCAAACGATTCGCATTAATTTATTTAAACCTTTTGCTAAGACAATTTTTTTGATCTATTAATTCTTACAATATGTTTTCTTTTCAGTTTTTTTAAAGATAATAAATCACACAAAAAGTCTAGTCCGCCTAAAAAAATTGCGGAAACTATAGTCCAGATTGGCTGAAGGGAAGGGGGACGTTGGTGCTAAAAGAAAGTTGGGGGAGGGAAGCGGTGAGCGAAAAAAAAATTTAAAAGGGGGTGGTGAGCCGAAAAAGGTTGAGAACCTATGGTCTACGTAGTCATAAAGCAACAAAAGGTCACGTGAACACCCCCAACCCACCCGCTAAACAGAATCGGAATAATTTATTACACCGCAGACCTCGAAGTATGGTAAGCACCGCGGTCTTGTTTGCCTTGAATGCTACCGATGGTAAGGGCCAAATCTACTTCACTTTGTAATATATCTTTTATATTATTTTCACTTAACGAATGGCTTGTCATATTTCAAAGGGTTTATTGCTAATGCACAACGTCTGTATCGACGCAGTGTGTGGATGTGCGTGTGTGCGCCGTTCCAGCGCTCTCAACTCTCAATGTGTTCAAAAGCAATGACCGGTAAATCATAGTATCACAGTCACTCTTGGTAACTTAATACCTAGTCGAAGCTAGTAGCCCTGTATCTAGGGTACACTACAATAAAGGGCGGGAAGGTCATAACATTGATTTGGTGGGGACAAATATATTCAGTGGGGTAGGGTAAAATTGGGGGAGGGAGGGAGTAAAATGGCTATGCTATTGGCGAGACATTTACATATCAGAAGGAAACGGCATATTCAATGTTGCAATACAGGGACAACGACAAATAAGCCCACACTCTCACATACAGACAATATCTATATGTAAGTATGACCGCAACGACCCGGCAAACCTGACTGAAAGGTTATGAGTTAAGGCTTAGCCTCAGTTGAACGACCTCCACCTATACACTCGATGCATTCGAGCCGAGCACCTGAGTGACACTACCAATTCCCAATACCCAGTGTTCCACTTTTAAATAGGCCTAGAGGGTTTCAAATTTAAATACAAAAGAAAGAAACCCTAAGTGTATGCTAGGTTCAATCTTAAGTACTGTCTAAATTGCCTACATCGGCTCTATGTTGGCGCAATGGCCCTGCAGTAGAGCATTGAATTGTTATGCCATAAAGTCTCTGGCTAGACACGGGTTTTAGGGGTCATCCATATATTTTGTACGCGAACATTTTTTTTTTTTAAATCCTACTCCACATCCCATGTTGCATCCAGCACATATGAGCCCCTCCTCCCTCTCCCACTTCTGATTGAGCTAAATCTCTCCAGTCCTACAACCCACCCTGTTTGGTGCGTATGCACTGTATGGACGGGCTAATGAAAGGTGTTTTTACCGGGCCAATGAAAGGTGTTTTTACCGTGCCAATGAAAGGTGTTTTTACCGGGCCAATGAAAGGTGTTTTTACCAGGCCAATGAAAGGTGTTTTTACCGGACCAATGAAAGGTGTTTTTACCGGGCCAATGAAAGGTGTTTTTACCGGGCCAATGAAAGGTGTTTTTACCGGACCAATGAAAGGTGTTTTTACCGGGCCAATGAAAGGTGTTTTTACCGTGCCAATGAAAGGTGTTTTACCGGGCCAATGAAAGGTGTTTTTACCGGGCCAATGAAAGGTGTTTTTACCGGGCCAACGAAAAGGTTTTTTACCGGGCCAATGAAAGGTGTTTTTGCCGGGCCAATGAAAGGTGTTTTTACTGATTCTACCGAATTAGGCTAAGAAATTGACATCAATAAAAACAAAAACAATGTGGGGACTGGGGGTGGGTGGAGAGGGCTGGGCATTGTACTAGCCACACAATACTAAGATGTTACATTCAATATAATTCGTCTTGCGCTGATAGAAGGCGAAAGGGAACATTCGTTCTGAATGCAAAATTAACTATAACTATTTCCACACATAAAAAGAACAGAACAAGTAGTCGTCGCAGTATTTCTTTTACTGTGTTGTGAAATATAGCAGGTGTTGTAGCGTTGTAACATTGTTGTTGTTTTTTAAATTATTCTTTATTTGAAAGTGGGTTATCTTTAACTTGAGTAGTCTCCACAACATGCTTGTCCATGTGGACACATCTCAAGTCTGAAATACAACCTTTGACTTGCGCCGTGCATGCATGAAGGTGCACCTACACTAACATACAACTCCACAATACAGTTCAATAATTGTCTTCAGCGTGCAGCTAAGTCACGTAATAAAGTGACCCCCCCCCCTTCTCAGCCCAATCTAGTCCAGAGTGCTATTGAAGCAGCCTTAAACATTGGCCACAAAGACAGGATTGTGTGACCAAGACAAAGCCCAGCTGCCTTTTACCTTTACTCAAAATTGCTCAGGTAGACTCAAGGACACCGTCCAGCTTACCTGAATCCGAATCCGGGACCATTCCGAATAACAATCCGCGCAGCCCATAGACCAACGTGTCCCATAAACAGCTAAGTGATATTTACAACACAGAAGAAGAAAGTCCAGATCCATTAAAAAAAAAAGTGTATTTCTTCATACAGTATACTAACTGAGTATACTCTTACAGGTGATGGAAAGCGAACGACACAAGGGAAAACGTTATTCAAACAGGATTCTTAAAAAACAAACATTAAGTTTATATTATTTTTCAAAATTGTTTTATATTTGTTTTATTTGCATAACCGATTCATATATATTTTTTTTAATAGATTTTAAAAAAACAATGACAATATATTTTGGTCGACGATAAAAGTCAAATATTTATAGATGTGTAAAATAGTTAACATATCAACGTTTGCACACAGGCAAGCACTAAATGTGTGTACAGTTATTGAAAAGAAGATATTCAGTTTTCATCAAGTAAAAAAGTATTACATTTCTAATATTCTACATTGTGTACTTCTGAAATCACTTATTGTCTTTTTAAACCAAAATAAAGTACAACTAATCAATAGAATCATCCACAAATGTTTTTAGCAATCAAGCGTTTTATCAATTACATGTAAAAACAAATCATGCACATTTAAGGTATCAGTGGCAGGGTTTCAAACGCATTTTACACAAACAATACATTCAGTTTAATATACAAGAAAAAAATAGAGATTACATGTTGTTTTTTAATTCCGTTTGTAAAATTATATTTATATTGTAACCTTTAATGGAAATGTTTGAATTGTGTTAATGATTTTTATCAATACAAATTAAGGGAATTAAAAAGGGGGGGGGAATAGCTTTTTGTGACCAATGGATTGAGTAGTCCAGACAATTGCCCCCTAGTTTCTCACAAGTCACCCACACCCCAAATTGTGTGTGTGTGTTTTTCCAATTCAAGCATATCATTTCTAACGTATCAATAAAGAAACTTATTCTATTTATTTACCAATCCGTCTATCGATCTTATGCCTGAACCCTTTTACCATACTTTTTTGTTGTCATTATTCTTCTATACACAAACAAACAAAATCAATGATGGACCGACCAACAACCCATTGAATTTGTTCTGGTTTGTCAACAGCGCTAAAACTCTTCATGGTTGTAAGCATTTTTGTAATAGATCTATAAAACCCATAAGTCATAATTTATTTGCGTTTCTCTTTCACCAGCAAAGCATAAAGCTGACATAGTGCCTTGCCCGGACAATACAGCCTTTCAACACTTTAAGCTGCTTAAAAGACACGGTTTAGTATTTGCTTCTTTAAGTTAAAGGACAAAATTCCATAATAGTTTGCTGGACGCCACACGAAATCCCGAATTTATGTAAACGTACAGTCCTTTTGGTTTGTTTCCCATGCTGTACTAAACTCATTTTAGAGCTGCCATTTTACAATTGAACTAATAAAACTAATGGAGCTATACTTTGTTTTATTGTCGCGGCGGATTGAAGTTTAACTGCCATGTGGCCCTTTGTCTTTAATGGCCAAAAATCACTGCTTCTTTAAATAACATAGAAATTCTATAAATGCACACAGTTTTCAAAGACTAGGTATGGAGGTCAATTTGGTTTCAAATTTTACAGAATGATTGCTTATGGGCGACACATGCTATTATAATTCCACTGCTAGAACATCACAATTATCTCACCTAAATTTTGAACTCAGAGATCCAGCCATTTATTTTTATTTATTTTTTAGTCCGTGGTCCGGTATCGGTTTGCTACCCGCCATTTGAAGAAACTCTACTCTAGCTACTTTACAATTCTGACAAAAGGAACAGTGAAAATAAACACTGTCATGTTGCCAGGCGAAAGAGCTTTTAAAAAAATGGCATTTCAACAGATGTAGAATCATTGAAATGGAGATATTAAAAACCACCTTCAAGCGAAAACCTTATCTTAACCCCTACAGTCCCGGGTGCGTATAGCGGAACTGAAGGCAGCAAAGATAGAAGTAGGTCGGTACGGGAAGGGTTAAGTTGTATTCAAAAAGTAGGTTAGAGAGGACAGCATGAAAAACGGCGGCCAGGTGGTAAACTTTCGGTGAGTGTGTGGGGAGGGGGGGAGAGGGGAGAAGTCGCCGGGAGTCAACAGAGCAGTCAAGCAAAGACTTACCACCCCACACACTTTGCAATTGGCCTATTAGGGTCTTGTGTACTGCAATTGCACTTTCCTTTTGAGTCTATCTGTCTTTAGTCTATTTCCATTGAAACTGGCAAATGACAAGTTTGACAAAACTAAATAAATAGTGTGTAAAACGTGTTTGCGGAGAATGGAAAGTGGGAAGGAGGGGGAGGGTGATGTACGTGGGTGTGTGATTACACTTCTACGTTTAAGCATGACGTCAAGCTCTATTTCGTTTTTATGAATTCCCAAGTCATCAAACCAATTGCTTTTGTATATAGTTTTCCACCAGTGGTTCATTGTAAAGATGCAGTGCTAAGGCAACTCTCAAAGACCGCGATCTCTACATTGCATTTCATCATGCGAACAAAGAATGAACAATGTTAACGAATAGCATTTCCAACCTGAATGTCTACTCAATTCATAACCAATTTTCAGAATGTAATCATAAAAAGAATAGAGAAATCAATTTCAATATTTAAAAACAACAGAAAGAAAGAAAGAAGATGTGTTGAGGCATAGACCTATATAGTCTAGATCTAGGAGCTACGACAAATTAATCACGAAAAAAACGACAGAAAAGAAAAAAAAACGTTTAAAAACGTTTGTAGTATAAATCCTCAAATGACTATGGACAAGTCTTAACGTGTATGCATGCATAAAAGGTCACGTGCAAAAACATTTCCGTTCTTATTCGATCATTTTATTCGAAACAATGTCTGTGTGCTACTTTACTGGTTGTACTCAAATTTGTCGGGGATTAAAATTTATTTCGTTGCCAATAGATGTTTACAAAGCAAAACAATGTATTGTGAAAGTCAGAAGGGAATAATCACATTTTTAAAATATTGCTTAATGCAAAAGAATTTTTGTTATTCGTTTTTATGAATTTACGCATTTTGTTTTTCAATAACCAAGAAAACGCAACTCTTGACTCATTTATTTTGTAAACAAATAAAAATGTAACGTCACGCGACTAACACTTGAGTATTAATGATTGCCTGTTCACTTTTGATGTTAAAAACGGATTCCTCATAACTAATATTGTATCCTTTGTATAATTCTAAAAGACTAGAACTGGCCGTCGAGGTTGAAATCAATTGTCAAACATCAGCAAAAGCATGCTTTTTTTTGTTATTAAGTTTAAAAATAGAACAGGAAGTTCACGAACATTCGGGTTCAAAAGTTGACGCCTCATTAAGACTTGTCCATTGTCCGCTTCTACTTTTAGGTTGTTTTTTTTCTGTCAAAAAGAGAGTTTGTCAAAGTCAATATACAAAAATAATTATTAAAAAGGGGAGAAAATAAAAAAAAACTCTCTGTGTTTACAACCAGTGCTTCCATGAACCGGCGGGGGGGGGGGGGGGGTAAAGTGGTGAGTAGATCTTTATGATAATTGCTTTTAATTGACCAATCACAAAATTTGACGCTTTCTAGTGTTCTGTCAGGGACTTCCTGAGAAGGCTGAAGTGACAGCACGTGATGTAGTGTGGAGAGAGATTGTGAAAGGGTGTGGGGGGGGGGAGAGAAGGGGGAGTAAACCTATGTGTGTCAGCGGTATCTTCCATGTCAACACACTTTCCAAGAAGGTAAAACGACCAAATCGTTAGACGTTTAGATCTACATGTTGTGAATTAAAACATAACACATGAGAGAGTGCGTAAGTTGAAAAAAAACAAACTCTTACATGATGAGTCGGCAACCTACAAAACGCGTGCCAAGTCCGATTTTCAATGGCACGCGGAAGCCCTTCAAATAGGCGATTCAAGTCTCTTCTACAAGACCATTTGGGTGCTAGGACGGAATGACTTTGGCGCGCCAAATGAATTAGAAGTCCTACTTTGGTTTAATCTAATCAAAAGGTTGCCGACCCTCGTCTTACACGATTTATTAGATATCTATTATAAAGTAACGAGCCAAGCAAGATTTCAAATGATAGCCATCCAGGCATGCGAGCATGGAGACGCCGAGACATAAAGGGCTTAGATTTCAATTTAAAATGTCTTAATGTCTTGAAAAAGTCTCCTCTTGGAGCCGTTTTCAAAACCAGGTTGCACGCTCTGATAACTTATAGCATAGAGTAGGGGTAGACACGCATGAGGTCACTAGGAGCCGCATTCCTGGGTTTAAAACAAAACACACCACTACACACTCACACGCAGAGATGAAAATGGCCTCCCTTTCCTCACGCTTCTCTGGCTTTCTAAATCTAATGGCATAATCTTGACCCAGTGTTATTCCTGCCCACTCGGAAAATTTTGACGTCCCGTATCTCGATTAGGCAATCTGAGTCACGTGTCTTCTCCAGTGGCAAACGCCACGGTGCAATGATTACACGCTTTGCTCTTTTAATATGAAAATATGATCAGGTATGGCGTGTCAAACTTAGCCCCCCCCCCCCCCCCCCCACGAGACCCTCGTAGGTCACATTTGTGGTCATTAGGGTCATACACAACAACTAATTCATTAAATTAAGGTCATTAAATAATTTATATAAATAAAAGTTAAATGCAGGAAATGCGGGCTGTAGATGTGGCTTGCAAAAGGTCGCATGTTTGGCATTATGCTATATTCGTCCACTTTGTTTCTTGTTCTTTCTTTTTAGATATAATCTAGACCTGCCAACTTAAAATATATGACAACTGTTGTAATAACAAGTAACAGGATCGTTATTTGAACCGAAAATTCGTAATCCCAATTTGTTGATAAAATATATAGCACTGTCATAATACTTTACTTAATGTAGTTGCCACATAGATGACGCACTCCATAAATGTTAAAAATTACCACAACTTAAGTTTGTTTTGTGAAACTGGCCGTTCGTGAAACCGTAGATCTAGGACTATAGCATTCGCAGCAACCGTTTTAACATAATTAATGATATCAGTAGAAAAATGTACTTTGACTGGGACATCTACTCCTAAGTTTTTCTTCCCCACATTTTCATTGATATTAGTGTTGTTGTTTTTTTAAAAGGTTTTTATCTTTTCCGTTAGACACGCCTTACTTCTATGGTTATTCCAATGGTTTCTTTTAACGCTGTGTACTCGTTTCCTAATGTACACTTCGGTCGTTAAAAGCCTGGTCGGGCGATACAAACAAACGTCATGTACATATCGGTGGATTAGCTTTGGTCTACATTGGTGTGGGTTGCTGTATTTGTTTTTAAATATACTTTATAAAGAGCACACCATGTTGATTTTGTTTTTAGATCCTCGAACAAAGTAGGCCCGAGAATTCGATCGTTGCGACTAGGTGACACAAGCGAAATTTTTATCACACAAACCTGCACGGTTATTAATGCATGTTGATAACAACGCGACTTTATATTGTGTCAGTAGCTGAATTATACTATGGGCCAAATGGTTTCTTCGTATGTGCCTACCAGTACTGAATCGGTTCGCTTTTTTTTTTTGTTACTCTTATACTTTTTGTAACATATAATAAAACATATGATTTTACATACGATTTCTCATAGACTATTGACAGCTATAATTGGCCGCAGTAGATACAATCGGGTATATAAACAAAATGTTCCACTTATTGGGGGGGGGGGGAAATCTCATTGGCTAATAGCTACTTCATCACGACCACCAGAACTAGATTTTAACAGTTTTTTTCATCTTCTCTTTTACGAACCCCGGTAATTTTCAATTTTGTCCTTGCAGCCCGGTACCAGGTCGTGTCTCGAAGGCCCCTATACTCTGTTCAGTCTAGACGCCCCCTCTGCAATAAAAAGGAGAGGGGGGGGGGGGTGAAGTAATGCAAACTTTTACCTTCATAAACAAGAACACTAGGAGCAAGATATAAAGCCCAGAAGCCCCAGTTGAAAGATGAAATGGGGAGATAACAGATGAATATAGAGCATCGTGTTGTATTACGAGAAGCAGGATGTGACAACAGGCTCAAGTGGGATACAGATATTCTATCTCCTCCTTCACCCTTTAGCCTCCTTGCTTTACCAATTATTATTCCCTAAGTCCCAAACCAGGCATTATGTGGAAAAGAGGTACGTACTGAAAACAATAGATAAAGTTCAAATGACTCGATGCGCGCGCAGAGTTATTGGCAAAGGAGGGGTAAGGGAGGGTGTGAACTAAGTAGTGCATCGGACAGTGGTTGGCTATTGTACAATGAGCACAAGAATTCGGCCGTGGATGAGGGGGCATGATAATTATTCACCAGAGAAATAATGAGAGGTGATAACAGAGAGAGAAAGAAGTGGGAGAAAAAAAAAAGAGGGGGGGGGGTCAGTTCGTCTAATTGTGTTATGGTAATAAGTGAGTTAGTTAATGTCTCACTGGGAGATGGTTCCCACCAAACGAGACCACGAACTACATTTGATACTAATTTGATACACATCCGCATGAAGTGGTCGGCAAGGGTTTTTTCTTATTGTTTCTTGTTACTGTTAGTTTTGTTGTGTTATTTTGGAGGGGGGAGGGGCGGGTGAGTTGTATTTTATAATTGACATGATTGAATACATGGACCTTAGGTCATGAGAGTAAATCAAAACGAAACAAAAGCTACTACATTTTCATGTCGGTCGTAGGCCGCTGATAGATGGGGCGGTAATATTGTTTGGTGTGGCTTTCTTTCAATAGAAGATGCAAAAAAGGAAGGGGTGCATATTATTATTATGTTGAAAAATAGCAAATTAGAAAAAGGTAAGTCCCCAAAAATTCTAGCATTAAGTCAGACTACTAAATGCTGTGCCATGTTTTACTCCATTCATTAAACACACATAATACATAATTCGTAATTAGCTCCTTCCCAAAACCACCATCCTCCGTGTCTCAAAAAAATCGATGTGCACAATTAGCCCTAGATCAAGTAGCGTTAAACAGTCAAGTACAATCAAACGGTCAAGTAGAGTTAAACGGTCAAGTAGAACTAAACGGTCAAGTAGAACTAACGGTCAAGTAGAACTAAATGGTCAAGTACAATTAAACAGTCAAGTAGAACTAAACGGTCAAGTACAACTAACGATCAAGTAGAACTAAACGGTCAAGTACAACTAACGGTCAAGTAGAACTAAACGGTCAAGTACAACTAACGGTCAAGTAGAACTAACGGTCAAGTAGAACTAAATGGTCAAGTTCAACTAACGGTCAAGTAGAACTAAATGGTCAAGTACAACTAACGGTCAAGTAGAACTAAATGGTCAAGTACAATTAAACAGTCAAGTAGAACTAAACGGTCAAGTAGAACTAAACGGTCAAGTACAATTAAACAGTCAAGTAGAACTAAACGGTCAAGTAGAACTAAACGATCAAGTAGAACTAAACGGTCAAGTACAATTAAACAGTCAAGTAGAACTAAACAGTCAAGTAGAACTAAACGGTCAAGTAGAACTAAACGGTCAAGTACAATTAAACAGTCAAGTAGAACTAAACGGTCAAGTAGAACTAAACGGTCAAGTAGAACTAAACGGTCAAGTACAATTAAACAGTCAAGTACAATTAAACAGTCAAGTAGAACTAAACGGTCAAGTAGAGTTAAACAATCAAGTAGAGTTAAACGGTCAAGTAGAGTTAAACGATCAAGTAGAACTAAATGGTCAAGTAGAGTTAAACGGTCAAGTAGAGTTAAACGGTCAAGTAGAGTTAAACGGTCAAGTAGAGTTAAACGGTCAAGTAGAGTTAAACGGTCAAGTAGAGTTAAACGGTCAAGTAGAGTTAAACGGTCAAGTAGAGTTAAACAAGTAGAGTTAAATGGTCAAGTAGAACTAAATGGTCAAGTAGAACTAAACGGTCAAGTAGAACTAAATGGTCAAGTAGAACTAAACGGTCAAGTAGAACTAAATGGTCAAGTAGAACTAAACGGTCAAGTAGAACTAAACGGTCATGTAGAACTAAACGGTCAAGTAGAACTAAACGGTCAAGTAGAACTAAACCGTCAAGTAGAGTTAGACGGTCAAGTAGAGTTGAGCTCTACACATAAATCATCAACGTGACCAGGTCATTACAAAACTAAATTCAAAAAAATTGATTAAAACATACACACACATTCAAGCAATATCGCTCTCGGTTGATTGTCAATTGGGGACGAATGAGGTGGATCACGTCAGGATGTAGTCAACACACAACACTAAATATATTCATTGAATCATTTGTTTGCAATGGTACTCTCGTTGGTGGTATATATATATATATAGATATGGACAAGTCCTTGTTAAATTGTGACAGCTGTGAGCAAGGGAGGCGGTGTGAGACAAACAATAGAAAATTTAGCTCAAGTGTGAAATGAAGATCTATGAGTCGAGGGGGAAAAGAAACACCTGGATGAGAAATGGTTTGAAGTTGGACATGAATGGATGGGAGCTACTGTTACTAAAATAATAAAAGAACAACGAAAGAGCGACTCCTACCATAGCCCATCGATGTATAAAATACACCAATACTACTCGAGACATTGGAAATGCATTATTTGTATAATCAGGTAACTAGCTAGTTATGGAGAGAACATTTGATTGGGGATGACATTTTGTACATTTCCTTTAGATCCTTTTATGGTCTCTATCTCTCTCTCTCACACACACATAATGTCGCAAACACACACTATTTCACTACCACACACATTTATGTCTGGGTTGTGTCGTCTGGTATTGTAGGTGTGAAGAGTAAGGAATTTTTCCTGTATTCGTGGAACTGTGTCATCATGCCTACATAGCTGAAACGACCCCCTTTGACGCAAATGGTGAGTGTGTCGCGGTGAATGTCGTGAATCGTGAATCAATCTATAGTGAGTGTGTCGCGGTGAATGTCGTGAATCGTGAATCAATCTATAGTGAGTGTGTCGCGGTGAATGTCGTGAATCGTGAATCAATCTATAGTGAGTGTGTCGCGGTGAATGTCGTGAATCGTGAATCAATCTATAGTGAGTGTGTCGCGGTGAATGTCGTGAATCGTGAATCAATCTATAGTGAGTGTGTCGCGGTGAATGTCGTGAATCGTGAATCAATCTATAGTGAGTGTGTCGCGGTGAATGTCGTGAATCGTGAATCAATCTATAGTGAGTGTGTCGCGGTGAATGTCGTGAATCGTGAATCAATCTATAGTGAGTGTGTCGCGGTGAATGTCGTGAATCGTGAATCAATCTATAGTGAGTGTGTCGCGGTGAATGTCGTGAATCGTGAATCAATCTATAGTGAGTGTGTCGCGGTGAATGTCGTGAATCGTGAATCAATCTATAGTGAGTGTGTCGCGGTGAATGTCGTGAATCGTGAATCAATCTATAGTGAGTGTGTCGCGGTGAATGTCGTGAATCGTGAATCAATCTATAGTGAGTGTGTCGCGGTGAATGTCGTGAATCGTGAATCAATCTATAGTGAGTGTGTCGCGGTGAATGTCGTGAATCGTGAATCAATCTATAGTGAGTGTGTCGCGGTGAATGTCGTGAATCAATCTATAGTGAGTGTGTCGCGGTGAATGTCGTGAATCAATCTATAGTGAGTGTGTCGCGGTGAATGTCGTGAATCAATCTATAGTGAGTGTGTCGCGGTGAATGTCGTGAGTCGTGAATCAATCTATAAGCCTAAAACCGAGAGCGCAGGCCAAAGACATAATATGCGTGCTATTGATTTCTGTAACAGATAACGAAACGAAACCCGAGGAACCCATCTCAACCATGTCACGTCTGCTGAAAGGGGAGACAAAAAATAGTGTGAAATTACCAACAGAACAGCTCGCGAAGAGATAAGCACATTTAACTTGTTTTTTTTTTTTTTTTGCTGCTGTGGCTAATTATTTCTTGCATGTGTGAATCTCATTGTCTCAAGGCGTCACGGATTAGTTATCTTTTTTTCCCCTAACATGTTACAAGCGACAACGGCAGGCCACGACCAAAGACAGGTAGACAAATGAGAAAAATACATCAGCGAGTCTCAATGGTAAGATGGCAGGTCTTCGACAACAACGGGTTGAGAAACACACAAAAAAAAAAGCAACATCATCATCAAAATGGCGTCAAATAAAACACGTGTTCATCATGGGGAAAACGGCAGGACGTGACTACGTGGGTAATCAACGGTCTGCAAATCGCCAGCTAGTCTTAAAGTTAAAAGAAAAAGAATACACACACACATAAAATGACGACACCTGTAAAGATGCCGTTGACGTGGTAGATACACAACACCAATGTAATAATGAGATATACTTGGCTGACTTACACACAAGGCACTTGTATATTACTTGCACTGAAAATAAACCAACTGAACAGTGTTCAGCTTTTCAAAGGCATAATCTGCCATAACCACTGTGTCGTGGCTGGCTAATTTGCATGTAAGTTGGTGGTGATTGATATAGATCTTTTTTTTTTTAATATTATGTTTTTTTTTCTGCAAACGATTGTACAAATCAAATCTATCGCTATTTCCATATGGCTTTTTTTAAAAACTGTTATCAAAGGCGCCAAATCTGCTTATTTAGAAATCCAGCGCAGGTGACATATTACATTGTGTCCTATTGTCAAAAACACGTCTCCCATTCAACCAGCGCTATACAACGTATGTCACGTGTCTCGCGGTATATACATTCAGATCTATAGTTCGGTAGATAAAGAGAGTCGATCATTAATCGGCTTGCTTCCGGTGTTGGTTTTATTGAACAATAAAATATCAAGAAAGCATCACCAATTCGGGGATGGGGGAGGGAGGGTGCTGGCAAGATCGTTAGAATGTTAGGTGGAAGGGGAATGGGGACCCGGGGGGAGGGGCGTACTCTTTACAGGGCGTACAATACAATATTACAACTTAAGAATAACCATAATAGTGATATGATGTATGATTGATACATTTAAACAAATACGCAAGCTGCTTACAACACCTATTATAAATACTTCAGTCAATTTAAGGATACACAAAGGGCTTGCGCAGTTGCAACAAGTTCTTGTCAACGAATGTATTTCTATACATTTTATGTCAAAAACAACTACATTTACTCGCAATCAATTTCTCTAACGCCACTAGGACGGGATGTAAAAAACATCTTGTTACATGGTAGGAGGTGTAACAAAATAATCAGCCAGCCTTGTGGCAGAAATGTTTCGAACAGCAACCTTATCCGAGTCTAGAAATAGGTCACAGAACACCCACCTTACGTGAGAAATAAGTAACAAGATCTATAGCAGGTTGTGTAATGAGATTCCCAGGTAACAAGATCTATAGCAGGTTGTGTAATGAGATTCCCAGGTAACAAGATCTATAGCAGGTGGTGTAATGAGATTACCAGGTAACAAGATCTATAGCAGGTGGTGTAATGAGATTCCCAGGTAACAAGATCTATAGCAGGTTGTGTAATGAGATTCCCAGGTAACAAGATCTATAGCAGGTGGTGTAATGAGATTACCAGGTAACAAGATCTATAGCAGGTGGTGTAATGAGATTACCAGGTAACAAGATCTATAGCAGGTGGTGTAATGAGATTCCCAGGTAACAAGATCTATAGCAGGCTGTGTAATGAGATTACCGGGTAACAAGATCTATAGCAGGTGGTGTAATGAGATTCCCAGGTAACAAGATCTATAGCAGGCTGTGTAATGAGATTCCCAGGTAACAAGATCTATAGCAGGCTGTGTAATGAGATTCCCAGGTAACAAGATCTATAGCAGGCTGTGTAATGAGATTCCCAGGTAACAAGATCTATAGCAGGCTGTGTAATGAGATTCCCAGGTAACAAGATCTATAGCAGGCTGTGTAATGAGATTCCCAGGTAACAAGATCTATAGCAGGCTGTGTAATGAGATTCCCAGGTAACAAGATCTATAGCAGGCTGTGTAATGAGATTCCCAGGTAACAAGATCTATAGCAGGCTGTGTAATGAGATTCCCAGGTAACAAGATCTATAGCAGGCTGTGTAATGAGATTCCCAGGTAACAAGATCTATAGCAGGCTGTGTAATGAGATTCCCAGGTAACAAGATCTATAGCAGGCTGTGTAATGAGATTCCCAGGTAACAAGATCTATAGCAGGTGGTGTAATGAGATTACCGGGTAACAAGATCTATAGCAGGTGGTGTAATGAGATTCTTAGGTAACAAGATCTAAAGCGGATTTAATGAGATTCCCAGATAACAAGATCTAAAGCGGGTGTAATGAGATTCACAGGTAACAAGATCTATAGCAGGTGGTGTAATGAGATTCTTAGGTAACAAGATCTGAAGCGGATTTAATGAGATTCCAAGGTAACACGATCTAAAGCGGGTGTAATGAGATTCACAGGTAACAAGATCTATAGCAGGTGGTGTAATGAGATTCTTAGGTAACAAGATCTGAAGCGGATTTAATGAGATTCCAAGGTAACACGATCTAAAGCGGGTGTAATGAGATTCACAGGTAGCAAGATCTATAGCAGGTGGTGTAATGAGATTCTTAGGTAACAAGATCTGAAGCGGATTTAATGAGATTCCAAGGTAACACGATCTAAAGCGGGTGTAATGAGATTCACAGGTAACAAGATCTATAGCAATTGGTGTAATGAGATTCTTAGGTAACAAGATCTGAAGCGGATTTAATGAGATTCCAAGGTACCACGATCTAAAGCGGGTGTAATGAGATTCACAGGTAACAAGATCTAAAAACGGCTGAGGCAATTTCCTAGCCACCGACTGCTTTAATTAGCGGGGCCTGTTCCACAGCACTTAGGCAAATGCCAAGCGTCTTTTCAATCTGCACAATACACACTTTGTCTTGAAGTGCATATCAGTGAACCCAATATGAAAATCAATGAGGGGAACGATCGCACCGTATCTTTATACCCAGTCAACATCAATGTATATCGATTGTATGTAATTTTATACACCTGTAAGTCTCACTCTTAAGTATTTAACAGCTATAGTTCTATTTAAACCACATTAATGGACACTTCTTGGATCACGATGAAATTTTGACAAAAGCATCTACAGAATACACGGCGTCCCTGGTTACGAATTCCTGCTACTCAGGCCATGAACGCTTAAGACGTATACATTAATAGATGTTCAAGAAAAAAAATATTTAAACTGCCGATTAAGGAAAATGCTAACAGTAAAATATAATGTTTGGGTAACGTGGCATTTGTCTTATTCAAAATGTAACCGTGTGGATAACCGTCTTCCTACAATGTGGGATGCGGATGCAAAGGTTAGTGGAGAGATATCAACTTTGATAAAGCCCTAGCGCGCCGCAACAGGGACAGCTTTAATGATAATGTCACGTACCCTTGAAATTAAAGAAAACGTTGACGAAAGCAAATCACGAGGGACGTTTTGGTGAGACAGAGGCGCTGAAGCGAAGTCGATCGTGTGCCAAATGACAGACACCCGTGCGCCAGAGGCGAAGTTGAGTTGTGCCAAATGACAGCCACCCTGCGAGTCTAGGGGAGAGTGAATCTGTGCCAAGAGACAATGATCAATGACACAATGAGCCTGAAGTTGACTTGAGTCAAACCAAAAGAGGCAGAACAAATAATTTTTTTTTTTAAATCAATTTATTCCCCTCCCAATCAATAACACGCCAACTTCTAACCAGCTTTCACTCAACACCCGCCCGCCAACTCTCCACCGATAAATCTTCCCATTTCTTGTTTCCTAATAAACACCCTAAAATATGCCAGACAGCAGTCTTGTTAAAACCATTTTCCCCCAGGTTTAAAGACGTCATATCATTTGGGATTCAGCTCGGATTAACACATTCGCTTCTATTCTATGTTTGAAGTTTGAAGAAAAAAAAATCGTTTTTTTTTACCTTACTGAAAAAGCCTTCAGTAACGAATTTGGTATCCAGAAGAGAAAAAACAAACTATTGAGTGAATCCACCTGTTTCGTTTCTGCTAATTAAGACGTTTTTAAAAGGTCTTTCAGTCAGTCTACACTAAAATCAAGAAAAATAAAACAACTAGATATAAATAATAGATATATATAGAGAGAACGACATATTATGTGATGTTTATCTTATCAGAGGAAAAAAAACAAGTTAACCTTTATCGTGCTTCTTAACACAGCCACGTGACCTAGTTAAAATTAAACCAACAACCTTTTAAGATAATTAGAAATTGAAATCGGAATGTTTCATCTGAAGAAAAAAGTACGCAGACGATGAAAGGATAAATGTTTACTGAACGAAAATAGTTACAAACACATTGGCTCCATTGGAATACGAAGAATTCGGCTAACAATCCGATATTACGAAAACAAGTGTTTCTCCAGTTACGTATAACTGGAGCCTTGTCACTAAGAACATAAATAAGCTGGTTGAAAAAGTATGAAACTACAACAAAACACCACTAAGGCTACCACATAGTTTCTGCAACAATAGGAAAGCTGAAGATAAAACGTTAATCAATATAATATATAAATACCTTTTATAGGACTTAGGATTAGAAAAATACACTCGTACAATAGGATTACAAAAAGGATTACAATAGGATTAGAAAAATACACTCGCACAATAGGATTAGAAAAATGCACTCGTACAACTTGTGTATTGGAACGACCAAAACACATTTTATTAGTAAGCCTATACGAGAAAAGATCTATAATGAATTCTTGGCCCACCCTAAGAAAAATGTGTTCTACGGTTAAAAGAAGCGAGGGGAACAAAATTACCCCAATTATGTGTTAATGCACTGTCGTGTTAATGTGTTTGTTGTTGTTGTTGTTGAAAAAGATTATATATAGATATATACATATTTATGCATATATATTAGCTTTAAAAAAAAAGGCTGGTGTGGGGAATATCGACAAGTATTTTTTTTTTCAAATCCAAGGTTTGGTGTCTCTCACAACTAGAAACATAGAGGAGACTAAATCAAAACATAGATTTATGTCGTGGGAAACTATAGGAGTGGCTTCCCCTGACCACTGCAACAAACCTGTACACCTCACAGATATATCTGAATGTGCGAAAACGAGGTTGCGAGAAAAAAACAACACACAAACACACACACGGTCAACAGTACTCACTCGGCAGCAGGTGGTGCTTACTGGCACGCCAGGAAGTTACAAGTAGTTTAGTAAGGCCGCACTCGGTCTCGCCGGCACATTCTCTTTACAGTGGCTAAGGCGCATGACCGGTGCTTGTCCGAGCCTTGAACTGGGACGGGGATGAGGAGATATTTTTAGGGGAAGGGCGGTGGCAATGCCCCGGGCTACAAATTTAGTGCAAAACTATATTATTGGATACAGGCAGTCGAGTCATGTAGCCAGTCGCGCCGACTTCAGAGAGTAATTTGGTCTGCACACCGCAAGTGTTACCGACAAATAAACATGCAGATATTGACTAAACAACACAACAACGGCAGAGTTAGAATATGCTTGCGAAATGTGCCTCTCCTCCTCCTCCCACCCCGGCTCCCGAGAGCTATCCTAAAAACGTGAAAAAAGCTCACATTTATTGCATTCCAGGCAGAAACAGAAATATGTATTGCGTGCCCCAAGCCCCACTGGATACCACTAGGGCGCCACTCAACAAAGCAATGGGGGCGCCACTCAACAAAGCAATGGGGGCGCCACGCATCTCATTCAAACTTCAAACCCACACACAGAGGTAAAACAATGGCATCATATTTTTTTTAAAGTCAACACCAACTATGAGGTAAAGGCGAAACTGATTAATAGAGAGATAGATATGAACTGAAAATATGTCTATGCTTCAAGGTAACAGAGTTCTCTTTGGTCACTTCGGAATTTAAGGACAATAAAAAAAATATTAAAAAAAGACCTACATATATCATATAGTCTATGTCCAATTAAAGCTTAGCAAAGCACATAATATAGAAAAAAAGTACAAAGAAAATAATCCCACTTGAATCATCTTATAAAATAACAAGACTAGGAGATTCCTAAAGACTATTTGCATGTATGTATTTACCGTGCCATAATTATTTACTCTATAATATGTGCAGGTTGGTCTTTAACTAAATTCGTGCTTAGGCAAGAAATTTCATCAAAGGGAAGGTTCTAATACTTACTTCAGAGTAGAGCTGCAGTAGAGCACTAATCAAAGGGAAGGTTCTAATACTTACTTCAGAGTAGAGCTGCAGTAGAGCACTAATCAAAGGGAAGGTTCTAATACTTACTTCAGAGTAGAGCTGCAGTAGAGCACTAATCAAAGGGAAGGTTCTAATACTTACTTCAGAGTAGAGCTGCAGTAGAGCACTAATCAAAGGGAAGGTTCTAATACTTACTTCAGAGTAGAGCTGCAGTAGAGCACTAATCAAAGGGAAGGTTATAATACTTACTTCAGAGTAGAACTGCAGTAGAGCACTAATCAAAGGGAAGGTTCTAATACTTACTTCAGAGTAGAACTGCAGTAGAGCACTAATCAAAGGGAAGGTTCTAATACTTACTTCAGAGTAGAGCTGCAGTAGAGCACTAATCAAAGGGAAGGTTCTAATACTTACTTCAGAGTAGAGCTGCAGTAGAGCACTAATCAAAGGGAAGGTTCTAATACTTACTTCAGAGTAGAGCTGCAGTAGAGCACTAATCAAAGGGAAGGTTCTAATACTTACTTCAGAGTAGAGCTGCAGTAGAGCACTAATCAAAGGGAAGGTTCTAATACTTACTTCAGAGTAGAGCTGCAGTAGAGCACTAATCAAAGGGAAGGTTCTAATACTTACTTCAGAGTAGAGCTGCAGTAGAGCACTAAGCAGGGGATCAAATTGAATAGGAATTTTGGTGAGCACAGCTGACCCTACAATGCAGCTTAAGTTGTGCTTTTGTATTCTTTTGCTAACAAACAACTGACAGCGACCATAAAAACTTTAAGCTTCTCCTTAATGTGCATTAGTAGGGTGACTTGATGGTCTAGCTGCAGTACATAAAAACTTTAAGCTTTTCCTAAATGTGCACCAGTGTGTCTTGATAGTCTAGATGCAGTGTTTGCTCGGATTGCAGAACAGAAGGTCCCTATTCGAGCCCCCGCTGAAGACTAGCATTTTTTCAAGAAGTAAAGGAGTAAGGGCGTTAAGTGGGCCACATAATCCACCAGTGTCACATGGTGGTCTAGCTCGGATTGTACAGAACGTCCCTAGTTTTTTAGCCCCGGTGAAGACTAGTTGTTTTTTTCATGTGCACCGTGTGGGACACACAATCCCCTTGCATGGCATGACCTCAGTAACTCGTGGAGGCTATTTCACTTGACCCATAGACCTACATGGTCAGAAAGATATATTTAACTTAAATATGCACCAAGCAAACCTCAAGTTGTTTTTTTTTTAATTTTGGAATGCTTACAACTTGATGGGATTGGGGTTAAAGTTAATGTGAGGACAGCATTGTATTTGAACAATATTGGAAGTGAAGTTATCTACATTTAGTTCACAAGTTTCATTCCTTAGTCAACACAGGCTGGCAGAAAGATACAAGAAAAGAAGAAATAAGAAATGTATATAGTCTGAAACATTGGCTTGCATTTTAAAAGGTGACAGAAACCTATTGTGAACACTGTTATAATGCTAAAATTGTGTTCATTCAGAATCAGATTCTAAAAAAATGATATCATTAAAATAAGAAAATAATTCTACACATGTACAAATAAAAACATGTGGTTGAGATAGATTTAATGAAACAGTACAAATTTATTACTAAGGTAGTTTTTATGAAAATCAAGGTTACAATAATTTATTTTCTGTAGTTGTTTTGTAAAAAAAAAGTACTGGTATATTTAAAAATGAAGCACAGAAAAGTTTGGATTTAATCATGATCTCATGTTCGTGAGCAGGCAATTGCTGATTACAAAATGAAAGCTCATGCAGACATGAATCCCGAGCAATTAAAGAACTTAGTAAACATTAAGAAAGGTTTGCAACCCACTTAAACATTTTAACATATATCAAGATAGTATATATTCTCTGAATTAAAGAACTTGGTAAACATTAAAGAAGGTTTGCAACCCACTTAAGCATTAACAAATATCAAGATAGTATAAATTCTCTAACTGATAATCTATAGGAACAGAATAAACATTATAATGAAACCAAAGGTGAGGCATAAAAAAAAAAATCTCTTTATGTAAAATATACCAACTAGTTCTAAGTGTACACATTATCTATATTATATATTAATAACATTAAAATTCACTTGCAAATGCCATCACAATAAACTGCTCTCGCAGCAACTCACAGCATTGTAAAAGGGACATTAAATCTGAAGTCTAAGCTTATATAAATACACCTGTTAACCCAAATCATCTGCTGAATTAGAAGTGTTTATTGGAAAATTGAAAATAGATGTAATTGATTTTACTTCTTAAACAATTGAGTAAGCCCTTATACAAATAAAGAAATTACACAATATATTGTTTATCAATAAATGACACTTCTTTTAGATGGAAAATGCCCATTAATATTTTCTTTTTCGTGAGCAAAACTCTTTTAACAATTTGTAAATATTGAGACCTTCAAATCAAGGAAAAAAATTTGCCTGTGTGTCATTTTGTCTTGTATACATTACGATCAGTCATTCCGTCTGTATTCACATCAAGTTGCTGGAGCATTTTCAATCTACCCGTTATATTTAATACTATCATTAACATTAAATATTAATATTAAAAAGCCTTAAAAAGGACAATTCTGCACATTTTTAATCTATTCTTATTCTGGAATGTTGTGGTCTTTTTAATTGTTTTTTTGTACCAGTTATTTCATATACCTCACTTTCAGTTAAAGCAGAGGGCTACGCTGTAAAGTAGGCTAATCAGTCAGTCATTGTAATCACATATTATAGAATAGACTAATAAATAGATAAAGATTGATTTAATGCTAAACAGACTTTGAGAATAATGAACTATGAATAAGATTGCAATAAATGAAGTTAAAAGGTGTACAGACTGCAGGTTACATATTTGTATATATTTATGTATAGGCCTATAGGGATATAAAATATAGAATAGATCTTGTTATTATATAAATATTAGGTTAACTCTTCAACCTTTTTATTGTATATTTTTTATAGGCCTAGTCTAGACAATAGCCTAAAATAGTCCAACAAGACTAGTTTTTAAAGACTGGATCTAAAATTCTTTCTTTTTTAATTCATGGAAATATTTAAATAATTTCAATTTAATAAATAACAAATGTTTAGTAGCTTTACTTATTTAACTTATTAGCCTTTGGTTAGATTAGGCCTACTACATTATCTTTTATGATTCAACATTGGGTCGTTGGACTCATTAAGACATTTCAAATGCCTTGAATTGGATAGGGTACAAAACAACACAAACTGACAACACACCCTCAGGAGATAGATAAAAAATCAAGATGCTAGGCATATCATGGCATATATATTCATATAATATGATAGTATTGCTAGGCCTATATTTATATGAAATCAAAATGGCTTATTCATTTCATTTTATATTTAATAGCCTAATTTAACTAATTAAAATATTATTTTTATCATGAATTAATAAAAAATCGTGAATTTGTTAAATTAGTACCTAGACCTAGGCCTATATATTTTAAATATTTACTTTTGTCTTTAACTATAGGCCCTATTATTTAATATCAACTTTAACTCAGTCCATAGTCCATAGTGACTCCATAGTCAAAGAGTAGTGAGTAGAGTCATATTTATTTATTTTTATTGAGGCATTTTTTATATAGCGCTTACCTTACAGCTCTAAGCCCTAAGCGCTTTACAATTTTCACTAAAAACCATAAACTATTTAAGCTACTAAAATAAATAGACAATAGCTACATCATTAAAGGCTATAATAAAGATAATAGCTACAGCAATAAAATTGATTTTAAAAAACAATAGCTACAACATTGAAGTGGCTATAAAACAAAGACACATTACCACATACTGGTAATAATACAAAGGAAGCATAAAAATATGCAGTGATAGCCCATAGCCAGCCATAGGGCCATAGCCATAGGTAGGCCTAACAATCATAATCATAGCGAATCATAGCTCTGCCGCTCTGGCATCTAATAGTAATAGTAATAGGCCCTTTATCTAAAAAAAATGTTTAATGTGATAATAAGTCAGTGGAGGAAATATTATCCATGCCTTAAACTTCCAGGCACTGTCATCTAAAACTAGGCCCCAGTCTTGAATAGGCTACTAAATTGGCTACTAATACTAATAGACTTAATAGTAATAGTAGAAGACGATACCAGTACCAGCTGTAGTGTTATGTTAGTGTAGGACTGTAGGTTACTTCCTACGAATAAAAACCAAGATACCGACATGCAACAAAATTTACTTACCGAGCTCATTAAAGGCTATTCCGATACAAGAATACCGCGATTTTTTTATAATAAATCCAGAAAATATGAAATACTGAACATGCGTGTAGAACACAAATTTGTATAGCTTTTTGTTGTTGTTGTTTTTATTGAAACGATATACTCTTACTGGGTTACTGCGGAACAATAATCCTGAATAACCAAACGGTTCGCAGAGTTCTCCTTCCGGTTCAGAGATCGAGCGAGAGAGAGGGAGAGCTAGGAGAGAGAAGAACGAAGGGGAGGGCGCTTCCACTGACCTATATTTATATTAATCTCTTTAACATTGCTGTAAACATCGTTTAGAAGAGAAAACTTATTTAGATTTCAGAAAATAAATTTAAAAAAAGAAAAAAAATTGATTAGTTTTACGGTAAGCCAATGCACCAGCTGCGACTTAGTCAGAATGTATGTTTTTAATTGCTGATGTAAACAAAAATGGCATATATCATTTATAACCGAATGCCTAACAATATTATAGCCTATTATATAGCCATACAGGCTGTAAATTGCCTTGCTGTATTAACTATAGGCCATAGTAGACCTATTAGTTATTTGGCTGTAGTCTGGCTATAAATATAGTCTAGTCATTGTAAGCTTACTGAATATGAACACTTATAATTATATCTCTTATAATTCAAATGTTCATTCCGTATGCATTTTCAACAAATTAAACAACTTAAACAAGTAGGATACAAGTCAAGAAATTAAATATAGATCTCGTAGATCTTATCTTAAAGGCCTACGGGCCTACGTCAGACGCTCCTTCCGTAAAGAAGATTATTGCGTCCTACGCTCAACCGTGGTCCGAGTCTAGTCATGAATTTTTATGTGTGTTTTATAAATGATGTGGGAGTTGGTAGTTACTGCAATGGCTTTCCTGGTTTGCTCAGGCAACACATTCCATGTCCGAATGCCACTCGGAAAGAAAGAGTAGACTATCTGCCTACTTACATGCATTTGTTCTCGCATATGGGATACGAATAGTGTTTTTTGTCCGTATCTTTATCAGAGCATTGTATCAGATCGTTTTTGTGTTGTATTTCTTAATTAGAGTTTAATGCCTTATGTATTTATAGGCCTACTACATTACTCGTTGTCCTTCTGTCCTCTTGTGTTTCTAGGTTTAGTGATTTGACCATTGGTGTTAGGCCTACTCTTATCAATTTTGAATATTCGCTAGTAATGAACCTTGCATCTCTTTTTGAATTTGTTCAATTTTTTTTTTATGTTTTCAATAGTTAACGATTAACGGATCACTTAGGCCTACAGATGATGCACATTCTAGTATATTTTTTATATAGGTCTAACTAATGTGTTATAGCATTTTAGTTTTATATTTTTATTACATTTGTAAAAGTTCCTTTTTATGAAGTCTAATGTTTTTTTAGATGGTTTAATTACTTCATCAATTTGATTATTCCAATATAATGTATCATTTATTATTACTCCTAAGTACTTTGCATTGTTAGTTTGGGTTAGTTCTTTACCATGAATGAAGTAGTTTGTAATAATTTGTTTCTTTTTCTTGGATACTCTTCTTCTTCTGCCTTCTCGTCCTTGAGGAACAGACGCTGATTATCAACATCTGTGGTCCTTACTAGGACATAGGCCGCCAACAAGGGTCCTCCAGGCATCTCTATTCTTGGCCAGTCTCTCCAGCTTCCCCCAAGTAAGGCCAAATTCCTTGGTATCTGCTTTCACATCTCTGCACCAAGTGTTCCTCGGCCGGCCTCTTTTCTTTTCCGTTTTCCCTGAGGGTTCCAGTTCAGGGCATGCCTTGTTGTGCTGGAAGCAGGTTTTCGGAGTGTATGGCCAATCCATCGCCATCGTCTCTGTATGATCTCTTGTTCTACTGGTTTTTGCTTTGTCCGCTGCCACAGCTGCAGGTTGCTAATCATGTCTGGCCAATGAATCCCAAGAATCTTTCTTAAACAGTTATTTATAAAGGACTGTAGTTTCTTTATATTCGTGGCCGTGGTTCTCCAGGTTTCGGTTTCATACAGCAGCACAGGTTTCATCATGGTGTTGAAGATCCTGATCTTAGGTTGTTTCTCAGGTTTCTGTAGACCCAGACATTCCTGAGTTGTTGGAAGGCTGTTTGTGCCTTTCCAACGTTTGTTTTTACATCAGCACCTGTCCCACCTTGCTTGTCCACAATGCTGCCAAGGTAGACAACACTCTCAACTTCTTCTAGTGCTTCCTCTTCCAACATAATGGGTGTAGTACTGGTGGTATTGACCTTGAGGAGCTTACTCTTCCCTTTGTGTATATTAAGACCAATACGTGCAGAAGTGGCTGCAACATTGCTAGTTTTCTCCTGCATCTGCTGTTGGGTATGAGAGAGAAGGGCAAGATTATCAACAAAGTCAAGATCACCGAGTTGGCCCCACAAGGTCCATTGGATACCATTCCGCCTCTGGTGTGTGGATGTTTTCATCACCCAGTCGATGGCCAGGAGAAACAGGAAAGGCGGAAGCAAGCATCCTTGTCTCACACCGGTCTGTCACCTGTTGGCCGTGGACAACTCGGCAGGTTATTCCTTCATAAGAGTTCCTGATTATGTCCACACCCACCAAGGAAGAGATACGCATGGCCATCAAACAACTTAAAAATGGCAAGGCTTCAGGACCTGATGGAGTACCAGCAGAGGCACTCAAGACTGACGTAGACACCAGTGTGGAGATGCTATACCCCCTGTTCATGAAGATCTGGGAGGAGGGCCAGGTACCTTCTGAGTGGAAGGAGGGATACCTCATCAAAATCCCAAAGAAGAACGACCTACGCTATTGCTCTAACTACAGAGGGATCATCTTACTGTCTATACCAAGCAAAGTCTTCAACCGCGTGCTGCTCAAAAGAATAAATAATGCTGTTGACCCCCTGCTGCGAGACAATCTTCTATGGCACTCCATAATGCCTCAACAGTCTCCAGAGGGTTTACCTATCCACACTGTCGGAGGCTTTCTCGTAATCGACAAAGTTGACATAGAGGGGTGAATTCCACTCCAGTGACTGCTCTAGGATGATTCGCAGTGTTGCAATCTGGTCAGTACAGGATCTGCTGGTGCGGAAGCCGGCTTGCTTGACACGCACATCTTGGAGAGATCGCCTGAATTTTTTCCCAATACATACATGGTCTATTTGGTTTGTCGTTCGGAGGTCAGGGAAGACGCATGTAGCCTTGTGTATACTCTTGTGCTGGAAGAAACTCCCGCCTATGGCTAGATTGGTAGTGGCGCATAGGTCAGCAAATCTTTTGCCATTGTCGTTCATTTCCCCCATTCCTTGCTTCCCCATGGTCCATTCATAACCCGTGTTGTCGCCACCAATCTTCTTGGCGTTGAAGTCCCCCAATAGGATGATGATGTTCTTCCTTACAAATATTTAACTGCCCTAATTATTGTTATATGTAAATGACCCTTCTGAAAACAGTTTGTTAACGCCACTTTCGAGTCAATAACACGTCAATTAAAGGAGGGAAATAACTCTCTCGTGTTGAATATTGTGGACTTGGGTTTGTCGATTCAAAACAAAATGACAAAGACCCAGTAGCCTTATTTTTTAAGATATAGTCTATAGACTATAATCCCCCCCCTCTCCCACATCAGATTAGGCCTCCCCTGTTTAATATAAGTATGCCCATGCAGTCTGAAAACATTTTTTTTTCAACATTGATTTTTTGAACACCGGGACAAATGTGTGTCCCGACACTTTTTTCGTTGCTGTTGTAAATAACATAAGACGAAGAAGATTTTACCTGTTTTGAGGTCACTCTGTTGCTTATGGTGTACAGATTTGATAGAAACTGGACTGGCAAGGTATGCAGTGAAAAGTATCCAACAAAATAGCAACAACAAGCCTCTTTACTTCTGGAGCATTAGGCTACTATTGAAAGACATGTAGCCTGTTAAATTGAGACAACCCATTGAAGTATGATGGTTTAAACCCCTTACTTTTTTATATGCGATTTAAACTATGCAAAGTCTCACATGGGCCAGTGAAGCCATATTAAAGGTTTGAAATGGCAATTTATTTTGGATCCTACTTTTGATAAAGATCATTTCGACGTCTAGCTCAATGGTTCTCAAGAGATTTTTTTTTATAAATGTACGCATCTGACGTATGTTATTTATTCCGATTTGAATGCTCAAGACATTTTTTGCGTGTTTGTGTCTTTGACGAGAGAATCTTTAAAGACTGTCATTCGACTTAATCTTCGCTAGAATCGCCAATCAGACTGTTGCTATCACTGACCAAGCGTGTCCGCAGTGGGGTGGGGGTGGGTGGCGAGCTTGAAATTCTTTTGTAATTGACAAGTCTTAATGAGGCCTGACCTTTTGGGTTCAATGCATACATGAACTTCCGGATTAGCTCCGGCAACACGATTTAAATAATGTTTCAGGCTTTTTTTTTTCAAGTAAGCTTATATCTTTTAGAAATATACAGGCTAAAATATTAGTTATGAGGAATCCGTTTTTAACATCAAAAGTCCATATGTGATAATTAACAGTGTACGTGTTAGTAGCATTAAGTTTAATTAGCGTTTCTTCGTTCATAATTAGCATACACAAAACTAAACTATATAGGTCAAGTGTCAATGCATACATGTACTTCCGGTTTACTTCCGGCAACACTATTTAAATGAATTTTAAAAATATCTTACATTCAAAATAAGTGATTCTTCGCGTCTGACGTTCACAATCAATCGATTTCTTTCGGCAGCATGTTTTGAAAATAACTTTATCCCCTACATCGTTTCTAACGAGCAGAACAACCAGGAAAGGAGCACGTAGGCAGTATTGTTCGTAACTTAATGAATAGGACCGGAAGTATTGGAATGCAACAACCTTTTTGTTTCACTATGCATGCATAATCGGAAGCGCCTTAAATAAACTTTACAATCTCCACCCGACCGTGTATACATTTATTCTGAGTACGCCAAAGACTTTATAATAGGACATTCGAATCATACAATAAAAAGCATGTCATACGAAATACGAGTATTATCATTAACGGGTAAAGGTATAAAAAAAAAAGTTCTTCCCCGCATCCTTGATGCATCCCTTTGCTCGGAAGCCCATATTTTAGGTCTATTCATAGTCTATTCATAGTCCTAAACAGTAATTTTGTTGTCTTTTTTCTTCACCCTCTCAGACTTTAATCCCATGACACCCAAGAAAAAAAATCGTGCTGTTTTGTTTTCCTGTTTGTTTTTGTCACTGGCCTCATCTCTTTAAAAAAAAAAAACAAAAAAACACTCCTCCGTGTTGTTTGACTAATGGTGTGCCTAATTACATATCTAGGCTTGACATATACCAAGTTTGTTTGTTTTTTTTAAATTTTATTCACGATTTTCCTGTTTTGCAAATGTTGGACCTCACTAGCCACCACCGCCCCTTCTTGTCCGCCCCCCCTACCCCCAACTCCACCATCTAGTTGTTTTAGGGATGTATCGTGTTGTCTTTATTATTGATTGCATTACATTGTCATGTGACATGAATTAGATGATTGAAAATAAATTTGAACTTTCCAAACAGTGTCCTTGCGTTTTTTTTTCCAGTTTTTTTTTAATACTTTAAATATTTGTATAAAGTAGCATACTCTATCACTTTCACAGTAGATCTATTTAGCAAGGGTTGGCATCTACGGCACGCGTGCACGATTTGACACGCAGAGCGATTTTCACTCACCTCAAAGTGGAAATTTTAGTCTCTGTTATAAAAAAAGAACAGTAGGCCCTAACCCTAATTTAATGTTCCCTAATTCTTTTGTATTGTCCAAAAAACAAAATCCTGCTATGACTCTAAATTGCCCTTCCCACCCCAGCCTTCCCACCACCACCCCAGGAAAGGGCCTGTTTTAGCCACCCCAGGAAATTGCCTGTTTTACGATACTTTTTATGCTTTAAATGTGTCAAAGAAGTGTCATAATTAGAACAAAGATTTTGGCAAAGATTTAAAAAAAAATTAAATATATTCGTGTCATGTTTCAAAATAGCGCCAATAATGGATATTTTTTAAAGCAATGTTTACAAAATTGAAGCCCTATACCCAGAAACGGACACATTACTTAAACTTGTCATAATGTGGACCGAATATTGGATCAAGATTTGAAAACTGCGCCACAATTAAACGCTTTTTTGACTCATATCTCACAGTAGCAAGTAGAAACAATATTGGACACTATGTTTGCAAGGTCTTATCTTATACATTACAGACGCTCCTTCTATAAAGAAGATTATTGCGTCCTACGCTCATCCGTGGTCCGAGTCTAGTCTTGCATTTTTATTAATGTTTTAAATGATGTTAGGTTATTGGTTTTCCTGGTTTGTTCAGGCAACCCATTCCATGCCCGAATGCCACTCGGGAAGAAAGAGTACTTATATGCATTTGTTCTCGCATAAGGGACAAGGAAGGTGTTTTTGTCTTTATGTTTATCTGAGCTTTGCAACAGATTGTTATTGGGTTGTATTTCTAAATTAGAGTTTAATGCCTTATGTATTATTACTACTTTACTCTTTGCCCTTCTGTCCTCTAGTGTTTCTAGGTTTAGTGATTTGATTAATGGTGTTACTCTTGTCAATGGGGAAAGGTTTACAAATAGGATATGTAACAAAAATTTAGTCTTAAAAAAAAAACTTGCTGACAGAGCGATATTCAAAACTGTTTTCTAGGCTCTTTCAAAAATTCGAGCACATTAAAAGCATGACTTATTTCATTAACTAGCAAAATATTAAGACGTCACGAGTCTGCACTACCACGTGGCATTCAATAAGTGTCATGTTTTTCCTTTATTACATCCTATAATCCTACATACAACTACATAGAGTCTATTATATACAACGAAAAAAACAACAACGAATAATAAATCCGGGTTGCCGTTGCTAGTAAGTTTAGAATAGATTGGGAAGCACTGGCCTGCATAGGATACATTTTCGCTAATGACTTCCCGTAACTTGAGGCTATTTCGTGTTGGCCTTTTTACGAAAGTCTTCTTTTTCTATATTTATTTTATTTATATTTTCTTTAAACTGTCTTTTATTTTTAAAGGTGTGTACCTTAACTGGATTGATCTAGTCCACAAGTCAACAGTGACCTATATATAAAAAAAAACAGCAACAAGTTAGTTTTGTTTTAAGAAGTTTGACTGAGTGGTATTGCAAAATAGTTGACACTAGTCAAAACAAAATGGATGTTATTAAATCTTGAAGACTGTGGACAATGGCTTTTAATAGCTAGGGCCGATTATAAATGTCTCATTAAAAAAAACAACGGACGAGCCATCCGGCTCTAACGTCCAGGGTGTAAAGATGACAAGGGGGTAGATCAAGGGTGGGAGCACACCAAACTAGCCACCCCCCGCATAACATAGAGTCACATTCACCAGTCTGCTTCTCTCCTACTGCGGAGTTCCCTTCGGGAATATCAACGTGTCGGCTCGCTCGTATACACACATTCCTGACTGTAGTTCTGGACATCCAGGCTCCAGTGCTTGGTGAGATGGGCAGTTTGCGCACATTTGCTTCCGCCCCACCGATTCTCGGGGCTCTCTCGGCAGTGCAATTATTTTCGGACGCGCAACAGGGGCTGCCCCCCCCCTCCGTGCGTTAGCACATCCGGTGTACTCTTAACGGCAACCTATCGGTGGCTTACACACTGAACCAGCTTTGAGGTCCAGGTCCATGCGTACAGAAAAGAGAATCAATAACCAATCGGGGGTGTTTCGGGATGTTGTTTCACCACAGAACACCACACTGGTCCAATATTGGGCCAACTTTTTTGCCCTCATTTAAATATTGGCAGCATATTGGGTCTGTAAGCCTATCGAATGCTTTAAGGATCAGATGCAAGGATAGATTCGGTATTTGGGGTGCGTGTGTGTGAGGGGGTGGATGAGTGGTCACGTGAGAACCACTCATTTACTTTCAAATATAAACTTAAATATTATTTGGTTGGTCAAGGATGCAATAACAGTTTATTATTGGACTAATACAGCTGCGATGATGCGGTGGTCTATCGGTAATGTATTAGCTTTGTCATTCTCGTGTTCAGGTCCTACTAAAACCAAGTATTCGTTCCCCGAGGGCTACACATCTCTACTCGACACCGCAGCTGCGGAACCATTAAAGCACCTGGGCTTTGTGTTTGTCCACACAATCCACTTACTAAACAAACCGATCTACTCTTCTTCACTGGCTATACTATATACAACCAAAAAAAAATGTCTGAAAGAAGCTACTGTACCAACATTATCTACTAAATTCTACTTGACATTCAAAAGTAAAAACACATCTTTTCAAAATACATATTAGTATAGATTGCTTTATTCATAATGTATAGGCCTATAACATTACAATAAGGCCAACAACTCAAGCATTTAAAAAAGTATAGTTTCGTCGGACCAAATTGATCCATAGGTCCGGTGAAGCAGCATTCACCCGTTTCTGTGGCCACGGTATACTAGGTGATTGTGTGGCCAGCACTATGCATAGCCGCCTTTACTTTACCCCAACTAAGGTCAGGCACCCATCAGAGCTGGGTAGACTCAGGGACACCCTCCAGACCCTGCAAAAAAAAATCCTGCACCAGGATTGGAACATAGAACCTTCGGTACGTCATACGAACGCGCTGCCGCACGGCCACCATGTTCAACCATATCAAAGTTAAAATGTGTGTGAAAAGCGTTAATGGATAGTCTTATGAATGTGTAGAACAACTTTTTGTCCTCTCGCCCATATAATATGCCCTATTCCTATCACACCTCACATTACCATACAAACAAGTTTGATCTATTTATTATTGACATATATTTATTTCACAGATGGCGCTCGCGTGCGAGGCGAGGTAAAGCAGCCATACCTTGGTGGGCCAGGTAGAGTTACCGCACGCTGGTGGGACTCCTGGATTTTAATTTACACGTCAATCAAAGGGTAATTATTATAAGCAGCAGATGTATACGAGCGCCATGTTGAGAGGGATAGATCTGCACTGTAGATGTCAGCATTATTGATTCCACATACATAGCTGTGATGTAAAATTATGTTTATTTGTTGTTGTTTTTTATGTATTGTGATTCTAGATGAATGGCTATTTATAGTTGACATTATTGTTTGTTTTTTGCAGATTAGGTTTATTTTCGTAGCTTTATATTTTTTTTTTTTTGCCAATATAGAATATCATATAAATCGGCCGTGTATACTTCATACGTTAATTGTAGACTACCCGATATTTTACAAGTTAACTGTAAACTACCCTCTATTGACAATAACTGACAAGTCTTGACGATTATGTATGCATGGTGAATGGTGAACCTAAAAGGTCCATGCATTCCAACACTTCCGGTCCTATTCGTTAATTTACTAACACAACATACCTATGCGCTGCCTTTCTGGTTGTTCCGCGAGTAAGAAAAGATGTAGGGAGATCAAAATCCTTTCCAAAAGATATTGCCGAAAGAAAACGGTCGAGTTTGAACGCCAGACACGAAGAATCACTTATTTTGAAGATATTTTAAAATTCATTTATCTTATCTTATAGGCTATATTAATATTACAGACGCTCCTTCTGTAAAGCAAATTATTGCGTCCAACGCTAATCCGTGGTCCGAGTTTAGTCTTGCATTTTATTAGTGTTTTAGATGATGTGGTTTTCCTGGTTTGTTCAGGCAAAATTATGGGATAGTTATATTTAAGATGGATTGTTATAATTCCAACATCAAGCCGAAGAACCCTTTCTTATTTCTAATTTATTGTAGAATAATTTTTCTAGTGAGAAGCTTTTTTAAAAAAAATAATAACAGGATCATTATCTTTTTTCAATATCAATATTCCTGGTTTGTTCATTCAGCCCATTCCATGCCCGGATGTATCTCGGTAAGAAAGAGTAGGTCTACTTATATGCAATCGTTCTCGCATAATGGATACGGAAAGTGTTTTTGTCCTTACGTTTGTCTGATCATTGCCACTGGTTGTTATTGTGTTGTATTTCTAAATTAGAGTTTAATGCCTCATGCATTATTAGCCTACTACATTACTCTATGACTATATGCCTTTCTGTCCTCAAGTGTTTCTAGGTTTAGTGATTTAACAAGTGGTGTTACTCTTGTAAGTTGTGTATAATCGCTACTAATGACCCTTGCAGCTCTGAATTTGTTCAAATGTTCTTTTTGGCGCAGCATCCTATAAATGAAATGATTGTAAAATGTTCTTTTTAAACAAATACAATATAAAAATAATATGTATATATAATAATAATAAATGTGTAAATATATCTATACAAATATTCTATACAAATTTTGAACAGTTTGCAGGATCCATAGTGTGTAGGCCAGACTTCAAAATGGTGTGAAAGAAAAGCACGCCTCTCGCCATGATCTAAGGGTAGTCTGCAGGGGCGTTGACCGAAATGAGAAAATAGGAGGGTACTTGTGATTATTTGTATTCGCCATTAGATTTGTTTTATTCTAAACGTTAGTACCTCCACTTGTACCCTCCCTGGTAAAATAACAGTAGACGCCCATGTTACTGTGCATTACGTAGCTCAGTGAACTGTGTAATGCCCATCATGATATAGACATGGCTTTTTTTTTTTTTAACGTTTACTCCAGCCATGGCCGAGTAAAAAAAAATAGCAAAGTGTCAACACTGTTCATGGAAGGCTATGTCCTATGTATATAACCTACCACTCACCTATAGCTTATCTAGACGTGTTTGACTGGGTAATCACAGAAAAACCTGTTCTGAAAAGACAGAGAGAGAGAGAGAGAGAGAGAGAGAGAGAGAGATAGAAGCAAAAGTAAATATAGTTTTAGATGGAAATGACAATATTTTGTTATAAAGGGTGGGCCGTAAAACTAAGACCAACGTCCTAACTCACGGGTAGTTTGTGCATTGGTAGGCATATATAGTTATTAGAATCTTTTGATAGAGATAGTTCATACATGAAGTCACGCCAAACTTTTCGCCCTGTTCTCGTGTATAATCACCAGATATAGCCTATAATTGTTAGCCTAGGACGATTCAGTAGAGATAAGCATAGATTCATAATCATAATCGTATACTAAGTAATCCACGGCTACCATTAGCGCTCATTTCACCCTTTATATATGTAGGCCTTTATATAAAAGTTTCTAAGGAATGACTATCTTATCCAATAACATTCGCTGAATAGTGAGTCATTCTATGCTTTTAGACCAAAGCCTTATAAATTAAAAGCAATGCAGTAAGATCGTAAATTACAGTAAGAGTCATAAGTTCAGAAATAAGATTAGACCTTAGTACAGAAACAGCAGTAGGCCTATGCTACAGTTATTCCTCTGCGTTCCATATTTAAATTTGCCTTTACAGTGTAGACTAGGGATCGGCAACCTAAGAAACGCATGGCAGACTTGGCACGCAGTGCGATCTTCAATGGCACGCGAGAGGCCTACAAGCTGGAGATTTGTTAATGTAAAGTCAAAGCCGCTTACGTCAGCATAATTAATGGCTGGTTTGATTCGTTTCTTGTCTGGAAGCAATAATAATTAAAGTGTTTCTTGATGACAAAACAAAAACAAATTTTGAACGAAGATAACTGACTGTTGAAGTTGAAGCCGAAGTTCCTGAATGGCCTAGCGAAACATTACATGTACAAGGACAGGGTCAAACAACTCTTGAACTGTTAGACCACTGGAACGTGGAACATTGAAACTAGACACATCAATTTGTAAACATTTAACTACTCCCCTCATTTAAGGCATAAGCTTATATTAAAACAGATAGATGGGCTTTTACAGAAATACACTAAAGCACTCAAAGTTTTCTAAACAAAGGCAATACTTTCCAATTCATGGAGTCGTGTTTTCATACCACATCAAGCCTAACTGGCTTGATCTTACTACATCCTACTTAGATCTGGATCTTTTTTTGTGGAGGTCATGGCTATTTTAGAATTCAGTACGTTGAATTTTAAACATCCAAAAAAATAAACATCGAAATGTGCCAATTTGCGGGAAAATATCTGGAAGGAAGCTGCGTAGGAAGTTGTCTGCTATTTCAGCTGCTAGGCATTCGCTTAAAGATATATAGATAGATGTAAAAAGGTAGGTTCTATAGCCTACATAGTACATAGCCTTCTAATGTCTACAGTGTTGACACTTAGCTCACTTAGGGCACAGTGCGGGGTGGAAGAAAGAGAGGCAGGCAGAAAAGACGATGGGATGATGACATCAAGGAGTGGACCGGCTTCTCTCTTGCAGACTCCCAGAGAACGGAGCAGGACCGAGACGAATGGCGTAAAATTATCCAAATGTAAAAAAATGGTCCACCAACGACCCTCACTCGGGTTATGACCGTTATGGGATAGAAGAAGAGGCATTCGCTCTACTTCCAGCTTTCATTCATCTTACGCCTGTGAACCGCTTATATCGAGTACAAGCTAAATTATCCGTCGTTGCCCGGGGGAAAAATAAAACAGACCTGTATAAGCTACAGATAAAAATTGTATAAACTACAATGAACAGAAATTCTATAAATCTAATAATTTAAAAAACTATTCTTTTTTACTGAAGACTTTTAGGAAAGTAATTTAATTTTTAAATAAGTGTAGAAAAAAAGGTAGATCATCTATAGATTAACTGGAGAATCGAACCTGGATCGCCCGCATGGCAGTCCGATACGTTAACCACTTAGCTAGCGAAGACACAAGTCCGAAGGGAAATCGCAAAAGTATAATATTATGAGACAATAAGGTCACGTGTCTTTAAATTAACTAATATGATTGGTTGAACACACACACGCAGTCTACTTTATAACTTTATATATTTTATATTAATTATTAATTTAATTAATTAATTTAACTTTATATTAATTGATGCATAATTATTAAATTCAAAAGAGATTTAAATGCTCATATTCTTTAATTAACCATAAATATAATTTATTCGAAAACAAATTTATTCCTTTTTTTATTTAACAAAATATAAGAGACCTATATAATAGCATATTATGTAATTGTTGTAATTATACCTTTTTACTCCCTTTCTATTAACTTGCATTGTCTGTCTGTTTGGTTGGTTGCTTGCTTGTTAGCAAAACTTTGCATCGATTTTGCGATATTTTCCCGTGGTCCAATCGAGCTAAAACTTGGGCAGCAGACTTGTCCCTACTAACAATACATTCTATCAAATTTTCAGAATCATATCCTTTGGAATAGTCACGAATTCCTTCGACCAATTTGCGAATCGAAGACATTATTTTACGTAAATTATGGTTGCCTCTACCGGAAGAGACGAGTGGCATTCGGGCATGGAATGGAGTAGTCTTAATTAGGTGTGACCTTTTGAACTGTAATGTTCGTGAACTTCCTGTTCTATTGTTAAACTAATAAACAAAAAAAGCATGCTTTTACTGGTGTTTGACAATTGATTTCAACCTCGACGGCCAGTTCCAGTCTTTTAGAATTATACAAAGGATACAATATTAGTTATGAGGAATCCGTTTTTAACATCAAAAGTGAGTAGGCGATAATTAATACTCAAGTGTCAGTCACGTGAGCTAAAATGTTTATTTGTTTACAAAATAAATGAGTCAAGAGTTGCGTTTTCTTGGTTATTGAAAAACAAAATGCGTAAATTCATAAAAACGAATAACAAAAATTCTTTTCAAATCTTTTGCATTAAGCAATAAGTTTGATATTTTAAAAAGGTGATTTTTCACTTCTGACTTCCACAATACATTTTTTTATTTTGTAAACATCTTTTGGAAATGAAATAAATTTTAATCCCCAACAAATTTGAGTACAACCAGTAAAGTAGCACACAGACATTGTTTCGAAGAAAATGATCGAATAAGAACGGAAATGTTATTGCATGTGACCTTTTATGCATGCATAGGCCTACACGTTAATACTTGTCCATGGGTTGCCTGAACAAACCAGGAAAACCAGTAACTTAACATCCTTTAAAACATTAATAAAAATGCAAGACTATACTCGGACCACGGATGAGCGTAGGACGCAATAATCTTCTTTATAGAAGGAGCGTCTGTAATGTATAAGATAAGAAGAGACGGAAGTAGACTAAATAAACTTTTCGGATATGTTCGTTTTTACGAAATAAAAAGAATGAAAACGACACAATGTATCTTTTTATGTGTTTTTTTGCGAGCCAAAGCTAGAAAAAAGAGGATGCGCAAAATTTTGGTGTGGAAATTCATAAGGTATGATAATGATATCAATTATATTTAGTTTAATCATCATAGACTATAATATACATGGACCGCTTGCTTTAGTTTTTTATGCTATTATCTTCTGTTTTTTGCAATTCCCGATTTTAAATGAAGTAATTGTAATACAAGTTCCGTTGTATTAAATCGCATTTTTTTCGACTTTAAATGAATACTTGTAGGCCTATTAATATATCATTGACTATAATAAGATGGACCGCCTGCTCTATTTTTAGAGCTTATTTTCTTTTTTTCCGTGCGCACACCACACTGATCTATAAATGTTTCAGCTCTGTACTACTTTCGATTTTAATTTTTCATTGAGAAAATCATGGAACTTGTATATCAATAACTTTATTTCCGGTATGGCAATTACGTTATTTAGAATCGGGAATTCCTATCATCAGTGTTTCAAGTCATCATATAGCAGAAATACCATAGACTATAATATACACCGAACGGCCTGGCCTTGGTAATAGTGACCATTCTGTGGTTTTGTTGATACCAATGTACCAACAAAAATCAAAATCTATTGAACCTGTAAAGAAAATAATAAAACAATGGACAGTTATGGCGACAGAACAGTTGCAAGACTGTTTTGAAACCACCGAATGGGACATTTTCCGTGATGAACACACAACAATTCATGAGTACACAGACACGGTTTCTGAATACATAAAATTTTGCGAAGATGTGTGTGTGCCGAAAAAAACAGTTACTTTTTACCCGAATTCAAAAGCATGGGTTGACAAAGACATTAAAAGATTAATAAGTGAGAAGGACAAAGCCTACAGAAACAGAAAAGAAGTTGAAAAAAGCAATTAAAGAAGCAAAAAATAAATATAAAGACAAAATTGAAGATCTTTTCTCCTCAGGGCAAAGTAAGCAAATGTGGGCCAATATGAACAACATAACACAATACAAGGGCACACCTAAGACCACCGAGTGTGATGACCCCACCCTGCCTGACAGGTTAAACGTATTCTACGCAAGGTTTGATAAAGACAACAAAACTAGCCCTGTCCCATTGCCATCCAATGACTCGCCACCATTCGTCGTAGACGAGCATGACGTAAGGCGCTCGTTTAGTAAACTGAAAGTTAACAAAGCCGCTGGACCAGACAAGTTAACAACAAAACTACTAAAAGTGTGTAGTGCAGAGCTGGCACCTGTATTCACTGTTATTTTTAATTGGTCGCTAGAAACCTGCTCGGTCCCTACTTGCCTTAAAAAGTCTACCATTGTGCCTGTGCCTAAAAAGCAGTCCCCACAAACATTAAATGATTACAGACCAGTAGCCTTAACATCTGTGGCTATGAAATGTTTTGAATCAATTGTTTTGAAATTTTTAAATACTTTACTACCATCAGACTTCGATAATTTTCAATTCGCGTACAGGTCTAATAGATCAGTAGATGACGCTATTGCAATAAATGTGCATGAGGTATTAAACCACTTAGAGTTAAGCAAGTCATATGCAAGAATATTATTCATAGACTATAGCTCAGCTTTTAATACCATTATACCACAACAATTGTACAACAAACTTAACTACCAACTCTCTTTTCCTGTTAACATATGTAACTGGATTTTAGACTTCTTATTAGAACGCCCACAGGAGGTTAAAATTAGTAACAATGTGTCAACCAGTATAACGTTAAATACTGGGACCCCCCAAGGTTGTCCATTATCACCTAAACTATACTCTATTTTCACTTATGACTGTAAAGCAGAACAACCTGGCTGTCTGGTTATAAAATATGCCGATGATACGACGGTTACTGGCCTAATCAAAAACGCAGATGAGCACGCATATCGTAGCCAAATAGACACTATCGTGAGCTGGTGTAGCCAGAACAACTTACACCTTAATGTATCGAAGACAAAAGAAATGATCATAGATTTTAGGAGAAACGAACCCTCACCCCCACCCTTGGTTATACAGGGATCAAATGTAGAACGAGTTTATGATTTTAAGTTTCTTGGCACTGTCTTATCCAATGAACTAACATGGGATATTAACTGCACTGATATCCTTAAGAAAGCAAGGCAGAGAATGTATTTTCTTAGAAAGCTGAAGTCCTGTGGGGTCAATAAAGTGATAATGACTAATTTCTATAGGGCTATTATTGAAAGCATACTGACAAGATCTATTGAAGTTTGGTTCGACAGGCTACCTGTAGTTAATTTACACAAGCTAGAATCAGTTGTCAAAAATGCAGAAAAAATTATTGGCACTAACCTTAAGTCGTTAGAAACATTATACCAAGAGCGCTTAACAGGTAAAATGACTAACATTATGAAGGATAAATCCCACCCTTCGAGACACTATTTTGAATTTCTTCCACATGGCCGTCGCCTTCGAGCATTTAGAGGTAGCAGCAGATTTGTTAACAGCTGTTACCCGCAAGCAGTTAAACTGTTCAATAATACAAGACAGAAGCGTCTTATAAGATCATAATTGTAATAATTTTCCTTATATTCTGTATATTATCATAATGTACATTGATATAATAGTTTTTCTTTTTCATTAATTGTCATTGTTGTGTCTTACTATTATTGTAATGTAATTTTCTTTTTTGTAGATGTCACATTCAACATCACATATTTTCGATGTAAAACGCATTGACTGAATAAAATTGAATTGAAATTGAATTGAACATGAGTCTAACAGATAAACTCCATACTTCTTCAATAAGTAATTATTTAATTTGAAAATTTACACCCAGTATGCCTTTCAATTCATCAACAAAAACTTCCTCATCCATAGCGTCCATATCTTAGTCATAGATTGACGCACAAAATTTCTAAAAAAATGGTGCGATTCAATAAAATGGAACTTGTATTACAATTACTTCATTTAGAATCGGGAATTCCGAAATAAGCAGTCTTTCGAGTCATCATATAGCATAAAAACTAAAGCAAGCGGTCCATGTATATTATAGTCTATGGTTTAATCTATCAAAATATAAATTAAATGTAAACTTAGTTTACAAAGAACGCGAGTATAATAAAAATCGTTGTTTTTATGGGTTAGTTTATTTTAAACTTGAATTTTATAAATGGACTTATAGGATTAGGCCTAATGCATAGGGTTGCCATATCTAGGTGGGACCTCGTCGTGACACGAGATTGAGGTGTAGAAATGAAGTAAAAATTTAATATAATTACTTTTTATTTACCGTAGATCATAATTACACGGAACTTGTTGCGGCTGAAGTAGTTGGTGCACCATATTTTTCGTGGCGCTTCTTAAATAGTTCCAGTTCCATACTACTAGATCTAGAGAAGTCATGATGGCGCTAAATGGCTTTAGATAGGCTATAGAAGGTGCTTGCATCATCGATACAGGATACGGAACATGCAACGCTATCTGTGAGACGGACATGTCAACATAAACTCGTTGACATAAATAATCTTAACTGAGGCTGCATTTACATGTTGCGCTAACAGATGGCGTTGCTTCAGTACTTGAGCCAAGCTCTTAACAATATTTTGCAAAATCGGGACAAAATTAGGTCTTGTCGGGATGTCGGGACAAAAGGGTCCATAACGGCGACAGTCCCGATATATCGGGACGGATGGCAACCCTATTAATGCAGGAATTTTTTCGACGGTGTAAGGCAAATTAATTTTACACCTCTAATTACAACTTGAAATGAATATCATAATGAAGGATTGGTCTAAAAAAACACAATAATTAATACGTAATAGCCTATTTGTTACATCACAAAACATAATTTGTTTGGCATCACTTTAGAAAAAGTCTCGGAATATTTAATTTGATTAAAGGGAGATAATAAACCCGTTTTTATTTTCTTCATATTTTTTTTTCCTTAATAAAAAAAATACATTGGCTTACAATGATTTAATTATAGAAGCTAAAATGAAAATTACATAAATATTGTATAAATAAAAATGTGTATGTACATTAACAACCCAGTTTGTGTAGTTACAAAAAAATAATGCATCAATTCCGCTTAACTGCACTTCGGCATTGGCTATAAAGAATAAAGCTTTATTAAGAATCTCGGGTAAGCTGAGATAAAATCAGAATGAATTTTAAGAAGTTGCTAGAATTATTGAATTATCAGTTAAATACTACTTTTAGACATTAATATTCGAGTTAAGTAATGACATTTTTGGCCTTGGTCTTATTAAATTGTCTTATAAAAATGAATTTTTTTTAAAGTTACAAATAGTTGACTTACTACCTGCACTTGACCTGCAGGGTTCAGTATTAATACTAGTGAGTACTCATAACTGACAAAAGTAACACCAATAGTTAAATCAATAAACCTAGAAACACTAGAGCAGAGAATGACTAAGAGTAAAGAGGCAATAATACACAAGGCATTAAATTCTAACTAAGAAATACAACACAATAACACTCTATTACAATGCTCAGATAAACAGAGGGACAAATACGCCTTTCTTAGGCTATCCCATATGCAAGAACAAATATAAATACTCCATCTGCCCAAGTGGCATCCGGGCAAGGAATGGGTAGCCTGAACATAGCAGATAAACCAGCAACTGAACATCGTTTAAAACGCTAATCAAAATGCAATACTATACTCAAAGCAGGGATAACCGTAGGACGCAGTGGTCTTAGAATCCAAGTTTGTATATCCCAGAGTGTGGCGAGTGGCTGTTACTCCTACTGTGAGGTGCAACTCTGTCTAGATGTAATGTGTATTCTTTCCAGGCTGGGGGCCTGGTGACGCTCCTGACTGGCTTTGGACCACTGGGGCAACATCTTATCGCAATAGAGATGTGTTTCATTTGGGAAATTTGATGGTTACGTGTATGTCGGTTTTCTGAAGCTTTCACACGGTTCCCCAGTTGGAACGGTCGACACATCTGCGACTTCGTTGGGAGCTGCTCCCTTCTGGCATGAAGTGTGGACCTTGTTAGAAGTCCCATCCAGACATCCACTGAGGTTTACACCAAAACATATGGCTGGATGACTGGGTAGAACAGTGTTCACCAACAGAGGGGTAGGCGTGGACAGGAGAGGCCAAGAGACACAACCAGTCTTGTTTTTACTGTCCCATTTCAACCCCAGAGCAGTACAGTATGAGTGAATAGTAAAACAAGAACGTATAATACAGTTTAGTACAGTAAGGGCGTATAATACAGTTTAGTACAGTAAGGGCGTATAATACAGTTTAGTACAGTAAGGGCGTATAATACAGTTTAGTACAGTAAGGGCGTATAGTAGAGATAGAGTGTATAGTGCTATATTAGAACAGTAAGAGAATATAGTACAGCATGGGCATATAGAATATTAAGGGAATACAGTACAGTAAGGACATATAGTACACTAAGGGAATACAGTAGGCCTACAGTAAGGACATATAGTGGAGTATGGGCCTGAAGTACTGTAAGAGAGTATAGTAAATTATAAAAAGAGTTTTACAAATTCACACAAGCCACTTGTCGCAATAAAAGTTTAATCATCAAAATCCACTGTAATTCTATATTAAAATATATTTACAATAACATTTGCAACCGCTAATATAATAACATACCAAGAACATGCATCAGGAATATATCAAATCTATATAAATATATATAACCAGAAACAACCATAAAACTTCCTGTATAAGGTATGGGCTTTTCAAAAGAGAATACAAGTAACAAGAACCTCTAGAACTCACAAGTAAAAGTAGATAAACTTCTTTCATATCTGGCTGTATTGACCACTAATAATACTAACATAATATATATATAACACCTCCATCATTAAAAACAAGTTTAAATAAATAAATTTATTATTTTTTTTACATAAGAACATCACTTATACTTATACACGAACAACATCATTAACAATTATACGAATAGTTTTGAATGACAACAATGACATGTCTTAACATTAAAATATATTGGGTCAGTGTTAAAATATCTAAGTTTGTAAACAATCAAATTAAGCAAGCAAGCATTTGTTTTTAAAAAAAAAAACAATGCAATCATTTAAACAGTCCAATGAAAATTTATAGTAAACACTGATCTATAATGGATAAAAAAAGGGAAGAGTCTTGTGGCTCTTACATCTAGTGCGTTATTGTAAGGGTTGGATCTAGGACTGAGGCTAGCCACCCCGCAGCACACTCTGTCTCTGCAGTAGGCTACATGGACCAGACATCTCTCCCCACCTGGGGAATTCCCCTAGGTCATTAAAATGGTGGCTCATCTGTATACCTGCACTGTCACAATGTAGCACTTATTCCAGACTATAGGACTGGACAGCCAGGCATCAGGGCAGGGTTCAGATGGGCTGTTGCACACATTGCTCCCTCCCCCCGAGTTTCGGTGCCTCTGAGAGGTGCAATGATTTTTAGGGGCTGACCTCCAGGCGTTAGCCCAACAGTGTACTCTTAATGGAAGTGTTTCCGTGGAATCTTAAGTGAGTAAAGGACCCTTTGGACCAAACTGATCATAGGGCTGGTGAAGCAGGGTTCACCAGTTTCTGTGGCCACAGCATACTAAGAGATGTGTGGTCAGCACAATGCCCAGCCGCCTTTACTTTATCCCAAGTAATGTCAGGTACCCATCAGAGTTCGGTAGACTCAGGGACACACTCAAGTCCCGAGAAAAAATCCTGGACTGCACCAGGATTCGAACCCAGAGCCTTCGGATTGCCAGTTGACACGCTGCCGCTCTGCCACTATGCTTAGTACCAGCAGTATGATTAAATCATTCAATAACACTTGCAGTATGATTAAATCATTCAATAACACTTGCAGTATGATTAAATCATTCAATAACATTTGCAGTATGATTAAATCATTCAATAACACTTGCAGTATGATTAAATCATTCAATAACACTTGCAGTATGATTAAATCATTCAATAACACTTGCAGTATGATTAAATCATTCAATAACACTTGGAGTATGATTAAATCATTCAATAACACTTGCAGTATGATTAAATCATTCAATAACACTTGCAGTATGATTAAATCATTCAATAACACTTGCAGTATGATTAAATCATTCAATAACACTTGCAGTATGATTAAATCATTCAATAACACTTGCAGTATGATTAAATCATTCAATAACACTTGCAGTATGATTAAATCATTCAATAACACTTGGAGTATGATTAAATCATTCAATAACACTTGCAGTATGATTAAATCATTCAATAACACTTGCAGTATGATTAAATCATTCAATAACACTTGCAGTATGATTAAATCATTAAATAACACTTGCAGTATGATTAAATCATTCAATAACACTTGCAGTATGATTAAATCATTCAATAACACTTGCAGTATGATTAAATCATTCAATAACACTTGCAGTATGATTAAATCATTCAATAACACTTGCAGTATGATTAAATCATTCAATAACACTTGCAGTATTATTAAATCATTCAATAACAGTTGGAGTATTATTAAATCCCTCATGGATAACTTAAATATGTTTTTTTATACTGTCAACAGAATTTATCATCTAGACTAGACAATGCAAGAATACATAAAAATTAATGTAGGTCGCAATAACCTTCTGTATAGAAAGAGCATCTGTAACAAATTTAAGAAAAGAATATTCTTTCCCTGTATTATACAAAATTTCAACAAAATTGTACATTTGCAATTACAAAATCCAACAATTTTACCATTGATTTCATTTTCTTTTAGACTAAATTGTCAGTGAACAAAATTATGGGATAGTTATATTTAATAGATAGATTGTTGTAATGCCAACATCAAGCCGAAAAATTCTTTCTTTTTTTAATTTATTGTAGAATAATTTTTCTAGTGAGAAGCTTTTTTTAAATAACAACTTGATGGATAATCAATATCTTTTTTTCTTTTTAGCAAAACAATTTGGTGATTGGGAAATTCATATTTCCATTTATTTAGTGACAGCATCTATATTTATCTCTTATTATTCGTGACAAAACTGTGCACAATTCATTCAAGCTAAGATTAAAAATACCACAATCTATCCTCGATTCTGTAAAAAAACAATTAATGCCCAAATCCTCCAACACCAACACCTGAACACTATACGAAATGGAAGACCTGACAGATAAAGGCCACAGGAAGCAGATGATCAGATCTCATAATGCAGAAACTGGACACAGTGAGAATATATCACCTTGATTTTTTTTCTTTCTTTGAAAGTTTTTTCCCATCCTGCAAAACAAAGAAAGGTTTGTTCTATTAAGCACCCTTCTCTCCTTGATACTGTGTGTAAAACACAACAAAATGTGTTGCAACCCAACAGAAGGGTACTGAAGTCGGAAAAATAATTTTTTTAGTTTTATGTCATTAATAAAAACTAATTCATTTATCTATACAGTGGTGAAAACATTTCTAAAATCAATAAATTAGTTCAAAAGTTACACACAATTACACAAGTAAAGGTAAGAAATTGTTTTGGAGAAAAATGAAAAAGAAAACAGTACAGATTTTTCACATTTTAGCGTTGCAGCCGATGATCAGATACTACCAGGATGAATAAATATTAACCAATCGCCATGAAATTAAGAAAACACTTTTATAAGGAGTCAATATTCAAGTGGATTAAGTTTTAAATAATTTCATTAATATTTAGTTGACTTATAAACAATTTTATCTTTAGAAGACATTTTGTTTGATTTTATAGAAAAGCTGAAAAAAAAACATTTTTAAGTAACTTCTAGAAAAAAAATTACTTTGAAAATTTCAGTTATTAAGTTAAGGCATTCAACATTATAAATTAATAATAATCTCAAAAACTAAATTTTTTCACATTATTTTGCATTTATTGATAGATCTGTTTTACAGACTTCCGTACCGGTTGGTGGGGTAGCATCACATATATGTAGGCCTATAAATATATTATAGTCCAACCCGCCAAAAAATTAAACTTGTTGAGTACCAAGCAAAGAATTGAAAGAAATTATAAATGAGCTCAATTTGTCTACAAAAAAATAATTTCATCTTCTTTATTTCTTAAATAATTTTTAAGTAAACATAGTAAGTATCTCTTTGAGCCATAGGGCATAAGTTCATAAATTTATTAGGCTACGTCATACAAGGGAATGTGTGACCAGCATAATGCCCAGCCGCATTACTTATCCCCAATTAGTTAGGGACCACCCATCAGAGCTGGGAACAAGCCCTAGCCTTCACCCAGATTTAGAACCCAGGACCTTCGGTACACCCGTTTAGCCATACAATCACCAAGTCTACTATGGCCACAGAAACTTGTGACCGCTGATTCACTGGCCCTATGGATCAATTTGGTCTGACGGAATTACTTTGCTCATACTCTATTTGGGATTAAAAGAATAGTTTATTATGTTGTTTTGTAGCTGTAGTTGTATTTGAATTTGATTTACTCCCTTTTTTTACTTTTGAAGCAAGCCAAATATTTGATCCCAAAGTCTTTAATTTTATCATAAGGGCAACACACTTTACTAAAATAATAAATATATAATTTGTACAGACTGTAATTGTGGGCTCATGGGAGTCAAAGAGCTCCTCTATTACACCATAATCCTACATATTTATAATACAATTAAGTCCCATAATCCTACATATTTATAATACAATTAAGTCACCATAATCCTACATATTTATAATACAATTAAGTCCATAATCTTCAGTGGACCCATTGAAAGACAGATGTACACTTTTTTTTAAGACGAGGGAGATCATATTTAAACTGTCATTTAATACAAAGCAGGAGCAGCAACAGAAAACTAAATATATTCCCCCAGTCTGTTGCAATAAAAGATATAACTCATCTATTACACCATATTCCTACATATTTATAGTACAAATAATCTCCAATGACCCATTGAAAGCCATAGATGCACAAACTTATAACACATGGGAGATAACCTTTAATCTGTAAGAGAAAACAACTGTTATTTAATACAAAGCAGGAACAGCAACAGAGAAACTAAATATATTTATTCCCCCTGTCTGTTGCAATAAAACATCTAACTTCCTGGTGTGCGAGATCAACTAAGATTAAACGGCTGATAGAGCTGACTACTTAATTTGGCAGCTTCAACAACCTGACCTTTGACATTTGTACCAGAAATCTTTGGCTGTTAGAATTAGAATATAACAATTACCTTCCTGTTATGACATGATATTAAATGGGTGAGTGTTATCACACCCATGAAGAAAATCTTGCCCTAACTTTATGTAAGCCTTAATATATCTGAAAGGGGGAGGCCAACCTTCTCGATATTGAACCCATTGGCCTCAAGGATCTGCCTGCAGCAGTTGTTGATGTGTTTGAATCTGTCTGCCCCCAGCTGGATCCCTCCGTACCAGCGTGACACAACCACCAGAACATTTTCTACTTTCATTATCTGGAACAAAATCAAATTAAAACTACACGTATTGTTGGCATCGTTTTTTTTCTGCTAGATTAGTAGACTAATGTACAGAATTCTTCTAACAGGATTTTTAAAAAAAATTATGACCCCTTCCACCCGTATTTCAGTTTCCAATCTATTTATAAAATAGGAAACAGGATATCTTGTCTTTGCAAGACTTCTATTGCTTAATTGATTCTGCCAAGTTATATTTTTATCTATTTAACTTTTCTTTTAAACAGTATAATTATATGCTGAAATCAGGCTCATAAAATGTATTAGCTAATTCAAGACCTAATGTATTTTATTGGCAAATCAGCACAGAGTACAGTGTAGTGTTATTAAGCCCAAAACAGAAATCCAAAATTCACCCCAAACATACTGGCAAATACAGAACAGCTGACATAGACTTTGATTTTTTTTAAACACTCAGTGATATTAAATGGATATATCAACAGCCAGGCATAGATTAGAGCAATTATTAGTTATTTCTAAAACCTTAAATAATTTTTCAATAAAGTTTTAGCGCTAAGAATTACCATAGATATTACTGCATCGCCAACTTCAACAACCGTACACTCTATGTTTCGTTTTTTTATAATATAAAACAGAAAGGGTAGGCACAGCTTCCAGTTTCTTGTATATATTTGAGTTTATACTTCATTCTAACCCAAACACAATTCGTTTAATAATATAAGTCAAATTTAAAAAAGAAAACAAGTGTAAGTCTTTATATACTTTTTCATAAAGAATTCAAATATATGTTTAGATTTTGGATATCTTGAATGGATTTTGCTTTACACATGTGAGCCGTGATCCTCATAATTATTTTTTTAAGCAGTTAAGTCCTAGCTCATAGCTTATCTATAGGCCTTAAGTTGTAACTATCAAATAGTAACTTTTAGGCCATTTTTATTAAAAGAACTGTTAAAAGTTAAATAAGAGAATGAAATTATCATAATGAAATTTGAAATAAATATTATTGAATGTAGGCCTACGCTTCTTGTTTTTCAAATGTATTTTAATTACTTTAAACGTTTCATTAACGCTCGCAAAATAACTGCTGGTCATGCTAGGGCTAACGAAATATTTTTTTATGTCCCTTTATTACATACACATATAAATACATTTAAATAATGCAAAACATATCCTGTGTTTATTTTACATCAGCTTTTATTATTATTTTGTAAATGCATTTTTTCTCTGCCATTCTGCATTTTTGTGGAACACGTTTTAAATACTTTATTTAGAAAAATGCTGCAATTTGGCTATATCATTAAATTAATAAAAGCTAAGATCTAAATCCTTTAAAACATAGTAATAAGTACCTATATTAAAATGACAAATTGAAATTCGGTAAAGAAATTTTATTAAAAAAAAGATAGAAAAATATTATATGATGCTAAATTTTGCATAACTTTTCCCTGCATAAAATACAAATTATATAAAAGTTCAATTTTGATGTATGAGGGAAATTAAAAGTTTTTCACCTGAAGTAAATGCAACATTCTAGAGCCGGCATGGGTTTCCCCATCATCATCACAACCGTGATAAACAACGTCAGCATCAGCTACAATCCTGTAGGCAAACATATTGTGGGTGGCATTAGCAATTTTCTTGTTTTCTAACAACTTGCTCATCACCACAGAAACCTAGATGTAGCAAACACACACAAAATAAAAAAAATCATAATAACAGCTGAGGTCTTTTTTTTTTTAATTCCATCTTTATCTGTGTGATTTTGTTTTTTCATTAGCGGATGGGACAGATGGGATGGATGGGACAAGAGAATTTGAAAAGCTGTTAGCGTTACAAGCATCCCTTTCACATCATGTTGGTCCATAGTGCTAGTAAAGCAGCATTCAAAAAATGTTCATGGCCACAGCATACAGGGGAAGTGTGGCTAACACAATGCCCAGCCACCTTCACTTTCCCCCCTCCCCCCACACTTTTCCTATCAGGTACTCATTAGAGCAGGGGGCATGTTGGTCGAGCGGTAAACACGTTCGGCTGGCGTTCCTATGGCCCCGAGTACCAATCCTGGTGAAGGCTAGGATTTGTTCCCAGGTCTCTAGGTCTTGGGGGTGTCCATGAGTCTACCCAGCAGCTCTGTTGGGTACCGGCCATTAGTTGGGGTAAAGTAAAGGCGACTGGGCATTGTGCTGGCCACACAATCTCCTATGGCCACAGAAACTGGTGAGCGCTTACTCACCGGCCCTACCTATGGATCAGTTTGGTCCAACGGGATACTTTACTTTCTTTTTTACTCATCAGAGCTGGTAGATTCAGCGACACTTTCCATTCCCGGAAGAAATCAACATGGATTCTAAACCTATGCCTTCAGAATGGAGATCCAAATGTACAGCTACTAGACCATTCAAAAGTTTAAGTAAGCCCATACAATTTTAGAATGTTGTTGTACAGTACCTGAGATTTGTCAGTGACTACTGCCAGGTGAGGCTGGAAAGTGCTCTTCCTGTCTGTGATACACTCTCCGTGGATAATGTCTGGACAGGGTGCTGGGTGAGGCACACAAAAAAATTGATAAATTGGCGTGCAGTAATTTATGCAAACCTTTAAAATATATATAGCCATTTGCAAAAAAAAAAAATTCTTGTGAGAGATGTTGAGTGAAATGATTATAAAAATAAAACAGCATGTAAAGAAACAGAGGTAGACCCAGAACTGCTGACCATTTAATATTTTAAACACGACTAATATGTGACTTCACATGTACAGGGAAAATTCTCTGAAAAAAAAAACAACTTTTCCTTAAGAAATTATGCAAAGTACAATTCTAGTTATTTCATATACAAATTAAAAAATATATATTAAAAAAAACTTGTTTGAAAAAATGACAATTTTAAACCTAGCTTGTGATAAACATTTCCATGGAGGTTTTTTTTCTGTTGACCACAAATAAAACACTATATAAAAATGTATTTCGTTTCAAAATAATGTAAAATTTAATCTACATTATTTGTTTGGAGATTTCTGAGCAAAATGTCTTTTAGTAATTTATTTAGAGGGACTTTTCTGAGAACTCTCTAACACATATCTGACCACAAGGTACCTTATTAGAGATGATAATATGGATTTCTTTATCAATATCTAATTATCATTAATAGAAATCAGATTTTATACCGATTGTAGGTTTAACACTCCTAGTTTCTATTAAGTTGACAAAAACAATTTACAAAAACAATTTTTAAGTCCAATTATTAGTCTCAGCAATGTATTTAAGTTTCGGCTATTAGGCATGGCTATTGACAATTTTGTTGAATATTTTATTCAGGGCCGATAAAGTTGTGGCTCACCACGTGGATATAGCTTACCTTCCAACAAAACAAATAATTATTTACAAAAACTTTGGAAACTAATAAACTGACAGCTTTCCAAATCCCACTTTGCCCTTACTGTCTATTCATTTAATTTTAATATTATAATTTAATTGTACTTATTAATAACAGGTAAAAAAAGAACAACTACGTAATTGTGTAGAGTACCCTTCGGACCAAGCTGATCATAGGGCTGGTGAAGCAGCGTTCACCAGTTTTAGTCGCCACTGCATACTAGGGACGTGTGGCCAACACATTCCAGCCCAGCCGTCATTACTTTACCCCGACTAATGGCGGATACCTATCAGAGCTGGGTTGACTCAGGGGACACCCTCAAGCCTCTGGGAAAAAATTCTAGCCTCCACCAGATTCGAATCCAGGACCTTCGGAGCGCCAGTTGAACACACTGCAGCTCAGCAACCCTGCCCATGAAACAATTCCTAATATGGAAACTGTGTATTTGGAACTTTCTTTTTATTTTTTTTAAGTTTACAACCTAATTTACCTGCTGATAACTTTTGCCAATCTTCCGAATGCAAGGGAGAGAATCTTTGACCATCAAACAAAGGCGCATCAATGATGTCATCATCAGTTGTCTCAAGCTGATCCACAGAACTGTCAACTTCTTGGTTCACAGCTGAGGCTGATAATGTTTTAATTACAAGTAAAATGAAGACACCAGAGTAAATAAAAATTTATATCAACAAAATGTTTAAAAAAAGGTAAAGATAAATTTTGTTTTTAAAAATTTTAATTTTTAAATGTCTTATTAAAACAATGTTTGGTTCAAGTTCAAAATAGAACATTTATAAAGAGTATGTTAAATGCAAGAGCAATCCTAATATGTAGAATTTTACTATTAAAAAAAAATAATCCAAGTATGAATTACAAAAAAAAGGAAAATGATGTGGGTTGTTTCCCTTTGATTAAAGCGGAAAAAATAACAGCCTCTAAAAACAACTTCACAGGATCTGCTTGTAATCCAGAAAGGAAGTGCACTATTGATTTCACTTTTGTTAATCCATAGTTAGGTGTAAATTCAATTTAATATGACCATTAAAGGAGATTAAAAGTGCCATTTAATTATTACTTTGTGAGTTTTCATTAGCTTAGAATTTTTAAAGCGCACTTTTTAATATTATATTTATTTGTGCAAAATTGTTTATTTATTATAGATCTAACAAATCCACTAGCAGAAATTGTATTTTGATTGAAGCTTTAAATAAAGTTGTCAATTTTTTTTTCAGTCCTAAGGAACAGGAGTCAAAAACCATTGGATAATATAATATAGTGCCAAAAAAGGATTTCTCAATCATTATGCGTGCCAAAAGCCTATATTTTATCCTGCTCTCTCATTTAATTCCTTTAAATTCAATGGACATGCTAAGTTTGGCACACGTGCCATAGGTTGACACTATTTGCTATAGATGTCCCAGAAATGTACTTTTGTTTTAATGAAAGTTCAGACGGCAAGGAAAAGCCTTAAAGCCTTATATTGCAAGAGTTCAGTTTTATAAACTAAAGAAAATCTGGAAACAGTTAAGATAAAGAAAAAGCATACAGTGCAATTTTTGAAAATGAGCCAGACTTACCATTGTCAGATTTTTGTTGCAGAAACTCTCTAACCGCTTCCACCCAGAGATAAACAATGTCTTCTCCGATGTTATCGCTGTAGACAAAGAGGAGGGGGGCTCATTATTTTCACATTCTCTGAAATCAAAACGACTTGTTCAGTTTCCAAGTACCAAACAATCATAAGCACTCAAGATAGCCTTAAGAGTAACTTTAGCAGCATTAAAATAAAAAATGCTTATTTTTTTCAAATGTTCAAATATTTAGACATTATTGCTGGGTAATTTATCCAACTCTGATTATTCTTTTGAGCAATAAATGTTTGTAAAGTTTCATCAATGAAAAATTTACAAATAATCAATTCAAGTTTCAGTAGCATGCTTCTGAGTTCTTGTTCAGACCAAGAAGGTAACAAAGCAGACTTCAAAGAAAAAATAACTCTCTGCCTCAGCACTTGGCTTAAAAACTGACGAGTCTCTCTCTAAATTATAATTCAAGACTCTAGAGCACTCATCTAAGCTGGTAGCTGATTGGCTTACACTCAGGTGGTCAAACAATGCCTCAATAAAAATTAAAGTTAGTTTTCTATTTAGTAAATTGTAAGGAGCATATATTTGATAATTGTTGTTGTCGTGCTTCCTATGTTTATCCCATTGACAAACTTTTTTAAGATTATTATAACATCTCATAACATTATCCCTTTCCTTGAAAGTCTAAGACTTATAAAAAAGCACAAATACCAGTAAACCTGTGAGAGTTTGTCTTCCAATCGAATCCGTTCTTCTCCTCTCAACCAAACGGCACTGAAAACAAACAATGGTTCTTGTTTTACACATGGGGATATCACCTAATAGAGAAAATATTAATGCAATTTAAAAGGTTGACTAATTTATACAAATCTACACTAGTACTATAAGTACACAGTGGAAATATTCTCAGCAACAATCTCTGTTTTATCAAGAGTCCAGACTGTGTGATGGCCACACTACTTGGAAATTAGATGTTACCGTCAATTTGTCTTCCCCTATTTGGTTTACCTAACGGACAACTTTGTTACATAAAAGAAATACTACTGATTGTTTGCTTATTACCTAGGTTTGACCCCAGAGACCTTAGAAGTAGCATGCTGAATGTGTTGCCACTGGACCACCATTGCCCCCTATCTAATAGAATCAAATTAATAGTTGTTTTTTATACACAGTGCTTTTAACTCTCAATTTTCCTCTAACGTTTTTATTAATAATTCAACCTTGTATGTTTCTATAGATGTAAAATATTTCCCTGTCAGTGACAAGTAACATCTAAAGATAGAACTTACTCAATTTGATATTCTGGGGGCGACTGCAATGGGTAATCTGAGGGCATTTGAATCTGCATAGATTTTAAAAAAATAACTGAATTCATTTTTTTGGATTCAATATGCATTTAAAAAATAAAAAAATAAAAATTTTGCATTATTATTTTGTCAAGGCTTTGATTTGTTATTTGTTTAAAATGAAACCTGCAGATTTATTTCCCACACTGGTGAGCTGGTGTCCGCAGCAACATGAACTGAGAACCTTCTGTAGTCCAATACATGCCAGTCATCGCCATAGATGGACGACAAGGCTTGGATTTCATCTGTCTGAAATGTATGAAATGGAAGTAAGAAAATTTATTACAGGCAGAAAGTATCCCAGCAACGAATGTAAAAAATTATTCAAAATTAATAATATCCAAAAGGATCAATCAAAATTGTTGTTTTTTTTGTTATTTTTAGGGCACTATCATTTTGTTCAGACAATTCTTCTCTGATCAAGATTATAATTTAGTACATTTATTAGATTCACATTCACTTAACTTATAAACCATTAATTCTTTTACTCTTGTAATTATAAAAAAAACAGTATAAACGATAACTCAGTAGCACCGCATCTATAGGCCTACATGTTTTTATAAATAAGTGAAAAGATAGATAATAAAATGAGTCTTTTAAAATATTTAAATTTATCATTCATAAATGTGTTGTTAGTCTCAAAATATTTATAGTTACATCTAAGTTTAGCCCTTATCAGTATTGCCAAAGTCTAAAAAATACTGTTATTGTAAGTAATTAAAGCGTGTAATGGAATGGGAGGGGGGGTTAAAGGGTAGATTATCTTAGTATTAGTGACGATAGCCGATATAACTTAGAGTAAAAATAGAGTTTTAGAGACTAGTCTAGATCTAGATTTAAATGTATGTTTCCAAATAAATCTAGATCTAGTCACATAACACAATAAGCCTATATGAATATGTCGTCATCACCTGTCTTTGTTGGTTTTCGTCCTCTGCCATACTTTTCAAACACTAGAATCTAAATTTAAATAAAATAATCTAATCATTATATTTTTTATGCGCCATAAAATAATGTTCTGAATTTGCTACAACGTAGCCATTTTGACAACATTGTGTCACGTGATATAATTTTACATTAGTGAAATTCAGCATAATCTCCCTTTGGTACAAAAAAAAATGACGTTCCTTCTATAATAGCCTACATGCACCGGTACTTGGATGAGCAATTAATTATTGTATAGTTTAGTCCAGGGTTCTCAAACTCGAATGAAGACGTGATATTTTATCACTTAAGGAATGTGTCAAGGGCCACACACACACCCACAACACCCTGTCCCTAGTAAACAAAAAACACTTCATGCATCGTCACTCATTTTACTACTTATCACCAGGCTAATATGCCAATTTACAATTTAGACACAAAGAATTAGACATAAATAGCCTACCAAAGTGAACTAGGCTATCATTATTATTATTAAGTATGTTACGTATATAAAATTGAAAATAAAATTCCATGTCTACCAGTAATAGCAATTTCACGAAAAGAACATTTTTTGTAAGCTTACTGGCGGGCCACAAAAATTCACTTGGTGGGCCACATGCGGCCCGCGGGACACGTGTTTGAGACCCCTGGTTTAGTCCTTGAATCGGCAACCTAACAAACGCGTGCCAAACTTGGCACGCAGAGTGATTTTCAATGGCACGCGAGATGGGGGGCTTACCTATCCACAAGAAAAGGATTTTTAATGCAATTCAACAAAGTACCGGTACATTAGCCTATTGCATTAACTAATGGCTGGTGCGTGATAAACTAGGCTACATGAAAATCACGTTGGGCGTCGACTGTTAAAGTTCAGGAAAGTTTGTGCAAAGATCTCATCATTGGACTTGCGATCTGTGACTGAATCTATTATAAAGATAGTAGATTATAATATTGTATAGTTTCTCACTCTTTATTGCTTTCCAGGCAATAATTCAATTCTCTTCTACAAGAAAGTGATACGGAATATAAAGATCTAGAGATCTGCTGTAGTTACACAGAGTGTTCGTAGGTTTAGACGAGGTTAAGTCTTGGATAGATTCATTTCTTGCCTGGAAGCAATTAAGCTGTTGATATTTTTTTTTTTTTAAAAAATAAACACATTTTTCGATATTGAATGAGGAGAACTGACTGTTGAAGCCTTATTTTTCAGAAATTCTATGAAGTAGGGGCCTACTTAAAGCAAAGTTTTCTAAACAAAGACAAGACTTTAAATTCATGGACTCATCTTTTCATAACACATTTAGCCTGACTGGCTGGAACTTTTTGTTAATGCAGGAATATTTGCAATTTTGAAATGCAGAAGGTTGAATTTTAAACATTTTAAAAGGGAATCAATTTGGGGGAATTTTTTACTAGATTTTTCCAAAGAATTCAATAAAGTCTCACCAAACTAGTTTACTAAACAAACTTAAATATTTTTACATCTCTGGTCCCTTACATCGGTGGATTTAAGACTTTCTAATAGGTAGAAAACAAACTGTAGGTCCTAATAATTAATGGCTCAAAATCACCACCAATAACTGTAAACTCAGGAGTTCCACGAGGACTTGTCCTAAAGCCCCTATTATTTCTAATTTATATAAATGACTTACCCCAGGACAAAAGTTAGATTATTTGCAAAAGATTGCATAATTTACAGAACAATAAAGACAGAAAAAGATAGTGAACTCTTGCAAAAAGACATAGATGAATTATAAAAACGGGAATCTAACTGGATTATGTCATTTCACTTAGAAAAGTGTCAAGTGTTAAGAGTATCCAAGAAAAAGAAATAATTATTATAAACTACTTCATTCATAGAAAAGACCTAACCCAAACTAAAATGCAAAGTATTTAGGATAAATTGTCTTGGAATCCACATAGGCCTTTTGAATTGCAATAAAACAAATTAACGAAACATTAGGACTCATAAAAATGAACTTTTACAAATATAATAAGAACATAAAACTAAAATGCTATCTCACATTAGTTAGACCTATTCTGGAATATGCGTCTTCTCTATGGGACCCATCAACTAAATATTTTTTTTTAAGTATTTTATTTAAATAACTAAAAAGTACTATTAAGAGTCTTTATATATATTTTAAAACATGACCTGTTTGTCATCACTAAAATAATTTTTTGGGGGGGAAATTTAATTTAAAGGGAGATAATTAAATAGTTTTCTTTGCGTTAATTTTTTATGTTTCTATTTTTTTTCTTTATAAAAAAATATAATTGTTTACAATATATAACTTTACAATTATCAAACTATAAAATTTAGTATAGATAATATATAGTAATAATAATATATAATATATAGTTTATATAACTTTACAATTATCAAACTATAAAATTTAGTATAGATAATATATAGTAATAATAATATATAATATATAGTTTATATAACTTTACAATTATCAAACTATAAAATTTAGTATAGATAATATATAGTAATAATAATATATTATATATAGTTTATATAACTTTACAATTATCAAACTATAAAATTTAGTATAGATAATATATAGTAAAAATAATATATAATATATAGTTTATATAACTTTACAATTATCAAACTATAAAATTTAGTAGAAAATTATATAAATATTATATGTTTTAATAACTTATATTAACATTAGTTAGACCTATACTAGAATATGCAGCACCTGTATGGGACCCATCAACTAAAGAAAATATTAAAAAATTAGAACAAATCCAAAAAAGAGCTGCAAGGTTCATAACTAGTGAATATTCCCAATTAACAAGAGTAACACCATTAGTCAAATCACTAAACCTAGAAACACTAGAGGACAGAAGGGCAAAGAGTAAAGTAGTAATAATACATAAGGCATTAAACTCTAATTTAGAAATACAACCCAATAACAACCTATCTGTTGCAAAGCTCAGATAAACATAAAGACAAAAACACTTTCCTTGTCCCTTATGCAAGAAAAAATGCATATAAGTACTCTTTCTTCCCGAGTGGCATTCGGGCATGGAATGGGTTACCTGAACAAACCAGGAAAAACAGTAACTTAACATCATTTAAAACATTAATAAAAATGCAAAACTACACTCAGACCACGGATGACCGTAGGACGCAATAATCTTCTTTATAGAAGGAGCGTCTGTAATGTATAAGATAAGATAGACTATAGAGCCTATTGTTATGACAAGTCAGAAACACGCAAACATTAATCACACTCCTTAATGTTGGATCGCCCAACTAACCTCTTTTTCTTTGAACACAATTAGCCAGTAGACTGGGGGATTGCGACAGTGACGTTTAGAGAAAATAAATAGAACTAACGAGACACTAGCAAAAGAAAGAAACAAACAAACGAACAGACCTGATTGAACTTTGCTACCACTAACCCTATGGAACAAAGTGCTCTAAAAATGGCTACTTCTTTTTTTTTTTTTTTTTTAAACAGAAGCAAAACAACAAAGGGAAAGAACTGAAACCATTATTGTGAAAATAAACAGCTGAAGTATTTGATGAATCACGTACAATCTTTTCTTTCCCCAACTGGTGGCGTTGGGTGCTAAAACTGCTACTGGATGAAGGGAAAGGTGGAGGTGGAGGAAACAAACAATTCACGCTCCAGCCATTATCTGTTGCAACCGAGTTCTGCAATAAAAAGAATCTCCCCCTCCCCATTCCTTTTTTTTCAAAACAATACACCCCCCCCCCCTTTAAGTTCCTAAATTTAACGGTTGTATTTTTTCCGATTGCTTAGGCTATATGCCCTATTATGTATATATAATTTTATATTTAACGACACTCTAGTCTAGCCCCAAAACAATAAGAGGCTACTCGATCGTCAGGACGTCTTCTTCACTAATCTTTACCCAAAACAAAAAAGTAGGACGATTAAAGGTATTCCATAGGGTCTCTCGGTCCATTCTATCAAAAGCTGTTATAATTAATTTAAATATAAACAATAAAAACATTTTTGTTTAAATTTCAATTAAACGAAACTCTCAGTAAGAAGAAGAAAACATGTTTTTGTTATTGCTTTTGTTATTTGTTGCTGCTGTCTAGGCATACTTCCACTTCTTGCAGTTCATTTTCTCCTACTTATTGAGTTGCATAATCTTTTAAAAGCCCGATTTTTTTTTTCGGATCCTGGTTCAGATACACTAGTTGAAGTAGAACTATCGCTCCATACTCTATATCAACCAATGTAAATTCCTGCTGTGGAAAATGTCTGTAACCCCCTTCCCCACTCGAAAGTTAAGTAGTAAAGTTGTAGTATTAGAATGTTTAAGTTTAAGAGAAAAATAAAACAAGAAAAAGATAAACTTCAAGAGTATAGTTTGTATATATTTGATAATTTTTTTTAAGTTAGGTCTAGATTATAGGCTACATATTAGTTCATCATTAATGAAATTGTGTTTGTTTCATTATTATATTGTTTTCTTAGACTTTGAAAATTCATTTTATATATAGTAAATTATAGTTTAGAGTTAAGAAGATTATATTTTAACACACAAAATAGTGCTTCCATTAATCTAGCCTAATGAAAAAATAAATAACAATTGAGCGAAACTAAAAATTTCTTTATTACTTTCATTTAAAACAAAAAAATAATAAAGACACATAACACTAAAAAAAACAAACAAAGAAGATAAGGCTACACTTGACTACAAAAACATATGCAGTTATTAAGTCCCCTGACTATATTTACTTGCTTTCTTTTAAGATATTTTATTGCCAAGAAAACTATTAAAATTCGTGTTGAGTCATATTACAGATATATTCATAATCTAAGGTTATGAGAAAGTTTTTTTGCTATAAAAAAAATGAAAAAATGTCAACTGAAGTTAAATGCACCTGATCAAAATAATAATAGAGGTAGACTAGTTGATTAAGTTGAATTCTGATTATGTTTATTTTATTTATTTCAAAATCTCACATTTCCTGTTTATGAGAGCTATAAATTATCCCCCCCCCCCCAACAAAAAAAAATGTATAGGCTTTATATTATAAATTTATAAACAAATACGATTGTTAAAAGTATAGAACAGATAATTACTATTTGAAAAAATATTTTAAAAATGTATATTTTGCTATCACATGAAATACAAATCAAATACTTTTGAGAGAAAGAGAGAGGCAGAAAGAGAAAGGTGTCAGACTGCTATTTATAATTCTAATAATCTCAGAAAAAAAAAAAGAGATTTAATGCTCCCAATGCTATGGAAGTCAAACTAGACCAAACTAAATTTAATTAAAATGTGTTTTTAATTAAATATCAATATTTTTAAGTTCAGTTTACTAGGTTGAAAATTTGAAATGTGTCATTTCACTTGTACTATTATGTTTTATATAGTCTAATAAGACAAAGAAAAATGTGTGACCAACTCTTTAAATTAATTCTCCCTTCACCTGATTCTCTACAACTGTTCTACTATATCATTTTCAAATTAGATTTTAAAATTAAAAAACTAATTACCATAACGTAGTTAAAGGCAACATTTTGACAAAATGTATTTGTCCTTACAGCTGAAACTTTTTAATTTGTGTTGGTTGAAATAAAAATAAATCTTTTAGTCAACTTGTTTTCTGTTGATGTTGTAATAATTGTAATACTATTTAAACTAAAAAAAACACAATTTGAACAAAAAATATTTCAATTTTCACAACATTTATTTAGCTCTAATAGAAATAATGCAATGGGGGGAAATCAAATTGAGGTAAAATAAAACTGTATGATATGATATAACAAGAAGAACATAAACATATTAAAACCGTTACCAAAAAAGAAAAAGGAAATACAAATTGTTTTTTTCTTCTTTAAATTTCTGCCTGTTACATCTGCATTTAAGAAATACACCACAGAGCCCTCTGTACACCATAACATCATCACAATGGCAAAGATGAAAAGTTTAGGTTTGCTATAATAAGTGTCCATAATTAATTCCACTCATAGAAAGAATATTTAAAAAAAAATCTTTCTTAAACTCCACATAAGAAAACAAAACTAAACACAACAATACCAGTAATAAAGAATGCACAGATAAAAAAAAACCCTCACAATTTATACCTAGATATAAATAGATATCCCTAATGTTTGGGAAGAAACCATGGCAACTGTACAAGTAGAAAAAAGGCCATTTATAATTGTATTATTTTTTTTATGACATTTAAAAAATTAAAAAAACAAACACACACAATAAATTAATGTTGTAGAAAAATGCCAGCACCACAAAGTATGACTTAGATAATTGACAGTAAAATGCAGGAAGCAAGAAATATGCACCAATAATAATAATTGTTCTATTGCAGGTTTAACTACATAATTTAAGCATTGTCTCATGTTTGTATACAGATAAATGTAATGTTTAGGAACAAAGTAAACAAAGAATTAAATGTACAATTAATTTGTTCAATTACAAAAAGCAATCTTCCATATGCACATCTCAATGCCCTAAAGAGAGAGACAAAAAAATATGATTAAATTACAGCAATTTTTTACACTTATGCTTATCTGCATTGAGAGAGTGTAAAGTTAATCTTGCAAATGTTAAGGGCTTTATGGCTAAGGCATTTAATGGGGATGTAAGAAAGGCACGGAACCTAAGTTCCTTGTCATCAACATTGCAAGGCACTGATGCTATTAAACTCGTATTTTTAATCCCAATGTTTGGAAAAGCTACCTTGATCCATGAGTCTGGGCTTTTTACTATTGTTGTGTGAACCTAAGCATATTCCTACCAACAAACTCAGGTTCGTTAGTTAACATGAATGGCTAAGGAGCTCATTTATCTACCGCTATTTACATCAATGAAACAATCATGAGATATGTAGGCACTTGAAAAAGCTGGAATGTTATATTTCTGAGAATGCAAGAGTTTCATTGAAAGTATATAAAATAAAAAAAACACATAGTTTGGAAATAATTAATGCGTTCTTTAAAAAAATGAGCCTTGACGGAATGCATTTTATTTTGTATAAAATATAAACAGGAAGAAAATCTCACACCAAGTTTTGGGATGTAAGCAAAAGAATAAAAAATCATTAACAAAATGGAAGATGTTTCATGCAGTCTTTGTACAAATTAAACATGGCAAAAAAAGTTCCATTAAAGTAAGGCAAATAAGAACAAATGGTTAATAATTGTATCGTAGCTATGTTACATGGTGGAAGACTTGATTTAAACTTTCTTACTCGCAAGTTATCAACTTCAAAGTAAGCAGTGATAAAAAAAAAGAATAATAAATAAATTACATATCAACAAAAAAAAAAGCATACAATAAATGTGATCTGCTTCAAAAGACAAGGCCACATTTTAGATCAGTAAGGAAGATTTTTCTCAGGACTTTGATTTTGTCCTGAGTTCAGGTCTAATAGAAACATCATTTGGAAGAAACATAGAGATATTTTTTGGTGTTGTGCTGGCCACACTATCTCTTGTGTACATTTACACCAAGAAAATAAATTATATCTAAACTTCTGTTCAGTCTGGTCTGAACAGCTGACTTAAATTTGCACAAGTTAATGCAAAGTAGATAATTCATGTAACAAGTTATACAAAATGTAATATTTTATGATTTTACAAAAAAATATGTATAATTTATTGTCATGTTTTTATAGTAAGAAAAACATTGGCAGTTTCTATGATATAGCGTAACTGATCCACTTTAAATCATTTAATGATGAAGCTACAGATATAGCCAATATTGACAATTTGCAGTAAATAAGAAAAAGACTAAAAAAATAGCAAAAAAAAAAAAACACAAAAAAAAACAGTCACAGTAAAAAATTTCAGTAATTTAAAAAAAGCATTTAATTATAAACTATAATTACTTTAGTAGTTTTTGCATTAAAACTAAATTTAAAAAAAAAAGGAAGTGGCACATCTAAACTAATGTTGTTCTTTATTGATGCTTGAAATATTGCACTGCTGACTAGTTTCATTGTAAGATTATATTTATGGACACTTGGGGTTTTACTTTATTAAAGAATGTTTTAGTTAACAAACATGAGTAGTTGTTTTTTTTTACATTGAGTAAAATCATTTTACAGTGGTTTCAATAACTGTATAAATGCAAAACAGAAAGTTTGTGTATGGATGGCAATAAAAATACATCAATCTACATAACTTTTTTTTTTTTTGTAAAGGCATTCTTGGGGAAAGTTTAACTTTCTTGCTGGCTATAAATTAAACAAGAAATGTTATACGATGCATAAATATAAAACTGAAATATCAGTAACAATATAAAAAACCATAAATAATGCAAGGCTGATACAATATTTAGCATAGTCTATGAAACAATAGCTTTTAACAATAAATAAAAACTGATTATCAATTAATTTTTTTAAAGAAAATGAAAAAATAAATCTTGTTGTATTTATGTATAGAGAGTTGATATTCATTTAAATATAAGGCAAGGCTGTCATTGCAATAAGGGTACAGAGTTATGGAAGATCAAAGTGTACCTTCAAAAATAAAGAAACAACAGTCTGATGTTGGAATGTTGTAGTAACAAGGCCAAACTGTTAGCTACAGGATTTAAGATATAGGTGTCAAGCTGGAATGTTGTATGCAGGCTGGAATGTTGTTTTTAAAAATACAAACTAATTTATTTATTCCAAGTCTTGGTCAAAGTTCTGCCTGAGGTAAACGAATGGAAAATCCCTTCATTAGTTGATAAGGTCTACTGTATAGAGTCAAATCAAATTGACAAAGGTTAAAACTGCATAGACAAGAAAAATTCTGATTGTATAGTTAAAATGTAAAGGCACTGAAGAAAATTTGTTTAAATTAAAGTTTCTTGGTCCATAAAAAATGTATGAATAAGCCCACAAAAGACATAAATATGTCAACATTAAAATTCATTCCAGGAAAAAAATTCCTTTTTCTTTACTTTAAGACACGTGATTTACATGTATTTATTTGACAAAGAAATATATACAATAAGAAAAATTGAGAACATATGTTGTTCAATAAAGACTGTACAATTAATGAAATTATGTAAAGATTGAATGGAATGATTTAGAATATACTTCCTTCTCATTGAGAGGACACACGAAATAGAATTACAAAAACACAAACTGATAAATATAAGGCAACTGTTTGTGAATTCAACAGATAAATAAGAAGATATATTTGTTTCATTGTCTTATTATGTTGCATTATAACTGAGCTCATTTCCTGCAGAGTATTTTCAATGACTTCCTACCAAATGTTGTTTCTCGTGTTGAATCATTAGGTGCTTGGCTTCAAACTCTCTCTCACAGTACTGGCAGACATAAACTCGTTTAGTTTTCACAGCTTCTTCCACCTGTTTACTGACAGCCATCTCAGTATTGTTATTGTTGTTGTTATTGTTTGTTATACTTTGATCCACCAGAGTTAACTTTCCCTGACTCTCCAGCGCCAGTTCCAAGGTCTCTGGTTTGGTGCCGGGGAAGTGTATCTGGATGTGTGGGAACAATGTCTGCTTTGATATAGTGCTGAAATCACAATATGGACAGGTAATACTGTCCTGTGCTGCGTGACATTTGGCATGCTCTTTAAGTACACCGATGGACAAAGCAGTGAATGGACAACGCTGGCATGTCAACTCAGTGCCAGGGAAATTCTCAGAAGTCCTATTCAGCTGTTTGTCAATATCAGGGGTTTCCGCCTGGCCAGGAAAGACTGAAGCTACATCCTGCGCAGAACCATTCTCTTTCAAACAGGCTTCATCTGAAGCTTCTGTAGAATGTAGATGCATGTGCTGCTGAAGCAGCCCTCTGTTGGGGGCAGCATAAGAACATTTGTTGCAAGAGAAATCTGCTCCGGAGTCATGCATTGCAGAGTGAGCAGCAAAACTGCTGCCGGAATTCGTTTTATACGGACATAGCTTGCAAGGATAGATTTTTTTAACTACAGTCAATTTGAAGGGTGGAGATGAGTGAGCATCAGAGTCACCTTCCTTCTTGGGCCTATCTTGGTTTTTAATCTCCATCAATTTCGCTTCAAACTCCCCGTTAGCGCCATCGTCAAACTCTTGGTTCAGGAAGACCTTGTCCTCTGGACCTGCATCGAAATTAGGTTCGCCCTCGTGGACCTTCCTGTGTTGACACAGCAGGGCCAGGCGATCTGCGCTCCAGTCGCAGTAGTCGCAGATGTAGCGCCGCCTCAGCCCATGGCTGTTGCAGTGGATGTCAAATGATTTTTTCTTACCAGTTTTATAAGAGCAAAACTGACAGGTGTACTGCTTGAGCATGATATCATTCTTCTCTTCTTCATGGATCTCATGAAGTTCTTCCAGCTGATTCTGTTGGAAGATAAACTTTGTGTTGAGCAAATCTGCTGCTGGAGGGTTAGGGTTAAAATCAGTTTCATCTGAATGTAATTTTCTGTGCTGACTTAGTAAGTTCAGTCTGTCCAGGCTGTAGCTACAATAATCACATTTGTATCTCTCCTGCGTCCCATGAAAATTCAGATGTTTACGAAACTCATAGCTCGAGTTACTGCTGAATGGACAATGAGTACATTTCTGTTTTCTAAACTGTTTGTCCGCAGCATCACAATTTAAGTCATCTTCCACCAAGCTGCTGGTTTTGTGGGCAGCTTCAGCCTCCAGAATATCTTTAGCTTCTAAATCTGCAATGGCCTTGGCATCCATCTCATCTAAATCTTCTGAGTTGGTCTCATCATCATCCTCCTCCTCATAATCCATATCTTCCTCTTGTTCATCCACTTCATCCGGCTTCATGTCTTCAACTGAATTGGGATCATAGAAAATGTCATGGTGAAGGCCATCATCTTCCAGGGTTGTGTCATGAGACGCCAGATGTTTTCTCAATAACACAGCCCGGGCTGAACTGTAAGAGCATTTGTTACATTTGTATCTTTTATTGTGAAGATGCTGTCTCTTATGCTTTAGGATGTTGCTCTTGCATGAGGTATAAAAAGGACAAGCTAAACAGCGATAACGAATTCTCCCATTGGATTTAGACTTTGGGGAACTTAGCTTCTCTCTGTTAGATATAGGAGTTTCTGATAAATCTTTGCCAGTGTCCATAGGTTCAAGTTTAGATTCAAAACAATATGGTTTGGACATTTCTTCCTTGATGAGCAATAAACTGTTTTTGTTGTCAAACATATAATTTTTGTCATGGACTCGCACATGCTCGCTAATAATTGTTGTTGCGTCCGAGCTGAAATCACAGAACTGACAACGGTAACGAGCTTGTTTACTGTGGTTTGATATGTGGCATTTCATCTGTTCTGTCACCAGAGTTTTGTAAGGGCAGAATGGGCAGGACATTGTCTTAGTATTTTCATCTTGAGCGCTCATCTCCATTTTCTCTTTCATGGCAGCCATTTGAACCATTTGAAGCTCGCTGAAATTAAGTTGCTTGAAGCTGAGGACCTCCACGATTCTCTCACTCACTGGGTGAGACATTTTACAGTGATCAGACATGACATGAATGTTGTCATCTGAGAATTGGCATTTCTTGCAGGTAAACTTGGCCATGGCCCTGTGGCTCTGCATAACATGGGCACAGGTTTTGGCAATGGAGGCATCATTGAAGGCACAATGAGGGCAGACAAAGTTCAGGGCATTGTCTACGGGTATAACATTAACAGGTATCCCACTCCATGTGTACTGTTGTCTTGGTACGTACACAACATCATGAGTCACTTCTGAACTATTCTTTGAGCTCAGATCGATGGCACACAGATCCCCAGAAGAAGCATCTGGTGGGCTATCATTGTTGTTACCATGAACGGGAATGTTGGCAAAAGCAAGGTTCATCTTTTGAATCTGTTCTGCATATTTTGGATCCTGACTCAGTGCCTTCCATTTGCGGGTGTGTGAGATTTTCATATGCTGATAGAGCAGATTCATTCTATCCACACTGTAATCACAGAACCAACACTGAGATGATGATTTGCTGCCATGTAGCTCATAGTGGCGTTGAAACGTTACCAAATTGGCTGAAGAGAAATTACATTTGTCACAGCCATATCGCTTGGATCCTTCTTCCATTTTTTTGGACAATACCTCTTGCATTTTGGGATTGTTGGATATCATTTCATTGATCTTCTCTGCTAGCTGCTGGTTTCTTTTCTCAGCAATTTGTTGCCTCAGAATTTCAAGTGGCTCCCCAGTGTAGGCTTTTTTCGCAGAAGTGGCAGACTGAGCGGCAGACTGAGTGGCTTTCTGTCCTGCCAAGCTCAGACTGACATCTTGTTCTTTCAGCTGTATGGGGTGCGCCTGGCTGGCATGTTTATAAACAGCAGTCAGGTTGACAAACTCTGCAGGACACCACTCACACTGAAATTTGTTAGAAGAAGTTAGGCTGGATTGTGATTGCTTGGCAGCCTGCTTAGGAACTTCACTCAGTATCTGCTGAATTCTCGCTTCAGTGGTATCTAATGAGCATTCCTGTTTGGAATCCTGTGTGCTGTGGTCATTGTCAACATGAGGGGGTCGATCTCCAATATCATGAGAATTTACTTTCACATCATCTTTCATCTGCTGATGATCCTCATCTTCATTAATCATGAAATATGTTTCCCATTCTTTAGGGTTGAATGCAGAGTGAGTGCTCATGTGATCTAACAAGGATTCCTTCTCTTTATACTGTGAGTTGCAATAGAAACACTGGAACCCACTGGAGTCTAGTTGGTCATGTTTTTCCTTATGTTTCTCCATGGTCTGACGATTTTTGCACACGAAGGAGCATTTGTTACACTGTAGTTGTTTAATGGGCTTTCTGGGATGTTTAATTCTTGCAGCATCTATCTCAGCTGGCTCTTGAGGTACTGGGGAGGCCTGGTCAGTCTCTCTTCCAATATGCTCCGCTACTCTGTGCTCGAGAAGGTTCTGCAAGGACTGGAAATATAAAGCACAGTGAGAGCACCTAAATCTACCACGAGATTTTTCAGTTGTCTTCTCTTCTCTGTTGGCTGGTGGGTAATGGTCATAGCTTTTTCTGTGCTTTTTCAGATCACAGGCCCAGCGCGTGGAATACTGACATACGTCACATTTAAAAGGCTTGTCATCGGAATGTAGACCAGAGTGACGCTTCAGTTCTGCTTGGCTGGCAGTTGTGAAAGGACAGTGGGGGCAGTTCCAGATAGTATCACCTGTTCTGGAACTCATGACTTTTGTGACAGGGGGTGAGTGGGATGGACTTGATGAAATAGGGTTGCTTCCTCCATTAGAGCCAGTGGTCAGCATATTCAGTCCAGCAAAAGGCTGACCATTAGAGTATGCAGTGTAATTATTGTTAGTATTATTGCTATAGGCATTCCCAGACTCATTATTGTTGCTGAGGTCAAGCGTGGAGGTGCTAGATCTGCTGAGGTCATCCCCTGAAGACTGACCTGATGTTTGACTAGAGGTAGGTCTGTGCTGCCCAGACTCATCTGCTAATATATAGTTTGGCGTTGACTGTGACGTGACTTTCCTTATTTCGCCTTGTTTGCAAACAACAGCATTAGGTGGGCCATGACTGTTCAGGGCCGCCTCCCTTTTCCTGGACTTGGTAGTGTCAATGACATCATTGATACCTCCCCCACCACATCTCTTCAAGTGTTTGACGACATCCCATTTCCATTTACTCCTGTACTCACATCTGGGACAAAGATAAGGCTTGGAGTCTGAGTGATTCTTCATGTGTTGAGTAACTTCAGATGGCCAGCGAGCGTGGTAGTTGCACATTGTACATTTATATGGCAGCTCCTCTGCCTTGGAGCCGCTGGGTGTGGGACTGACCTCATCTCTGGGAATGACCTTCTTGGCATTTGACATTTTTCTTGCGGCATCTTGCATGGACTTAGAGGTTTTGTTTTGACAATCTATCATTTCCTGGGCAGTCTGTGATGAATTGCCTTGGCTAGAAGTGAATTTAAAGTGACCAAAGTAGCCCATATTTTTGTCTAGATGAGGCTCATCATCCAAGATATTAAGTTGGCTAGAAATAACCCTTTGTCCAGCTTGTGTGGCTGCCATAATGCCTTCCACTGAAATCATGTCATCACGGTTCAGCCCAGATCCATTGACCAGGTCATAGTTTAGTTTCTGTTTTTTCATCTCTGGCTCATCATCAACCTCTTCCTCTGAGCTTCCATCTCTCTTGTCATTTCTTCTGTACGGATTGGGAAGATTGGGGTGACTCTTTTGAAAATGTTTGACCAGATCCCACTTCCACTTGTAGGTTGATCCACATACCATGCAAATGTAAGGCCTTTCTTCCGAATGAGAAACTGCATGTTTTTGCAGCTCTGCTGGCCACTTGGCCTCAAAGTCACATTTTCTGCACTTAAGACTCTTGGAATCTGATGCTCCGAGGTCTTGATTACTGAGTTCTCCGATGTCTTGTAAATCCATTTTCAGAAGATGGTATGTCTGCTGGAGGCCGTGTGGAATTTTCTTGATGGCTTCTTTGTGCTCTGTTAACTTTTTATAATGATGGTTCATAAAGTGAGTATTGAGCTCATCCATAGAGCTAATTTGCTGCTTGCATTGGTTACACTTGACTACTCTCTTGTTTAAATGTGAGCTTGTGTGGTTGGCAAAGTCAAGCTCAGATGTGCTTGTGTACTCGCACTTTGAGCAGCGGTGTACTTTTGGGATGTACTGATTGATGCCCTGAGAAGGTTTCATGTCTTTGAAATCATCCCACATCTTTTCATGCTTGATGGAAGCTGCAGATTCTTTCTTCTTGTTGGAAAAGTCCAAAGGTTGTTCCTGGTCTAGTGGGCTCACGGAGTAGGGCGAATTCTGCAGTGAGTCATTCTTTAAGTTTATGGAGAGATCCAGGGCTGGTACATCTCCAGAGTCATAGCCATTGTGGAGATGTGAGATGGCCAGGGACATGACTGGGAAAACTGGCTGGGCAGTGCTGGCAACAAAGGGGCCAATCATTTTGGGCATTAAGGAGGAGACATTTGATGGTGTTCTGGAGTTACTGACTAGAGATTGTGAAGGATTAAGAAAGTTTGGGGGACTTGGGGAGGGTGGAATACTGCCTGGGGAGGAAGCAGTTTGGACAGGGTCATCGTCTTTTTGTGTCTTTATGGTAGATAGGAAGATATTGTCATATATCCGTCTCGCCCCTAGCTGTGTGTACTTGCCAGATTTAAGTAGCTCCAGCATGCCAGGTGGACTGGCAACCTCAACCAATGGATCCATGCTATGCTTCTCTTTCCAGTGCTTGTTTAAACTCTTCCTCCATTTGTAAATATTCCCGCACTGTGAGCAAGCATATTTGGTTCCACTGCTATCCACAGCTTCAAAGTACTTGCCAGGATCGACTTCCTGCCTTGTCTTCTTCTTCTTTTTCTTATCGTCATCCAAAACCTGGTCAATGTTATCTGTGGTTATGGTGAGTGGCAGGACCGAGCTGTTGGGTGTGTTGGCTACTTCATCATCTCCGATGTCCGTCTCATTCTTTATGCTGGAGCTGCTCATGACACTGGGGGTATTCATAAATCTCTCCTCCCCTTCCATCTCTCTCTTAGTGGCACGATGACCAAGAGGCGAATCCCTCTGATCCAGGTGCCTGCCCTTGCTCGCTTCATGCAGCTCTTTGTGCCTGGCCAGCTTGTGTTTGCTGTGTGTCACGTAGTCACACTGATCACACTCAAAGTCATCGTGCTCCTCCTGGAGGTGCAGCATATACTTCTTGGCATCTGTCGTGGTCACGCCACACTGGCCGCACGAAAAGATGTGGTTGGGCCGGGGCCCTGATTCGGCACCGGAAGGCTTCACGAGTTCGTCGTCAATGACTAATCTCCCTTCATCCTCAATGTCGTCGCCTCCACCGGTTTCTTCCCTGGCAGAAGCGTCAAGCTTACCGCTGCCGGGTTGGTGGTTGTGTACCTTGATCTCGGCAGACATGGCGTCTGGCTCATCTCCCTCGTCCTCATCATCCTCCATCACCTTGTTCTCTGTGTCCATTTCATCAACTGCTCGAAAACTTTTACCACTTTCTTTGAAGCCCTCCTTATCATCCGTGCGTGACGCAGGCGACTGCTGACCAGATACACTCTCCATGTCCGCAGCTTTGAGACTCTGCAGGTCGGAAGCGGCTGACCTTGAGTTACGCTTTGACCTGAGTCCTTTAGAGGGTGTTTCAGTGGGGTTGTCTAGCTTATTCTGACTGTCTGAGTGACTGGACAGGTGTAGTGTAAACTCTCTGGCGTCTGTGCAAGTAAATTTGCACTTTTTACAGTATCTGGTCCTCCCTCTGCTCTGACCTTTAGTCTCAGTCACAGGGGCCGACTCCCTCCTGCCATTGGCTGGCATGATGCTGATTGAGCTTCCTGAAATAGAGAGACAGACACAAATTATGGTTGATAATTAACAAAGAAAGAAATATAGAATTTGAAATATGATACAAAAACAAAACTTAAGTGTGTTGTCTACAAAAATAACTTAATCTAAATAATCATAGCTTAATAAACATGCCTCAATAAGTTCTTTGATTAAAATTTGATAATCCATTGTCACTAATGAGACTGGTTTTAAAAGTATTGTGCACTTAGTTAGAACTCTGTTACAATGGAGAAGTCCAAGCCAGCAATAATCAATTGAGAAACAAATTCATTCCAGGCCTCTGTATTTACATCTATCTATCACTCCAACCAAATAACTTGTTAAGAGCTTTGATTAGAACAAGGGGGAGGGGGGATGAAGTGATCCACACACCAGAATAAATTGTTATCTACGTCCAAAGCCTGGATGCTTTGAACCAATCAGAAGTGAAAGCCAGTGGATGGATAAGATCGCTTCTGTCCTATCTCATAAATATATATATATATAACCTTTGTCTTTGGCTGTGTGTGCGTCTGTGTGTTTGCGTGTCACCAACTGTAGATGTGGACAGGTATGCCGTGCCATCTCCGCCCCCACCCTCTTTAAGAACATCCACCTTTATCTCCCAACTCAAACTTTCTGTGAAATCATTGATTGGGCCCTGACCCGTTATCATCCAGGGACTGATAACTCCCGATGCTAGAAGTGTAGGCCTACTACCCGCATTAGGGATGCGCAAAACACTCATCGCCCGACTTAAAAAAAAAAATAGACCAGGGCAGAGATTTAGTATCAGATAATGAAGGCGAACTGTATTGTCCAGCACCGCCGTTCTAATCAAGTAGACAACTCGTTTTCCATAACGTGTTCCCACTTGTGTAGCACACAGACCGAACACGTATAGACCACTGCTTTTTTTTCTCTTCATTTTAAAAGTGTGACCATTTTAATTGTTCTTAAGACTCAGCATTTTTAAGCACCTACAGCATAATTCAATTAATATTATTACCAGATATATACCAAACGATATATTTTCTAGTAGTTCAAAATATGCACGGTTATGGTTATAGGAGTTCGCTAGACAAATGGAATCTAAAATGTTAATGTGTCAGAATTAAAGTACCATCCTTTTTTTTTAACTAGTTGGAAGAGCCCGTCGTTATCATAGGCGTCGTCGTGATCATAGGCGTGGCAAATAGAAATTACGGTAGCTGATAATCACGAGCAATACAAGTTCCATAAGATTATTTTAAATTCAGAAACGTTGGCAGCTGGGCATTGTGCTTGACATACAATCCTGTTCTTCTCATTAAACCACTAACATTTGTGTATAGCACAGTCGTTACCTGTATATAATTGCGATTTTAAAAATAACAAAAAGGTAATGAATGTAATTATTCTCTTGGCAGACATTTTGTCTTCTGGGAAAACACACGGAAAACGTATTTCCCGAACTATTTGTTGGGGGAACTGTAACAATGATTAATAATGTAACATTCAGTACGCCAGTATAACAATGAGTGAGTTGACATGTCAAAAACTACTAGGAAAGAGAAGATATGTTTTCTTGGGACTGTTGTGTTAAACTACACAAGCGAAATAAAACGAAAGAAACAGTATGTGTGAAAAATCAATGACTATAATAAGATGGACCGCTTGCTCTATTTCTAGAGCTTATAATTATGTTCTTCTTTCCGTGCGCGTCTTAAATTACTTCTAAGCTACTACGTTTGCCTAAATGTTTCCGCTGTAATTTAAATTTTTCATTGAGAAAAACATAGCGATAACATAAAACGGAAGTGCACAGTACAAAAGGAAATCGGGAGTTCCGAAAAGAGAAGACATTCGAGTAATCAAATAGTATAGGCCTAAATATTAAAACAAGCGGTCCATCTTATTATGGTCTTTGGACAAACAAAATAACCCACATCATTGGGTGGTTTTTCTCTTCGCCCTTGAATTGTAATAAAAAGCTTTATGTGCATCGTAATAAATAGCTTTATGTGCATCGTAATAAATAGCTTTATGTGCATCGTGTGTTCTAATCCTAATTGTTACTTTCACGTACGGTAGCGCTTCCGGCTTGGGCCTTTAAAAATGTCCGCTTAATGCCATAGCTGCCTTGCCTTCATTTTCTAAAAGCCATTATTTGTTTGTTTTCAATTTTCAACCCGGCGTTATTTTATACCGCGTTGGGTAATGAGAAAAAAAAATAACGTAATAATAAACAGGTGTATATAAAGCCTATATATAATGAGGCCTATATAATAAGCCTATATCGGGATGGTGTTAGCTGTATAACGGAGAGATAACACACCTTGCCGCGTTCAAACACAACAACAAGCACGAGACGGCGCGAGAGGAGCGCGCGGGAGGAAGGAAGACCGGATGAGGGCAAGTGGAGGTATTATATTATTATAGGTAACGAGGAAACGGGGCAGTCAGTGACTTGCCCGTCATGAGAAGTAGATAAATCGGAGGGGGGGGGGGACTATCCCATTTGCCTTTGCTGGGTTGGTTTCCAATGGTATCTAAGGGTTAAACAATTGCCACTCAATAAAGAAGCACGGGACGTCTTGATATAGTACCTTTGTTATCGACTCGGGAGAAGAGTGTGTATGTGTGTGAAAGCGTCTGATTTCTCTCTCTCTCTCTCATATTGGTCCTATCTATTCGGCCCTTCTTATCTGTTGTAGATGAAGCCGTAATGCAACAGATCTCAACACAGCCCAGACAATGTTCAGACACGCTGGGCTTTTTTTTAAAAATATCTATTGGGGAGGGGGGCGGTCAATTCAATGGTTCCATTGCACACAGGGGCGTACAAAGCTTCCCTTCTGGGGTGGAGGGGGGGGGGGGGCTACTGAACCCTTTTGGTAGTGTCATTTTACGTTTAATAAGCTTTGATCGTGAGGTTGGAAAGGGGAGGGGGGCACCAAATAGTCACCAGGCCAAACGCTCATAAAAGGAAGGCGCTGAATTCAGTCCAGTTAGCTCACCACCACCCCCCCAACCACATCACGCTCCCTCCCCAAACCACCCAATTTAATCCGCCAATCCGCAAATGAAGTTAATTAAGCATGACATGAACATAACACTACGACACTGGCATTTTAAAGCGTGTGCGAAATGTGTTGTTTTTTTATTTGGTGTGCCCCTATAGGCCTATGCAGCTAAAGCATCTTCTATGCATCACTTAGAAAGCTGAGATATACCGAGCTACGCCAGCGAATGCATAATGATACCTATTCGCACAGCGGGATAGCCCTATAATACCAAGTCAAAGTGGTAGCTCAATATGGCCGTTAGATATCTTATAGTTGACTGATTCCAGTTGTTATTTTACCTTCTTACCAATACTCTTTCCTCCAATTTCCTAATGTACCAATTCTTTTAAATTTATTCTTATTTCCCAATATATTATACAAATCAATGTTAACCCTCTATCTCCATTATACAAATCAATGTTAACCCTCTATCTCCATTATACAAATCAATGTTAACCCTCTATCTCCATTATACAAATCAATGTTAACCCTCTATCGCCCAGCATCAATTAAAACAATCATGACAGTTTTAAAAAAATGGTTTCAATGACTAAATCCTTATTTACATGCATGAGATTGGTGGCCGAGCGTCAGCGTGTTTCGACTGGCGTACCAAAGGTTCTGGTTTCGAATCCGTGTGATAAGCTAGTAGTAGGGTGTCCCTGAGTATACCCAGCTGTGATGGCTACTTGACATCAGTTAGCTGCTGGTAAGGCGGCTGGGCATTGTGCAGACCACACAAACCCCTTAGTATGCCGTGGCCACAGAAACTGGTGAACGCTGCTTACCTATGATCAATTTGATCCTGACGGCTACTTTACAATGCATGAGATATTATAATCCCCCCCCCCCCAACCATCGATATCCCGATGTCAGAACAAAATCAAGTAGGGCCTCCGTGTTGTAGTTCAAACAATGGAATCGTAGACAACAAAATATGTGACTTGATACAAAATATACACGGCCGGCCTTATTGTTTCCTAGACTTCGTGTAAGCCAAACTAATAGCCTATATATAATATGAATCTATTTGTAACCACCTCAACAAACAAAACAAACTCATATGCTTCTATTAACAGCCGTGTTAGATCTATATATTCCCATCCTATCACAAACGTTAAAAGTCGCCCCCATTGAAATGGAGAAGAAAAAAAAGAACAATTTACTCTTCGATCAATCAAATTCCAGTTGTCATAAATACCATTCATTATTATGGGAGAAGGGGAAAGGAAGGCGGGAGATCTAGCCTGAATAATCTTTTACATACAGCACTAGACTTTCTCCCCTCGTCCAAAGCCTCCTTGTTTCTAACTCCTACTCGCTCGCTTCACCTTCCAACTTTCCTTCTTTTTAAAGGAGGGTAAAGGGGAGGGCAAGCACTTAACTTCTGATGACCAGTTTGTCGTCTGCTTCCCCACGTTTAAAAGTTAAAGTTCTTGCGCTGCCTATTTGCCCCGGGGCCAATCATTTATTTTTCAGATACAAAACGATGGGGGGGGGGGGGAGAGAAATTAAGCGATGGGACTTTTTATTTTATTTTTAGAATTTAGATAGTGAAAGAGAGAAGAGAGAGAGAGGTGGGAGGGGTGGGGGAATTCCTACAAACGCGCCGTGTGCAATGAACCGTGACTAGTGGAGCCTGCGAGCCAGCCGAAATGGGAAAGATAAATTCAAGATAGCGTCGATGAAGGAGAGGGGTGTGGGGGTGCCAGGAACTTGGATGGGGAGGGGCGATGATGGATGGTTGGGGAGAGGGACACATACATTAATCACTCATCAGTATTAAGTAACTCTTAATTACTTGTTTATCCGTAATGTGATTTGTTTATGTATCTATAACATGGCTTTAAACCTTAAGTTCATGGCGGAGACAGAAACTTGTTATAATATTAGCATACAACACAAGGCGTATGGCGATGATAGCATTCGAGAAAGATAAGTCATTATAGCCCGAACGTGCCGTCGAGGGCTCTGACTAATACTGACATGAATACATAAAAAAAAAAAACGAAATGTGACTTCTTGGTTCAGGCATCAAAGAAATGTTTCATCTATGTTCGTGTCCCAGTTAGTAGCTTAAAATGACATTTAGGTGCCTTTATAGTTGACTGATTCCATTACCAGTAGAATCCCAATAAGCCTACTCTTTTAACTCAAATTTTCAAAAACTTTTATATTCTTATTTCCCAATATTCCGTCATTTTTTTCCAAAATATTCTGCCCTCTAATGTCCCACTCGGCTATTCTTTCTTCTAATATTATGTTCTCTATAGGCCTGCTCCCGTCTAATTTTCCAATATACTTTCCTTCTAATGTCAATACTTTTTCTTGTAACAATTAGTAAATAATCTTTCCTAGAATAACAATTTCCCAAGACCTTTGTCATATAAATAATCATAAAGTGAATACGGTTATAGTGATTGCTTATTATTATTATTGAATGAGTAAAAATTTAAGAAATTGTGGCATGAACTGTTTGCTTTAGTATAGGTCTGAAGTTTCGTTGTCCAGTGAATAATGTCATGGAAAGGTCATGGCTAACGTGCGTACGAAGGATCAATTTCCCCTGCCCACCGATTGGAGAAATAAAAAAAAACACAACATGGTCAGTGAGGGTGGGGGGGGGGGGGGAGGAAGGTCCATGACATCATCCAGGTGCGAAAATCGTGCCTCCAAGCTTTCAACGGCCATACCTACCAACACCACCAGGAGAGAAAGGTATTGCACAAAAGGAAGGATAGAGTAGGGAACGGTGGCGGTGGGGAGGGGGCTACGACTTTTAGCATCTATCGAAAAACTGTGAACCTTTAGTGTGCGAGCCAGAGAGCGAGGGCTTAATTAGCCGAAATCTAAGAAGGTAACAAAAGCTACTGTTTGGTGTAAAGTGAGCATGTTTGTTGAAGTGAAGAGACGGTGAGGGGGGGGGGGGGAGGGAGAAGATAGACGGGGGGCTTCGTCTGCTTTCTTTTATTACTGCTGGCAGATCAACAGTAGTGACTGTCACAAAAGGATGTGACAGACAACGCGTGTCAAACGGCCGATGAATGAGTGTAGAGTAGCGTGGGGCTAAACGGCGAGGTCGGGTAAAATGCCCCCCCTTTGTTCTCAGTTCACACGTGGTGTCAGCTTCCTGGAGTGCTTTGCGCATGACAACGTAAGCGGCGACCTTTGTTGACGCGAAGTCCTAGCTCTACCAAGCTTGTAGTAAGTAAACTGTCATATTTTGAAAATTTTAACCAAATAATTATAAATTTAGGGTGTCCGTTTATTTAGTGCCAGTAGGCTAAATACAGTCGAATTAAATCAATGCCTGTATTTTGTGTTACAAGGATAATGTGCGCAAACAGTGACACATGTTTGACTGGGTGATTTTCCTTGAGTTACCTTGTACAACCACGTGCTTGTAAAGTGGGTAGTATGGGGCTAAACGCCACGGCACTGGTGGGGCTAGACGCCCACACCGGGCGTTTAGCCCCATTCAAGGGCGTTTAGCACCACCACTGAACTATTTGTTTTATTGACTGTCTGATTACTTTTACATGACACAACATTGACTTTTCTTGTTATTAGAGGTTTGTTTGTTCTTTCTTGTCAACAGATAATGGTGCGTGTATACAAAAGAAAGACTGAAAGGGGCAGTTATGGCGAAACCAATTTAGCAGATGCTTTGCGGGCCATAAACAACGGGGTTTCAATAAACCATGCTAGTAAAGAGTTTGGTGTTCCTCAGAGGACCCTTAGAAGACACAGAGACAAAAAAGTTGCTCATCCAGGCGTGCAAAAGTTTGGACGAGGCAAATCATTGATTCCGTCTGACGTTGAGCTTCATTTGAAAGAGCATGTAATAAATATGCAGAGGCGGTTTTATGGTTTGCGTTTCGAGGACCTTAGACGCCTGGCCTTTGATCTATGTGAGAAAGCTAAAATTAGTCATCCCTTTAACAAAGAAAGAAACCAAGATGGCAGGAAAGGACTGGGTCAGAAACTTTATAGCTCGCCATAATCTCACTATCCGGCAGCCTGTATCCACCAGTATAGCACGTTTTTCTGGGTTCAATAGAAACCAAGTTGAACGTTTCTTTGAAATTTTCAAGGATAGTTTGGTGTCCAAATCCTACACCCCAGCAAGGCTTTGGAACATGGATGAGACAGGTCTGTCCACTGTCCAGAAACCAGGAAGGATTTTGGCTGAAAAGGGGGCAAGACTTGTGGGTAAAGCTACGAGTGATGAAAGGGGTTCTCTTGTGACTCTTGTGTGCGCCTGCAGTGCAGCCGGTGTCTTCTTGCCGCCAATGTTCATCTTTCCACGCAAGAGGATGTTAGAATCCTTGATGAATGGAGCTCCACCACAATCAGTAGGCTATGTGAGTCAAAGTGGCTGGACTGATGCACAGCTGTTCACGAAGTGGCTTGCACACTTCGCGGACTTCACAAATGCCTCTCAAGACAACCCCCAGCTGATATTATTAGATGGCCATCACAGCCATAAAACGTTGGAAGCTGTCCAATTTTGCCGCGAAAAAGGCATTGAACTAATATCATTTCCTCCCCACTGTACCCACAAACTGCAGCCTCTTGACCGGACCTATTTCAAAGCCTTGAAAGCTAGTTTCAATGCCGAAGCAGACAACTGGATGGTTTCAAACCCAGGTCAGCGGATCACTGTTCACAACTTAGCTGCCATTGCAGGGAAAGCCTTCCTCAGGACAGCACTTCCAGAGAGAGCTGTGAATGGCTTTAAGACCTGTGGTCTGGAACCCTTTGATCCCAAAGTGTTCACGGACGCTGACTTTGAAGGGGTTATGGAGATGGATGAACCGAGAGAAGTAAATCTATTGACCTCCATTGATAGGGTGCCTGTAGTAGATGGAAGATCCCCAGATGCCAAAGAGGCAACCCTGCAAGATGAAACAGAAGTTCACCAAGCGATAAATGAACCCATGTCATTCTGTAAACCACGCCTCGTTGATTCATCCGATCAACCTACGACATTGGAAAAAGCAGCCTCTCACACACCATCTTCAACAGCTGCAGATTGCATTTATGACATTAGAGTCATTAAGACATCTGGGGATGGCAGATGTTTTTTCAGGAGCATCGTCACTGGTCTTGATGCAAACCTTCAAAATGCAGAGCGGGATGAGCATGGGGGAGCTAACATCTGTGGTCATGAAAATCAATGAAACAAGCCAGGCTGATGGGCTTCGGGCGCAGGTAGTCTCTTACATGTGTAATCACTTTAGTGATTATGCAGATATAGATAAAGACACATTAAATGCAGATCTACCACAATGGATTAACTTCTCAACAGTTGAGGAACGCATTGCAGCGATGGCAGAACCAAAATCTCTACCAGGCGAGCTAGAAATATGTGCCACTAGCAAGGTTCTGACAAAACAGATCATAGTGATCAGCAATAACAATGTTGTTATCCAGCGCTATGGCGAAGGAGAGAATAGTGTTTTAATCGTGCGATTTACAAGTGTCGGTGAGGAGGTTGGTCACTACGACTGCATTATTAAAAAACCCACAGATACCAAGACAAGCTGTATCAGCTCCAACCCCAATGATAGCATCAGAGAGATTATCGCTAATCTGTCCCCTATACCAAAAATGCAGCCTAAAAGAAAATCAACTGGAAGAAAGAGAGAAACTGCAGAAGTGCTCACCTCGTCTCCATACAAGGCCAAACTCGTGGAAAGACAAGCCATGAAAAAAGCCACAGAAGAAAAGAAAAAAGCGGCAAAAGAAAAAAAAACAATGGCAGAAACAAACAAGAAAGAAGCAGAATCAAAGATCAAACCAAAGGCTGGTAATAGTAAATCCAAAGTCAGAAAAGGAAAAAGGAGACATTTAGAATCTGATGAGGAATCAAGTGATGAGGAATGGCCTTGTTTGGTATGTGGCGAACTATTCTGCAACTCCAGATCTCGTGAAACATGGGTCCAGTGTCAAATTTGTTTACTGTGGGCTCACGACGAGTGCACACCAGGGCTTCCATACTTCATCTGTCCAAACTGTGAATCTGAGACAGAGTCGGAATAGACATGCCTAAAATGACACGAATCCGATTTTCCTACAATAAAACTAACACAGAGTAAGAACGGACATTGGACAATCCGAATGTTTGTAGACAGAAAGCTTTTGTTATATATGTTTTCTAACTTTTCAGATAATGGGGCAAAACGCTTGTCAAGGTGGGGTGAAACGCCCAGTCTCGGCATTTAGCCCCACCCTGCAGGGCGTTTGCCCCCTCTAGTGGGGCAAAATGGCCAAATAAATTTTTTATTTCTTTTATTCACTGTGTTCATTTGTTCAACGTTATCATAAAGAGTGTTTGTGTATACAAACCTTTACTACACCCCAAGCTATACATGCATTTGTGGATCTTTAGAGCGTAATTTAGAAGACTGAGAGCATTTCTTGCTTAAGGGGGGCGTTTAGCCCCACGCTACTCTATATGTGCGATGAATGAGTGTGTATGTGCGATGAATGAGTGTGTATGTGCGATGAATGAGTGTGTATGTGCGATGAATGAGTGTGTATGTGCGATGAATGAGTGTGTATGTGCGATGAATGAGTGTGTATGTGCGATGAATGAGTGTGTATGTGCGATGAATGAGTGTGTATGTCCGATGAATGAGTGTGTATGTGCGGTGGCTTTTGTTTAGACGTGTGTTTATAATGGGGGTGGACACGTGATGGTCCGAAAGTCACAGCACCCACCCACTTGACGGGCTAAAATTGTACCCACATTTTCAGACTTAGTTGCGTTGGTTTATACCACTGTCTCTTGTCTACACTTCACTACGTCTTTTTATATGTCCATAGCACTATCAGGTTTATAGCACTATATCTACAGCTTTATAGCACTGCATCTTTCTATATGTCTATAGCAGTATAGCACTAATTATCTGGTTTATAGTTATAGCACTCTCTGCATCAACGGGTTTATAATTTATAGAACTATATCTTTCTAAATGTCAATAGCACTGTCTCTGTGTACGCGTTTATAGCACTATATCTGTTGGTGGTCTATAGCAATATTTATACAGGTCTAAGCTCTATAGCACTATGTGTGTATATATGAATGTCTGTAAAACTGTGTATTTTGGTCTATAGCACCACGTCTGTATGTTGATTTATAGCACTAAGACACTATGTGTGTAGTGTCCAAAACGCTATGTATTATGTATGTATGTTGATCTGTAATGTAGTAAAAAAAAAAAACACTATGTATATTGCTCTATACTCTATGGGGCATTTTAAGTAAGTTGTTGCAATCCATTTTAGAATTAACATGGATTTATGTATTTTTAACAACACGCCCAAAAACCCGAGATAATTGACTCTTAAAGTTGAGCGTGAGAAACTTGTTTGGACGGACTTAAATCCTTTCAGTCGAGGGACAGTTTAAATGGGAATGGTAATTAACCAAGATGTTTTGCTTGGACTGGCGATATATATCGAAGTTGGAGGCAAGTTGAAATTCTTGACCCTGGGAAACAGTCCAAGAGGGGTTAAATAACCATTGATAAATGGGCGTCTAGTAGTATACATTTCTGGCATGGGACAAGAGGGGAGTAATAACTCAAGAGTAGTTGAATACACCGTTGGAGGTCCCGCGGCCCAGAGTCAGGTGAGGTCAGACTCCACCCCTATTCTATCCCCCCCCTTTCCCCAACAGACCACTGGCAACCCAGGGTAACTGGATATGGTCCATTGTTCGCAGATGTTTCTGGCAAGCCTGAGAAACTGAAAATTTGGGAGGATAAATAGTCAGACAAGCGAGAGCTAGAGGAGAGAGCAGACCGTAGCTAAGCAGACTCAGTCGCTAGATACACAGAGTCGAAGTAGGTCTCACATACACAGTTGACAGTTCGGAGTTACTTGATAGTGAGCATTTAAGTTAGCCGACTACACTGTACTCGATCGACTCTCATCTACCTCTATTTGTATATATTGGATGTATGTAACCTTTGATATACATATAGAAACTTCTTGTCAATAAACGTTGTAGAACTGTTGCATTTCGTCAATACTTTTTGCTGAGATAGCTACTAATATAAATAGGTTTGAAAGTCGTCTCTCTTCATATCCTAAGACAACGACCTCACAAAAGCCTGATAAGCGTACGCACAATCTGCACATAATCAGAGCCGCGCCATCAGCGTGTGACAATCTGGGGATCTCGCCCGGGACTTACCACTTTAGGGACCAGAGAAACGACACTTTCAACACCGGGGGCTTACAGTAGCTTCACATCCAGCAAGAGACGCCGAAACCAGCTTCAACTACTTGGCAAAAGTTCATATAGAGTGTAGAGCCATCTACCAGACGACTGCAGTGAATAGCCAGATACACCAGCCACACCAGACCACCAACTATTTTAGCCTACCAGCAGCGAATCGTAGACTAGTACACATTACGCTCCACGTTAGAGCATCAATACGACAGCACTGGACACCCGTTCCAGCGTCATTAGAATACGTTACGCTCCACATCAGAGCATCAATACGACAGCACTGGACACCCGTTCCAGCGTCATTAGAATACGTTACGCTCCACATCAGAGCATCAATACGACAGCACTGGACACCCGTTCCAGCGTCATTAGAATACGTTACGCTCCACACCAGAGCATCAATACGACAGCACTGGACACCCGTTTCAGCGTCATTAGAATACGTTACGCTCCACATCAGAGCATCAATACGACAGCACTGGACACCCGTTCCAGACACAGCGGCCCACTAGCAACGAAGACCACACCCGAGACATCATTCTTCTACGAGGGAATCAGACCACACCATTGACCGGCAGACAGTAACGCCACAAAGAGACGTCAACCCGACCACACAAAGACCACCGGACCACCACAGCAATTACCGAACAATAGTTATCCTGAAACTATTCGTGACTACAGAAACTATCTTTCAATTTAAATTTCTAGAACATTCCATCAGTTGTTCTATACGAACAGTGAATTTATCTAGAGAACATTGAACTATAGGTAGTTAATTGTGTGAGTGATAGGCCTAAGTGGTATTTTATATGTGTGTTTATTTCCAAAAATCGTCAGGAAATCGGGGTAAGTTGACCTTAACTCTTTTGTGTTTAGATATTAAGTGTTTACTTTGCATCTGTACGGCTCACTCAGAGGTAGTGGGATTGTATTCAAAACCTGTAGTAGAACAGTATAGTCTTTTTAAATTATAATTTATTAAGGGCGGGTGGTGCTTTGTTTTAGTTCGGCGAAGTAGGATTTAGGAGCTTAATTAGTCAGTAGTAACGGTAGCTATGGCGAAAGTACGAGGTCTACATGAGTGGATGGAGATTGCTAGGTCTATGGGGGTAGAAGAAGCGCAAGTCCTTACCTTTGCAGAAGGGGAAAGAAAGTTAGAGTTAGAATTGTTTGAGGCTGAGAGGGCAGATAGGATCGCGGAGCGTAAAATAAAAGAGGCACAACTCGCCACAGAGCAGTCGAGAATTGCGGTAGAGCAATCGAAAGTTGAGGCAGAGCAATCGAGAATTGCGGCAGAGCAATCGAGAATTGCGGCTGATCAGACCGTGGCCTTAGCTAAGATAGCAGCCGATAGAGAAGTTGAGATAGCCCGCCTTGAATCAGGTCAAAACACGGCCCAGGGCATATCCATTACTTCTTCTCCCGAGCCTCCCCACCCCATCAATCACCACCCACAGCTCGCAAAATTTGACGAGCGGCTGGATGATCTGGATAGTTATATTAAGCGCTTTGACCGACACGCTCAAACGGCTGGGTGGTCATCTGAGGACATGGCTATGTGCCTCAGTAACTTGCTGACTGGTAAGGCATTGGCCACCGCCATGCGCCTTGACCCTATTGAGTGTAGGGACTATGAAGCTTTGAAGTGCGCCCTACTGAAAGCATATGACTTTACGGGCGAGGGGTTTAAAAGAAAATTTAAATCCGCCAAAATAGATAGAAGCGAGAGCTATAATCTATTTGGGGCTAGACTCAAGGGTTATCTAAATAGATGGATAGAGTTAACGGGGACTGAAGAGAGTGTTGATGGGCTAAAAGAGCTCATGCTAAGAGAACAGCTCTTAGAAGGTGCCCCGGAGGGTTTAAAAGTCTTTTTAAAAGAAAGGAACCCCAACTCTTGGACCCAATTGTTAGAATTGGCAGAAAATTATAGAGATGCCCATGGGAGCAAACCCCAGGAAGGGAAGTCACATAAACGGGGTGAGCCCGTTGTGGACGCAACCCGAAATGGGAATGTGGGACCTCACTTTCACAGGAATGAAGAGAAGAGGGGCGCCACACAAGGTAGAAATAATGAAGGGAGGTATGGTTGGGACTCGAACTCTAAACTGACGTGCCACGGCTGTGGAAACCGAGGGCACAAAGTTCAAAATTGCCCCATGGGGAGGTCTAAACCAGCCGGGGCGGCAACGGTGTTCAAGGACAGTTTATCGTCTCACCAGGCCACATCGCCCACGGGATGTGATACTCATAGTTCCCATGAGTACAACATAGAAAAAGAAACTTGGCCTATATCAGAGGGATTGATAGAGGGCACCCCTATCACCCTACTTAGAGATAGTGGTTTGGCAGGGGTTATTGCCCGGAAATCGCTTGTTCCGGATAGAGCTTTGACGGGGCGGTTCCGCTACATCAAAGCCATTGATAGTAATGTGCAACGGGTACCAACTGCTATTGTTAATATAGATTCCCCTTATTTCAAAGGACAGGTTGAGGCCCAAGTACTAGAGGAACCCCTGTTTGATGTGTTGATAGGAAATATTGACGGGGCGCGCCACCCTTTTTTCCCCAACCCAAACTGGCGAAAGGAAACAGAGGGGGCGCCCGTTAAAGTAGTGATAGGAGCGGAAGCTCCTCAGAGTAGTGAGGGCACCAAAAGGGGGCAACCGATTGCACCCATGAAAGTGGGGGCGGCAATTACCCGTGGTATGGAACAGAAGGCAAGGGCCGACATTAAACCGTTGGCGGTGCCTGTCTGTTCGTCCATCGGAGCCGACCCGGAGGAATTTCGTATATCCCAGCAGGCCGACCAGTCCTTCAATAAACATAGGGAATGGGCCACTGACGGGAGGATACGACCTTCAAATTGGGGCACTGAGAGATTTGTCTATAAAGGAACACTGCTGTATAGACAACTCATTGATAAGGAAGGTAAAAAGACCACACAACTGCTAGTTCCGTCCTCACATCGGGATGAGGTAATGAGAGTGGGACATGAGATCTTATTTGGAGGCCATCTAGGGGCTAAGAAGACCACAGATAGGGTTGTAGGAAAGTTTTATTGGCCCGGCATTACAGCCGACATAAAACGCTACTGTGCCTCGTGCGATGCGTGCCAACGCACTGCGCCTAGAGGTAAAGTCAGCAAACTACCCCTTGGTCAAATGCCACTTATTGATACGCCTTTCCAACGCGTCGCCGTGGATTTAGTGGGGCCGATCGACCCACCCACCGAACGTGGAAACAGATACATTCTTACACTCGTAGATTACGCAACCCGCTACCCTGAGGCTGTTGCTCTAAAAACCATAGATACGGAAAGAGTGGCCGAGGCGTTGGTCGAGATTTTTACCCGTGTCGGGGTCCCCAAAGAAATGTTGACAGATCAAGGGGCACAATTCACTTCAAAGTTGATGGAGGAGATATCGCGGTTACTCTCCTTGAAACAATTAGTGACAACCCCATATCACCCCCAGTGCAATGGGCTGGTCGAGAGGTTTAATGGGACCTTGAAAAGCATGCTTAGGCGCATGTGTATTGAAAAACCGCGTGAGTGGGATAGGTACCTCCCCGCCGTCTTATTTGCATATAGAGAGGCCCCACAAGAAAGTCTTGGATTCTCCCCCTTTGAGTTGTTGTATGGGAGGAAAGTGAGGGGCCCGAGTGATATTCTGAGAGAACTGTGGTCCAAAGAACAAGACTGCCCCGAGGTCCGAACCACATATCAATATGTGGTAGACTTAAGAAATCGATTGGAAGAGACATGCCAGTCCGCCATGAAAGAGCTGACGAAAGCCAGCGAGCGTGCGAAAAGGAATTATGATAGAAAAACCAGACCACGCGAATTTATGCCTGGCGACAAGGTTTTAATCCTGTTGTCAGATGAGAAGAACAAACTTCTCGTCAAATGGAAGGGGCCATATGTTGTAATCAAAAAGGTGGGGCTGTATGATTATCAGATCAAACTACCCAAAGGGCCCAAAGTTTTACATGGGAATCTCCTCAAGGGTTATATAGAGAGAAAACTCGAGGAGAAAAACATGATCCCACACCACACACAGAAAATAGGTAAGAAAGTACACAGAAACAGGCAAGGTAAAACGAGGGCAAACGGGGAGACACTCCAGACCCACAAAGCAGACACCGCCGTCCCGACTAATAATGGGGACACAATGTTTATGGCCGGAGCTGTCATTGATCTTGGGGAAGATGAATTAGCCGGGGACCCACTCGTACCCACTGGAGCGAGACAAGAAACAATTAGAGATTTACACATATCCCCCGACCTGGCTGATAGTAAAAGAGGGGACATTCTGAGGTTAGTGGGACATTTTGACCAGGTTTTTACAGATCGTCCAGGGGTGACAAATATAGTGCAACATGATATTAGGTTGGTCGACCAAAAACCGGTTAGGCAGGCCATGTACCCAACCCCTTTTGCCATGAAAGAGACCATTGACAGAGAGGTCAAACAATTGTTAGAGATGGGACTGATTGAACCTTCCCAGTCCCCTTACTCGTCGCCCGTGGTCATTGTCCGTAAACAAGATGGTTCAAATCGTTTCTGTGTAGACTATCGCAAGTTAAATAAGATTACTGTATTTGACGCCGAACCCCTGCCGAACCTAGAGGCACTCTTAGCAAACATTGCCCAGGATCCGAACCATATCCTTAGCAAGATAGACCTTAGCAAAGGCTATTGGCAAGTGCCATTGACACCCGGAGCTCGTGAAAAAACAGCCTTTCAGACAACCGCCGGTCATTTTCAGTGGCGGGTCATGCCCTTTGGCCTCGTTACTGCCCCTGCAACCTTCTCACGCGCTATGAGATCACTCCTTGTGGACATAGAGGGGGTGGTAAACTATCTGGATGATATTTTGATATTTACTCATACATGGGAAGATCACCTCTTGACACTTGAAAAAGTACTTGAGCGAGTGCGCCAAGCTGGGTTCACCGCACGACCTACAAAGTGTATGTTGGGTTATAGGACCCTAGATTTTATGGGTTTCACAATCGGCTATGGGAATCTAACACCCGAGCCGGGGAAGGTAAAGAAAATACTTGATTTGACCACACCTACAACCAAAACGCAAGTTAGGGCGTTGATGGGACTCATTAACTATTATCGAAGGTTCGTTCCTAACTTTTCGGCCATCACGGCTCCATTAACTGATCTGACTCGCAAGGGCACACCGAATAAGGTGGTATGGACGGAGCCTTGCCAGAAGGCATTGGAGAGCGTTCAAAACGCCCTGGTCAGTGACCCCATTTTGAGGCTCCCTGATTTTAGTAAACCCTTTGTCCTAAGATCCGACGCCTCAAATGAGGGGGTAGGTGCAATCCTTCTTCAAGATTTCCCTGATGGTAAATTCCCTATAACCTATATTAGCAGGAAGCTCCTCGACAGGGAAAAGGGGTACGCGACGATTGAAAAAGAGGCCCTTGCCCTGATATGGTCCGTAAAAAAGCTTGAGAGGTTTCTATACGGAAGCCAATTTGTGTTGGAAACTGATCATAAGCCACTTGCGTTTATCCAAGATAGCCAAATGAAAAACGGCCGAATAATGCGATGGGCTCTCAGCCTACAACCTTACCGCTTCACAGTGAAGAGTATCAGGGGCAAAGATAACATAGGGGCAGATCTGATGAGTCGCTGTCCAGTATAAGGACATGTTAACAGAGCAAAGTAATACTTTTTGTCTGAACATAATTGAGACCTATTGGTCAGCTCACCTTGATACCTGTTGGTATTCATGTGTCAGTGTATGTGTGGATGCGATTATTATTTTTAACTATGTGTTTCTTTTAACATAATATGTTTGGACTTGCTACTAATTTTTATATGATCTCTCTATTTGACATGAATTTATGCTTACAATTTTTATGCTGTGTGTTAAACACTATTAACTAATACTCTTTTTCTGGAATGTTTGTGTACATATAACATTGCCAGTTGATATAATAGCAGTTATGCTAAACCTGTTGAACACTGTATTTCTGTGTGGGGTTTATGCCGAGGCAACCCCTAAATTGTTGTGGTAAATGTATCTATACGGACTACGGTCCCTGCATCTTTGCAGTTTTCTTTTTGGTGTTCTTGAAATGTAGATTTTGAATTAGACGGTATTAAGTAGCTACGCAAGCATTGCTCGCGATGACAGTAAGATGTCCTTAAGTAAGGAATATTGATTATTGTAAGATTTTGTTGACGTTTGATATTATAGTACATCCTACGTATTAATGTGACATGACATTTTACTAGAAGTTAGATGTTTTTGGGACGGTATGTTCTAGGGGAGGGCATATGTTGCAATCCATTTTAGAATTAACATGGATTTATGTATTTTTAACAACACGCCCAAAAACCCGAGATAATTGACTCTTAAAGTTGAGCGTGAGAAACTTGTTTGGACGGACTTAAATCCTTTCAGTCGAGGGACAGTTTAAATGGGAATGGTAATTAACCAAGATGTTTTGCTTGGACTGGCGATATATATCGAAGTTGGAGGCAAGTTGAAATTCTTGACCCTGGGAAACAGTCCAAGAGGGGTTAAATAACCATTGATAAATGGGCGTCTAGTAGTATACATTTCTGGCATGGGACAAGAGGGGAGTAATAACTCAAGAGTAGTTGAATACACCGTTGGAGGTCCCGCGGCCCAGAGTCAGGTGAGGTCAGACTCCACCCCTATTCTATCCCCCCCCTTTCCCCAACAGACCACTGGCAACCCAGGGTAACTGGATATGGTCCATTGTTCGCAGATGTTTCTGGCAAGCCTGAGAAACTGAAAATTTGGGAGGATAAATAGTCAGACAAGCGAGAGCTAGAGGAGAGAGCAGACCGTAGCTAAGCAGACTCAGTCGCTAGATACACAGAGTCGAAGTAGGTCTCACATACACAGTTGACAGTTCGGAGTTACTTGATAGTGAGCATTTAAGTTAGCCGACTACACTGTACTCGATCGACTCTCATCTACCTCTATTTGTATATATTGGATGTATGTAACCTTTGATATACATATAGAAACTTCTTGTCAATAAACGTTGTAGAACTGTTGCATTTCGTCAATACTTTTTGCTGAGATAGCTACTAATATAAATAGGTTTGAAAGTCGTCTCTCTTCATATCCTAAGACAACGACCTCACAAAAGCCTGATAAGCGTACGCACAATCTGTACATAATCAGAGCCGCGCCATCAGCGTGTGACATAAGTCTATATCAATACGTTTTAATTTAGTGAATTTGAGTGGGTCAGTAGAATTGCCAGCGAAAATGTAAAAAAAAAAGAATGGTTAATACTGTGTTAAAAGTTAAAATACGAATCAATGGTATTTTCTCTTAGTTATTTAACTGTAACACCGATTCATACACAAACGGACAATTAGCATTGCAGGATTGTTCGATAATTATAAACGTGTAAAAAAAAACAATTATACTGGCTCTGGGGGGGGGGGGGGTGGAAGGGGGGTGGAGAGAGACTTTCTGTTTAGTATTAGTATATTCTGACAGTGAAATACGAAAGAATGTAGGCTATGTGTGTAGGTGGTGGGGGGAGTTTGGGGGGGTATTATTTATTATGTGTGTTTTATGTAGCCTACACGATAAAAACAAAAATAAATTGTATAAAAAAATGTGTTCGGGTGTCAGGCAATACTTTAAAGTATATAAGCCATAGGGCTATACTACGCCAACTGCTATTAGTATTACGCCAACTGCTATTAGTAGTACTACTATGACAAATTTCATCGAATGGCAATGTAGGGCCTACGTGTAAAGGCGTATGGCTAAATGCCTAACACACAATACCGTCCATCAAACTGATGAAAGGAAGATAATTCATTAATATAATATTATTTACATAATATATCATTATATACGTTAATAAAAATAATATAATATTTAAATATATCAACCTATGAAAAAAGCTACATTAAATTTAATTATATAAATTAATTATGCATGCGTAGATATTTCAAATTGAACCGTAACAGTTTTCCACTTGAACAGGTATTTTTTTAGAATTCATAACATTTAGGCTATATATAGACCTAAGGTAGCCTATATAATTAGACCTATAAAAGGTTTTTGCGATAAATCAGAGAAAAGGTAACGGTCAGCTAATTAATAAAAGAAAATTTTTAAAAATCCTTTTTAATAAAACTTGACTTGTGGGTGAATTCCGTTTTTTATACAGTAAAACAATGGTACCAAAAATCATAAAGTAGAGTGAAGCGTGTTAGTTTATTTTAATTAAACCTACTTTTACTTTAACTGTTTAGCTAATTCGTGTATTACCTCCATTGTAAATATATATCCAGACTCGAGACGCCGCCGAGTGATTCTGTCACTCAAAAACGGAAATAGGAGAAACTGGCAGTAAAACACAACATCACACGGCACACATTTCGAAGAAAGAAAAAAATAACAGCGAAAAACTTTCAGAAACAGCCACTAGCTGCTAGCTCCCTCCTTTCTCTGACGTCATCTGAGAGCAAGAGCAGACGTCTCAATACTCTCCCCCGTGTCCCAAAAACTCCTCCTTGTGATCGATAAAACCGTAAACAGAAGCCACTGGCTTACATCTCGTGTATGTCTGACGCCATGTGTCGAGGCGGAATAAAGTAGCATAAACCAGGGGGCTGAACACAGCACTTTTTATAAGTTAATCCGAAAAAAACTAGTTTTTAAAAAAGCACATCGGAATGGAGGGAATACAACTAGATCTAACTCCACGACTCGTGATTGACGACGTTACGAACGTTCCAATTTTATGAGCTTTGGCAGAAGTCTTTGAATGTCCTTCAGAATAAATCTTGAAGCAAATTTGCGTTGACTTTACTCTCTATCTCTCTCGTTTTTTTTTTCTCTCTTTTAACCTCGCGCAGGATGGAAAAAAAAAAGAGAGTAGTCTCTAGCTAGCCGAGAAGTTTGATTTGTCCAGACGTCACAAGGCACTGGAAACAAATGTCTCGACAGAATCCGTCAGTGGCCACACAGACACACACACACGCAAAAAGGGAAAGGAGTAAAACAAAGGAAGCTGTCGCTGTGTTCGCGTCACGCTTGAATGATTCGAGAAAAGAGACAATTTAAAGACGGGGGGTTTGTTCCTTTTTTGGCAATGTGGCGACTGGAAATGGAGAGGTTGGGTGAGGAGAGGCGGGGGGGGGGGGAAGCGGTGGAAGGACAGTAGCTTGTGAGCTAGGACAGACAGGGCAGACCGGCTACAAGTGGCCAGATCTTGGCATCGTTTCACAGTGGACGGTAACACAGACGGAGGTTTGGTCAACTAATGCCGGCTCCCCTTTGGACTCATTGCCTGCCAGGTATGGTCAAATACAGGTAAAAGGAAGAGAGAGAGAGAGAGAAAAAGGTCGGTTTTAAAAAGAAGGGAGGGGGAGACACGGGGGTAAAAAGATGGGGGGAGGGTGAGAATATTGAGAAGCGGATGAGAAGCGGGGAGGGGGGGCGGCGGGGGGGGGGGTAGAAGGAAGAAGGATGAGACCATTAGTGCGAAGGTAAAACAACAGCTAGGGGCTAGTTTGGAATCAAGAGAGAAGGGAAAGGGGAGGGAGGGGGGCAGGGGTTGAAGTATGGATCGTAAAAGAAAAAAAAAGTTCTGAGGAAAGCCCTTAGATCAATCAAGAAACGGGTCCAATATGCCTTACAGCAACAGGAGAGAGAGAGAGAGGGGGGAGGGAGAACGAAGATAGAGAGAGGGGTTGGGGGCGGGGGAGTAGAAATGAGGAAAGGGAGGGGGTGGGAGAGATAACTCGACACTGGTGACACTGAGAGCTACGTCCCCTGGGCAAGAAACTGGCGGATCAGCGTGACGCTTGGTACCTGGAAAGGTACGAGTGTCTAAACTCTGGGCGACGGATTAGAGAAAGAAATAATGGGGAGTGAGAGAAGGGGGGAGGCGAGGAAGGGCAGGCGTTTCAGGTGGTCAAAGTCTGGGATTCAAGGTTTTTAAAAAGAGAGCAATTTCAAAGGTAAATTAGCAGGTAATGTAAACAAAAAGGTGGCTTCTAGCAGACGAGTAACGAAATTAGTCATTGTAAATGTATGAGGCATATATTAGATTAGATTATTCCCAGTCTGCCTGTAGCCAGTCTAATCTATCTACAATCTATCACTTTATATCCGGGTGCCTATATAATATTGGGTAGGCCTATCCAGATGTTTGTCCGTATGCCGTTAGTACAAAGTCTAAACCTTCGTTGTGATCTATCAGTTTAAAACCCCATTAAGGCGCTTAAAAAAACAAACAACCCAGCGTCGTATCGACGGGGAAAAAAACGAGGTGACCACCAAAAAACGTCCACGTATTTTCCCCTTCGATACGACTTGGTGTGCCCGCTAAAAAAAAACCCACTATATTTACAAATAGCACAGTCGGGTTCAGAAATGGGTGAACTCTAAAACAAGTAAGCACAATATAACATCAAGTCCAGTAGAGATCTACTTAGAGCGGTACTTAAATTTACTAAATCATAAGTAGTAGACCGGATATGCCCCAGTTAACCCCACGACACACATACACACGCTATGAAAGAACTCACTGACTTCAATCAAGTTGACACTTTATTTTCAAGTATGGAAAGACAGCAAGTTCTCCCTCATACCTAAAATCCTGACTGGGACTATCTCATGTGCTATCTTTCGTCTCTCTCTCTCTCTTTCTCTCTCTCTCACTCAGTTCTCTTCAAATGTCTCTCTTCCTGGGAGACAAACTTCAGATAATTCTCTTGTGCCCCCGGGGACCAGTAAGATAGAATCAGCAGACGTCTCCAAATAAAATTAAAAAAAAAAAGAAGACATTTGGGGAAGAGTCTTAAAGTGTGTCAACGTGTCGCCATGATTCATTACATCACTAAGGAATAGTTTCAACGCCCCCCTCTCTATAATACCCCTCCCCCTTTTCTCCTCTTTTTTGTTAGTAGGAAGTATTTTTCAGTTAAAGACATAACTCTGAGAGACAAACTAAAAACCAACATTTTGTTTCTTTGAATTCTTTAAGCTCTTGTTTTATATAAAAAAATATTATTATGGTGGAAAATCACGTGACAGGAAATGAAATGTTTTAAAGCTTCTCGGTCATCGTAGAATTTCAGGGTTATTGGGAATTATCTTTTCATTTACTATTTGCAATAGATTTGTAGATGTACACATTTTAATATAAAAAAGAAAGATTTGTATAATACGCGAAGCTTACAATTTAAAGAATTTTTTCTTTGGATTAATCTAAAAAAAATGTACATCTTTAAAATAGACTCGCCAAAATTTTCAAAGCCGAATATCAAGGGCCGTTGCGCGCAACGAAACCACAGGGCCCTCAAATCAAAGGCTCGATGTTCCACTATCAGTTTTTTTTTCTTTCTAAACGAGCAGCGTAGAAAATTGGGGGGAAGGGGGGGGGGGTGAGGGTGACAGTGCCACTGCGTTCCTGTGGGCACCATCCAGGACAAAAGTGTCCGAACCAAGGACGCCCAACCTTTTCTTTTTCTTTAAAAAAAAAACACACAAATATTTTTAACAAAAGACAATAACAATGATAGCACTTTAATTAAACCCTTGCAGATATTCCAAAACAAAGCGAACGTATAGAACTTGATACAAGTATTTAACAAAGGGAATAAAGGAATGCCTAAAGTTCAAACAATAAATATACTATTAACAAACTCTTCTTGAGTTTTGGTTGTCTATTTGTTTGTTGTTCGTTTTGTTTTTTGGTTGCAAAAAAAAAAAAAAAAAGAGGAGGTGGGTTTTTTCTTTTATGAATCATTTCAAGTGGCTTGATACATGCAGCTAAGTGCTCGTGCAGTAGACGAACCTTCTGCATTAGAAAACTAAGTACCGAAAAATAACATTGGGGGTAAAAAAAACAACAACACCGAAACAACAACAAAAATACAACTACGACAATGACAAAAGAAGACAGCAAAGAATTTTCGGAAACTCCAGGATTAAGGCGAAAAGATTTGAACTTTTATGGCGATAGACATAGAGCATGTATTATAACTACAGAAGTATGATCTCCCCCTTTGATTTTTGGGTTGGGTTTGTTGTTTTATTGATGTATGGCAGGGACAATGACTGAAGCATTGAAGCTAGAACAAAGAATGGCAGGCGAATAAAATCTCCAGATAGCACACGACAAGAATGGCCAATGTAACTTATAGAAATAGAAATATTTAGTGTAGACTATGTTGTGTGTAGGTTCAAAGAAAAGCAAACTCCTCAACAATACAAGCTGTAATAAAACACACGAGAGAATGCACTAAATAGACAGAAGGGGTCAAAGGTTACACTGTACTACTTGTGCCGAAATCTCTTAATTTGATTTTACTTATTACAATTTTATTTCGGGAGGGGGTGGGGCGCACAGTGGTCGAGTGGAAGCGCGTTCGGCTGGCGTACATTTTGGTCCTGTGTTCGAATCCTGGTAAAGGCTAGGATTTGTTCACGGTGTCTGGAAGGTGTCCCCCTGAGTTCACCCGGCTCTAATGGGGTCTACCTGACATCGGGGTAAAGTAAAGGCGGCTGGGCATTGTGCTGGGCACACAATCTCCCCCCCCCCTAGTACGCCGTGGCCACCGGTGAACGCTGCTTCACTGGCCCTATGGATTAAATTGGTCCACTTCAACAATTAGTAACTGCTCATTTTTCGTTGTTTTGAAATTGTCTTGCTATATGCGATCTCTGATTGTAGATGTCTATATTTTAACTTTATCCAAGAATTTGAAGAACTTTACTTCTTGCACAGTAGGCCTAGCAAAATAAAAAACAAAGAAGGAAATTCTTGGGAAGTTAATGTGTAAAAACAAAAGAAGGGGGGGGGCGGGGGGGAGGGATATCTTGGACTGGATGGGACACACAACTGTGCCACAGGAAGCTAACCAACTCAACACGTCAGGGCCTTGCACCAAAATCTAATCACGCGGGACCGGTACGAAGGTTGACAGAGGAGGAGGTGGAGGTGAAAGAGGAGGGAGGTAGGAGGAGAAGAGTGGGAAAGGAGTGGGAGGGGGGAATGCGAGGGTTGGTGGGGTGAGAAGGGAGCAACAAGGAATGAGAAACAAGAGTTTAAAATCAGTTTTGCCTACGGCACTGAAGCACCGAGAGAGGGAGAAAAAAAATTTCAGTTCGGAATACTCAAGAGGAAGAAGAAGGCTTATGAGAGAGATACTGAAAGAGGAAAGGGGGGGGGGGGGAGAAAGAGAGACGGGAAGGGATCTGGGTGGGGGGGGGGGGAAGTATCAAGAAGTTTTGAAGACAGGTCAGGGCAAAGATGACAGTAGCGAAACGAACTCAAGAGCCGTGAGGGGAAAGGGGAAGGGGGTGGTGGGGCGGTAGGAAACTAAAGGTAAAGTTCAATAATCCAACTTTTTTGTTTTAAATTTTTATTTTAGACATTACCGCGCCCCTAACTCCCCCATCCCGCCACAAACACATCTTTTTTTCTTCTTTTAATGTTAATGGTATGTTTATTTTTTCAAGGTTTTATGTAAGTTCGATATTAAAACAAACATTATCATAATTATGTACGCGGGCCTACGTATGTAGATCTATGTATGTATATGTCTTCGAGAAACTGTCTCATTATGTATGCATCTGTGTGTCTCTAAGAAACTGTCCCACTACGCAAGCTTTGTATGTGTGTACGTAGGCTTTGTATGTATGTGTGTGTATGTAGATCTATATAACATTATGAGTATTTGGCTACAGCTAGAACAAAACGTAATTAACCTTTGTGATGCAGGGTTTCAATGGCTGGGTACTGGGTATCACGAGGCGACCTCATCTATCTAGTCGTTTCCTTTTAATTGTATACACTTTCTCTCTATCTCTTCCTCTCTACTCTCTCCTGCTAATATAAACCTACATGGGTAGAGGAGTTGGCGGGGGGGGGGGAGCGTAATGCCAGCGGCCAAATTCAAGAGATGTCTCCGTGATAAGAAGAAGAGAAAATAAACAGCGGGGGAGGGGGTGTATAAAGAAGGGAGGTATTAAGGAAATGGTGGTGTTGCCGATAGGGAGAAATATGGAGCAGGGGGGGGGCGGAAAAGGAGGAGGGCATATCAAAGGAAAGGACAAGGAGGGTTTATTGGAAGGATGTCAACCCTCAACCAGGCATTTAAAAGAAATTTTAGAACAAAGGGTTTTTAAGTTTGTAAAAAGGGTTTTTAAGTTTGCACAAAGGGTTTTTTAAGTTTGTGTGATTTTGTTTTTAACAAAAAAAGTTTTGATATGTTATAGAAGGAGCGTCTGTAACATAATATAAAATATAAATAAACTTTTAGCTTAGCAGTAATGATTGAATGTGTTAAAATGTGATAGACTGTGAATAGCGAGTGCTAGAAGTGACCAAGTTGCGATACGGCACCTGAAACCTTAGACGTGGACAGAAAGTCACCAGAAAACTAGACAATCACCAGAAAACTAGACAATCACCAGAAAACTAGACTATCACCAGAAAACTAGACAATCACCAGAAAACTAGACAATCACCAGAAAACTAGACAATCACCAGAAAACTAGACAATCACCAGAAAACTAGACTATCACCAGAAAATCAGACAATCACCAGAAAACTAGACAATCACCAGAAAACTAGACAATCACCAGAAAACTAGACAATCACCAGAAAACTAGACAATCACCAGAAAACTAGACAATCACCAGAAAACTAGACAATCACCAGAAAACTAGACAATCACCAGAAAACTAGACAATCACCAGAAAACTAGACAATCACCAGAAAACTAGACAATCACCAGAAAACTAGACAATCACCAGAAAACTAGACAATCACCAGAAAACTAGACAATCACCAGAAAACTAGACAATCACCAGAAAACTAGACAATCACCAGAAAACTAGACAATCACCAGAAAACTAGACAATCACCAGAAAACTAGACAATCACCAGAAAACTAGACAAGCACCAGAAAACTAGACAATCACCAGAAAACTAGACAATCACCAGAAAACTAGACAATCACCAGAAAACTAGACAATCACCAGAAAACTAGACAATCACCAGAAAACTAGACAATCACCAGAAAACTAGACAATCACCTGAAAACTAGACAATCACCAGAAAACTAGACAATCACCAGAAAACTAGACCATCACCAGAAAACTAGACCATCACCAGAAATAAAGATATTCACCGGAAGACAAGACCCAAACCGAAAGACAAGACACCCATTTTTCCAATGGTGGTGGTGGGGGGGGGGTGGGGGAGATACCATAAAAATAGTACTTTTATAAAGGGATAAAATCCTCCCCCCCCCCTCACCAATTACCCTTTTCAAACACAGATAGTGGACCGTTCGTTGTAGTAAAACTGGTTGTGGTGAAGACGAGTTTATACATGCTACACGTTGAGGAGGTCATTCTACGTTTGCACTTGGAAAGATGGAATGATACATAATGACAAAATAAAAACGTTTATCTATTCTATTGTACTTACGACTGGGTCGTTGGCACGAGACAGATTTTTTAGATTATTTTTTTTTACTATTAAAAAAAAGTATATTTTAATAAACATAAACGTTTTTTGTTCTTATTGGTCACGATTCTATAGAACAGTCGATCAGTGACCATCACCAGCGCCAAGACAGCAGTTCTCTTCAAGCCTACTTCAAGTTAACACAATCTGCCAGTTTTAGACGAAATGATTCACCATAACCCTATTTCTATTGATCACTTTAGGGATTGGTCCGGGATGTGGAATTTAACGCACTACACGCAACACCAGAGTGAAATGTTTTTTTTAAATGTTCTGAAAGGGATAATAACCCTCATACCACTATACCAGTCCCTCCCAGTACATTAGCAGGTGGTTTAGTCTGGTCCTCAGTCTCGCCCATACAATTTTTATTATTATTTTTTTTGTTTGTGGGAGTCGTCTGCTTCTGTTTTCTCCCAGAAATGTTGGCGCAGTGATGTCAATCCTTGATGAGGTTTGGAACACAACATATTGGCCATTATTGTTGGACTCCTTGGCATAGTTCAGTATCATTCTTGTGTGTCAGGTGGGGTAGGCATAAACCTGCTGTATTAGTATTAGCCTACTTTTGATATCATTTAAAATAGTTGTTTCAACTTACAAGAAACAATATGGAAAAAAAAAGGGGGGGGGGGGAAGAGAAACGGGAGGTGAGAGACGCCAATTGTTTTCCAATTTAAAGTCCTACACATTTACAGGTCACTATCACATTTACAGGTCACTATCACATTTACAGGTCACTATCACATTTACAGGTCACTATCACATTTACAGGTCACTATCACACATGGAGACAATATTTACAACACAAAAAAAAGACATTCTTTTTAAAGAGACCAAGACTAAATCTTCGGTACATATTTAGTTCAATAGAACAAAAGACGACATTCTTTAGGAAAACACAAATCATATACAAAGCCATCACAACAGGTATGTGTGGAGAGTATTGTGGGGAGGAGGGGGGAGGGAGACGGCGACAAACCAGTAGGGAGGGGGGGGGGTTTGTTTAGGAATTTTTGTGAAAGCATCCAGCTAAACCTTAACCCTTACTGAATAGATTAGCCATTTTTTTCGTTCTAATCTTCCCTCGTCAATAACGCAAATAACACAATGGGTCGCTTCCTCATGGTGAGCCAGATCAATGGTCATCATCGTCCAAATAACGGACACCGGGGGGTGGGAGGAGGGGTCCCTATTATACACGCGCTCACATCACACACATGTAGGTACAAGGGAAGGGGGGATGGGGAATGGGGCCCAATGAGGAGGAAGGAAAAAAAAAGAGAGAAGAAAAAAAAAAAGGAGGAAAACATCGCAAGAAATGCATGACACTAAATCTTCGCCACCGCCAGGTTTGTCACGGACACACAGCATCACTGACATTACACATTGTTGAAAAACTTACTCCAAGCTATCCCACATAGGTCTTAAAGATTGGTACGCTTAAGAACCAAGGAGGGGGGTCAGGCAGTGTGGATGGGGAAGGGGGAGTATGCGTGTGGGGGAGTGGGGAGAGGGTAGGAGGATTCGAGAACTGAGAAAAAAAACAAAATTACCGGGTAGATACATTTTCCCGCAGAAATTGTCAGACGGATCATGTGTTGTCATGGAGATATCCGGTTTGAAATGACACGTCATCATACCGAGTCACGGCTAAAGGATGGAAATTTTCTAGCCACTTACTGAGTCAAAGAGACAAACTAAGAAAAACTTGAAAAAAAAAAGAAAAAAAAAAAAATTCCACGGCTCTTATGATTAGTCTAAATTCTAAAAATTTGTTTACTTTAAAAAAAATACTTTGAAGTGATTGTGCGCAGTGATCACCCGTAGAGAAGAAACATTTTAAAGGATATGACAGTGCAAGAATTATTATTAACAAGGGGTGGATCTGATCTTGAAAGGCCTCCAAGCCTCAAATGAAAGTTGATGCAGACCCTACTAATGGGGGATCACAATGAAGACCTGGGGGAAGGGGTTAACTATTTCCGGTTCTATGGTACTCAGTGAGTACTCACACACCCCCATCCCCCATCCAAATCCCTCCCTCATGAAAATAAAAATCATGTTGGTACTTTCCAGCCACTAAGTTATCAAAACCACTTTCTGTAGTTACATTATACCGATACTGCCCATTGGCCCTGGTGGCACACGTCTCTCATAATGGCAAAGTATATCTTTCTCCTTTTCCTTTTTCATTACTTATATAACTTATACGTATAGTATAACCATGGGACGCAGCAGTCTAAGGATAGATCGCCGGGCAATTTAGCTTGTGGGCTATACAGGTGATTGTGTGAAAAGTACATGGCCAGACGCGTTTACTTTCCCTCAACAGAATTTCGGGCACCAATCAGAGCTGTATGGACTCAGTGACGCTTTCCAGTCCCGGGGGAAACAAAATACCCTGGCGTTTAAAACATGGATTTGAAACCGAGAACTTCGGATCCGGTTAAATCAGGAATTCCCCATATTATATTAAATCGAGAACGAGGCTCGGTTACCAAATTTGTCATCCAAAATGGCGTCTATTGATAAAATGTTTTGTTATTTATAGAAAGCATACACAATTTCACATTGAATCGAATAGAGAGAAAAGCTTAAATAGATAATTCATATTTAACGTTCTCATTAGGCATAAACAGACAAATGTATTTTTTTTATCTCCTTAACTACATAGTATAGAGAACACTATATGATAGACATATTAGCAAGATGGCGAAATAATATCAGAGCGCGCTGCCGCTAAAGAAATGTTTCCCCATACACAGTTTCAACTTTCAACATTGAGAACTTGGAAACTTGCGAATGGAACTTTATTGAAATATTGGTCACTTCATCCAACTAATGCTGGTACCCCTCCCCCCCCCCCCTAACTCTCTTACTCGAGTAAGACATTTTTGTGAGTGAAGATGGTTCACCAGAACAATGCTGCGAGAGAGTGATAGGGGTATGGGGTGGGTGGGTGGGGGTGCAGGGTCCATGGATATACATTTTCCCACGGACATAAGAGGAGGATAGGGGGGGGGGGGGGAGAGGAGGGAGGGCAAAGTCTCAGGACGGATATACCACAGTGAGGGAGGGGTAGAAAGGTTTTTTTCAATTTCAAGAGATGAGTGGGTGGGGGGGGGGACTTGGAACCCACTTATAATAGAATAATTATTGCATTGTAATGACAATATTTTCATGAATGTGTGCACCGTTAAGTGTGTGAGAGTATGTGTACACTATGACACACACATACACACATATAAACAGAAGTGTGTCTTGAAGAGACACCAGGCAAGCGAGTGAAGTATGTGTCGTATGAGTGGAGATCACGTGAGAGATTTGTGGGAAAGAAAAAAACAAAAAAGTGGTTGCTTGTGATAAACAACACACACATAACACACATAACAACACACACATAACAAAAGTGTCAATTTTGGTCTCGTATAGACCTAGTGTGTCCTGTAATCATGGTCTCGTATAGACCTAGTGTGTCCTGTGATCATGGTCTCGTATAGACCTAGTGTGTCCTGTGATCATGGTCTCGTATAGACCTAGTGTGTCCTGTGATCATGGTCTCGTATAGACCTAGTGTGTCCTGTGATCATGGTCTCGTATAGACCTAGTGTGTCCTGTGATCATGGTCTCGTATAGACCTAGTGTGTCCTGTGATCATGGTCTCGTATAGACCTAGTGTGTCCTGTGATCATGGTCTCGTATAGACCTAGTGTGTCCTGTGATCATGGTCTCGTATAGACCTAGTGTGTACTGTGATCATGGTCTCGTATAGACCTAGTGTGTCCTGTGATCATGGTCTCGTATAGACCTAGTGTGTCCTGTGATCATGGTCTCGTATAGACCTAGTGTGTCCTGTGATCATGGTTAAAGTTTGAGTCCTAGATTTATGTACCATCTTGGTTTTTCTTTTCAATAATTATGATTTTTATTAAATGACTTTTTCTTGCAAAAAAAATGTATTGTAGCCCAATCTCCACACTCTATATGTATGTTGAGATAATATATGTTTCAATATTTGATTATTATTTTATACTACATAATATGTGTAACAGATTCTTTCTGGTTTAATTGCAATCAAGACTTTTTCAGTGTACTAATGTACTAACAGACTGTAAAATGAGTTTATGATAGAACAATCAATATCATTATCATTTCTAAGATTCCAATCCTGTCGCAGTTTAGTGTTAAACAGAAAGACAGTTAGTCTGATAAAACAGTCAGATAAACAGACAGATAGATACATATATATATATTAGAGACACAATGAAGCAGATCTATTTGATGTCAAAAATTGTTAGTATAATTTTGTCAAGAGACAAGCAAGATTTAATACCCAAAGGAAGGGGAGACTAACACGACGCTGAGTCAAATCAAAGGGAAACAACAACATAATATCATAAACAGCTACAAACAAAAACAGTAAGAATGAATAAACACCGGATTTACCTGTAACGCCTTTTTAGTGGTAGATATCTTTCTGGCACTAAACGAATTAGAAGATCTTAAACGAATTAGAAGATCTTAAACGAATTAGAAGATCTTAAACGAATTAGAAGATCTTAACCGAATTAGAAGATCTTAACCGAATTAGAAGATCTTAACCGAATTAGAAGATCTTAACCGAATTAGAAGAAAACCTGGCGACAGAATGAGACCTGAGACCTACAAACTCGGAAGCAGAACTTGTCTGTCTCTTATAGAAAGTTTCTTCATGAACGTCTGGGACATCTTGGTTGTGAAGAGTTGGGGGAGGGGGTAGGAGAGGGGCAGCATTGAAAACGAAGCAGTAGGGGTGGGGGAGTGGAATAGGGAGGGGGGGTCATTAGGGAGGTGGCAGGTGACGGTCGTCTACGTCACATTGTCCAGCCTGCCAACCTTGGAACATTGACACAAAAATGCCCCCTCTCCTCCCCGTCTCCAAAACGCTACACGCACACACACAAAAACCGATTCTTACGTCGTTCTAAAATGACGTTTTCTTGCTACCCCCACCACCACACAATCCCCTTACCACATACCCGGAGGGCGTTCGACCATTGACCTGTGTCCAGTAAGCAACCGGTACTTGGGTCCAGCATAAACAAATAGCCGAGATAACCTGTGGAAGGGGGGTGGGGGTGGGTGGCAGATGAGCAGCCCTACCATTCCCAGGAAGCTGGTCAGCTTTTCAAGGCTGTCGTCATCAACAGCCGGACATTGGCCACCTACCAAACACTCGGTAGAGATAAGATACCCCCCCTTCCCCCCTTCCCCACATTCAACCAGCGAACCAAGTGTCGAGTGCCGCACTATGTCAAGCTGATAATGGTATCACCATGTTTGCCAACTACCACCAGCTACCAGAAATAGACTTCAGAGACCCCCACATACAGGACATGATGTTTGGAGTGTAATTAGCACTTTAAAAAATATATATATATATGTGTAAGGGTGTAATGAAGTGTAATCCAAATCCGTCAACAATAGCACAGCTCTAGAGTCAACTAGAGTGTTACGCATGCCATCATTGCGACTCAAAGACTGTGTAACCAAAAGTCCAACCGTACAGGCTTGGTGTGACTTGACAGGTCTTTGATTCACACACACACGTCTAAAGGCTCGGCGTGTAGCGTGTTTGCTTATATGTGATGTCTGTGTGTAGCGTGTATATATGTGTGTGTGTTCGTGTGTATAAACGTATAATCGGGTTTTTGCATACCCTTGCGCTCAAGGGTGAATCACAACTGACGAGAGTAACACCAAATGGTATCACTAAACCTGGAAACACCGCGGGACTGAATGGCAAAGAGCAAAGTAGTAATAATACATAAGGCATTAAATTGTAACTTAGACATACAACACATTAGCAATCTATTACATGCTATGATAAACGTAAGGAAAATTAAACACTTTTCTTATTCCATATGCAAGAACGAACGCATGTAAGTTCTCTTTCTTCCCGAGTGGCATTTGAGCATGGATGGGTTGCCTGATCAGGCCAGGAAAACCAATAACTTGACATGATTCAAAACACTAATCAAAATCCAAGACTTGCCTGAAAACCAGGGAAAAGCGAAGGACGTATTTGAACTAGAAAGTAGCGTCTGTAAAAAAAAAAAAATAAGTGTGTGACACAACCCACGCGCTAAATGATGTCATCGGTACATCTGACGAATCCTGGTACTCCCAGTACTTTTGAAAATCCTGAAAGTTATGGATCATGACGAATCAGTAAAACTATACTCTTCGTAGCAAGATAACAACAACAAAAAGTATTTACATTCGAAACCAAAAGTATCAATAAAAAAAAAAGATTATAGCAGGATCGTCAACTTACGGCAAGCGCGCCAAATTTGGCACGCAGAGATATTTTTAATGGCTCGCGGAATACCCCCCCCCCCCCCCAAAAAAAAAAAAAAAAAAGACAATTCAATTCTCTTCTACAAGAGCGCTAGAGCAGATTGACGTTTATAACGTTGGCGCTCTGAATGAATTAGAGAGTATACTTTGTCACACTATTATCAAAAGATAATCTGATCCCTGGATAATAGATACTTTTGGTGTCAAGGCAGCGTTAAAGAGGAATGCAAGGATGCAGCACAAAGATAGAGACCGTGAACGGTGGAATGCCTGGAAAGAGGCCCTATGGTACTCAAAGAACCAAAATGACAAATGATGACTGATGGGTTTACAGAAGAAGAAAAAAAACATTGTGGGCGCGCGGCAGAGGCTGAATTAACAATCTGAAGCTCTTTGATTGAGGCTAAAAAATTCTCGGCTCCGATTATGGCCGAACGTTAGCTTGGATATAGTTAAAGCGTCGGGTCATTGTGCTGGCCACACAATCCCCACACAATACAACGTGACCACGTAAACTAGCGAACGCTGCTTTTTCTAGCCAAGATTTTTCCCCGGATCGTTTCCACGGGCACATGACCTTTATTTTTCGGCAGGTCAATGCAGCCGGGTATGGTGCTGCACACAATATAAACCTGCGTCAATGAAAATAAAATAAAATTACTCCAGATGAAGAAGATTGATATCAGTGGACGTCACTAAACGGACAACAATCCAACCCCTCCCCCCCCACGCCCAATCGGACCTCCCCCCCCCCCCCATCCTTATCTTCTCCTCTTCCGGTTCAACAAAAGACCACAAAGATAGAGGTAGAAGTTATTAGAGATTAACGGCCAGATTAACCAAGTGGGTAAAGTTCGTTTTAGGGAAAGAAGGATGAGAGGGGACAGGAGGGTGCGGGGGGGGGGCTTCCGTGGAAAGCATGCTCTCTTCTCAGCCCCAGGTCCAACAAACAACAAGTAGGCTACAACAAAAATAAGCCAAACCATTTATTTGCTTGAAAAATAATAATACTATCAACTAACGACGTCCTATGAGAATGACTGGAAATCTTGTATATTATATTAAGAACAAAGAAAAGAATAGTAACAATCAGCAATGCAAAACTTGAAATTAAATATAGACTCGACCTACTATACATACTATGGATCAATTTGGTCCGCCGAGTACTTAATCTACTTTACTACTATACAGTACAACTATACAGTACAGCAGAACTTCTCAAACATTTTTTTTTTAATTTTTTTTTTATTTTCAATCCGATTATTTTATTACATCTATTTCATAATCCTTCTAATATTTGTATCGCCTATACTAACCTATAATGCTTATTTAACTTTCAAAACCACAGAATAAGCTGACCTATATTTTAGATCAGGAGTCCGGCAGCCTTTTGATGTTAATGTGCCAAAGCAGAATTTCTAATTCATTCAGAGTGCCAACCAGCCTAAAAGTCATCCTGTTCTTTTCTTGTAAAAGAGACTTAAATATACTCTGTAAGGGATCTTTCGCGTGCCATTAACAATTGCTCTGCGTGCCCAGTGTGACAAGCGTGCCATAGATTGCCGACCCCTTTTTTATACTACTCTATTTTTTAATTGTTTAAAATATTGTGTGTGTGTGTGGAGATTTGATATATTCACTTTGGTGATCCGGTTCCGGGTCACGACCCGACATTTAGTAAAACGCTGCGGTATAGCAGTTATGCTTTTTTTTTTTTTAGTATTACCGTCAAGGCTTTCGTGCTATAAACAGTTTGTTTGTTTTTAAAACTTTTTATACTGTGTTCCAATATACACACACACTCAAATATCTATATCTAGAAAGAGAGAGAGAGAGACGTAGAGAGAGACAGAGAGAAAGATTGAGACAGAGATATATTAAATATGTACTAACTAACTCGTGGTTGTGGATCAAATTGGAAAAAAGGGGGGAGGGGGGACGGTCCATTCATTTTATTTGTATAGTTCTTCACACATCATTCATCGCAGGAAAAGAAAATGTGGCTGCTAAATCCCATAGCACGATTTGGTGAACAAATGTCAAGTAAGGTAAAATTTATCACGTGAGAAAATAAAAAGTAAATATTTATGTATACCAAGTGAAGAAAGAAGCGGAAAGGAGGGGGGAGGGGTGATGTGGTGTGAAAATGGGCAGGAGGGGGAAGCGAGATCGGGTAAGTCAGTAAGTCATTTAATGTTATATTTAAAGTGGTCTAATTCTTGCAAAGGGAATTTCCGATAGAATCTGATGGTTAAGTCTGATGTAAGCGAGCTATATGTATGTATGTATTTGTAATTAACACATTTTCGTTTTTATGCTCAACTTATAGTCTCTGATATAATATCCTTAATACGGTTTAATTTAACGTACGAGAGATTTTTAATAGGATAGTTTTGAGATGAAGGATGACTGTTGCGCAGGGGAGGGAGGGGGAGCCAAGGTGGACATTAACCTGGAACATAATTATTACTCCCCCCTTTCCTCCCCCCCCCCCCCCCAGCAATCGTTGTTGATTTGTACATGCCTTAATGGTTCGAGGCCTTTAAATGGGGGGGGGGGAGAGAATTATTATTTTTTAAATAATGAAACTTGTAAAACTTTATGAGAGGGAAGTTGGGGGGTAGGATGTGGTGGCGAATAGGGGAAGAGGTGGAGTTAACTCCAGCCCACACACTCAATTAACGTGTTGACGACACTAGAAGTGACAACGAAAAAAACCCTTCACTGGCTGGTGGGGCATCATACAATTGGATGTATTGAGATATAAATGTAAAATATGGTCATCATGATTTGTACTGCAATATTTACTTCATCGCAACGTTAAAAGAATACATTATAAGTAAGGTAGACTAGGAGGGGTGTGGGTGCGGAGGGTTTGATAGTGAGAGTAGCTTTCTGTAGTGAAGCAGCGTTCACCAGTTTCTGTGGCCACGGCATACTGGGTGATTGTGTGGCGAGCACAATGCACAGCCGCCTTTACTTTAGCCCAACTAAGGTCAGGTACCCATAAGAGCTGGGTAGACCCAGGACCAGGGACACCCTTCATTAACGGGAACAAATACCAATACTTCACCGGGATTCGAACTCCGGTACGCAAGCCGAAGACGCTGTCGGCTCGTCCACCGCAACTCCTAAGCTACAGTACAGTGCGTAATAAGCTAGTTTTGGAGCAAAATGACATATTTAACATAATTTAACTGTAGCCAGAAAAAAAAGTATATGTAAGAATATAATGTACAATGACACACATAAGTGTAGCCACACAATGCCATAATGTTTAAGTGTAGCCATACATTGTCACGTGTAAATGTACCCTCAATATGTCATGTGTAAGTGAAGCCACAAAATGTTATGTGCAAATGTAGCCACATAATGTCATGTGTAGCCACACAATGTCAGGTGTTTTAGAAGGCACACAATGTCACGGGCTTTCTGATTCGTAATGGAATGTGAACCCGACAGGCAGCAGTGTCTCTGGGTCACCCTGACATGTAATCAGATTCCAGGTCTGAAAATAATATCCTAAAATCACCTAGTTTCGATGAGGGCGTGGCGGTTCTACTCCACACCCCCCCCCTCCTTCCCAAAAACCAACGAAATTCCCGAGACTTGCCCCGAGTGTAGGGAGGGTGTGAGTTGGGGCAACACAATACTCTGGGCATTATTCTGAACATCAGATCTGGAATTAATTCTAATCCACTCATCTTCTCTTGATACTGTCATTGTTTCATTTCGGTAATTACTTACACACGAAGAGAGAGAGAGAGAGAGAAAGAGAGAGAGCGAAAGAGAGAGAATGAGAGAGCGAAAGAGAGAGAGCGAAAGAGAGAGAAAGAAAGAGAGAGAGAAAGAAACAGAGAGAGAGAAAGAGAGAGAGAGAAAGAGAGAGAACGAAAGAGAGAGAGCGAAAGAGAGAGAAAGAGAGAAAGAAAGAGAGAGAGAAAGAAACAGAGAGAGAGAAAGAAAGAGAGAGAGAAAGAGAGAGAACGAAAGAGAGAGAGAGACCCGGCCCGCACAATAGCTTTGTGACAAACGTCGCATGTACACACACACATTGTCAAACACGGTGCGGCGCGTGCGTACACACACAACACTAGTAACGTGAGGTCTATTTACATACACAGTCACGAGAGTATGATTCTAGATCATTTAAGATTACTTTAGGCTGTATATTAATTTGGATTTAAAATTACTTGAATTCAAAATTACTTTAAGTTTAGTTCTAAATCACTTATGTTCTAAATTACTTTAGCTCTAGATTATTTCAATTCTTTATTACTTAAGGTCTAGATTACTTTAGATCCCTATTACTTTACTTCTATAAAAGTTATATATCCCATTGGTTCAAGATTTCTTAGATTCTAGATTACTTAAGTTTTCGATTTTTATTCTTGATTTCTCAAAGTTCTATGTTTCTCAAGTTCTAGATTACTTTGATTCTAGACTACTTCAGTTCTAGATTATTATCAATTTTTTTTATTATAAATACGTGACTTTAAAAGCAGGAAAAGAAAGCCCGATACGCAAGTATAGATAGATCTAGTGCTTAACCCGACCTACTTCTATCTATGCTGCCTTCAGTTCCGCTATATACGCGACCGGGACTGTAAGGGTTAAACTAAATGTTGTTATAGAAATAGTTGACAAGACATATTGGCACCATTGCATGGCACCATTGCATGGCACCTTTAAGTCGGAAAACGGAAATTTTGATTTGCCCACCCAATTTCCTTTTCCTTCTAGGAAATTTCGAGAACTAGCCCAGGGGATTGTTCTTTCAATACAAACTGGCTTGACCCTTACCCTCATCCCCACCCCTGGAGAAAAAAATGTGTGTTGGGACGCCCATGGTATTAAAAGATGTTTTCGTGCATATAAAGTGAACAAGAAAACGATACAGTATTTTAGAATTAGAATAGAACATTTCTAGTGAAATAGAACAACGCCAGTTAATGTGACAGGTGAAAAAAAGTTATCAACTTACCATGATAAATTCCTGAAATCTTTAGTACAACGAAGAATAAAAGTATCACTCTTTTAGATTGTAGTCTCTCTCTCTCTCTCTTTGAAAATAAAACAGTTTTTCACCGAAAACATCCGTCACAATTCCCTACTGTTCACATCACACTGGTCACTCGGTAACTGTTTTTTTGGACGCAATGCTTCAGGTCAAGACTGGACAGACCAGGAGAAGACACTTTGAGGTGGACCGAATAATGCCAAGGTGTTCTCCTGCATGCTTTTCCGTGTGTGTGTGTTCGGATCATAGACTAGAATTCACCGCTAATACTGAAAACTCCCCTCGTCTCAATCAGAGGTGGGGCAATTTTCGGGGGGGGGGGGGGGGTAGTGGACTACTGGAACACTAACTGAAAAAGGGCAAAAACAGAAACCACGAGACTCAAGTCCTAGATATGAGGAAAGCCTTAGTAGACGTTGAGCGGCCCCCTTTGTTTAGAGTGAGAAATAACCGAACGCATGCAAACGACCGACCTTATTAAAACAAAACTCTTTTAAAAAAGAAAATTCTCCCTCTCTCTCTCTTGTCTTTTCTCCAGCCCTCGACATAAGTCTCGGGAGCTGTAGAACGCGAGCTGTCGCCTGTTTCCCTCCCCTAGTCCCCCCCCTCCCCCAGCCACCTCTGTCGTGCCGTGTGCGTGAGCGGTGTTGCTGGTGGGTGAGAAGGGGAGGGGGCGCAAGAGCAAATGAGACTGGCCAAGGAACAGCGCCTGAGTGAGGAGAAAAAGGGGGTGGAGAGACTGGGCGGGGGAGGATGAGAACGGTAATGGGGCGCGGGATGAACTAGCAAGTGAGCGAAAAGTGAGGGGTAGGGGTGGCTGTAAGGAGGAACACTAGAACATAGAAAAATCTTTAAACCAGCCAATATTCAAGATTTTTAATTACCGTAGTTAAGCACGATGGGCCTATGGTTTAATCGAATCAATTTTTTGTTTGGCTTTAAACCACAGCAGGGATACAATTTAAATAGAATGAGATATGAATAGCGAACGCCTTTTAAACTTTTAAACGTCTGCAACAGTCTGTCGCCATTTTATTTTCAGGCGCCCCGGGTGTGGATTTAAATTATACAGTTTGATCTTTTTTGCAGAAAGAATTTTTTTTTATGTAAATAGGATTTGTGGTTGTTGTTTTTTTTTTTGTTGTTTTTTGTCACTCTTTACCTCGATAGAAGGCACAACTGTGTGCCTTAGGGAGGGAAGAGAACATTGGAACCTTTGAGAACTGGTATGTTGGGTGAGCGGGAGGGGGAAGGCTGCAACATATCAGTGGGCTTGGAAACAGCACAGCAAAGTTTGGAGACAATACAGCAAAGTTTTTAAACAGTACAGCAAAGTTTGGGAGACAGCACGGCAAAGTTTGGAGACAATACAGCAAAGTTAGGAAGCAGCACAGCAAAAATAGAAAGCATCACAGCAAAGTTTGGAAACAGCACGGCAAAGTTAGGAAGCAGCACAGCAAAGTTTGGAGACAGCATATCGAAGTATGGAGACAGCACGGCGAAGTTTGGAAACAGTGCAGCAAAGTTATGAAACAGCACAGCAGAGTGCATGGAAAAAGCATAGCAGAGTGCATGGAAACAGCACAGCAGAGTGCTTGGAAACAGCACAGCAGAGTGCATAGAAACAGGACAGCAGAGTGCATGGAACAGCACAGCAGAGTGCATGGAAACAGCACAGCAGAGTGCATGGAAACAGCACATCAGAGTGCATGGAAACAGCACAGCAGAGTGCATGGAAACTTAACAGCAGAGTGCTTGGAAACAGCACATCAGAGTGCATGGAAACAGCACAGCAGAGGGCATGGAAACAGCACAGCAGAGTGCTTGGAAACAGCACAGCAGAGTGCATGGAAACAGCACAGCAGAGTGCATGGAAACAGCACAGCAGAGTGCTTGGAAACAGAACAACAGAGTGCATGGAAACAGCACAGCAGAGTGCATGGAAACAGCACAGCAGAGGGCATGGAAACAGCACAGCAGAGTGCATGGAAACTGCACAGCAGAGTGCATGGAAACAGCACAGCAGAGTGCTTGGAAACAGAACAGCAGAGTGCATGGAAACAGCACAGCAGAGTGCATGGAAACAGCACAGCAGAGGGCATGGAAACAGCACAGCAGAGTGCATGGAAACTGCACAGCAGAGTGCTTGGAAACAGCACAGCAGAGTGCTTGGAAACGAGACATCAATGTACACTGTATCATTGTGTAAATGGAAACCAATTATTCTATACAAACAAGAAGACTATTACCACCCACCAACACACACACAAACAATAGGACTATATGACTCTTACCACACACACAAACAATAGGACTATATGACTCTTACCACACACACAAACAATAGGACTATATGACTCTTACCACACACACAAACAATAGGACTATATGACTCTTACCACACACACAAACAATAGGACTATATGACTCTTACCACACACACAAACAATAGGACTATATGACTCTTACCACACACACAAGCAATATGACTATATGACTCTTACCACACACACAAACAATAGGACTATATGACTCTTACCACACACACAAACAATAGGACTATATGACTCTTACCACACACACAAACAATAGGACTATATGACTCTTACCACACACACAAACAATAGGACTATAGGACTCTTACCACACACACAAACAATAGGACTATAGGACTCTTACCACACACACAAACAATAGGACTATAGGACTCTTACCACACACACAAACAATAGGACTATAGGACTCTTACCACACACACAAACAATAGGACTATAGGACTCTTACCACACACACAAACAATAGGACTATAGGCCTCTTACCACACACACAAACATTATGGCCACGAAGGTAGGCAGATCATGAGATGTCAATAAGTTCATGTCATTGGCTTGTTGATGGTCTTGGGGAAATAGAAGGGCATCATGGGAAAAAAGACTTCACATGAGGAAGAAATCACCGGGCATTGTAAGGGAGGCATGTACATTTAAGGTATCGTAGGACACAGAAAACTTGGGTATCATAACTAACTAGGTAGATTTAGGCATCCCTTAGCAATGGTCAGTTTAAACATCATGAAAGATCTTTGGAGAGCTCAACCAAGTCTTCCTTGTGTGTGTGTTTTGTGGATGGTAATGCCTATACCACATATTAAAGAGCTTCAATCATCAGCTTTAATCAGCCATCAGCTTTAATCAGCCATCAGCTATAATCAGCCATCAGCTATTTATCAGCCATCAGCTATAATCAGCCATCAGCTATAATCAGCCATCAGCTATAATCAGCCATCAGCTATAATCAGCCATCAGCTATAATCAACCATCAGCTATAATCAGCCATCAGCTATAATCAGACATCAGCTATATTCAGCCATCAGCTATTATCAGCCATCAGCTATAATCAGCCATCAGCTATAATCAGCCATCAGCTATAATCAGCTATAATCAGCCATCAAACTGCAATGGCTTCTCTTGTAATGAATGCGAGTGTCATCCTTTTCTTGGTACTGACCCCCCCCCCATTCATGTGTAGGTACGATCATGTACCGGAGGTACTTCTGTTAGTAGTACTAACTAACATCGTGTGCTTATGTGTGTCCCCCCTTCCCCCAGTGCATATTGCTAGTGCACTTGAGCAGTAAAACTCAAGATAATTCGATGGCCAATACACCCAGCTGTCATCTTTCTAAATAAATTTTATTACCATTGGCCCAAAATATAAATAAAAAAGAAGAGTTTTAATTTTATCATAACCCTCAGAATACTTTCTATCAAAGCATGTTTCGTTGTTGTTTTTTTAAGATCCAATTTTTATAATACACTAGGATAGACATTAATGATTATACACTACCCCAAAAAAAAACAAAAATATAAAAAAAAAGGAAAGAGGAGAAGAAAACAACAGCCCAGCCTCTATAAAATTATAAGGAGGATGGAGCGGGGAGGGGAGTGAGGGGAAAAGGGAGGAAACTGAAGCGCCACCTCGATCGATGAAGTTTTCGAAGCCACGTCTGCTTTTATTTTGCGGGTTTCGTGACGTCGAGTCTGAGCTGACTTTTGATTCGATGAGGTGCCCGGACCAATCAGAGAACTCGACTGGCTCCTCCAATGCCCGTTCCAACCGTGTCAGGCGCCATCAGAGAACTAATAACCATTTTTTTTTCTCTCTGTGGGTTCCATTTGTTTGAGAGAAAACTGTAATAGGTCGACAGCTTGATCAGACATCACCAATTAAACAACGGCTGGCACCGAGAGAGCTCTCAGAGCCAGCCGTTTCCACTCCCCTCCCCCTTTTTTTCTTTCTTCCCGCGCAAACCTTTTTAATTCTGTTCCATTATCGATCTTGGAGACCAGCAGACGACACAATGTCTGTCTAGCGCTGTACTGTCGGATCTTCCAAGCCGCGGGGCCTTCCTTCTCCCCCCTTCCTCGATGGGACCTCGTCCCTCGGTCTTACGAGCCATCTGTTGCATGCTCATTTAGCCAGTAGGCCGCTGCTGTATCGATCGAAAGGGCGGGATGGGGGAGGGAATATAGGGAGAGAGGGGCGGGGGGGGGCGATCTGGCTTTCATTTTGTTGGCATCCAAAAGGAACAACAACACACACACACAGAAATAAAAGTATTGAAATAAAAAATTCCACATCTGTTGCAGAGAGAGAGAGAGCTGGTCCCAGGGCTAACGGTGGAAGGCTATTGTGACGTGCCGCTGCCGGCCTAGCCCTAGCGTTATTTATAGAACTTAATAGAAGCGCATTTGCATTTTTTTTCTTCTCTCTTCAATTATAATATTGCCCTCGTATTGGCCTCCAAAGAGATCCTTTGTCACAGACGGTAAACGCGTCACATACTAATAGTTGTCCATTAGAGTAGCCTGTATATTATATTCGATACCATTCAAAGTGATATTATTTAGTGTTTCGATCTCAATTGATTGTTACATAAATTCTAATTTTTTTTTGTGTTAAAATCTCTTTAATTCATAGCTTTGCCCAATGAGTTAGAAATTCTATTGGGCTTGACATAAGAATGAATCTACTGAAATCAGTGATTCATTGAAATCATAACATGGCAGAATTTCGCAGTTTGATAAACAATTCTAAATGAAGCTATGAGAACAAAAACTCGGATGAATCGTGTGGAAAGAGAGTTGAAATATGTACAAGAACCGATTCACGATTCAGGATGGCCTGACTCTTTATTAATTAAATGCTCGAATAAGTTAATTTCCCGCGCTCCCCCCCCCCTTTTTTTTCCCCGTGTTCTGCTTTGCTTGTCATTTTAATCAAATGATAAGACAACATTCTTTCACCATCATGGTGGTAGTCAGTACAACAATGTCAATGGGCTTGTTACAACATTAATACAGGTTCAAGAGCTCCCCCTCCCCCCCCCCCCACACACACATCTACAACCCCACAGTCAACAAGACAATTAAAAGCGTTTTGTGTGTGTGGCTAAGAATCTGTCTAAAAAAGAGGGAAATATGGCGGTGATAAGTCAATGCAGTTTAGTCTGGAGGTAATATGGTTGTATAGTCCACACACTTTTTCACAATTTCATAACAGAAAATAATAAAATTTGAAGACTTTCTGGTATTAGGAAACGCGAGTTCAGACATTAAAAAACAACAACTACTGCAGTTTCTGGCATTGAATTACATCAATTGGCAGCACTTATGGCCTTGCAACGCTGCAGAGAGCCATTCAATGTGTGTCTGTGTGTGTGTTTTAGCCTTAAATAACACACTGATACTAAAACCTTGATTAAAAAAAATACAAATACTTTAAGAATAGCACAATAAAAATTAATCCAGAAATAGCTTGGCGTTTAGGCTAGAATAATAAGGAAATATCTTGCCTATGTAGCCACATTTCTTCAGTACCGTAGTTATGGTGAATAATTATAACATAACTAGAAGTTATGCCCCGTCAAAATGACGGAGAAACGAATGATTACAATGTGTTTTGTTAAAAGAGAAAGAAAAAATAACAAACAATATAAGTACAATACCAACTGTATTGAGAACGTTTCTTTCGGTATTTAGTTTTTGTTATATAACATAATTATAATATGTTTCATGCTATCCACAACGTACATGTATCCCTAACACGGGTGGACAATTTATTTTATATGATAATAAGTGTGCTTCCCTTTCAAAAAGATGCTGCAGCGCATCCTGCATACGGAACGGCGACCCACTTATTCTCTATCTACCTTTACACCCCCCCCTTTTTATTTAAATATGCAAAATATATGCAAATCAGAACTTTGTTTTCTTTTGTTTTTGTTTGTGTATTCGCGCCCCCCCCCTCAACCCCACGCATTTATTTTTGTTATTGTTTTTATTACGTCCCATTAAAGTTTTACAGTTTAAAATTTTATCAGCGTACGGACTTGTGAGATAGACACGTGACCAATATCTTTAAAAACAAAAAAGGTTTCGTAATAAATTTGGAAACGGGAAGGAAGGGGAGGAGGAGAGAGAGAGAGGACGAAAGAAGGGGAAGGCGGGCTTGTCACTCTACTACTAGGTAGTCTTGAGCAAAGGGAGATAAGAAAGGCATCAGCTTGTAGCAGACGTTAGAGGTCAAAGAGCAATGTCTACAAAAGTACATCCTTCTTAAAATGAAAAGAAAACAAGATGTAATAATATTTTTTAAAAACTTGGTGTGTGTTGCAGGGCTGTAAACTGTAAACAATGGAAGAAATTAACAGCATGGACACGGCATCATTACACGCAAATGCAAGAGGCGTCCGCTGGATCGTTTTACAGAAGGGAGGGTGGGGCGGAAGCCTCTTAAAATAAAGAATTGTTTTCGGGATGGAGGTGAATCCAAAAACAAATTTTTAAGATTCTGTTGCAAAATTGGAAAATTGGATTCGGTGGAAAGTCGGGGGTTGAATCTACACGTATTTCTTCTATGTCTTTAAGCCTCTGACCCATAATGTTATGCCAGCGCTTGTTTCACATTTGCGTTAGAAATATGGAGTTTTATTTTGTTAGCTAGAGTTCTGAAAGTTCTACCGTGTTCCGTAATTGATACAATTTGTTTGTTGTTTTAAATAAAAGAAATGGATTCATGTTGGGCCGACATTCACATTCCTGGATGTTTGAGGACCCCCCCGCTCCCACCCCGACTTTCCCCTCCCACACAAAGGCGTGGTTGTGGGTTGACACTCACAGTCCTGACATTGTTATTATTAATATTTGAATTACTATTATTGTTCAATATATGTGAAGCCTGCTGGTCCAGCGGTTAGTTCACCTGACTGTCAACCAAAAACCAACTGACAAGTCGCGGGTTCTATCCCTGCCACCGACGGATTCCAGTCGCCCTGCAGGAGTTTTGGGCTGTAAACGTATTTGCGCCAGCAGGCAGCAGTGTGTTTAAAGCGCATAGATGCGCTATATAAGTCTTATTATATTATATAATATATTATTTACCAATGGTATAATTTTCTTGTTATGTCTTTCTTTGACAAAGCCTTTATGCCTTTATTGTACTTATGTACTATGCGGCACTATTCAGGACCCCGCCCCACACCCCGACTCCCCTCCCCACACACAGACGCGCACAATCACACGTATACAGGGGTCGGCAACTTACGGCACGCGTGCACGCAGAGTGATTTGGAGTGACACGCGAAAGACCTCTACAATGGGAATTCAAGTTACTTCTACAAGAAACTTAGTGCCAGAGAAGGTTGACTTTTAGACCGTTGGCACGCTGAATGAATTAGAAATCCTACTTTGGCACACTATTATCAAAAGGTTGCCGATCACTGTACTAGAAAATCGTGCATAATATTTGTCAACATTGTCAGAGTCTTACAATACACGAGTGAATAATAAGACTACAATGTAAAAGTAAACTTAACACACACACACACACACACTGGCAAAAATAAAATATTGGAATCTTTTGATGAAATAACTTCGACAACAATCAATAGTATTATAACCGGCGTCAGTATAGAATGAAAACTGACGTATTGTTGAATGTCAATGGCATTTTATACAGGGTGTATATCTGACATGACTGTATAGTATTGGAGAAAATGTCGTGTAGTTTATGTCTCGTTTGGGGTAACGTATGCAACAGTTCAGTTATATGACATGAAGGATAGGAGAGAGATCAAATAGATTCGTAAGTGTGCCAGGTCCTATAAAGTACATGTGTGTTGGTTGTTATGAGAAGGTGTGTGCATTTGAGATCGAGAATCACAGGCGTGTTATAGATCAAAAAGTACAGATGTGCTAGATGTCATATCGAACAGGTGTGCTGAATGTCATATCGTGCATAAGTGATAGATGTCATATAATACATCTGTTATGGGTGTCATAACTTAAGGTGTACTAGATGTCAAATCGTAAAGATGGGCTAGATGTCATAGAGTGCAGGTGTGCTAGATGTCTTATAGTATAGGTGTGCTATATGTCATATAGTGCACGTGTGCTATGTGTTACGTCGTCAATGTGAGCTAGATGTCATAATATGTCATGTAGTGCAGGAATGCTAGGTGTCTTATAGTAGGCTACAGGTGTAATAGATGTCAGGAACATCAGCTGCACGTGCATGGCATTCGTGGGAGGCCTACACGCTTATTGGGGGAGACGGCACTGGTGGTGACAAAGAATGGCACGGGTCAAAAAGAGCAATGACGGCTGACACAGTCAATACAACATGTCGGCCCCAAGAGCTAGCAGAGATTGAAATACGCTAAGCGTGGTGTGTGTGTGATACGAAACAACTGCAGGTGCACAAGAGGGATAGTGGTGAAGTAATTAGCACCTACACAGTTTTCAGGATCTACTTCCTCGAGTATTGCACACACACACCTGTCCCCCGTTCATGCCATACGTACTACACCCACACAGACACACTGACCACTGGTGGTACAGTGGATTAAGTTTTTGACTGATCTCCAATGTACAACACAGCTATCTCTCTCCTTCCCCCACCCCCTTTTTTTTTACCTTCTTTATCCATAAACTCTAGCTCATAATATTCGAACCATCAGAATAAATGTTCTCTTTCTTGACTGATTCATATCCATCCGCCCCCCAAACTCCATTTTTTTTCTAAACGATGACACCCCCCCCCCCTATCATCTCCTATTCCACAAGCCACATGTCCCCTACCACATACCCCTCCCCTCCTCGCCTCTCTGGCTGCAGGTTTTAAAAGTAAGATAGATACTTCTACGAGCACAGGTAAAATATACAGGTATGCCAAACGGGAGGGGGGGGGGGCAACGATTTATGTTATTTTTTTGTTTTTATATTGTTTTTGTCATGGCGTTTTGGACTACTGTCTGTGTCATCCTGTCTTTGAGTCTCCTCCAGCTGTCATCTCTGCCTTCACTGCTGCTGAGCGCGCGCACACACACACACACGCATGTGTTGTTCCAACATCTAAATGTACCACTAGCTAGAGAGAGGGGGGCCTTGGTCGTTGACATCCTATACAAATCCTCTACTGGAGTTGTTCTCAAATGCTAGGTCGCGACACACAAGAGACTCGGGGGCCTCAAAAGTCAATTTACCGGATCGAAAACAGAATAAAGAAAATGAAGTAAAACAATTCCTAAGGCTAAGGTTATAGTAAAGTTACACTTTACACGATATGATTCGTGGCACACGGAGTGGAGGTATACAAAACGATCAGTTTGGGAACCACTGTTCTGTAGAGCTGGGTGTGTTGTTTGTTTATTTGTTTTCTTGGTACTTTACGAAACGACTGACATTAGAACATGCCAGCGGGGAGAGAAGTGGGGGTGGAGTGGGTGAAAGAGAGAGAGAGAGAGAATGTAGAGATGAAAGAGTATAAAGAAAGACAAAGAGTCAAGAGGAGGTAGGGAAATAGACGAATTTCAAGCAAGAAACATTCTGCGATCTATATAAGTATGACAAGAGAAACTAAAGCACAAGAGAGAGAGGGGGAGAGGGGAGGAAGAGAGCGAGGGAGAGAGAGAGAGAGAGAGGAAAAGAAAGATATAAAAAAAAAAACATAGGGAACGTCAGAAAAACTGGAATAAAGTTTCAGTTGAGCTGTAGGGTACTAAATAAATGCATACCTTTTTAAAAACCTACCCGATTGTCTTATCTATGTACAAGTACAAAGGTGGGCAAACTATGGCTCGTGAGCCAATTGTGGCAATTGCTTTTTTTTTTTTAATTGGCTCAAAGACCGTACGAAAAAAAAAATCATAATTAACTTGCTGAATCCCAATGTAAAGTCGGTGCTTTTCTGTGGCTCTAAGACCTGGAGAGCTACCAACACTCTGAACAACAAGCTCTGAACCTCTGCCTCAACGGCTGCCACCGCAACATAGCCTACTTAAGATTCGAAGTACAGAAAACGGCTACCAAATCAGGAGCCCCATTAAACAGCAGATCGCCGGGATGGAGGTGGACAGGTGATAGGACTCCCCACATGACATGCAAATGGCACCACCAGGGAAAGAGGCGTGTTGGTCATTTTAAGACCACCTGGAGACGATCCCGCAAGGATGAAATGAAAAGCTGCAAACTTTCAAGGGGTGAACTGAAAAAGGCTGCCCGAGAATCGAGTGCGCGCTGGAGAACTGTTGTGGAGGGGAGACCCTGTGTTCCACCAGGCACCAAGGGAATTAACCAAGCAAGCAAGCTCGAATATCGAGTGATGGTGGTGGTTAATCAAATCGAATGAATGCAGATATAGATGTGTACCTTTGTAGTCTGATCGACAGACAACCAGATGGGCGTGCCCGTCAGCCATTAGATCATGTCACTAGCATTCGCCCCCCCCCCTCTCTCATTGTATTCTTTCGAACAGTTCAAGAATTTGAATTTACTCCACTACCCACCCCTTCATCTCCTGAATCCTTCGCAAAAAAACTACATAAAGGCTCTACTCCTCCCGCTAACACGTCTAGCATACTATTGTGTAACACAAAGAACCCACTGGGATTACTTTCATGTTTTCTGGCATTTTATTCTTTTTTTTAAAGATATTTTTGAGTCATTGCCTGGAGAAAGGGGAATTGGAGGAGGGAGGGAATGAGGACATACAGACACACACACACACACTCAAGAATCCTGTAACTGGAAACTTTAGCATAAACCAATCTGTAAGCTTTTTTTTTGTTTTTTTTTCAAACTCTGGTTGTTTAAAACATGGCATTTAATAACAACAATAACAATACTAGCATTTAGGGGGGAGGGAAGGAAGTGTCTATATTGACTCTATATGTAAAGATCTAAAAAAAAAAAGAATGAAATCTTACTGGAGGAGATACCGAGGGCGCAAAACACGTTAATTGTTTCTTCTGGTTATCCTTTTGATTTTGGTGCCTAGGGGTGGATGGATTGGAAGTATTTATATTGGCCCTATATATAGCTTATATATATATATATATATACATTTTAAAGCTGACTGTATTATTAGTTGTTGTTTTATAAATGTGCAGTATAAATATGGCCGATGTGAATACGGAAGCGTATCGTAAGAAAATGGGACGATGGGATATGCCCAAGTAGCCATTGTTTAAACAAAATTGGGGGGGGGGGGGATATGAAACACTTCATATTTTTTGTCTAATGCCAAAACAATAATTCTCGTCTCAATAGTAATTGGCCATTTCCAGTGAGCCGTTTTTAATCTATATGCCGTTTCCATTGTTTGTCTGTCTGTTTGTTCAAGCACTCCAGGTGTATGCTGAGAAAAGAACGACGGGGAAGGGGAGGGGGCAGGCGAATTGCTCAGCGAGCGTGTCACCTGCGGCGTTAGGTAAGCTTCTTGCACCCCCTCCCGCAACCTCCCCCCTATCGTTATTGTGTGTATGCGGGGGGACAGGGGTGTGCAATCAGATTTATGCAGTCATGGCTTCACAGGTAAATGAACAGTCCATTAGTTCATACCTGTATGTGTGTGTGTTGGTATGCAGGAAAAGAAAAACAAATACATAGACATACAGAAAAAAAAACAACACAAACAACAACAATGGCGACCTAGTTTCTACAAATGAAAGGTAAGAAAGCAGCGAAACACGGTTAAAATAATGCTACCAATAACAATGCTACCAATAACAATGCTACCAATAACAATGCTACCAATAGCAATGCTACCAATAGCAATGCTACCAATAGCAATGCTACCAATAACAATGCTACCAATAACAATGCTACCAACGTATGATAACGAGGGTTTGTTGGATTTCACTTGCAGTCATGCAAGTGGAAGTATAGAGTACTAATAATACTTAAACCCCCGTCCCCATTCAGCAGCTTCTTGTATATGATATTTTTTTACACACAAAATCAGTCTGGTTTCGTACAATGATTGGAATTGGACACGGTTGGGTGACTTTGGAAGATTTGTAAAAAAAAAATTGTATCAAGAGAAACAGTTTATATTTCTTATTAGATTATTAGCGTTTCTCTCTCTTTTCTCTGTGATCCTTTTTAAATCACCCTCTCTCTATATATATTTTGTTCTCTATCTTCTCTCTCGCTGTCTTAACCTTTTTACTCTAAAATTGTCTATATCTAATTCTCTACCTCTTGCTCTCTAATTCTCTCTTTTTTCTCTCTCTTCCTCCTTATCTTATCCCCCCCTCCCTTTTGTTAGGTGAAGATAAGGGAGGGTAAGACAAACTCAAGATTTTTTCAAGAGGTTGAAAAGAGGAGGAAATGGAGGGGGGGGAGGTAGAGGAGATAAGCCTTCCAGGTCTTATCGGTGCTCAGTACACACACGCACACACACACACACACACAGAGGCATGGTCACACAGAATGCCATCACAGACTATGAGGACAAAATACCGACCCCCCTCCTTCTTTTTATTCTTTTTAACCTCCCACCCACTTTAAAAATGTCTATTTCCCCCCCCCTTCCCCCTTTTCTCCCCGTCTCTTTCTACCCACCCCACTTTCAAACATCTTCAATTTTTCTCACCCCCCCCCTCGCCCTTTAGTTTTGTTTTACGCCCTCAGTAGTCCTCGCCCCCTCTCCTCGTCTCATAACGAACAGAAGACAAGAAAAAAAGAAAGAGTAATAAAAAAATATCCAGCAACTAGATCTGTCCAGGGTATAACCAGGGATGTGCAACAGTTTTCATCACTGGGCCGCATTAGGCGTTTTGATCAAACTAGACGGACCAAACACATTGTGAGAATTTATTTACAACATTTAAAAAAAAAAGGAATTTAAAAAGACTACCGTTAGTAGCTATGTGTTAGGGAGTGGGGGGGGGGCACAATAAAAAAAAAGGCTTAACAGGCCGATTTGTGGTCCGCGGGCCGCCTGTTGCACGCCCTTGGTGTAGGGGCTAAAGAGTAGCGAGCGGCGCGAGGTATTTGTTCTTAAGTTCTCTTTTGTATGTCGGCCTATGTGTTTCTTTTTCTTTTCAGCTTTGACAAAATCTCTGTATGAGACACGTACGAGTGTACGATTCTCTCCATTAACACTGACAGAATTGGAAGGTGGAAAAAACAAAAGGCTCACAACAAGGAAAAACAAAAGAGACACGTGAATAAAAGAAGAGAAAGAGAGAGAGAGAGAGAGAGAAACAAAGAGAGAGAAAGATGAAGGATAGAGATGTTTGTTGGACTATTTTATTTGCGACTGACTCTGAAATTCTCAGCTCGTTTTTTTTGTTCCAGTGGATTAAGTAAACACACAACACACACACAAACGTACATAAAGCACAAAACAAGTACACCTCCCCCCCCCCCTCTTTCCTGTTATCCCCAAACACCAAAGCCATGATACTAAGGAGTTTGTTGAATTAATGTGACAATAGATATTGATTTAGGGAAGAACCACAGGAAAAAAGAGAAGAAAATAATGCAAGATGGCGGCGGAGAAGGGAATCGAAAGAAGTATTAAGAAAATCAGGGGCAGATAATATTTAAGTAAAGGTAATTATAAGTAGAGTCTATAGTATGTTCTAAGGCAGGGTTCGGCAACCAACGGCACGCGTGCCAGGCTTGGCACGCAGAGTGATTTTTAATGGCACGCGGAACACCCCGGAAAACAATAATTAATGCCTCTTCTACAAAAAAAAAATGAGTGCTAGAACTGGATGACTTTTAGGCTGTTGGCACGCTGAACGAATTAAAAATCCTACTTTGGCACTCTGTTATCAAAAGGTTGCCGACCCCTGTCTAAGGGATGATCTCTAGAATTTCTTTTCATTACGGCGACTTGCTGGATCCATTTATTAATTTATTTATCTCTTCATCTCTTTATCAATCTGACTATCTATATGTGAGATCGATATCAATTTATATATTTATATTATTATCTATATATATATTCATCAATTTATCTATTTGTCATTTATATTTCATATATTTATCATATATCTATGTATCTATCTATCTATCTGTCTGTCTGACTAAATGTCTTTTTTTCTATCTGTCCATCCGTATCTGTCTATATCTATACATCTATTTATCTGTCCGTCTTGTCTGACCGTCCACACTTTAGTCCTTCCGTTTGGCTGACAATGTAGCTATCTATTTTACCCTCCCCCTCCCCCCCCCTCTTCATTCTCTCTCTTTTCTCGACACTTTAAAGTTTAACCACAATAGATAGCTAGGTCGTTAATAATAACAGACTTGCATTCTTCAAAGGCCTAGCCCAATTATCAACATTAAAGCGGCCTCTACTAACAGTTCTTCTATAAATATAGACTACTTCATTGCGAGCCGATGAGTACATGACTGTTTGCATGGTGAGTAAACAATGACGTTGTCATGATAGTAGATTTCACGTGCATGAATATCCGTCGTAAGTACTCGCGTACAGTCAATTCAATTTCTGTTGTGTTTTTTTTTAACCAATGAAAATGGCTGTAAGACACATTTCAGCCAATCAGTCGCGTTCTTTTTTAACGGAGGTGATTTTTTGTTTTGGAAAAAGGGGCAGGGGGAAGAGGGAGAAGTGGGAAGAGGGAGAAGTGGGGAGGGGGGGGAGGTAATTACACAAAAAACAAAGATAGATACACGAAGCTCGTGCGGATGAACAAATCACCAAGATAGAAAATTAAGCCAGAATACCGGTACACACTCAGAGGAGTAGCTAAGGTTTACAGGTGTGGGTACATATATGTACCAGGGTGTTACGGTAAAGAGGTGATCAAAAATGAGGCTTACAATGTCACATTTAGAAATATGCTATTCAACGGTAGAAGGCGAGTTGTTTGATTGTTTTTTACGTTGGTACATAAAGGTTAAAACTTCAGTTTCTACAGATCAATGGTTTAAATAAAAAGAGCAAAACACATCGGCCTACAAATCGTTTTCCTTCTTGAGTGTTCTGAACATTCATTTTACTGATGTCTTCACTTACAAACGGAGCCTGGCCCGACCAAAATGGAACCTGTAATGTGTCGTGGAACTTCAGAGCGTGTCAAAAAACACTAGTAGGCCTATATTAAAATAATAAAGGCTTATATATATTTCCTTTACTTTGTAAATACTGGTATTTGAGTTGATGCCTTCAGGTTTACCGGTACTCTCTCTCTCTCTCTCACTCTCTCACACACTCGCTCTTTCCCTCACTAAAACATCCGTTCAAGGCCTTTTTTTTGTCACAGAGATCGTCGACTTCTTTTGGGCACGACGTACGCTGGGATTGTGTGGCTCGACAAAACGCCACAGCGGCATTTACCTTTCGGCGATGCCAGAAAACCCATCATGGCTACGGAGGAGGGGGTGGGGGAGAATTCCAACACTATACTACTATAAGTATACAAGTCAAGTGTCCCTTATTAAACCAATGACTAGTTGAAGCAGCCTCCAGCGTTGACGTCATACACTAAGAGTGGATTCGAGACGTAATCACAAACATGTCACTGGCAGACTTTTATGATGGGAATCATAAACTTATAGTTATAGCGCCGAGAGAAAGAGAGTGAGAGAAAGAGGGAGAGAAAGAGAGAGAGAGAGAGAGAGTAGGTTAACACGCACACAGTGAAGGCTGTCTCTATCTACACATTACATACACATCTCGCACAAACTAATTATTCCGCCGATTAAACAGAGAGAGAGAGATAGTGAGAGAGGGAGAGAGAGAGAGAGAGACAACAGTCACCTCTTTGCTTTCATTGAATAAAACAAAATCCAAGTCCTGTGATTGTTTCCAGAATAATTAGTTCGGCAACCAACAGATGACCCCTACGATGTAACAACCCTTGGCTCACATGGATCTATATCTAATATCTTTATATCTAAAAAAAAAAGTCCATCTTAAGGAGAAGTTTAAAAAAAATAATGGCAACACAGAAAGGTGGTTGTTGATTTTCGTTTGCATTAAAAGAAGATCTACATAGAGACTATTTTTGATCTGGTATTGGCATGTTTTTTTTTTCTAGAAACGATTTATGTACATAGGTAATTGGATAGATAGGCCGATAGATAGACAGATGGACTAGCAGATATATAGAGAAAGAAAGAAATGACTTTATGTATTTAAAAAATGTATTTATTCCTCAGTCATTGTGGCGTTATGATGAAGACCCTGCGACTCGTGCTATATTATTTCAAGAAAACAAAAAAAAAAAATCTTTCACGAGGCGTCTCCAGACCCCGACTCCAGAGTCATCCGTGTGACCCGTTTCTAAAAATAACTCCATTCGCCTTTATCCCAACAACAAGTAGCTAACGCGACACGGGGACATGAAAGGGGGAGGGGGTGTGTTGGGCTGGAGGTAGAAGGACGCGTTCCCAAAAAAAAAGAGTGTAGGGGTGAGATGAAGTGGGGGAGGGAGAGAGGAGGTGGGGAGAGCATCGAATGCCAGAAGGGCCAGGTATTTAAACGCGCCGGTAAAGGTTTTGTCAACAAAGAAAGTCCATAGTGCCTAGTATGGAAATTTGGTTTTGGAGTTGGGAGAGAGAGAGAGGGGGGGAGGGGAAGAAGGAATGGAGGGAAAAGAGGGTTGGAGCTAAAATAAATGGCGATGCAGGAATTTTTTTCTTTCTTTTTCTTTCTTTCTCTCGTACGTCTGCTGGTCCCAGCGCTTTTGCATGTCAAAGTTCAAGTATGTCTGGGGCTACCCCTCTTCCGTTCCGTTCCGACGTGTCTGAGTCTACAACCGCGAGAGATAGAAGCAGGAAAAGGAAGGGGTGGGGGGGGGAGAGAAAAATGTGTCGCGTCTCGGCGGTCAGACAACTGCTCACGTGGAGAAAAAAACAACTGTTGTCCGTCACGGTTGACTGGGTGCATTTCATTCGTGCCTTTTTTTTATTGTCTGTTCAATGTAGCCTGAAAGTAGCTCTTGCCCCACGCCAGACGAGCCGGTGTGGGTTCTATCGCAGACGGACAGACGCAATTAATCCCGCCATTTCCAAACATTCGAGTTCTGCAAATTAATTATCAAGAAATGACGCGTTACATATAAATCAACTTTTGCTAAGATTGTTATCATGGGAGACGGGCAGACCTTTTTTTAAATTTTTTTTTGCCTATAGGAAGCGGTGGCTGGTGGTCGGGGAGGAGGGAGGCTGGGGAGTTCATCCCAGCAGACGTTCATGATTGAGATTCTCTGAGTCATATGCCTAGAACACATTAAAAAAAATAGAAGCGATTTATCTTTGTGGCAGCGAGAGGGCTCGTGCTAATACCCCCACTCCATCCAATTCCATTGGTCACCAATTATCACGCGTTTTCAGGTCATTACCTGAAATTGGAGAGACGGGATAAACATTTTGTTGGATGGCCCCCGGAGTCCGGGCAAAGCTGTAGGTCCACACTTTACCCTCCCCCGCCCCATCACATTCTAATAAAATAATTATAAATACAACCAACGAAAGAAAGAGAAATGGAATTTAAAAATATATAGAAGAATAATACAAACAAAGGGGCGATAAGCTAGAGGGTTCAATAAAGGATTCTTATGGGGAATAATTCATTGGATGTGATGTTCTTTTGGCGAAGCCAAAAAAAAAAACAATCTACACAGTTAATTTTTTCTTTAAATTTACAATATGACAATATTTCTTTGTTTATTTTGGATATAGAAGCAGTTAAACAAACAAAAAAAAAACGTTTTAAAGCCCTCATCTCCACCTTCCGCTACATACTCCATCTTAAAAAAAACTACTTCCCTAGATGTCTTTAGCATCTTTTGTATGTACTGCTCTCTATAGGTAAGATAAACTTTAAGACATTTGTTTGCGTCCTCTTCAAGTAACCTTACTGGCTAGTCACGTGGCGCACAAAAGGTATGTTTGTTTACCTGATGGTGTGTCAGTCAAAGACGCTTTATTTATTTTTTTTGTTTTGTTTTGGGTTTTTTTGTGTTTGGCTTCTTACCTCTGTTTGCTAATTGGCTTCCATTTGTACCGGAATGTTGGTTGGTCTGTGTGCCAGCGTGTCAGTGACGGGTCACCGCAGGCAGGTGTTTGTCTTAGTCGAATGGTCGGCGGGACCTACCTGGCGATGGAAAAACAAAAGATGACAGAGGTTAGTTAGCGCCATGGTCTATAGTGAAGAGCCCCCAAAACCCCATCAGACAAGAATGCCAAAATGCATTATCGTCTATGTATACATTTGATGCGTGCAAATGATTAAAATTCAATATAGTTATTGATTACAACATACATGTTAGTAAAAGTAAAGGTAAAATATCCCGTCGGACCAATTTGACCATAGGGCCGCTGAAGCAGCGTTCACCAGTTTCTTTTGCCTCGGCATACTATGAAATTGTGTGGCCAGCACAATGCCCAGCCGCCTTTACTTCACCCCAAACTAAAGTCAGGTACCCACCAGAGCTGGGTAGACTCAGGGATACCCTCCAGACCCGAGGAACAAATCCTAGCCTTCACCATCACTAGGATTCGAACCCAGTACCTGCGGTACGCCTGGCGTTCATGCTTTATCTAAATTGTTTTATACCACCTCCTATAGGGGCGGATTAATCTTTTTCTTTTTCAATTTCATTGTAAGAAAAATATGTTTGGCATATGTCCAGTAATACGGTAATAAGGACATATGTTGCGGTTCCATTACATATACCGTAATAAAATATATTATGTACACTGTTGATGAAATGGCAGAAAAAAGAAAAAAAAGAGGGGGAGGGGAAAGGATGGGGGTAAATTGAAACCAGGGTTTGTTTTAGTATGCATGTATTACCGCCAAGTCAGTTCTAAAGCCCACCCTTCTGGGCCCTGTTACCCCCCCCCCCCCCTCATCTTATTCCAATGCCAGTATCAATTGCGTCTGAGTGTGTGTGTCTGTGTGTTTTTGCGTGTCAAATGCATTCCGCAGGTCACTTACTGCCTGCATTTGGGCATACAGAAGTAAAGCGTCAAGTTGTATGACTCATTAGAAGTCTTATATGCATGTAATCTATCTTTTACGCAGATTTAAAGCATTACATTTCCTCTTCAAACGTCAGCGTGCGTTTCCGAATTCTCCCCCCACCTCCCCTAAACCATATTCCTACATACTTGAGGATATTCCAGAGTAGTCGTGGGAGAAGGGGGAGGTGGAGTGTTTGGGAAAGTGAAGGGAGGAAAAAAAAAGACATTAATTGCCCAAGCACCATAATCCCATCGTATGCATTAGCCGCAGCCTGATGAACAAAAACTTCACGAAGGAATTATTCCTTTTATTTCAATTACGTAGCTCTTCTTTTCACTAGCTTTTGTTTTTTGTGTTTTTTTCTTTCCTTGATGGTACAGTCACATGACCGAACCAAAATGAAGGTAAAGAGCGGTACATAATGGAGAGTGATACCAACTTTGGTATTCTCATTCATTACACACGAAAAAAAAAAGAAGTGTACGAACTAAAACTCGTATATTATACAAATACACAACAGAAAATCACTCAAATACAAACAAGCAACAACAATTCACTCAAGTACAAACACAGAACACAAATTCACTCGAATACAAACACAGAACACAAATTCACTAAAATACAAACACAGAACACAAATTCACTCAAGTACAAACACAGAACACAAATTCACTAAAATACAAACACAGAACACAAATTCACTAAAATACAAACACACACAATAAATCCACTCAAATCAAATACAAACACAGAACACAAATTCACTAAAATACAAACACAGAAAACAAATTCACTCAAATACATACACATAACACAAATTCACTCGAATACAAACACAGAACACAAATTCACTCGAATACAAACACAGAACACAAATTCACTCAAATACAAACACATAAAATAAATTCACTCGAATACAAACACAGAACACAAATTCACTCGAATACAAACACAGAACACAAATTCACTCGAATACAAACACAGAACCCAAATACACTCGAATACAAACACAGAAAAACAAATTCACTCAAATACAAACACATAACATAAATTCACTCGAATACAGTGGTTTTTAAGAATATAAGGTTTCTACACGAACTGCGCCGAAAATCTCTAGACATTTTATCTCAAAGACAAGCTACTCTAAGGCGAAAAAAAAAAGTGGAAGAATGAGAGAACAACTGACAAAACCAAAATTTAAAAAATAATAATAGAAAAGGATACCAATGAGGAAGGGAGTGAATGTCATGACACTGGGCGACACAGAGGAGTTTAGAAAGGAAGCGAGAAAAACAATCAAGGGACAACAGACTGCCAGGTGATCTGTAACGTTTTTTCTTCCACCGCCCATTTTTAACGTCAGGTTGATTAAAAGCTAATGGAGAATGAACAGATAGGCAATAGAGTGAATAAAAACAAAAAGAAGGAAAGAAATAGATGAAGGAAGGAAGGAAGAACGAAGAAAAGAAGGAAAGAATGTAGGAAAGAAAAACGAAAGATAGGAAGAAGAAAAAAAGAAGACGATAATAAAAAGATTAAGGAAGAAATACATTATACTTTTAAAAAGGAATTAAGAAAGGAATAAAGGAAAAATAAAAGGAGGGAAGGAAAGATAGCAGGGGGATAGACTGAAGAACGTCAAGGAAGGAAAGAATATAATAATGGCGAAGAAAGGAATATGGGGGAAAGGCAGGAATGAAACAGAAACGATAGAAATGAAGGAAGAATTGAATAGAATGGAAGGAAGAAAGAAAGAAGGAAAGGAAAATATATAAAGAAGCAAGGAAGATGAAAAGGAAAGGATGGATGGAGAGAGAGAGAGAAAGGCACAACAAACTAAAAAGAAAAAGATACGTTTTAAGCAACGTAATTGTTGGAAACGTCCATCAGTGGTCACGTATTGTGACTTCTACATCTCAGTGGGCACCAGTACGAGCCAATTCGAGAACCACTGTAAGGCCGATACGTAGTTTGTGGTATCAAGTAAAATTTTATAATATACAGCTTAGAGTTGAATTACTAATCATTACTGATGAATACTGGGAGGCATTTGTTTCGAATTGGTCTTATAGCAGTAAACAAATACATTATATGTAGAATTGGTCTTATATCTTACAGACGCTCTTTCTATACAGAAGATTATTGCGTCCTACGTTTATCAGTAGTATTGCAATTTGATTTTTGATTATTGATTCAAAGGATGTTAAATTGTAGCTTTTCTTCGGTTCGTTCAAGCAACCCATTCCGTCCACGGATTACACTCCAGAAGGAAGATAATTTATATGCGTTAATTTATATGGGTTAGTTCTTACAGTTTGGATAAGAAAAAAAAGGTGTGTTTTTTGTACCCCTAAATCTATGTCTTTCTTCGTATTTTCATACAATATAGTGTTACAAATATAGGCCTTCATTTCTTACCTTAGATTTTAATGCGTTACATAGTAAGGTTAGTGAGTATAGCAGTATAGTAAGTGTACCAGTAAGCAAATGCACTATATATAGACTTGGTCCTTAAGCAGTAAGCAAGGGAACATTATAATAATTTGTTTTCTTTGTTTAGGAGCAAAGGGACCATTATAATAATTTGTTTCCTTTGTGTAAGTGTAAGCATCGCGCGAGTACAGGCCACGGAGTGGACGAGGTGCACGGAGGGGTTGGGAAGGGGGGCGGGGCGGGGAGGTTGTACAGGTAGCTCTTCTCCCCTTACTCCCCCACAAAGGTGCACGTCCAGGTAATGGTGCGGGCATAGATTTCCAATGATTCGTTGATGATGTTGTTGTTGTTTTATTCAGTAGGTAAGAAAGAGGTGAAGGTGTCTACGGATAGTAGAGGTGGGTGGGGGGGGGGTCGGTGGTGGATTGGTTGGGAGGGGAGGGGGGGGGGCTTTGACAATATAGCGTGCGTGGGGGGGGAGTGTGTGTGTGAGAGAGAGAGAGAGGGGGGTCAGGGTGTTGGGCAATAAACGAACGAGGCAACAGCTGTGAGCTCTCCAGCAGGTACTCACAATAAAAGAGAGAGAATAGGAATAGGTTGGGGAGAGGTGAAGGAGGGGGTAGGCGGGAGGCAGTAATCAAATGGAAGTCTAGTTCTGAACTACATCAAATGGAAGTCTAGTTCTGAACTACATCAAATGGAAGTCTAGTTCTGAACTACATCAAATGGAAGTCTAGTTCTGAACTACATCAAATGGAAGTCTAGTTCTGAACTACATCAAATGGAAGTCTAGTTCTGAACTACATCAAATGGAAGTCTAGTTCTGAACTACATCAAATGGAAGTCTAGTTCTGAACTACATCAAATGGAAGTCTAGTTCTGAACTACATCAAATGGAAGTCTAGTTCTGAACTACATCAAATGGAAGTCTAGTTCTGAACTACATCAAATGGAAGTCTAGTTCTGAACTACATCAAATGGAAGTCTAGTTCTGAACTACATCAAATGGAAGTCTAGTTCTGAACTACATCAAATGGAAGTCTAGTTCTGAACTACATCAAATGGAAGTCTAGTTCTGAACTACATCAAATGGAAGTATAGTTCTGAACTACATGCTAGCCTCTACTTATATGTAGTGTAGTTTCACGGCCTTAGGATTAACTTCCTGCCCACGTGGTCGTAGTGGTTATTGACTGTATGCAATAGTTTACTACCGTCTGCATGTCTGTTGTCTGGCCGGCAATGTCTTTCTTTTATTGTCTGTCTGTAAAGTAGTTTCGGTCTCTATGTGCATATATAGATAGGCCTATATGTATTCTATTAATGTCTGTTTGTAATGTGTTTGCAATCTCTATGAGCGTCTATCTGTTCTAGCTTGTCTCCCTTACAATATATTTTGCGCAGGTTTGTTTTGTCCCTATCACCTTAAGCCTTTAGTAGGTTTTGAACACCATTAATCTAATGGCCGTGCCGCCGTATAAGTTTGCAACAAAGATTAATCCCCACGCATGGCTCAGTAAGAGAACAAATGCAAATAAATACTCTTTCTTCCCGAGTGGCATTCGGGCATGGAATGGGTTACCTGAAAAAAAAAGGAACTTATCATTTAAAACATTAATAAAGATGCAAGACTTAGACTCGGACCACGGATGAGCGTAGAACGCAATAATATTCTTTATAGAAGGAGCGTCTGTAATATATAAGATGAGACTCACATAATTCATAACAATACAGACCTACGCCTGACTGACTGAAAACTCACAATTAGTTGTTTTTTTGCACACGGCATTGTCATTTTCATGAGTGCATAAAGTACATTAATGACATGCAAGTATATAAACATTAATTTATTACAGTTAGAATATTATAATGAAAAATTTCCCGAGTTGTCTTCTGTGTCCACGGCGTTTAAGGAAATTGTGTGGCCAGCATGTCTCTACACCCCCTCCCACCCACATCGGGTAAATTAAGGAGAATTGAACTTTTGGAATATCCGAAGCGCTACTGAAGCGAGAGGTCATACAATTCAGTGAAAATAACAACAGGATTGAGTGGTCAGCACAACAAACATGTACATCCCCTCTATCTAAGGTACATAATATAGCTTTATCGGTTCTGTAACACCTTCTCAGCCCAGGAACAAAATACCACAGGAGTTAACAATAGAGCGATTGCAATCACGTGACAAAAAGCGCGTGCTGTTTGTTTACTTTGTCTAGTGGTGATAAATGGCAGCCGTATTACTATAGCCGTAAGAAGGTTTTATTTTTAAATGTGATCATTTCAACAATATAACGTAAAACATATATAAAACAATGTCAAGCGATGTAAATTAACATTCAAAGCTAAATTTAAACCATGAAAAATCAATGGAAAAGGTTACGTAAGTGCCGAATATTTAATTGAAGATGTCGATTGTCGAATGTTAGCCTATTAACTTACTATCTAAAAGTAAAGCATAAAAAAAGCAAAATGTAGCCTGCAATGTTTCAAAAGAGCTATTGAAAAATTTTAAAAGCCTAAAATCTTATTTATTTTGTGGATGGACTACTAAGGACTAGTATCACAGTTAAATATCAAGATTTATGGAAACTAATTCGTTATATTTTGGGTTTAAAATACACATGGCAAATAACAATGTTTATTCCCCATTAATGCCACTATCGCCAAGATGGCGCTATTTACACAAGTACGTCACTAAAAAACCTAAGCCACGCCTATTGCAATCGCTCTATAACTCCACACATCATACGGTACATACATCTAGTAGACTAGATAAATAATAGTATTATTGTAAGAATAGTTTCTTACGTACCATTTACACGTTATATTGATAATATAAAAAAAGAGACGGCAATTTTATTGATTCAAGATTGAAGATGTGTATAATAATAATAATATTTTATAAAGTCGTCTACTTTCCCTGTCTATCACTCCTTTATACACTTATTCTCTTACGTTCAATAATTATCCACTGTTCGTTTATCATTCTCATATCCCCCCCTCATATAAATTGCATCCGCCAAAGAAATAAAAACCTCTATACTCTATGTGACTCATACCATCATCTGATGCCAACTTTGTAGATTTTCACGCAGAATTTCATCGATTGTTAACGTTGGACTATATTGTTGTTGTTTAACTGTTACCCATCCAGAATATATAAGTTGGAAAATTATTTAGAGTTGAAAAAAAAAACGGGACAGGTTTAGAGAGAGGGGGGGGGGGAATGTGGAAGCTATGTCTCGATATTTATTCCCCCCAGCTGGTAGCAAGAGCAGACTTTGAAGATACTATTGCTGCTGGTATATGGAAGTATTGTGTTGGCGCTCAGCTGTTGCCAGACAAAGCTGATAAACAGTTGATACAGAGAGAGAGAGAGAGAGAGAGAAGAAAAAGGGATAAACAGGGACAGTGTGAAGAAAAATCATTTGGATTGGGGGTGGGGGAGTGCGGGGTGTGAGGGAGCCTGGAAGAGGGGCGGGAAAGGGAGTTCTTTTAGGAATTAGTCGGAAACATGTGACAATATGGAACAGCCTGTTTTGGCGTTGCCGTGCGTTGTATGTGTGTGTGTGTGTGTCTGTAAGTGTGTATGTGCCTGTGTGTGTGTTGTAATATCCGTTTAATGTTAGCCGACAGCTTTAAAGGTGTGTGTACAACTGCCAGGGGGAAAGGGGATGGAGGATGGGGATAAGCGATTCGTTTCTGGTGCCACGTCCTCTCCCCGGCCTACGCCACACATACAATCTACACCTAAAACATACGGCGCATGGGTCGTCGGGTAGGGGATAATGTGCATCGGGACGCGGTGGTCTGTAGTGGCGGTTTGGCTAGAGTTCAAATCCAGGTTACGCTACGCCGGGACTCTTTCCTTCTTTATTTTATCCGGCCCAGGGAGCTGTACCCGAGTCTACACAGCTCAGAGACCTGACATTGTTTGGGCATCCAGTGCCTGGCTTTAGAGTCCAAAAGAAAGACTCCATGGGTTAAAAGTTGAAATGACACGAAAAGGTAACCTAGGGCCTTTTTTTTTTTTACTTACTTATAATATAAAAATGGGTTGCCTGAACGAACGTGGACAAGACTGAAACAAGGGATAAACACTGGGCGCAATAATTGTGTCCGTATACCTGGAGCGTCCGTAACATAGAAAGTAGATAAAGATTAACAGGATTTGGGTTAATCTTGCCTGGTTGACTCTATAGTGTGTTTGTGTTCAGAGAGAGAGAGAGAGAGAGAGAGAGAGGCTTTCATTTTCAACGCGTACATTTCTAAAATTCTATAAAAAAAAAAATTTTAAAATTCAATTTTTCAAATAAATTATAAAAAAATTGTGTTGGGTTCTATCTATTGAAACTATGAGAGTCCTAGCAATGGTCCGGTCACTTTCTTACTCCCCCCCCCCACTGACCCACACATCCACCTCTTTATCCGACACTGGCGGTTCTTTTAAGATTCTTTTCTATATTTTTCGGCACGTGACGATGTGAACAAAATGGAAGATAGAATAAACTATGTTATGTAAACTTTTTTTACAGAAAGCTTCTAGGATTTGTTCTCTTTTTTTAAAAGAATAAATTATCGGACCATAAATTTAATTTCATTGTTTTATTTTACGTGTTTATTTAAAAAAAAAGAACCCTAACGCGAACTAAAAGCCCGCTCGGAGACCTCGGGGACTCCTCGTTCTTCCAGCTGACACAGCAGCGCCATCTGTTTACAGCTCCACGTGACCCATGCGATCTCGCCATCTTGTTGTTATTATTATTGTGTGTGTGTGAGTGCGTGTGTGTGCGTGTGTGGCCAGGTACGATGCCAAGGTAGAACTCGAGTTACAAAATTAACACTGGCTAAGCACGCCCTCTGTATCGACCCGAGTGATCACCGAGGGGACGTCGAGGGCTTTAAGTTTCTTCTTACTGTTTCTTTTTTTTTTTTTTGGTTTGTGGATAACCAAGTAAAACAAATAAACTAGGTGCGGGGGGGGGGAGGGGGGGAGGGGGCGTGATACTGTGATGAGGTGGGTGAGGGTGGGGCGCAAGGAAGGGATAGGGCGGGAAGTGGCGTAGTTCGAGACGTCCGACAATATGGTTAATTTCTCTTGTATTTAATAAATATTGTCTATATAAATATAAAGCTCCGTGTGTGTCGAATCCAATTCCCATTGGTTAATTTAAAGACACGTAACCTTACTGTCCTTGTATTATACTGTCCGAGAACTTTTACCTTTTTTTTAATGATTATTACGTTGTTTAAAGATTGTAAAAAAAAATTTCAGCTTTCTCTTCATTGTAATGTGTAAACATTTTATATGTACATATAAAACATAGACCTATGTAATTGTCCCACCCCAGGGCAACACCGGGTAATTTAGCTAGTATAAATACATATGCCAAAAAAAACTCTATTTGGCGAGCTAGCACACGGGAAAAGAAGAACCGGCGGCCAAAAAAGGAGATTCAAAGACAGTTTGAAAGCAACCTTGAAAGCACTTGACGTAGATCCAGATAGATGGGAGGAACTGGCGACCGATAGAAGCAGGTGGCCCAATGTCGTGTCGTCCGGGGCACAGTTGGCAGAATATAACAGGATCTCCAGGGCCGAACAGAAACGAGCAGAAAGAAAAGCCAAGCAGACCTGTAAGGCGCTGCCAGACCCCACGACCGCATCTTTTGTCTGCAGTACCTGCAACAGATCCTTCAGGGTCCGCGTAGGACTGATAGGCCACCAAAGAGGCCACAAAGCGACTGGTAGACGTGGTCATCCTCGGAAATGAGGGATGAACAGCATAAATACATATAGGCCAATATACACAGCGTCACACGTCTTGCATCTTTCAATGTATTTCTCGAATGGCTGCACCGCCCTAAAAGACGTTATACAAAGAGTGGTACAACTACAGACTACAGACAACTGACTACAGACTACAGACACCACATTGCAGGCAACAGACAACAGACTACAGACAACAGACTACAGACATCGTGCGAAAATAAACACACAATGTGTGAGGGTCGGGGCGTGAACACAAGAGACAGTGGAATGGAGTGAGCCCCCCCCCCCCCGCTTATGGGCAGGCATCGGAGATGGGCAACCATTTGTATGTCAATCACCGAAGATGTAGACTTCTAAATAATATCAATAATAAAATAATATATTGAGACTTAAATAAGAACTAACACGAAAGCGTAAAGACTTTTGAAAAGATAATAAATCGTTTGGTTTTTAAGGCAACTATTTGAAATGGGCGCAGAGCTCATGTGTCTACGGCCAAGGGAAATGAATGCGGGGGGTCACATCTCCAACTCCTCCTTACATCTGATATTTTTTATTTATTTAAAAAAGGAAAACGATTTGATTTCATATAATATTATGATTTCGTGAAAGTCATGTTCTCTCAGATAATTTATTACATGTTGACAAAATGAAAACTACATTGTGTGTTATTTCTTGAAAGACTGGAGTGGTGTGTGATGTAAGTCTTTGAAGTGTCTTTAGATTCTCCTCCCCCCCCCCCCTCTAAACCTCCCTTTTTACCCCCCTCCCCCTTCTCCCAATTCAGCCCCGCCTCCACTTTGTAGAGTTCGGGGGTTTCTTTTTTATTTTAAGTACCAACGAGTGTGTGTTTTTGTGCAGTGTGTGTGTGTTTGTGTGTGTGTTTGTGTGTGTGTTTGTGTGTGTGTTTGTGTGTGTGTTTGTGTGTGTGTTTGTGTGTGTGTTTGTGTGTGTGTTTGTGTGTGTGTTTGTGTGTGTGTTTGTGTGTGTGTTTGTGTGTGAGATTGTGTGTGGGTGTGTTTTTGTGCAGTGTGTGTGTGTTTGTGTGTGTGTTTGTGTGTGTGTTTGTGTGTGTGTTTGTGTGTGTGTTTGTGTGTGTGTTTGTGTGTGTGTTTGTGTGTGTGTTTGTGTGTGTGTTTGTGTGTGAGATTGTGTGTGGGTGTGTTTTTGTGCAGTGTGTGTGTGTTATACTACCGAGTGTGTTCATAAAGAAGACGAACCTAGCAGACAGACAGACAGACACAGAGAACATGACTCAAAAATTTAATGTTAAAAAAAAAAAAAAAAACTTTGGAAGAAGAATCTCTTATGTAGATCCGCGTTTGCTTGACAGGAAGACGGTACTGTCACCAGTTCCTGAACTGGTCAAGTGGAGAAGCCCCCCCCCCCCCTGGACAAACCAGTGAGAATCTGGGCCTCTCATTGAGTAGTAGCTTAGGGGGAGAAGGCGCGGGTATCATCAGAACAAAGAGTTCTTTTCAGTACGTCTTCTTATGTATGTGTGTGCGTGTGTGAGTGTGCTTACTGTTATTTCTCTCCGGAACTTCCCATCGAGGTTTCCCCCCATTGGTCTATTACATGAGGGTGAGTCGATGGTTGGATATGGTGTTGAGAACGTGCGGGAGGCAGGATGCGTTTATCTGGTCGCCTGTAGTGGGTGGTTGAAAAATTGGCGCTCAATGAGGTCTTGCCTGGTTGCTCTTCCTTGCCATTTGGTGAGTTCTAACAACAATGACATAATATGCACTTGTGTGAGTTAAGTTGTTGACATGCGACCGTCAGGGTGAAGTGGGACTAAATATAATACTTCATATAATATTTATACTGAATATATACTTCATAATATATACTTCATTACTGAAAATTTTACATTCTATTAGTATTATCCATAATGATAACTAAAAAGTGCTTATAACTGTTTTCTTATTCCAAATGCAAGAACCAACCCTTATAAATTCTCTCTACTCCAGTGGTATTTGGGACATGGAATGGTTTACCTGAACTACTAAAGAAAACCAACATTCAAAACTCTTACCGAAATGTAAGACTTAACTGCATTAAACAATAGATATTAGAACCACTGACTACTGGCCTATATATACATTGATGGAACGTGTTTTGACTCTTAAGACTCTTAGCCGGGAGAATAAAAACAAAATGTCCGACAATTTACACTTACCTATAAAAGTTGGAAAACCTAATCAATTAGTCAAATCAGATCACATAATTTATCTGTACAAATATTTGACAAATTATTTATTTCAGAAGTCATTTCATTCCAGAAGTCTCTAACAAATGTTGGAATGAATGGATACATTTTCCAATGTGATGTAAATGCTAAATGTGCATTTGTTTGTTTGATATTTCATTTTATAACAGGAAATTCCTTGTCGAAAATTTTTGAACAAAAGTATGCCCCTTTTTAATGTACCAAAAACATTCTCTACCTTTATGTAAGCCTACCAGATCTGTGCACACTAATTATATCTTATCAGTGATGTTATCATATTTAATGTTCGGAACTGAATATAAAATGAGACAATGAAGGCCTATATTCAAGAGAGAAGAGAGTTTTGGGAACCGCCTGAGGCGATCTTTTTCTTATGACTGCTTGAATTATGGGGCAATTTGGGGTGGACATTAACAGGCCATTCGGGGTTGGTTTTACGGCCGGGTAACCACGGTGGCACGTTACAGCACAGCACTGACCATTTGACCAATGTCCATAAAACCTTCTATACCCACATTAGAACAGCGAACATCACAATCTTCTCTTTAAAATCGACCTTTTGATCAGGATATAAAAAAATGGATATATTTTTTTTTTAAATCAATCAACCAATCAAGTTGTTTATTTATTTTTTGGACCAAATTTAAAGAGACCAGAATGAAAAACCAACTTTCCACAAAAAAAGAAATCAATAAGTCATCAAATGTTTTTTTTTTCTTATCTCCCTTTTTTTTACTGCTTACTTACTTACATCAATGCAAGAAGAATTGATGTGAGGTCTCAGCTTTAACAGACCAGCCTTGATCTACAGCTCCCATCAGACGCCCCCTACCCTTTCCCCAAACACCAACCCTACCCAACCCGCTTCCACCCCTCCTCCCTATCTCTTTCGTTTAAAAAACTCGGTGCTCATCAAACTTTCCATTGAAAAGAAAAACTGCCCAGGTGAAGTTTCTTGCCCTATGGCGATAAGGTTATTTTTGAGGGGGTTGTAGGGAGGGAGGGGGGGACATTTCTTCCCACACCATCGATCTTAACCCCCCCCCCCCCAGCTCCAGATGTTGCAACAGCCTCCAAACCCCACCCATACACACACGCACACACATACATTGAAGTCTACCACGGCATACATGTCAACCGTGTTTTATGTAGTGAAGACATTGACGTTTAGACCCTGGGACCCATTGATCCGCCCCCCCCCCCCCCGTGGTGTGGACACCTACTGGAACGGTCGATTCGCCTTGCAGTAATGGACTACTCTACTGTATAGTCTAGTTTACTGAGTAGATATATCTAGGCCTAGACCCATGGACACCTTTTAAAAAATAAACTATAATGCGGATGGGATGGCGGATGGGGATAACTAGGAGAGCAAGGGAGAGAAGATGATAGAGAAAGGAGGGTAAAAGAGAAATGTTAAGAAAAAAAGTAATCCGGTCAAACCACCTCACTGATCCATACGGCCGGTTCCCGAGGACATGGTTTACAAGGGGATTGTGTGGCCAGGGGATCGTGAAACCGGCTGGTCCAGCGGTTAGTTCACCGGACTGTCAACCAAAAACCAACTGACAGGTCGCGGGTTCTATCCCTGCCACCGACCTGTCGCCCTGCAGGAGTTTTGGGCCTAGTGGACGTAATAATCTTCTATCTAGAAGGAACGTCTGTAAACTTATAAGATATAAGAACAATATCGAACTGCAGTTACTTTTTCCCCAACTAATGTCAGGTAGCCTACTCCAGCAGAGCTGGGTAGATTCATGGACGCCCTCGAAACCAGTGTAAAAAAACAATAACCTAGCCTTCAGCAGGATAATAATAATGATGATAAAAAGATGACTTTTTCAATTGTATATAGCACATCTTACCGTGCTATTTGATATAGCACATCTTACCGTGCTATTTGATATAGCACATCTTACCGTGCTATTTGATATAGCACATCTTACCGTGCTATTTGATATAGCACATCTTACCGTGCTATTTGATATAGCACATCTTACCGTGCTATTTGATATAGCACATCTTACCGTGCTATTTGATATAGCACATCTTACCGTGCTATTTGATATAGCACATCTTACCGTGCTATTTGATATAGCACATCTTACCGTGCTATTTGATATAGCACATCTTACCGTGCTATTTGATATAGCACATCTTACCGTGCTATTTGATATAGCACATCTTACCGTGCTATTTGATATAGCACATCTTACCGTGCTATTTGATATAGCACATCTTACCGTGCTATTTGATATAGCACATCTTACCGTGCTATTTGATATAGCACATCTTACCGTGCTATTTGATATAGCACATCTTACCGTGCTATTGAATTTAGCGTGCTCGAACCCAGGACTTAGCCGAACGCAATGCCGCTCTGCCAGCCGAGACCCATATACATCCATTAGCCAATGTTTATATAGAGCCAGAGACTGTTTCATGGATTCTCAAAAGTCCTGAAATATACCCCTATGGAATGGATCGCCTGAACTAGTCTGGAAACCCAAAACAACTTAATATCATTTTAGTAAACACTATAATTTTTTTTTTAAATGCAAGACTATATTTAACCCATGGAATATGAGCAGGACGCAATACACTTCTGTACAGAATGGGGGGGGGGGGAAGGAGGGGGGAGCAAGTCTGCAAATACAAGATAAGATACACGGTGGACCCATCATTTGCGATAACAACACACCTTACTTCACCGTGACTTTACATTATTACAACAATACAATTCACAGTGTTCACAGATAATAACAATAACAATATTACTCTTAAACAGCAATTCACAAAAACAATACTTAACAACAACAATACTTTACAATAACACAATAATTCACAGTAATTCGAGAGTTTAAAAGCTAGATATCTATGACATTAATGATGCTGATCGAATAATAAAAAAAGAACACAGTAAGTGTAGCATGCCCTTATTAAATTTAATTTTGTAAAAGTACAGATTATCGAAGTCTGTGGGAGGCGGGAAGTGTGTGTGCGGGGGGGGGGGGTGAAGATGGGCCGGTAAAGCGGGCCGGGGGGGGGGGGGGGGATATAGAACGGAGATAGAGTTTGAGAAGGAAAGAAAAAAATCCTGAGCTAATCATCCCAAATCTCATTGGCCATACTTAAAGTAAAAGAAGTAAAACCTCCGATATATATTTTTCGTGTTTTATTTGCTTTTTTAAAATTTTATTTAGTTTGGCCTCGAACCCAGGTCGTTAGGTTGCGGATCTGATGCGTTTGCTACTCTACCACTCAACATTCTCCAAACAGTGCCAGTGGTGTGTGGTTAGTTTTAAATAGTTTAATTATAATTAGATGGAAGCTAAGGTTATCAAAATGCAAGAATAAACTCAAAAGCCAGGGGTTTGTATAAGATAGAAACACAGTAAGATAAGATAAAAATAAGATACGAAAGGAAACTTTGGGGTCGACAGACACAAGACTTATTGAATTCTTGGATTATATTTTGGATTCTAATTGAATGTTTAATATCGAATAAATTATAAATCATCCACAGTTTTGCAGTAGGAACAAATATAAATAGTAACTAATAAAAACAACTTCTATATGTATTTACATTGTATTTATGTGTAGATAGGTGCAGATGACTGAACTATATAAAGGGCTTGGCAATACTAAAATAAAATTAAAAAATGTTTTGTAACCGGGGAAATAATCACTGACCTATAATTTCGAGTTTGTTGTTTTGTTTCTTCGCGAGAGAAAACGTCCTGTTTTAAAATGCCGGGAAAAAAAGATAAGAAGTAAAAATTCAGTATTTAAATCACTCTCAAGAAATAGATCATCTATTTATACCAATATTAGTTTCTTGTTGTTGTTTTTTTTTAAAGTATTTTTAATTTTAATGCGATTTAAGGTTTTGAAAGTTGTTTATTTTAAAGGGGTTTTCAAGGTACTGGGACAACACTGTATTACGCATAGAACGTGGGATGTCGGAGCCAGAGGCTTTTCGGGGCAGAAGGTTTGGGCGAATCCCGCGCGCGTGTGTGTGTGTTCCAGCCGGTGTGCTTTATGTTCAGCAACAAATGGAGTCGGGTGGCAGTACGTCACTCCAGCTACACCGCACACCTGTGCTCATTGCCCAGTGTGTGGTCACAATACACCGATGGCCGGGTGGGAGAGAGGGGGTGGGGAGTGAGGCGCCAGGTGCTGGCGGGTCAGGCCACGATGGAAACAGGGTCTTGTGGACGCTCACTAAACCAATTTGATCCGGAGGGCCGGTGAAGCAGCGTTCACCAGTTTTCCTTGGTAGACTCAGAGACACCCCTGTTTAAAAAAGGGGTCGGCAACCTACGGATTGCGTGCCATACTTAGCACGCAGATCGATTTTCAATGACACGCGGAATATCCTCAAAAAGGCAATTCAAGTCTTTTCTTTTAAAAAAATGTGGTGCTAGAGCAGGATACATTTTAGAGAAGGATACATTTTAGGCCAATGGCATGCTGAATGAATTAGAAATTCTACTTTAACAAACTATTATCAAACCTTTGCCGATCCTTGGTGTAAAATGTGTTTTTTTTTGTTTTTGTTTTTTGTTGCGTGGTTATGATGCAACTCTGTCCAGCTTTGAATTTTTTTTTCTGATTTGTTCAGGCAACCCCTATGCCTCTTCTATAGCCGTCCGCATTCATTTTTTTCTAGAAAGAGGGAATCTAAAGTCTTTTATTGCGTGGGAAGGGAGACCCTCATAGTAAAGCTATGATACACCTCTCTCCTATGCGGAAACTCATGCCCCAACCCTTCCTCTGTTAAAACCCTTTAACTACCGCAGGTTTTTAATATACATACTTGCTGACTTTGCATATTTTTACCGTTTCTTTATTTATTTATGACGTCGCTGTGACGTCCTCGGTATTTAAGTGTACGGGAAATGATGACGTCGATGTGACGTCTTAACAATAAACGAAAGAACTAAAGAGACTAAATGGAAAGTCCTCTGGTGGGGGGGGGGGGGAATTTAATACTTATGTCTCCGGCTCCCAAGCTAAGCTACTGTTACAAGTATTTTTTACAAATTATTTTTAAAACATTTAAAACAAGCAACAACAAAACAAAAAAAGGGTGGGGGGAGGGGAACAGAGGGAAGTGAGGAAGTCGAGAGCAAAGGAAGTATTGCTGTTAGGCTTAAGAGTGGGGAAAGGGGTGGGGGAGGGTTGGGAGGGGGGGGGGTTCAATGACGAAATGTTTAGGGTTTGTGTTAAAGGACACTTTATCGTTTTAACTAATGAGGAAATTAATTAAAGGGAGATGAATAATTACACCACTGGGATATCATTGAATTTCTGATATCGATGGGAAAAAAATTAGTGAAAAAAAAATGAGGAAGAGAAAATGTTTGAAAGAAATGACTATAAAAAATTAATTATCGAAATTTTGGAACACTGAGGAAGAAGACATTGGTCCCATGTTTAGAACACCTAACTGTCAAGATGACAACCAGGGTTCTGACCCTGCAGTTGTTTAATTCCTGTAGCACTGCAGAAGTTTTGGGCCAGGGTGTATTAATGTTATGTAACTTATATGAAATGATGATACAAGTTGACTACAAAAAGGACCATGAAAGATTGACTACGGAAATAACAATGAACATTGACTATAGTAAAGGCCATTAATAGCCTAGCCTAAAGAAATAACAAAGCCATCAAATAAAACTTAAAGAAAATAACAAAGATATGTGTTTGTGTGTTATGCGCATATAGTATAAAGCCTATGAAATATAAAAGCACGCCACAGGATACGAACGTAAAAGAAACACAAACACAAATAAAGTGTTCATAATAAACAGGATGTTCTAGAATCTAAGAGTTTCATGTCGCTGTCTATGTCACAACAACAACAACTACCTCCAAGTATTATTGTATTATTATTGTATTCATTGATTTGAACCCAGGTCGTAAGGCTGATGACTTTTGACTCAACCGTTTGACCAGCTTTTGAGAAAGAAAAGAAAACAACAACGATCAACGATGATCTAAATACATTTTCTCCGGGGATATATTAGGGATACATTTATGTCTTGTTTATAAAAGTAATAAGAAATTTTGAAAATTGTAAAGTTTGTCGCCATTGGAAACCTTGCCTTGCCTTTAAAGGTGAAAGAAGATATAAAATATCCACAGTAATTATTCAGTGACATAATTCCAACGTTTGGTTTTTACTCACCGAAAAGAACAATTGAGAAAGATAGAGAAAGAGTGTGAGAGGTGTACATGTGAGGGGTGGGGGGGGGGGGGGGAGGGGGTATTTGAGTAACGGATAGTAGACGATGAAATAAATAGAAAAAGATTAAGACGAAGGGACCACTGGGAGACAGACTGCAATGTATCTCTTTTAATTATGTTTTTTTGGGGAAAAAATCCGCTTACAGGACAGCATAAGCTATTATTAGAATTTCCAGTTGTCTCTAAGTAAGGCGCAGACAGAGTTGCCCAACAAACACTCAAATACTTGATTTTGTTTTTTGCTGAACAGGTCGTTTTATACATAGACTATATACGTAGACACCCCCTCAGCTCATTATCTCTATTAGTATTAGGCTATACTCCTTAATTTTTCAAAATGAAATATTTTTACCCCAGGACCCCAGTAGCCCACCTACTGATGTAAGTGTTGAGTGCCATTGACTGCACTACTTGGTGGATCGACAGGTGACACGGAGCCTTAGTTATTAGTAAGCTTATTAAAAAGTTAATTGTGGAAAATCGTTGATTTAACCCCCCCCCCCACCCCTCCAAGAAAAAAAAAGGCAATTTCAACTAAAGAAAACGCCTATTTTAATTAAAATGGAAACAAAATTTACATAAAATTTACATAAAATTTACATAAAATCAACAAAATACACCAACAGTATTAGCTTCTGGTCTTCTTCATAATCATATATAAAGCAATCACAAAAATGATAATTGGAATTTCCAATAGAAATCAATAAAAGTGGTATTGTTTTTATTTAATCTTTTTTATAAACTGTTGTATTACGGGGAATTACAATTCCAATTGCCATTTTATTTTCATAGACTGAAAGCTTTGTCAAATTGAAGATAACAACAACAAAAACAAAAACTGATATTTAAAAATAAATAATTTATTATAATTTAAAGCGCAACCTGACAAAAATTACCGCTAGACAATAAGTATAAGAATGTCTGACAAAAATAAACGAATCATTACGTTAAAGCATTCATTTCGCTCAAGTCTAAAATTATTTATAGAGACATATAGACCTAATAGTGTGTTGGTAGATAGCAGCGAAAATATTGATATAAACTGTATATAATATCAACAATATAGATATCTATTTTTTTTTATGCTGTCATGAAACCCTCGGCTAGACGCTCAGCATTTCTCCGAGTTGACACTCCGAGAGAAGAAATGCGTGCAGCGGAATAGCCTCCCTTGCCAAGCCGATGTGCCCCGAGGTTGACACGCAAGACACAGACGACGTTTTTGTGTTTGTGTGGTTGGGGCTCTGTCAGGGGGAGAAGCTTTTTTTCCAGTGAATGACGTGTACGGTCAACGCGGACGAAGGGGTGGAGGAGAGGACGGACGCCCAGCAGTGTACAGTTTTCCAGACCGTTTTTCAGAATCATACCTCAAAAGTTAAAGTAGTACTTTAAACTTATGGTAAAGACTTTTTTTTTGGAATTAAGCGACAATAAGCAAAATGAACAATAACAGCTATAAAAACAACAACTAATAAAGCTTAGCCTGTATTCTAATGAGAGAAGCTGCGGGGGGGGGGGGGGGTGAAGTGAATCCAACAGGTCTGACGTCATAGGTTTGTTTTGATGAGCAGTGACGAAATTTTTAAACGACAGACAACGTTAAGCCTACATAGGCCTACTTGTCTTTTAATTTTGTTTTTGTATAATAAATAATATGTAGGCCTATATAAATATTATGTTTTGTATAGTGTGAGCTTTAGCATAGGCTACATTGTTAGAATTAGGCCTAGTCTAGGCTACCCACCGATCCAAGGTGTAAAGTATAGTAGGCCCCTATAGCCTATAGGTATAGGTATAGATACTAGGCCTAAGCCTGAGTTAATAATCCAGTAGCCTGTAGGCGTAGTATAGTAGTATAATTAAATAAAAAATCAAAGAAACAATTAAAAACAGGACCACGGTTCACGCATTTCCCATCATTTTCAAAACGTTTGGCAGTATTATAATAAAAAAAAAATTATGAAATTTTTATTGTCATAGGCTAGGCTACATGTTGACTGTTGATGTGAACGGTGGTGTGTTATCCATTGTTGTTGAAAAATATAAACACAACAGGCACTCACTCACCCACTTCATACATTATTGTGTATTAATTAAAAAAAATAACAACAATATAACTTACTGGCACGGTGCTCCTGTTACGAAAACTTTCTATGAAAACACAAAAATGTCTCTTGGCCTGGTCGTCTGAAGGAAGAAGAAGCAGAAGACGAAAAGAGTAAAGAGGGGGGGAAGAAAAAAGTTCCAACTAAAAAGTTTAGGCTAAGTTCTGGGAGCGTTAGGGAGGAGCCTCTCACCGGTACTCAGATCGCACAGTGCTGGCCTACTCGTCACCTCCTCAAAACTTCCTGGGATTCTGATGCTAGCTGACATTGTTGACAAATGGATCGAGGAGGCTCTGACAAGGAACAGTTTTTTTCATCCATTTCCTCACTCAAATTGTATTTTAAAGTTATGTTATTCAATTGAACTAAAAATACAATATCGGAAGTATACTTTCTAACATTTATTCATAACAAACCAATAAACTTAATTACTCTTTTTTTCATCAAAAGCATTATTTATATATATTTAGTTAGCCGTGCTTGTTGAACTGAATGGAAGGGGGGGGGGGATTCCCCCAGACAGAGCCTCAGTTTTCTATGGATCCTGCATCCTACTTTTTTTTTCGTGTGACAACAGGTTTCAGCTGTGGGAACTTTTAGCTAAAAGAGGAAGGGGGAGGCTAGTAGAAAGAGTGTGTGAGAGAGAGAGAGAGAGAGAGAGAACATGGGAGAAGGCTTAGAACCAGAGGGGGCAAGGGGAGAAGGGTGAGGATGGATGACTTCGGTTAGTTAGAGTTGGCATCACCTGTGTTGACTGCCTTCAGGAAACGGGGGACATGTTTTTTTTTTGTTTTTTTTATTAAATAGATTTTATTTTTGCAGGAGCGCCTATTAAGCCTCACCTCCCCCCCCACCTCCCCTACTTCCTCCTAGCTTCCCTCTTGGGGTTATCGCAGAGACAATATTTAGTCACTAAGAAGAGAGAACTTGTATTCCACTTCAATGAGATTTTGGCGTCAGCCCGGTATGTAGGCCTACCACTGGTAGTATGTCTTATCATCCTGAGGAGATCGTGGGCCGTCCCTTTTATATATAATAAAGTACCGTTCTGTGCGTTCTGTGCGTGTCGTGTTCACGACTTCTAGTTCTGTGTGTCACTCTTATAGAACTGAAGTAGTTTGTGGTTGTATTCCACGACCCCGCCACACCCCTCCTCCCTCGCTCTCCTATCCCCCCCCCCCCCTTCTCCTACCAAATTTTCCTCGGAATAGATTTATTTGTAAAAATTCCAGTGTCTCGTGGAGTCAGTTTTGTGTTAGGAAGTAAATCATCCTATCTGGTTAGTTTCCGCTTGTCCCATTTCTACACTCTTTTAACACAGCGGTTCTCTCTCTCTCTCTCTCTCTCTCTCTTTCTCTTATTTCTTCTTCCCACTCACTCTCTCTCTCTTTTCTTTCTACACTTTCTCTCTCTCTCTCTCTCTCTCTCTGAACGTCCCTTGTTTAAAATGTTCTATAAAATTGTCCCATCTTTCTTGTTCCATCTTTTATCTCTTTATCTCTCTTTCTCTCTCTCTCTCTCTCTGAACGTAAGTATTCCCCTGTTTGAAATGTTCTATAAAATTGTCCCATCTTTCTTGTTCCATCTTTTCTCTCTTTATTTCCCTCTTTCTCCCTCTCCCTCCAATCTCTCACACTAGCCCTCGACATAATACATATAATTAATTCTACCAGTTGATATAATATTTAACGTAACTGATAGCCTACTATTTATTTCGCCCCCCTCCCTCCCCCATTTTGTTTACTTTTACAGCTGATGCACACCCTTACTCCCTCTCTGTACTTACTCTTTTTCTCTCAAACTCCAGTCATGTTTGTGCGTCTTTCCTTCACTCCCTCACTGCCATTCTCTCTTTAGTTCCCACCTCTCTTTCTCTCTACATGTCTGTCGATGTCTCTATCTTGTTCCTGTCTCTCTCTCTCTCTCTTTCTTCGCTCTCGTTTCTCTCTCTCTCTCTTTCTTCGCTCTCGTTTCTCTCTCTCTCTTTCTTCACTCTCGTTTCTCTCTCTCTCTTTCTTCACTCTCGTTTCTCTCTCTCTCTCTCTTTCTTCACTCTCGTTTCTCTCTCTCTCGCTCTCTTTCTTCACTCTCGTTTCTCTCTCTCTCTCTCTCTCTCTCTTTCTTCACTCTCGTTTCTCTCTCTCTCCCTCTCTCTCACTCTCGTTTTTTCTCTCTCTGATATAATATTAGATTTTCAGAATAGGAAACGTAACTATAGTTCTGCAATCCGCCCCTCTTCCAGTTATTAGTAGAAATACAAAAAGTGGAAGGAGGAGGCGGGGAGGGAGCGCTAACGAGAATTTCAGGAAACGCCGAGCCTAATAGAGGGCGAGAAACTTGTAGGAGACAAAGAATAACAGGAAGTGGGGTAGGACGAAATGAAAATCAGGGCGGGGCCGCGTGATGCGACCATTGTCGTCACACAGCACATAGTCTCTCTCTTTCTCCCCCTCACCTTTCTCCCTTCTGCTCAGGTACTCTACGGAGGGCTAGCTACCTGTCCCAGACTTTTTTTTCCACGTTGACACGCACGACATGTAGCCTAGTCATCTAGGATCCACTAGGGCCGCCAGGTACTGCAGGAAGGAGGCGGGAGACGGAGGCGGGAGAAGAGTGGCGTATGGTGGGTGGTGGTAGAGTGGAGGGGGATAAAAGGTCGGAGGAGTGAAAGAAGAAGTGAAGGGGGCGTGAGGGAGGGAAGAAGAGGGGCTGAGTGTTTTAGTTTTGCCCCCCCCCCTTAAAAGGTTTGATGCCTAAAACGTGGAAGAGAGAGGAAAACGAAAGGGAGTTTAGAAGAAGTATGTGGGGGGGCCGGGGAGGGGGGTACAGAATGAAAGCGGAATGATTGAGAGAGAGAGAGAGAGAGAGAGAGAGAGAGAGAGAGAGAAACGGGTGTGTAGTCTAGAATTTATCAACCCAGGAATTGAGATTCACGGAATGCCTTTTAAATTTACGTTTCTAGCGAATTTAAAACACCAAAACTAGTATATCTAGTAGTAGCGATTGGAGGGGGGGGGGATCGTTTTGATGGGGGTTGTGTGATCAACACATCTTTAACGAGTGTTGTGATGGGGAGGAGGTGGTGGAGGAGAGGTGATGCTGGCATTGTGATGAATGACTCTCGTCTCGAGAGAGAGAGAGAGAGAGAGAGAGAGAGAGAGAGAGAGAAGAGAAGACCCTACAGTGTGTCGTTACCAGTTCCTGTAATTTGAAGAAAAAAAAACAGGTCGCAGACGTAACGGGCAGTAACGGCGTAGTTCGGTTTGTGTTGTTGTGTTGTTGTTGTAAGTCCTTGATATGTAGTTGTTGTTCTGTCTGTTATTACATGTTTGTTTGAGGAAGTCAGAAAAAACAACAACTAGATGGCAAAACAACAACATAGGGCGTAACGCTGGTAGGTACAGTGGTCTAACAGACAGAGCGCTCGAGATTACCATACCATAGAACTCGCGAACCAATGCTGATGAAGCCTTGGATTTTGTCATGGATCTGAAGAACTTCACTGAGTTTACTCATCTCTGATCATTACCCCAAGGGCACACAAAATTCCGTCGTCTCACGAGACTAATGGAAGCCAACAACAACAAAGATGGGCTTAATAGGTAACCTAGGCCTACCTGACGTTAGATAACACAAAAAAGGCGGTTTGGCATTGTGATGGCCACGCAATCTCCTCGTATGCCATGCCCACGGAAACTTACCCCATGAACCAACATAGTTTGAAAAGGATACCGATAATTCGCTATATTTTCTATTTGACAACATACAAAGTTTGTCCCATATAAACATACACTTTTTGGCAAACAAAACAACATTATTTTTAAATAAATATTTTCTCTCTTTTTTCTATATATATGCAAATATCTTATCTTATCTTATACATTAATGACGCTCCTTCTATAAAGAAGATTATTGCGTCCTACGCTCCTCCGTGGTCCGAGTCTAGTCTTGCATTTTAATTAATTTTTTAAATGATGTTAAGTTACTGGTTATCCTGGTTTGTTCAGGCAACCCATTCCATGCCCGAATGCCACTCGGGAAGAAAGAGTAATTATATGCATTTGTTCTCCCATAAGGGATAAGGAAAGTGTTTTTGTCATTATGTTTATATGTGTTAATGATGTGCTGCCGTGCACTAGATACAATTTAAAAAAAAAAAAAATTGTCCCCTTTATGTTTGGACGTCACATGTGTAGAACTTTCCACATTAAACTAGGCGTTGGTAAAAAAAAAATGCTATTTAATTGTGCCGATAAAAAGAATCCATTTTTTAGAAAGCATTTAGCTAAAGAGCTATTTGTGCACCACCGGGCCAGAAATGTGTGTTTGTATCTACAGTGGTCATTTTGTACATATAGATCTAGACTATGTCTTTGTCTTTTGCCACATATAAAGCCACAACAGAAAAGTCAAACTTCAAATTAAATGAGACGACCATGGTCCATGCGTCTAATCACCGCACTGATTAACCTTGTAGTCATGGAAGAACCACTCTCCCACGTGATCAATTGTATTTCAAGACCTTACTGGATGTCTTTGACCCTCTTTCCATGGCTTTAAATTCAATGGACACTTAGTTCTGTTCAATCAACGTGTGATGTCAAAAAGAAGGGAGGAAGTACTTGTCCCTATTTGATTCCACGAAATTCTGTTTTGCTTTTTTAACTCAATAGAAAACGGGGATTTGTTTTTTTTTTCAAGTCTAAGAAAAAAAACGAAAACATGTGAACACGAGTTGCTGATTGCTATTTAAGTAGCATTGATGGAGCAATGTGTCGAGGGTAATTTTCTGGTTTCTATAACTGAGTGCAACACAATGCAAATTATGAACAAACGCAAGTGCAAAGGAAATGAAATTGTTACAGAGAGAGGGAAACGGGAAGTAAAAGGAAGTTAATTCCAAATGTTGATACAAAATTTTGATATCTGATCATTTCATGTCCCATTAAAAGAAATTGCAGTTCATGTCCGTATTAGTTAAGCGATAGAGATTGTTAGGACAGAAGTTAAAATTGCACGATCTGGTTTTGACAAGAATATGAAACAAATGTTTGGTACATTTTAGTAGGCTAAATGCATTTTTGTACATTTTAAAATATCACTTGTGTATCCCTTTATTGTCATTTGATATGTTCTATTTACTCAATTTAAGACTTTAAATGTGGACACAATGTTTTACATTTGAACTAAAAAAAGTTTGAAAAGAGTTTGCTAAATTTTGTGTGAATTATGCTAATGAATATTATAAATTTGGTTCTTTTTTAATGTTACAAAGTGAGATCCTCCTTCTAAACTGATTATTGTGTCTTACGCTTATTCGTAATTTGAGACTAGTCTTGCTTGATTTAAGAAAAAAAGTTGCTTTCACGAACTAGTTTGTATAACCCAGTCATAACATGTATGCCACTTCGGGAGAAAGAATAAACTAAACCATAAAAACCAAGTTTTTATTATACTCCCTTTCTTTGTAAACTAAGTTTATATTTAATTTATATTTTGATAGATTAAAATAAATATAAGTGATATCATGCCTTATGAATTTGCACACTAAAACTTTGCGCATCCTTTTTTTTTCTAGCTTTGGTCCGCAAAAAAAACATAAAAAGAAAACTTTGCTTTGTTTCGGCTACATTGTGTCGTTTTCATTCTATTTATTTCGTAAAAACAAACATATCCGAAAAATTTATTTACTTCCGTCTCTTCCGGTAGAGGCAGCCATGTTTTACGTGAAATATTTTATTCGATTCGCAAATTGGATGAAGGTATTCGTGACTATTCCAAAGGCTGAAAATTTGATAGAATGTATTGTTAGTCGGGACAAGTCTGCTGCACAAGTTTCAGCTCGATTGGACGACGGGAAGTGGTCGAAAAATTGATGCAAAGCTTTGCAAGCAGAAGATCAGACAATCAGACAGACAATGCAAGATAAAAGAAAGGGAGTAAATATTACTTTTTATTATGCTATAAAATTACCATTTGATATGATGCATACTGTCATTATATTTAAACATTTTATGATCTCTTTCAGTAGCTTTATTTATGTAGTTCTGTGTAGTTCTGTGTTCATAGTAAATTTAGGCCTATATTAGGTAAATTTTGACTAAAATAAATCTAGTGTTTATTTAACATGTGAATATTTAACTTAAAAAAAAACAGTATTTGTGTGTTGTTGTTTTTTCTTTAAATAATGAATATAGCTTGAGTTTAGAGATAAAGTGGATGATGCCCCACATCACAGACCTCACTCACTAGACAGCGAAACTGATTAACCCTTAATGGCCTTGAATGTAGGCTAAACTTCCGGCACCCTCCAGCACACCCCCAGTTCTGGGTTATTAAACATATGCAAACTGTGTAAAAAAAAAAAAAGCAGTAGAATTTTCTAGAGTTTGTCAGGAGACTTGAGAACCTGTAGGTCGTGGATCAAATCTATTGCCTGAAACAATAAATACTCTAATTTTTTTTAAAGACCAAGTGAAGAGTTTTTGTTTGAAGGGACGAGATTCGGAACAGCCTCATACGGAAGTGAGGTTTTGGAAGGGAAATAAATAAACAAAACACGACTCTCTAAATCTACATTTAACCATTTTGTAAAAAAAAAATTGGACTGGGCAAATATTCAAAGAACGTGGAAATATACATTTTTCCTATTCGAATTCCCCTATCTGACGTCACTTCCATTTGTTGCCATCTCAAATGGCTACGAGATTTGGATTTTTCCTACACACATTTAAGTGCTAATATTGAACTAATTTCTTGAAGGTTATGTTTAATATTTTGTATAAAAAAATGATTATTATTTATTAGCATTCGGGTACTGAATACACTACTTACTATCAAAATAAACTTTTAGCTCAATATTGATAAAAAGCTCTTCACTTGGTCTTTGAGGAATGAAGGTGGCTGCAGAGAGGGAAGGGATGGCATCTAGACACTGGCCTGACTTATGTACATACACGCGAGCGCACATAGGTCATTGTGTAGAGAGGTCTGAAGGTATGTAGGTAAAAGTTCTAAGACAAGTCTTGTCTGTTGAATTATGCATGCGTCCGTCCCTGCGACTTTTTTTTTTAATTTTTCTTCTCTTTTCTCTTATCCTCCGTACCGTGCTTCCCAGGTTGACGGGGCCCATATTTCTCACGACACGGTGCTGGTAGTGATAGGAAGCGACATAAGGTAACGAGGAAATGGGGATAGGGCTGGGGAGGGGGGGCGAGGAGACGGTGTGAGGGGGACAGAAAAAGAGAGAGGGGCAGATGGGTGGTTGGGGGGGGGGCTGGAACTTCACACAGGATGAGGGCACATAGAGGAGGGCGTGAGACGAAACCAGTTTTTTTAAACGCAGCAAAGTGGGTGGGGTGTGGTGGGGCTGGGGTGGGGAGTGTCCTTAAGCCTGACGGGAAGGTTTTTTTTTTTGGGGGGGGGAGATAAGGTAAAGGAGTGAGAAGGACATGGAGTGGAAAAAGAGAGAGAGACAGAAAGGGGCGGGGAGAGTGGGGGAAAGAGTGGGGGGGGGGGAGACTTCCAAGACTTGTAAAAGCTACAGGGTCCTCGGGTCGCCAAGTCGCCATCATCAGAACTTTCATTGTGTGCACCACAGGTACCGCCCTTTTAGTTTTCTTTTCAAAATATTCTAGATTTTACCCTGAAGTGAACCCTCCCCTCTCCCCGACTCCCCACACGTCCACGATGTCTACAGAGTAGAGCGACGACCATCTTGTGTACAAGGCCTCACTGCTACTTTTCTACGCCACGCACTGGCGGCCAAAGCTTGTGTAGCGCAGTGTAACTAGGTGTGTAAATGTAGATCTTGGTAGAAAACATTTTATTTGTTCATCTTTTGAAAATGTGCTCACGTTTGAGCTCCTTTGTTTCTTTTCATTTTTTTTCCAATGTTCTATTTCACAAACTCTACTTTACTCTACTCTAAGTATGAGAAATTATTTAGATCTATCATCCCTGAAAGAAATCAGTTGTTTACAATTGAATGTGCAACAAATATAAACTAAAACATTAAATATTAAAATTGTACATAAAGTAGGCCTACAATGAATAGGGCCAACATACATATATTAATCAATTACAATTTACAATTATACAGTTCAAAGTCCATTCTACCATAGAAGTGAAAAACACTTTAATTTCTATTTATACCAGAAGTATGCAAGGGCCAGAAGTTAATTTGGTGCCCTCCTCTCTACCAGTAAGCTCAAATCAGGTGGCATAGCTTCAGAGCGATAGAGTTAGATTCCAAGTGTCCCACGGCTCAAATCCAATAGAGTCTGACTCTGATTCCACTATCCCTACTCTAATTTCTTCTTCCAAACACACACGAAATCATGCCCGTTCAACCGCTCGGTTTTACTCGTCAATTTTATATAAGAATAAACAATCTAATGTATTGTTTGTCTTCACAGTTTAGCCTTACTTCTTCTGCTTCTTCTTCAATATATTATTGAGCATAGGCCATCAACAATTTCTTTCCACGCCTTCCTGTCTCTGGCTATCTTCTCTACCTCTTTCCAGCTTTTCCCGATCAGATTGCACATCCTTTTTTTTTTACATCTCTTCGCCAGGTGTTCATGGGTCTACCTCTTCGTCTTGCACCCTGTGGATTCCACAAAAGAGCTTGTCTAGTCAAATTTGTAGTCGGTTTTCTCTATGTGTGGCCTATCCATCTCCATCTTCTTTTTTTATTTTTTTTTCTTGTTCTATTCGAATATGTGCTGTCCTATTTCATTTAGCCTACTACGGGCTACATTTCACCCCCCCCCCCCCCGGATTTTTTGTGTGCTTCTTCCAGCTTTTTTCACTAGTTCACTAAGCTATCTATGTTTTGAAATAGATTAGATCTAAGCTCAAGTAGATCTATATTATTTCATTAATTTCAATTTCAAAAATACATTCTCTTGATAATATAGACTCTCTTCCCATGGGAATTCCTAATCCTTTTCTTTCAAATTTCTCACAGCAGTATCTCATAAGAATGTCACAAATCATCTTCTATAAGTAAACAATACAAGAATATCTATGTAGCCTACTAGTTCAGGGGGCGGCAATCTTTTTATATTAGTGTGCCGAAGTAGGATTTCTAATTTATTCAGGGTGCCAACAGCCTAAACGTCATTTTGCTCTTTACTTGTAGAAGAGACTTGTAAAAGTCTTTGCTTAAGGGTCTTCCGCGTGTCATTGAAAATTGCACTGCGTGCCAAGTCTGGCACGCGTGCCGTAGGCCTTCGACACCTGTTTTAGTTCATTATTTTTGTTAAATGTATTTATATATCGGTATAAAATAGTAATAGTAAATATGTAGAGAATCCCCTTCGCTTTCAGGGAGTAACGTAAGGGAGCAATATAATTCCTCGTTGTCTCTCTCCATCCTGGTGAACCGATTATTATAATCAATATTATGTTTTACTAGTGACTTTCATTTCTTCAACCATAGTTCTTCTTCTACATGTACTCAATGGGCATTGCTTTCCTTCTTTTAATTCCACCAGGTGTCTCAAGGCATTTGATTGAAAGCCGAGAACATCTTCTTCTCTTCATTCGATCACTCGGTGAATGAACTTGATTTAACGTTTAGTATAATATTAGTAAAATATTGACCCTCCTTTACCATAGGCCTACAACTCCTTGCCTCGCCACTACCAATCCATTTTCTTTCGGGCGTTCTGAGCAATGTCACACACACACACACCTAACAGAAAATATGAACAGGTTGGTTTTAACATACATTTTTATACAAGGGTGTCTCCATTAGCATGAACCTGGCACCCGTTCATGCTGCCACAACATCTGCGCCCCCCCCCCCCCCCCACCCACCCACCTCCTACTTTTCCCTTAACAAAAATATAATGTTCTAAATATCGGCGCCCGCAGCAAAGTTCCGCAAGAACGGGCACTACCTCCCCCACCCCTACCCAACAGTTCCAATTGACGGAGTTTCTTAAAAGACTATACCACGAGAAAAACTTCAAAGCTTCCAGACGGTTCAGTGAGTTTTTCAAACACTCAGAAGTTTTCTTACAAGGCTGGAGACTTTTAGACGGTTTGGATGAGAGTGTGTGTGTGATGGGAGGATGGGGGTGTAAAAAGGTGGGAAGTCGAAAGTTGACATTCTTGGATGACGTCAACAGCTACGCGTGCCTGTGTGTGTTTATGTAAGCGTGCGAGTGTGTGTGTGTGTTTTGTGGACGAAACCTGATCTACAAGTTTCCATTTATTTTCCTCCTACAAACGTTTTTCTTTTTTTGGCACTTTTTTTTTTTCGTGTCTTGTGTTTGATGTGGAATAAAATGGAAATTTGAATTTTATACCTTTGATGTGGAAAACTAAAAGAGTGAATTAGAATTTTTACGCTAAAGCTTTTATGTGGGATGAAATAAAAATTAGAATTTCTTATTTTTGAAATTTTGGCATGCAATAAAAATTGAAATTTAAAATTATTGGCCTACAGCCTACCTATAAACTTTTTTGGTGTGAAATAGAATGGAAATTAGAATTTCGGCAAATTTAAGCTTTTGGCGCGAAATGAAATCGAATTTAGAATTTTGTACCTTAAAATTTTGGTGACGAATGGAAAATTATATTTCATACCATTACAATTTAAAGCGAAATAGATCTATATGTGGACATTGCAATCTGATGTATTCAAGATTATAACTTCATTTCAATGGGCCGTATGGACAAGTCTTAATGAGGCGTGAACTTTTGAACCCGAATGTTCGTGAACTTCCTGTTCTATTTTTAAACTAATAACAAAAAAAGCATGCTTTTGCTGGTGTTTGACAATTGATTTCAACCTCGACGGCCAGTTCTAGTCTTTTAGAATTATACAAAGGATACAATATTAGTTATGAGGATTCCTTTTTTAACATCAAAAGTGAACAGGCGATCATTAATACTCAAGTGTTAGTCGCGTGACGTTAAATTTTTATTTGTTTACAAAATAAATGAGTCAAGAGTTGCGTTTTCTTGGTTATTGAAAAACAAAATGCGTAAATTCATAAAAACGAATAACAAAAATTCTTTTGCATTAAGCAATAAGTTTGATATTTTAAAAAGGTGATTATTCCCTTCTGACTTTCACAATACATTGTTTTGCTTTGTAAACATCTATTGGAAATGAAATAAATTTTAATCCCCAACAAATTTGAGTACAACCAGTAAAGTAGCACACATTGTTTCGAATAAAATGATCGAATAAGAACGGAAATGCTTTTGCAGGTGACCTTTTATGCATGCATACACGTTAAGACTTGTCCATTGCTGCTGAGAGTTAACACCCTTGCCCCTTTTACAAGTTAATCTTTTATGACTGACTTGTAAATTACAAGTCAGTCATAAAATATTGACTTGTATAAGGGGCAAGGGTGTTAACTCTCAACAGCAATACGGCCCATTGATAATTTCAAATTTTTGCTACTTTGATTTTCATTCTTAGGCCAAATCTTTTCGATTAGTAACACACTTTGCCTTAATTTCCTAAAAAAAATCAGTGAATTTTTAAATTTTATATGGCCACGGGAAACCAAAAAAACTTGGAAAATAAACGCAACAATTAAAAAAAACATTTAGTAAACTAATTTACAAAACCTTTAGTGAAAGACTAGGTGTCAAATAAAACTTCCACAACAAAAGATTCCTATTGGAGGTTTAATCAAAGACTTAACAGTCTCTGAATTATTGGTCGATTTTAAACACGCTCGTATTCTTCTGAGACTTTTCTTGACGTAATTTCGAAATACAACACACTAACAATGTGTCACAATTCAAGACATCAACAAAATACATTTTTCTTTACTGTCATTGACTTATCTTTACGAGAAAGTTCTCTTTGTATATTTACAATATAGATAAGATTTAGATTTAGATAGATGGACAGACAAACATAGACAATGTTAGACAGGTTGACAAAAAGACAGATAGTCAGACTGACACAGATAGATGGATAGCCAGACAAACAGACACAGACATACACAGGCAGATAGATTGACAAAACAACAACAACACCAGAACGATAGATGGTAAAATAGATAGTAAGTCAGACACAAACGCCAGACAGCAGACAGACAGACAGACAAACCCAGAGAGACAGACTGTTAATTAAGACAGAATGTGACCAAACCACCAAGTTCCACTAATACAGGAGACAAGATGGACGATCTTAAAAGGTTATACAGGTGTGCTGTCGTCTGCTGAACACACCGAAGGCGGAAAATCCTACCTGAAAAAAAAAAACAAAGTTTCACAAGTAAATGGCATATATTTTTGGAGCTAGAAAGAAGGATACGAATTCTTTCTCCCTCCTCCTCCCCCCCTCCATTCCTTTCGCTCGTTTTCATTTCCTAGGTTCTTTAATGTGAAACTAAACTTAGAGAGGCCTTAAAAGCAGGAAAAATTTAGTCGAAAAAGAAAATAAGGTTGGGCACTTTGTAGTAGGCTACATATGTAAGCTTGCCCCGGGGCAGCACCGAGCTGATGTTAAGGGAAGCGGGGATATTTAGTTTGGGACACCTCGACACGATTTAGTTATCGCATTTTTATTGGAAGATTTGAAAACATTTAAAAAGAAAGAGAAAATTGATATTAGGAAAAGGGCTAGCCGGGGTAGTTAACTGATGCTTGACAAGTATTTTCCGGCCTTATTCCCACAGTATGCTCATTTCTGCCCCAATGAATACCCCCTCTCCCTACTAGGGCCCGTCTAGGGTCTGAAGGGCGTCACTGAATCCACCCAACTCTGATGGTCCTATCTGACATTAGTTTGTAACGGTGGCTGAGAATCGTGCTGGCAGCACAATCTCATAGTATAGCCTACCATGTACAGCCTACCATGGCCACATAATCTTGTGAACGCTGATTCACTTGCTCCAAGGACCATCACGGTTCGAAATGGCGACTTTGCTTACGATTACTTATTTCTGACAGCAGGTCGAAGGTTACGCACTACGCACCACTTTCCTCCTGGCCCCAGCAATAAACAATAACAGCAACTAAAACAACAACAAAAACACAACTTAACTTCTTATAATCACTAAACCTAAAAACACCAGATGACAGAAGTGCACAGAGTAAAGTTGTAATATTACATAAGGCGTTAAACTCTAATTAATTTAGAAATACAACACAATAACAACCTGTTGTGAAGCTCGGATAAACATTAGGACAAAACCCCTTAACTTATCCCTTTCGCGAGAACAAATGCATATAAGTAGACTTTCTTTCTGAGTTCGGGCATGGAATGGGTTGCATGAACAAACTAGAAAAACCAGTAACTTAACATCGTTTAAAATACTAATTAAAACAATACATGTCTAGACTTGGACCACGGATGAACGTAGGACTCAATAATCTTCTTTATAGAAGGAGCGTCTGTAATGTATAAGATAAATCAAACTGCCAAAAAGAAGTAGTGGGCAAAATAAAATGTCAATTAGATCTACTTGGTATTTATCAAATTCATTTTTTAAGTTTCTGTCGTACTAAATTCGGACGCTGGCTGAATTCCATACATCTTCAATTTCACGTGTGCATTGAACACACATGCACAAAATCTCACTGAACTTGCATGAAACGTTTTTGATTGGATCTAAGATATATATTCCTTTTAGAATGATTTACAACAACCAGAATGTGTGGATTTCTTGTCTGGAAATGCTGAATTGTCAATGTCTAAAGAACTTCTGGTACCAGACAATCCCTTTCACATTGTATCCACTGTATTCACATTATTCTACACTCAGAAATCTATTACAGTTGAAAAAAACAACTTACATTTTATTTGTAAAGGTAGACGCTGTGGATATTGCGCACCGAAGGATTACATAGAGTATTAATCCTGAACTTTCAACCATTAAACTGTATTCTCTCACTCTCCCACATCTACCAAAGTAGTTATCTCAATGTATCTCTAGCAGAAATTGGCCAGACATGTGTGTTGGCAACACAATCCCATTTTTGTTGTTGTCCTATTAGGTTCATTGTGGTACATTGCATCTCTGTACATAGAATCTATCTGGTATATTTTGTTGTTGTTTCTTTTGGAACATTTTCTGTTCCTCTAATATTATTTGTATATATTTCTGTTCATTTTGGAATAATGCAACACTCACTACCCACTCACTATGTTGCTAACTCTTAAAATTTCTCCGATCACTTATCATCCACCTCAACCAGTGGCGTAGCTAAAGGGGGGGGGAGGGGAGGTCCAAATTTAAAAGTCCCCCCGGGCCCCTACTTGAGGGGGGGGGGCCCAAAGGAGTGTCCGAATTGTTTTTTTTTCTCATGTTATAATGTCAAATGTCAAAATGCAGGGGCCGCTAAAGAGGCCAAGCCTCCCGGGCCCCCAAATCCCTAGCAACGGCACTGACCTCAACGCATTTCAACCATTACGTAGGCTGGGTTGTCTATGTTTTCTATTCAGCTTGTCAACTCCGATCTATCTATGTCTATGACGTTAGAGATTAAGTCCATGTTCTGACTGTTGCTGCCTTATAATATTTTAATCATTATATAAGTCAGTATTTGAATGCATAACTTAACAACTCAACAAACACAAATAAAACAACAACCAATAGCACAAAGAACGAAGCTTAACGCAACACACAACACTATAATGGGATTAATATTGGCATTAACATTTGTCCAAGATGTCAATATGGGCAGAACATTGGGCCAATATAGTGTGATATATATATATATAGTGTATGGCAACAAAAACCTCATGCATGATAGTTCATTATTATTCTAACCATTAATGCTATCTTTAGTTCTAAAACTTTAAACCACGCTTTTATTTTATTTTACGGTCTTTAATAATTGAAAGGGAAACTATATTCTTAATCATTATAGTCCAGATAAGGGTTTTAAAAAAACCTCTTGCAAAATAAATTTAGCCCAAAAAAAAAACGTGTAAATTGGCGACTTTGTTTGACTACCAATTAATATATTTATAGAAAATCAAAGAAACATTGACTATATAATTTGGAAGTAAGCCTACTAATTATAATTACGGAAATAGGAAATGGGCTTATGTTGGAGAATTTCCTTTTCTGCAAAGTGAGACAAGAACAAATTACCGGTAGTCGTATCTTATTACTTAGGGACAAGAAAGAAGTAAAAAGCCATTTACTGTTCTAAGGTCAGACTGAAGTTGCCATTTACAACAAAGTTGCCAATGTAAGACATGGCCTATATACTACTGCACACGTGCCACACTTGGCACGCAGAGAGATTTTCAACGGCGCGCGGGAGACCCCAAAAAAGACAATTTAAGTCTATTCTACAAATAAAATAATTGCTAAAGCAGAATAACTTTTGGGTTCTTGGTACGCTGAATGCCGTAGAAACCCTACCTTGGGACAATATTATCAAAATGTTGCCGACCTCTAGCGTATATAATACGTGACTATATACTTTATATAATATATATTTTTAGATTTAAAAAGATAGTCCAAACATCGTCATCGATGGACACACCTTGGAGGTTGTCGAGAGCTTCACATACCTTGGGTCCATTATCTCGAGTTCACAGTCCATCAACTTGGAGATCAACAGCAGGATCGCCAGGGCAGCCACAGTCATGGCCCAACTAAAACAGCGAGTGTGGGACAACTCCAGCCTCACCGAGAGGACCAGACTGCGCGTCTACCACGCCTGCGTACTCAGCACTCTCATGTATGGCTGTGAGTCATGGACCACCTACGCGAGGCACGAGAAGAAAATCAACAGCTTCCATATGAGGTGCCTACGGAGAATACTGCAGATCAAGTGGCAGGATAGGGTCTCCAACACAGAGGTGCTGGGGAGAGCCAACATGAGCAGCCTTCACGCTGTGCTCAGTGAGAAACGCCTCAGGTGGCTCGGCCATGTGAAAAGGATGAATGCAGGTCGCATTCCTAAAGACCTCCTCTATGGAGAACTGGTCGAAGGCCACCGGAAGATAGGGCGCCCAAAACTGCGATTCAAGGACCTTTGCAAAAGAGACCTGAACGAGAGCTCAATCGACCTTGACACATGGGAACGCCAAGCTTCTGACCGACCAACCTGGAGGCTCGCAGTCAGGCTTGGCACATCCCGCGCAGAAACTGGGCGCATGGAAGCTGCCATCCAGAAAAGAGCGAGGCGGAAGGTTCCTTTACAACAGCCATCCACCTTCAAATGCCTGAAGTGCGGCAGGGATTGCCACTCCCGAGTTGGCCTCCACAGCCATCCTCGGCGGTGCAGCTGGTCACCTTTGCCGTGAAGCTACACCATCGTCTCTTGGAGACGGACGGATGCCGACGACGACGATGATTTTTAGATATAAAAACTATAATATATAATGAGTCAGGGACGTTAACCCGTGAATATTTCCATACGTTACCCACCTCCTCGATGGCTTCTAACATCACCAGACAGTCCTTATCATGGAACCCTCAAGGAAAGAGGAAAAGTGGTCGACCCTGTAACAGCTGGCGCCGTGACCAGGATGCAGATGTCAAGAGAACAGGTCACTCTTGGGGACAGTTGGAAAGACTCGCCCAGGACTCAGGACCGGGATGGCTGGAGAACCCTTGTTGGTGGTTCTGTCCCGAGAGGGGTAGTAGGCGTAAGTAGGTAAGTAACCCGCCTCCCTAGGTTAGCACCCCCCCTCCCCAATGCTTCCTCATGAATAATCTCCCCTCCACCCCCCCTATCCCTAGCTCACCCACGTGACCCAATGCTTTTACTTAATTATAATATGTCTTTCTTTAAAAAAAAATATCTGGATAGTTTTCATTGCTAGTATAGTCTAGATCATAGGTTCTCAACCTTTTTCGGCTCACCGCCCCCATTTACAATTTTTTTCCGCTCACCGCCCCCCCCCCAACTTTATTTTAATTAAACATAAATATAATTAATTCTTAAACTAATTTATTTGTATAATTAATTTAGAAAAATAAGATACTTTTTTAATAGCACTATATCATGTAATTTCTGTAATTATCAATGTTTAAAATAACAACTCCTTAAATGGACAAAACAATTAATGCAGGAAATGTTTATTTACAACTTGTTACGAAACGTAAAACTCATACATTGCATTGTTATTAAACAAATACTAATAATTTAACCGAATTGCCGTAAAAGCGATATAAAACATTTCATAGACTAAGGTCTTAGATTTTCGCAATTTAATTACAGTAGAACGATTGTCTTCTTCAACATTAATAACAAACAAGATCTGATCACGCACTCAGCAGCTAAAGGTCGATGGACTTACGCGAGTAATTACGTTACGGCTCCTTATCCGGACAAGATGGCGGACATTGTTGAGTGGTTGTAATCGGATACTTCAATAAACATTAATATTTTATTATATATTATAATGAACTCTCGTGTATTCGTAGGTAGTATCAAAATGACCCATAAGATAGACCCACTCATAGCGGTGGATGGTTTAGTTTAGTTCTTTGCCAGCCTCCGACAAGTAAACATGCTAGGTCTGTGCTCTGAGATGAAACTCCTATTGATTTCTAATATGAAGGATTCAATAGTATTTTACAATTAGCCTCAATGCTATACAAAGCTTATTGAAGATATTTCTTATTCATTTGGATTATGTGTTATTCTTAATTATGTGTGTATAATATTATTCGGATTGGCACTTAATGATTGTGTAATTAAACCAATTATTCGTTGCTTTTACACAACTTGGTTTACGTCGATCTATCAACGATATCTACATGTATATGTGTGTTACTTATACAACTATAGTAATTACCAACACCACAACTCAACACCACGATACTTGCTGTATAATATGAGCCAAAAGTAATTATACATGAAGGAAAATCAAATAAAACTCTACTCTACGTTATGTAGATTGCCAGGGGATATTTAGAACCAGGAATACCTTAGACTACAATAAATTAATATCAGACTGAAATAATAAAACCATCACCAAGTGAAAGTATAATCGCACTAATTATAACAATATAATAACTATTATTTCATGAACTGAATGGGGGCTCTAGCCGAAATAACACTCTAACTACAATTTGACCACGTGTGATGTAATACTTGGTGGCTCGTTCCAGTAATTAAGTACTGCCACGTAATAAAATGATGTCTCGTGAATGGATTATATTATAGTGGATATTCCGCCACGTAATAAACTGTTTAACGTAAATTATTTTAATCCTCTAATAAATAAATCTTGTAATGAATGTCATAAAGTTGAATGTATATAAAGAAATAATAATAATCAGTATTGTATTAATATATTACAAAGCCTAACTTGTTCGACATCACACTAATTGAATCAAATGTGGAAACATTTGTTATTTAAAGGGAGATAATTAACCCGTCTCATTTGAGCTTTTTCTGTATTTTGTTTCTTTTATAAAAAAAGAAATGGCTTACATTTATAACTTTTAAATGATCAAACCGTAAAACGTATTTGAAAATTATATAAATATTATATGACTAAAGAATTTATATGTATATTTCAAAGCACTATAATGACTACCCAGTTTGTATGATTACTACGCATCCATACCGCTTAACGATATTGCGATGCATATTGTAGTCCCTTAAACACATTAAAGGACATCTCGGTAAAACTGAGATCAAAATATCAATAATATTAGAAGATGTTTGGGCGACAGTGATCGGTCAGCAGGGCCGACAGTCCGGTGAACCAACCATAAGACCAGCCGGCTGCACACCATATTTGCCAAATACTGACCCCTACTTCATTGAAAAGTCATTGCGATTCCCATTTGTTATTAAGTTAATAATATGTATGCCTATCTTTTGGGGATATCAGATACTTAGCAGCACTTGCGTTTACATCATATTTCATGCAAATACTAATCGATTCAAATAGCTGAGTTGTTGAAATTATAGCAGGTACGTATGTACCGCCCACTTGCCCTTCATCGCCCTTCAATCGCCCCCGGGAATGTTATCGCCCCCCCTAAAGCTTCTCATCGCCCCCTGGGGGGCGATATCGCCCCCGTTGAGAACCTATGGTCTAGATCTTACGTTTTCTTTTATTCATGCAAGTTGTCTACGATTTGATTCATAAAATTAAAAAAAATTGTTTTCAATTAGAAAAAAAATAAATAACAACAACAAATGACAATGTCCCGTTTTCCCTCTAAACAGGGACGTTGTTTTCATGGGTCATAAGTCATAGCCCTAGAGGGTTATCGTCTATCGGATGATCGCATGATATTGAAAGAGACAAAAAAAAAGGGCAGAGGGAGTGTCAACGATAAAGTGATAAAGTATTTTCTTCTTCTTCATATTACTGTGGAGACCCCCGTTTGGCCCGAGGAGGAAAATGTCCACAATTTAACGACATATACAATTGTATAAAATACAAACAAGAATTACAAACAGATGACTTGGTTGAATGAGAAACAGTAGTGGGCCTAGAAAATTCCTTGTGGTGATGATTTAAAGCCTTTTAATGTTACAGTTTGCTCTCTACCTATCAGAAAGTCGTGTATCCACCGATGTAAGAGGCAAGAGATTACTCCCCCTTACGACAATTTTTTTTTGGTTGTAAACTAGTATAGTGACCCTTAGCGAATGCTTTGGAAAAAATCTATTAATATAGTATCGATGATGTTTTTAACCCTTCCCGTACCGACCTACTTCTATCTATGCTGCCTTCAGTTCCGCTATATACGCGCCCGGGACTGTAAGGGTTAAAAAAAAGCTCACGAAGGTGGTGATCGGTTCTGTCATGTTTTGGAAGATCATTGCTTCGTCTCTTTAGGTTTGGGCAGAATAGAAATCTATACACGGACAATTATACGACATTGTCTCGTGGGACCGAAAAAGAAAAGTCCCTAATTATTCTATTATTAATCTGTAGGCCATTAACAAACTTTATTCATTAACTAAATCAGGGACCGGCAACCTTGTGATAATAGTTGGCCAACAATGATTTCTAATACATTCAGCGTGCCAACAGCCTGAAAACATCCCTCCCTAGCGCTCTGTTTCTTGTATAAGAGACCTGAAATTGCCTTTTCGTGGGTCCTCCGCGTACCATTGAAAATTGCTCTGCGTGCCACGTACATTGTGTTGAAACGTTTTGTGTGTGTTAAAATGATGATGTGTGTATGTTGATATGCTTGTGTAGGCCTTTGTGTATGTTCATATGTTTATGTACCTATGTATATGTTCAATTTTCAAATGTTTATGTACCTGTGTATATGTTCATATGTTTATGTAGCTACCTTTGTATATGTTCATATGTTTATGTACCTATGTGTTAATATGTTCGGGATATGGCTGAGTGAAGAAAACTTTCATTAACTCTCCTCCCATATTCCCACCCCTTTTCTTTTAATCCCAACAACACGCCTGTCTGATATTTATTTCTTGCATGCGAGGCGGCATGTTTTATGGCTGTTTACCTACTTGATATTTTGTTTACCTGTGGAAGAACAATATAAATAAACGGAAGTAGGCTGTAGGGCCTACTGTTTTATCTAGTTCGCCACCTCCCCTTTATTTATGCGCTATTTTGGCCGTACGTTGTTTTTTCCCGCTGTTCCCATCATTGGAACCCTCCCACCTCTTTTCCTTATCTTAAAGTATTCTTAACACGCGTATATTCTGAGAATAAGATTATTACGTCCTAAGCATGCAAAGTTTTTATATATGATTCTGGCAACCCATTTCACTTCTGTACCCATGGGTCTCATCGGGAAGTGTGGAAACCACCAGTATCAAGAGGTGGGCTAGCCCCTGCTGCACAATCGATTAGCCCACTGCTCATTGCATCCGAGAGATCCGAGGCTTGGTGGGGAGGAAGCAATGTGCGCAGGGTTCCAGCCTCAATCCTACCCTGTTGTCTGGATGCCGATACCTATAGTATGGGATTTGCGCTACCGGAAGACATTGCAGGTATACATTTTTTTTTATGCCTAGGGCTTCCGAAGATTTAACAGTTTACAACACACAAAGAAAAAACAAACAAAAGCAAAGTTAACATAAAGGATTTTTAACGTGTGTTGGTTACAGCGCTTGTGTCCAATCTTGTGGTCCAGATGAAATACCAGCTAGGTTGATTGAAGGAACTAAAATAAAACTTTATCCCACATCTTTAGAATAGGGCCTACTGTTCTGGCCTTCTCTAATATCAGTTGCCTTCTAGTTGAAGTGCGCAATAATCTTCGTTATAGAAGGAGCGTTGGCATACTGACAGATTGAGAGACAGAAAATAAGCTTATAGCTTATTTAAACTGCAATCAAACTGGCAATCATTTTACTTCTTGCTAAACTAGCATATTTATTTAACAACCCAATGTCTACATTCTTAGAACTTTAGCTGGAAATCCAACCAAACTAGGTTAAAAAGAATAGCTATTTGAGTTAATTTCAAATTACTTAAAGACATGGTAATCTTTAAGAAAGAAGAGAGTCGGACTACATACAATATAATATAATTATTATATAGGCCTAACTATTGATTATAACAAAATAAACCTAAGACTCATTACTGTTACGCCTGTTTCTTAAAATTGTTTACAATATATCTTAGACATTAGTTACAGACATGTTGGGATTTAGTGCGAAAAGAATTATTATTATTTTAGACACAGAGTTTATGGGCCCCATGAATATTAAAATGTAAAATTAAATCGGCAATGATGCAAGTATTTATTTAATTGCTGCTATAAAGCTAAGAGGAGATGCCCCAAAACCTTCTACAATCTCACTTGGCACTGGGGGTTGGGGGCCCTTCATTTTGGTATTCTTTGTATGTGTAGGCCTACTTGAATATTTTGTTAAATATGCAAATAAGCATCAAGTTGTAATAAAGGGCCTAATTATTTTTGATAGCATTTAGGATCTCTTTTTTATTATTTTTCAACAGAGACACTTACAAATATAGTCCGATGAGCCTTACAGGCTAACAGTTCTCCCTGTTAGCGTAGTAGGACTAGCCTAGGCCTAAATACTAGTACGGCAGTCAAAGCTAGTTAGTCGATCCTTTTACACTTTAATTATTTCCTGTGCGGTAGCCAAGAGGGGAGATTGAAGGTATCATAATTTTAGACAAATGTATTGAAAATTTAAAATACTTTTTTTTTTTCATTTAACAAAATGTATTTTTGGAAGAGTCTGTACAAAAAAATTATGTGTCAACTGTATTGCCACAGCATATCTAACATTTGCAAGATCAATACTGAAGCGGAGGAACAATTACAATAATTTGAACTTTATGTACTTGATTAAAGTATTTTTGTAATAGACCTACTGCTGTGATTGAAATTATTACACTCTAATGGTAACACGTATGATAGTTTCACAAAATGGTCCACAAACCTTATAAACAGATTCCTGACTTTTCAAAAGTATATAATACAAATAAATCATCTAGATATGACTAGTGTTAGAAAAAAAAAGTCGGGCGGGCCCAGAAAAGACGAGGGCCCTGCTTTGAACATCACTTTAGCTTATGATTTTATTATTTTCTAATTACTATCATACATAGTCTACCCCTAAAAATTAATGACGGTAAATATTAGTCACTGTGATTGTATATGAATAGCGTGTACGAAGACAGTTCATGGGAGGTAATCGTAAAAATTCAGAAACGTAAAAAAAGCACTATAATTTTGATGCTGTCCCTTGTCTGTATATTTGTATTACTAGTTACTACAAACATTCATCGAATTCTTTTTATAGATCTAATATAATTTAAAAACGCAAGTTGTTTTACGATTTAATATTTTATGTATAGTTTAAGAAAAGTCTTTAAAAGAATTATAAATATTTCTTGTCCTCACCTTTTTACATTAGCAGGATTGCAAATCACTTTTACTTCAAGTTTATAATGTACATAATTTTCTTAATAGAAAAAAACAGAGTTCATTCTATTTGCAGATCAGTGCATAGCATAATAAATAAACAATACAATCAACACAAGCTACTGAAATAGTAAGTTGACATGCAGGGACCTACCTAGTCTAGATCAAATACATAGATAGGAATCTAACTGGAGCAGGTCAGTTTATGAAAATTGTGCCAACAATTAAAAGAATCTAAGATATTTAGGTCATTATATCGGTGAAAGTATCAAGAGAATAGGAAGGAAAAAAAAATCAGCAAATTTTTAAAATCTAAAACATTCAATTCAATGGAAAAGTGCATAGAACTTTTGATCAATTCCCTCATTGATGAAAAAGGGTATTGACAAAGTGATGGTGAACAGGACTGTTGTATTCAAGAAACTTGTCTAGACTGTTGTATTCAAGAAACATGTCTAGACTGTTGTATTCAAGAAACTTGTCTAGACTGTTGTATTCAAGAAACTTGTCTAGACTGTTGTATTCAAGAAACTTGTCTAGACTGTTGTATTCAAGAAACTTGTCTAGACTGCTGTATTCAAGAAACTTGTCTAGACTATTGTATTCAAGAAACTTGTCTAGACTGTTGTATTCAAGAAACTTGTCTAGACTGTTTTATTCAAGAAACTTGTCTAGACTGTTTTATTCAAGAAACTTGTCTAGACTGTTCTATTCAAGAAACTTGTCTAGACTGTTGTATTCAAGAAACTTGTCTAGACTGTTGTATTCAAGAAACTTGTCTAGACTGTTGTATTCAAGAAACTTGTCTAGACTGTTGTATTCAAGAAACTTGTCTAGACTGTTGTATTCAAGAAACTTGTCTGGACTGTTGTATTCAAGAAACTTGTCTAGACTGTTGTATTCAAGAAACTTGTCTAGACTGTTGTATTCAAGAAACTTGTCTAGACTGTTGTATTCAAGAAACTTGTCTAGACTGTTGTATTCATGAAACTTGTCTGGACTGCTGTATTCAAGAAACTTGTCTAGACTGTTCTATTCAAGAAACTTGTCTAGACTGTTCTATTCAAGAAACTTGTCTAGACTGTTCTATTCAAGAAACTTGTCTAGACTGTTCTATTCAAGAAACTTGTCTAGACTGTTTTATTCAAGAAACTTGTCTAGACTGTTCTATTCAAGAAACTTGTCTAGACTGTTGTATTCAAGAAACTTGTCTAGACTGTTGTATTCAAGAAACTTGTCTAGACTGTTGTATTCAAGAAACTTGTCTGGACTGTTGTAATCAAGAAACTTGTCTAGACTGTTGTATTCAAGAAACTTGTCTGGACTGTTGTATTCAAGAAACTTGTCTAGACTGTTGTATTCAAGAAACTTGTCTAGACTGTTGTATTCAATAAACTTGTCTAGACTGTTGTATTAAAGAAACTTGTCTAGACTGTTTTATTCAAGAAACTTGTCTAGACTGTTCTATTCAAGAAACTTGTCTAGACTGTTCTATTCAAGAAACTTGTCTAGACTGTTCTATTCAAGAAACTTGTCTAGACTGTTCTATTCAAGAAACTTGTCTAGACTGTTGTATTCAAGAAACTTGTCTAGACTGTTCTATTCAAGAAACTTGTCTAGACTGTTCTATTCAAGAAACTTGTCTAGACTGTTCTATTCAAGAAACTTGTCTAGACTGTTCTATTCAAGAAACTTGTCTAGACTGTTCTATTCAAGAAACTTGTCTAGACTGTTCTATTCAAGAAACTTGTCTAGACTGTTCTATTCAAGAAACTTGTCTAGACTGTTGTATTCAAGAAACTTGTCTAGACTGTTGTATTCAAGAAACTTGTCTGGACTGCTGTATTCTAGAAACTTGTCTAGACTGTTCTATTCAAGAAACTTGTCTAGACTGTTGTATTCAAGAAACTTGTCTAGACTGTTCTATTCAAGAAACTTGTCTAGACTGTTCTATTCAAGAAACTTGTCTAGACTGTTCTATTCAAGAAACTTGTCTAGACTGTTCTATTCAAGAAACTTGTCTAGACTGTTCTATTCAAGAAACTTGTCTAGACTGTTGTATTCAAGAAACTTGTCTAGACTGTTGTATTCAAGAAACTTGTCTAGACTGTTGTATTCAACAAACTTGTCTGGACTGCTGTATTCTAGAAACTTGTCTAGACTGTTCTATTCAAGAAACTTGTCTAGACTGTTGTATTCAAGAAACTTGTCTAGACTGTTCTATTCAAGAAACTTGTCTAGACTGTTGTATTCAAGAAACTTGTCTAGACTGTTCTATTCAAGAAACTTGTCTAGATTGTTCTATTCAAGAAACTTGTCTAGACTGTTCTATTCAAGAAACTTGTCTAGACTGTTGTATTCAAGAAACTTGTCTAGACTGTTGTATTCAAGAAACTTGTCTGGACTGCTGTATTCTAGAAACTTGTCTAGACTGTTCTATTCAAGAAACTTGTCTAGACTGTTGTATTCAAGAAACTTGTCTAGACTGTTCTATTCAAAAAACTTGTCTAGACTGTTCTATTCAAGAAACTTGTCTAGACTGTTCTATTCAAGAAACTTGTCTAGACTGTTCTATTCAAGAAACTTGTCTAGACTGTTCTATTCAAGAAACTTGTCTAGACTGTTGTATTCAAGAAACTTGTCTAGACTGTTGTATTCAAGAAACTTGTCCAGACTGTTCTATTCAAGAAACTTGTCTAGACTGTTGTATTCAAGAAACTTGTCTAGACTGTTGTATTCAAGAAACTTGTCTAGACTGTTGTATTCAAGAAACTTGTCGAGACTGTTGTATTCAAGAAACTTGTCTAGACTGTTGTATTCAAGAAACTTGTCTAGACTGTTGTATTCAAGAAACTTGTCTAGACTGCTGTATTCAATAAACTTGTCTAGACTGTTGTATTCAAGAAACTTGTCTAGACTGTTGTATTCAAGAAACTTGTCTGGACTGTTGTATTCAAGAAACTTGTCTAGACTGTTTTATTCAAGAAACTTGTCTAGACTGTTGTATTCAAGAAACTTGTCTAGACTGTTGTATTCAAGAAACTTGTCTGGACTGCTGTATTCTAGAAACTTGTCTAGACTGTTGTATTCAATAAACTTGTCTAGACTGTTGTATTAAAGAAACTTGTCTAGACTGTTTTATTCAAGAAACTTGTCTAGACTGTTCTATTCAAGAAACTTGTCTAGACTGTTCTATTCAAGAACTTGTCTAGACTGTTCTATTCAAGAAACTTGTCTAGACTGTTCTATTCAAGAAACTTGTCTAGACTGTTGTATTCAAGAAACTTGTCTAGACTGTTCTATTCAAGAAACTTGTCTAGACTGTTCTATTCAAGAAACTTGTCTAGACTGTTCTATTCAAGAAACTTGTCTAGACTGTTCTATTCAAGAAACTTGTCTAGACTGTTCTATTCAAGAAACTTGTCTAGACTGTTCTATTCAAGAAACTTGTCTAGACTGTTCTATTCAAGAAACTTGTCTAGACTGTTGTATTCAAGAAACTTGTCTAGACTGTTGTATTCAAGAAACTTGTCTGGACTGCTGTATTCTAGAAACTTGTCTAGACTGTTCTATTCAAGAAACTTGTCTAGACTGTTGTATTCAAGAAACTTGTCTAGACTGTTCTATTCAAGAAACTTGTCTAGACTGTTCTATTCAAGAAACTTGTCTAGACTGTTCTATTCAAGAAACTTGTCTAGACTGTTCTATTCAAGAAACTTGTCTAGACTGTTCTATTCAAGAAACTTGTCTAGACTGTTGTATTCAAGAAACTTGTCTAGACTGTTGTATTCAAGAAACTTGTCTAGACTGTTGTATTCAAGAAACTTGTCTAGACTGTTGTATTCAAGAAACTTGTCTAGACTGTTGTATTCAACAAACTTGTCTGGACTGCTGTATTCTAGAAACTTGTCTAGACTGTTCTATTCAAGAAACTTGTCTAGACTGTTGTATTCAAGAAACTTGTCTAGACTGTTCTATTCAAGAAACTTGTCTAGACTGTTCTATTCAAGAAACTTGTCTAGACTGTTCTATTCAAGAAACTTGTCTAGATTGTTCTATTCAAGAAACTTGTCTAGACTGTTCTATTCAAGAAACTTGTCTAGACTGTTGTATTCAAGAAACTTGTCTAGACTGTTGTATTCAAGAAACTTGTCTGGACTGCTGTATTCTAGAAACTTGTCTAGACTGTTGTATTCAAGAAACTTGTCTAGACTGTTCTATTCAAAAAACTTGTCTAGACTGTTCTATTCAAGAAACTTGTCTAGACTGTTCTATTCAAGAAACTTGTCTAGACTGTTCTATTCAAGAAACTTGTCTAGACTGTTCTATTCAAGAAACTTGTCTAGACTGTTCTATTCAAGAAACTTGTCTAGACTGTTGTATTCAAGAAACTTGTCTAGACTGTTGTATTCAAGAAACTTGTCCAGACTGTTCTATTCAAGAAACTTGTCTAGACTGTTGTATTCAAGAAACTTGTCTAGACTGTTGTATTCAAGAAACTTGTCTAGACTGTTGTATTCAAGAAACTTGTCGAGACTGTTGTATTCAAGAAACTTGTCTAGACTGTTGTATTCAAGAAACTTGTCTAGACTGTTGTATTCAAGAAACTTGTCTAGACTGCTGTATTCAATAAACTTGTCTAGACTGTTGTATTCAAGAAACTTGTCTAGACTGTTGTATTCAAGAAACTTGTCTGGACTGTTGTATTCAAGAAACTTGTCTAGACTGTTTTATTCAAGAAACTTGTCTAGACTGTTGTATTCAAGAAACTTGTCTAGACTGTTGTATTCAAGAAACTTGTCTAGACTGTTGTATTCAAGAAACTTGTCTAGACTGTTGTATTCAAGAAACTTGTCTAGACTGTTGTATTCAAGAAACTTGTCTAGACTGTTGTATTCAAGAAACTTGTCTAGACTGTTGTATTCAAGAAACTTGTCTAGACTGTTCTATTCAAGAAACTTGTCTAGACTGTTGTATTCAAGAAACTTGTCTAGACTGTTGTATTCAAGAAACTTGTCTAGACTGTTGTATTCAAGAAACTTGTCTAGACTGTTGTATTCAAGAAACTTGTCTGGACTGTTCTATTCAAGAAACTTGTCTGGACTGTTCTATTCAAGAAACTTGTCTAGACTGTTGTATTCAAGAAACTTGTCTAGACTGTTGTATTCAAGAAACTTGTCTAGACTGTTGTATTCAAGAAACTTGTCTAGACTGTTGTATTCATGAAACTTGTCTAGACTGTTGTATTCAAGAAACTTGTCTAGACTGTTGTATTCAAGAAACTTGTCTAGACTGTTGTATTCAAGAAACTTGTCTAGACTGTTGTATTCAAGAAACTTGTCTAGACTGTTGTATTCAAGAAACTTGTCTAGACTGTTGTATTCAAGAAACTTGTCTGGACTGTTCTATTCAAGAAACTTGTCTAGACTGTTGTATTCAAGAAACTTGTCTAGACTGTTGTATTCAAGAAACTTGTCTAGACTGTTGTATTCAAGAAACTTGTCTAGACTGTTGTATTCAAGAAACTTGTCTAGACGGTTGTATTCATGAAACTCGTCTAAGAGGCATCCGAAATTGAAGATGTGGAAAATGACAATGGCAGACCCAGGCTGAGGTGGATAGATAAGGTAAGAGGTAGGCCCTCCCTAGATCTGCGACATCTTGGGGTCCAGGGATGGAGGGGAAAAAAAAGCAACAGACACGTCTGATAAGGAGGGCGGTAAGCCAGTTGTGATGAAGTAATAAAAAAAAAGGTTATATAAATTGTAACAAGAACAAACAAACTAAAATTCTTCAAACCCTGAGATATACAAATAGATCTATTAACATTAAGGGTTTTGTTTACATAAAGGAAAGAATAATAATATATAAAATTAGTACTATTTATAATAATATGTTAACAGAACATTAGATTTATTTATCAATGACATTTATTGAATCTCGACGGCTACCGGTATGTAAGGGAGAGAATTGTGTATTTTCAATGACCAACTAGACCAGCAAATTTACTCTGGGTTGTTTCTCTTTGTTTTTTAAATCGCAGTACACCCATTGTTCAATTAATTCTTCCGGTAGGCCTCTCTATGTAGACAGTAAGCCAACCACTCGCCCCTAACTCTTGATTGTCAGTCTGTCTATATAGACATGCAGACAGTTAGATAGACCTATGGATGGATAGATATAATGATGAATGCCTGTTTAAATAGTTGGCAAATAAAAAGAAATCTTATTAAGAAAATCAGATCTGTAGTACATGATAGATAACTTAGCTTTTAGTGTACTTAAAAAAGTTTTTTTGTTTTTACAGTTATAACGTGTTTTAATCATACATAGAAAAGTGTAGCGTTTGTTGTTAGTATTGTTATTAGTAAAAAAACACATACGCTTAATTATTTTCGTACATTATTACAAACATGTCAACTTTTCATACATACATCCCTTAAATTAGCCTATGTTATCACAATCATACAGTAATACCATGATACATTTTTGCATTTATACACTTTAAACACATTAATAAAAGAATAAATTTGTATAATCATACAATATTACAATTATACATTATTTTAATCATGCATTACTAATCACCAGTTATTACAATAATAAAATACAACAATACTACATCATTAAGCACACTTCATAATAATCATAAACAATTATTACCCGTCAGTATATTTATTATAGAATTATAGGGCTACAAAAAATGTGTTTCATTTTTACAGTCACAAGTTATTATAATAAAAAACATTACTCTACCTTTGCCATAATCCATTATTACAATCATAAACTATGACAATAATAAATTAATACAATCATAAAATAGTACAGTTATAACAAAAAAACATGGTGCACTGTGTTGTTATATCAGTCACACCCCGGCAGACGGTTTAGCCTTCACACAGAGCAAGATCAAGAATATGAGTAGGCCCATCCCACCACACGCCATGCCGTACTGTAGCGGTACCCAGACATCTCCTGTCCAGTCCATTAGCGGCCCCATGAAGACAGACACAAGCATGTAATGGGATGGAATCAGGAATCCAATCATTGACATCAGTTTGCCAACATCTTTGCTGGAGCCTTCAGTCTCAGACTAACATAATTTATAGAGGAAAAGATAATGATACAGATATTTATGTTGGCCAGATAATTTAACAAATCTGCACACAAAAACGATGAATATATTTTATAATGCAGGTAGAAGTTGATAGGAAAATAGTACCTTATGTGATATTCTGAAACTCCTAATTTAAAACAAAAGGGAAAATTGGGATAGTTACCAATTGAGATTACATTTGTAGGTGTTTTTAAAATGTAATAGTACTGTTGAAAAGGAAAACAATTGTGTCTAACTATTTATACCCATATTTTTTTTTAGACTTTTAGACAGTTGTACATTTGAATTGAATCGCATCTATAATTAAATGTTTGGATCAAATACTGTTTGACTTGATATTCGCTGTAATTTAAAATGACAATATTTATTGATTTTTTTTTTCACTCTGCAGTGTGGTATTGCAGGACTGATTCAGTATATTAGACACTGGTTGATGTTTGAATGGATGGATTGACGGATGGGTAACTGGATGGGTGATGGGTAGATAGATTGATGGATAACCTACTTCATACATTTTTAGCTTAATTAGCCTTAATGAAAAGCAATAATTTTTTTCTACGCTATATTAAAACTTCAAATTTTATTAATGCTCGGTACAATTGCTACAATTTCTATTTCAACTAATAAGAAATTAATGCTAAACCAGTGTTTAAATTTCCAAAGTTGTTCATGTAGAAATCTAAACACTGGTTTAGCACAAAGATTTACAACTATATGAAATTTTATTTGTATGTTTATTAAGACGAGTTACTGACTGCGCGATCGATACGACTAGGGGCCCAAGCGACAAGCCTAGATAATATCTAAATATGAACCTTAATAAATGTTTTTCGTTAAAAATAATTTTTAAATATATTTTTTCCACAGTTCGATTCCTTGCTGCTTGCTCTAAACTTTTCATTGTCTAAGAACCAAAAACAAACATAATTACATGTACAGATGAATAATATACATAAAAAAGACAATGTTCACTTTTATTGCCTCCATTCCACTGCGCATGCCTAAAATTATACTCCGTTGCCGGAATGCATTTTAAAAAAGTTAAAAGGTTTATATACATTTCAATAGCTATATTTAACCTAACAGATGCATTAGCTTCTAGGCCGACCATGATTGATTCCATGAAATCGCTAGGGTATGCCTGAACGTTATATTATCGTACTACACCACCACACAAAACATTGTTTGAAAAGACCCACTAAATAAATAAGTAAAGTACCCTTCGGACCAAATTGATCATAGGGCTGGTGAAGCAGCGTTCACCAGTTTCTGTGGCCACGGCATACTAGGGGATGTGTGGCCAGCACAATGCCCAGCCGCCTTTACTTTACCCCAACTAATGTCAGGTACCCATCAGAGCTAGGTAGACTCGGTGACAATATGAGCCCAGGGAAAAAAATCCTAACCTTCACCAGGATTCAAATCCAGAACCTGCGGATCGCCAGTCGAATGCGCTGCCGCTCGACCACTATGACCCACACTAAACCAATAAACGTCTTTGTATTGTTAAACAAAAATCTTTTTCATTTTCCGAAAGAATAGGTCTACCTGTTCTTGGTGAATCTTTTTGACCAGTACAAAGGTCAGTGTGTACACGGTGGACCTAAAGATGCCTGCAATGACCATGTAGATGAAATAGACCTCCACAGTGCGCGTCAGGTGTAGCGTCAGCATGGCAATGATCAGCAGGCAGTGACTCACGATGAACTGTCCATACTCACCTGAAGTAAAGTGCAAGTCTTGCTTTTAACATTGTGAGTGCCACTTGTCACATTTAACATTGTGTGTGCCATTTGTCACATTTAACATTGTGTGTGCCATTTGTCACATTTAACATTGTGTGTGCCATTTTGTTACATTCAACATTGTGTGTGCCATTTGTCACATTTAACATTGTGTGTGCCATTTGTCACATTTAACATTGTGTTTGCCATTTTGTTACATTCAACATTGTGTGTGACATTTGTTACATTCAACATTGTGTGTGCCATTTGTTACACTAAACATTGTGTGTGCCATTTGTCACATTTAACATTGTGTGTGCCATTTGTTACATTAAACATTGTGTGAGCCATTTGTTACATTTATATTGTGTGTGCCATTTGTCATATTTAACATTGTGAGTGCCATTTGTTACATTCAACATTGTGTTTGTCATTTGTTACATTTAACATTGTGAGTGCCACTTGTCACATTTATTATTGTGTATGCCACTTGTCACATTTAACATTGTGTGTGGCATTTGTCACATTCAACATTGTATGTGCCATTTGTCACATTTAACATTGTGTTTGCCATTTGTTACATTCAACATTGTGTGTGCCATTTGTCACATTTAACATTGTGTGTTCCATTTGTTACATTTAACATTGTGTGTGCCATTTATACATTTAACATTGTGTGTGCCATTTGTTACACTCAACATTGTGTGTGCCACTTGTCACATTTAACATTGTGTGTGCCATTTGTCACATTTAACATTGTGTGTGCCATTTTGTCACATTTAACATTGTGTGTGTCATTTGTCACATTTAACATTGTGTGTGCCATTTGTTACACTTAACATTATGTGTGCCATGTGTTACATTAAATATTGTGTGTGCCATTTGTTACATTTATATTGTGTGTGCCATTTGTCACATTTAACATTGTGTGTGCCATTTTGTTACATTCAACATTGTGTGTACCATTTGTCACATTTAACATTGTGTGTGCCATTTGTCACATTTAACATTGTGTTTGCCATTTTGTTACATTCAACATTGTGTGTGACATTTGTTACATTCAACATTGTGTGTGCCATTTGTTACACTAAACATTGTGTGTGCCATTTGTCACATTTAACATTGTGTGTGCCATTTGTTACATTAAACATTGTGTGAGCCATTTGTTACATTTATATTGTGTGTGCCATTTGTCATATTTAACATTGTGAGTGCCATTTGTTACATTCAACATTGTGTTTGTCATTTGTTACATTTAACATTGTGAGTGCCACTTGTCACATTTGTTATTGTGTATGCCACTTGTCACATTTAACATTGTGTGTGGCATTTGTCACATTCAACATTGTATGTGCCATTTGTCACATTTAACATTGTGTGTGCCATTTGTTACATTCAACATTGTGTGTGCCATTTGTCACATTTAACATTGTGTGTTCCATTTGTTACATTTAACATTGTGTGTGCCATTTGTTACACTCAACATTGTGTGTGCCACTTGTCACATTTAACATTGTGTGTGCCATTTGTCACATTTAACATTGTGTGTGCCATTTTGTCACATTTAACATTGTGTGTGTCATTTGTCACATTTAACATTGTGTGTGCCATTTGTTACACTTAACATTATGTGTGCCATTTGTTACATTAAATATTGTGTGTGCCATTTGTTACATTTATATTGTGTGTGCCATTTGTCACATTTAACATTGTGTGTGCCATTTGTCACATTTAACATTGTGTGCCATTTTGTTACATTCAACATTGTGTGTGGCATTTGTTACATTCAACATTGTGTGTGCCATTTGTTACACTAAACATTGTGTGTGTCATTTGTTACATTCAACATTGTGTGTGCCATTTGTCACATTTAACATTGTGTGTGCCATTTGTTACATTTAACATTGTGTGTGCCATTTGTTACATTTAACATTGTGTGTGCCATTTGTTACACTCAACATTGTGTGTGCCACTTGTCACATTTAACATTGTGTGTGCCATTTTGTCACATTTAACATTGTGTGTGTCATTTGTCACATTTAACATTGTGTGTGCCATTTGTTACATTCAACATTGTGTGTGCCATTTGTTACATTCAGCATTGTGAGTGCCATTTGTTACATTTAACAAATATGTATAGAAATAGAGAGATATAGATATAGAGATAGATAGATAAACAGATTAATACGTAGACAAATAAACAGATACACACAGAGAAAAAAAACTCTAAATGCATAGCTTCACAGACAGATACACAGACATACTGACAGATAGATTGATAGATGGATAAATAAACAGATATGTAGACAGACAGATAAATCGATAAAATGAAAGATAGATTGGGGGACAGATAGATAGACAGATGGGTAGAAAACAAGTTTGATATATAGACAGACGGAAAGACAGACAGATAAATGTAGAAAGACAGATAGATAGATGCAGACAAAAGAAAAGACAGAAAGATTGATAGAGAAAGGTATATAGATACATGGACAGATAAAGATAGACACAGATTGAGACATATATACCATTACGTCTTTGGTTTATAGAAACTCTGGTATATACTATAGATCTATTTCTGCATCCAAAACATCGGCTAGCTCTCTCTTTCTAACTCAGGGTGCGTAACAAAATGACTATACAACAATCGAGATCTAGTATAACAACTTGAAACTTTAATGCATAACCTTTGTACAAATACGTATATACTCTTCAGTACTAACTGCCACACATTCATTAGACTAATATCAATATTTAATCATATGCATCCTACTTCAACAAGAGACCAGCCTCATCTCTAAGAGCCACAGCTTCATCTACTAGAGCTATAGCCTATCTGACTAACCGTTGTTATCTCTCGTCAAAACTTGCGTTTCCCCAAAACGTCATAATTTGTATGTTCATAATGTGCAGTCTTGCGCACCAACATTTATCAGCTGCACATTCACGCTACATATACATTATATATATATTTTTTAAAGTATCTGGGACATTGGTTTAATGCAGTGTGATTACGAAAAAAACAACTATGACTGTTATATAGGACAGAACAACTCAACACTGTGGGAGAAACGAAATAGACACCAAAATATAATAGGATATAATGTCTTATCATTATTCATGATTTTTACGACCCGGTTTTCTAAATACAATGTGAGGCCTGCTGGCCCCCCTCCCCCCCCCCCCGGTTAGGTTCACCAGACTGCCAACAAAAAGGTCCGTGTTCTAGCCCTGCCGCCAACCAAACCCTGCCGCCAACCAATCCCTGCCGCCCTGCAGGAGTTTTGGGCCTAGTGGACGAAAAAAATGTATATCTAGAAGGAACGTCTGTGAACTTGTAAGTCAAAGTTGGATTAAATAAGCTTACGATTGTTTTATTAAAAGGAAATTTTTGGTTTGCTTCACATCGTTCATCACAGCTTATATTTATCTTATCGTATATATTATAGACGCCGTGAGACGCTCCTTCTATAACGAATATTATTGCGTCCGAATCATCGGTGGTCTTGCATCTTTATTAATGTTTTAAATTATGTTAAGTTACTGGTTTTCCTGGTATGTTCAGGCAACCAATTCCATGCCCGAATGCCACTCGAGGCATTGTTCATAAAAAGATATGGTTGAGTAAAAAAAAAAAACATTTCATAGTCGTTAGCCTTAGCGATCAATTGTATTTAAATGTACTAAAATATGAAAAGTTGTATTCTTACCTATAATGTTTAAAATAATTTGGATGCTGACACTTGTACATAAGTATGATGAGAACATCGCCAGATTGCCGAAAGCTGCCGCCCGCAGTCCATCTTTGTATCTCTGGTAGCCTTCCGTGCCTTCTCTGGCCAGTGGGTCACCTTGGTAAATACCTAGGGTCAGCGAATTGGCCGAGTAGATGACCACACAGGTGCAGGCGCCGATGGAGAAGAAAGAAGCTGCGCAGAGAATCACCAAGCGCCGGCTGAGGAAGTTTCCCTTGGGGCCGATCGGCTGTTTAGCGTTTTCCCGGAGCTCGGCGAGCTTCCGCGAGTGGAAATCCCCCAGAGCCGACTGGTTGACCGAGAAGGAAGACGAGAGGGATTGTTTGAGGACTGAGAACTCGGAGGTCGAGCGGTCGCTGTGGTCAAGGTCGTCGGACGAGGATTCATGTTTGTTTTCTTTGTCGGAAAAGAGGGGCCTGTTAGCCCCACGTCTTCTGCTGCCTTGGTGTATAATTTTCTTGGGACGTTTGGAAGAAGTTGCGTTGTTATACGCCGATGTTTTGTCAGGATGGGCGGCCTCCTTGGATAAAGGAGGCCCCGCGTAGGAATCTATACTTTGATTTTTGACCCGTCTTTGCCTTTCCGCGAGAAAGTAACTCAAGTTTCCAGAGCTGGACAATGCTATTGAAGAAGATGACATCGCGGAGTACATTTTCACGCTGTCGTCTTGGAGAATGGGTCTGGTCACGATGGCCCCTTCCTCGGTATGAAGAATGTCAGGTTTATAAGGTCTGTTATCGTCATAAAACTCTATCTTGCGTCTGACATTGGGTTGTTTTGCGCCGTTTGCCAGAATCTTTTCGCCCGGACTATTTTCTTGGCGCAAGGATTCATAACTCCTGTTCTTTCTTTTGCCTAAACAATTGCCAGTCAGTATTGTGCACAAATATCCAAGAAGGACGATAAAGAAAAGAAAAGAGCAGAAAAAGATCAAGGTGGCCGCGACCCCTTCTACGTGAAAGATCGGGCCGAGAATATCAGGGAAGTTAAAACACCCGAGGGATGAGAAACATGTGCCAGCAACTGACTGTGCAACTGTGGCCATCATGAGCAGACGGGTGTGCTGAAAGGCAGGAACTACTTCCAGGACAAAGGCTCGGGTCAAGGACATGCTTATGTCGAACCCGACATCCATCAGAGCGAATCCCGAGATGGCCAGGAGGGCGGTAATCGGGAGGCTTTCGTGCTCGGTTCTGTTCGAGCCCTGGGCTTCTTCGTCGGACGGCGTTGGCGTGATGTTGGCGTGGTCGGCTGAGCGCGGCGGCGGCGGCGTTACGCTGTCACCTATGCGCGTCAGGTTGTTCCCAGACGCCGCAGCGAGCTCGTCCAGCTTGATAAATCCCGCAGTGACCAGCAGGGAAAGTCCAGATAGAAAAGCGAACATGCCGACTATAACGGTAATCATTTTATTGAGCTGAGCGAGAGAAAAACAACAATGCATACGCGTTTATTTTTTGTTTTAATATGGAATAGGGCTAAACACAGTGGTTCCCCAATGCTGGGAGTCCAGTCAAGGAAGAGGTCATCCGTGAGAACTAATTAAATCTAGTGGTTTACCTAAAACAGTATATTTCGTCCGAAAATCGACAATAACTGTGAAATTTGAACCATATTTTAGCTATAGCCGTAGAGCTATAGACATCGTGTATTACAATTTCACGCTGTCGTCTTGGAGAATGGGTCTGGTCACGCTGACCCCTTCCTCGGTATGAAGAATGTCAGGTTTATAATGCACCAACTCGGCCATGTTACCCACTAATTTTAAGTCAGGTTTCGTTCATGGCTTACACGTCTGCTTCCATGGTTATTCCCCCAGTTTGCCCAGTTGTCCTCCCTGCTTCCCATTATCTAGTTATAGCCCATTGCCCATCACGGGGCTATGCATGGACGCCTTTTTATGTCCATGTGGATAACGTGTACCAGCGCCCCCCCCCCCCCATTTACTATATGATGTCTATATGATGTTTACTCCTGCTATGTTTCTAATTTCATTATCGGAGATATGTTTTTGTTAGTGGACTATTAGAATCCGCCTCAGACAGCCTCAATTGAAACCATGGAGTTGGAGGTGGCTGATATTTTTTTGTAAAAAAAAATATGTCCCATCACGTTTGTAGAGGAAAACATAGGCCTTATCTCTCCGGCCATGCCGTTTGATTGGAATAGTGAAGTAAAGCTCAGTTGGACACTGTGTGGCCAGCACAATGCCTAGTCGCTTTTCCTCGCCTCACCAAACTAAAGTCAGGTATCCTGCTCATCAAGATCTGGGTAGACTCAGAGAACACCCATTTACGGCCTGTGACCGAAAACCAGGCGTTTAACCTGGATTCGAACACAAGACCTTTGGGATGGCGAGCCATGCGCGCTGAGAATAGACCACCGTATTATATAGTCACGTGGTGCTCAAAGCTTAACAATGAGTTACAATAATTGTTCCATAAAAATAACATTATACCAATAGAAATAAATTACTTGACAACGCTAATGATAATTTTATTTAGGAAATAGTTTACAAACTTACCTTAGTGTTGGAGCCCCTGTCTCCCACAATGCCCAAAACAGGCAAGAGCACCATGCTGATTGCCCCACAGATTACACCGGTAATGGAAACCAGGTTGACAGGTACACCCAAATACTGGAGGCTGTGAGGACGAGGAAGGTGGTGGTGGAAGAGAGATTTATTGAACATACTGTTGTAGATTCAGATTACTATAGTCTGGTCTAAGAGAAATGACTCATGTAATCAAAATTAATAGTAAGAATCACGAGTTATTGCCGCTGATTGAATAGAGTTAAAAAGACAAATGTTCAATCTTGTCCTTGAACAATCCTATATTTCTAAGTCGTAGTTAGTTCTGGGGAAATTGCGTGCTAGCTTTAAGTCTTGAGATCCACGAGAAAAATTAGTAAAAGGGATCGAGTACTCATGTGACGAGAGACGAATATAATTTAGTCTATTGCAGAATCTTAAACTGGACGAATGTGTAAGAAAGTAGGTATATAGTGTAATCAAATATTGAACTCAGAGGAATTTATTATATTCACGGAGTTTATATGTGATTAAATAAATATATTTGTGCTGCAGAGAAGTGTTATTTAATCTATAATAACTGTACACGTAATTGAGTAAAGTTACACTCAGGAAAAATATCCACTATAATTGAAATAGAAAATCATGCAAAATACTACTGATAAATAAATGTTTAATAGGCAAGAAAAACCCCATTGACACATACAGATCATTAGCTTAGATATACAGAAACATGTAATAGTTGTTCGTATATGTGTGTGCTTGTACATGAAAGACTATTCTAACCATTGATTGACTTTAACGAACAAATACATTGAGCATAGCTCCATAATGTTAAAAACTAATATTTCTAATAGGTATAGGCCTACTATTTTCCCACGTTTTGCAAGGCCATGGATGCCTTGATTTTTTTCCACCTAGATCTATGTAGCTTTATATTTTGTAGCGCCCATCTATGTTTTCGTCCCCAAATTTTGCCAAGATTTATATACTGATAGAATATTGGACCCAGAGTGTGCTATTAGTAAAAATTCTTAAGTCTATTACATTTTCCTACATGGTTATGTATTTTACTTAGTTAAACAAAGAAAACAACAATTGAAATCCAAAACTAAGTTTGGCAGTCTGTGACAATGTGTCCTACTAATTAGCAGAATATCAGTTTATCCGCGATATTAGTGATTAGCCAGCATAATATGGAATGACCTAAATTTTAGGCGCGCCGCGAAAGCCGGTCCTGCGAATAAGGTGTCGTGTTTAGCTTGTCTCCTTTATTGTTGCAGCCTCAATTGAACTACAATAAAGTTTATTGGTCGTCATTTGTATTGTTAAGCGGGCAGCTTGCTTCAATAATTCCGACAAAGACCAAGGTAATAGTTCTGCCATCATAACTCTAGTCATACACAAGCCAGTGTCCATAGGGAAAGTGCAACATTCCGTAGCACTCACGCTTCGAGATTCTATCTTCCTGTCTGTCTACCAATTCTATCAATATTTAAGTACTGACGACGCGAGTACAAGCATGTAAAAAAAAATACCACCAGACATGTCTTAATGGAAGGAAGATACGAAGCATGTCTAAAGCCCTTCATGGGCTGTTGCGCCCAATTATTGGACAGGTCTTAATAGAAGGAAGTGGTGAAGCCAAAGCTCTTCATGGGCTGTAGCGCCCACAGTGGAGCAAGGGCAGTCAGGGCCCACGACATTTACGCAAAATGTGCTTCTACTTACAAGAGCAACTGGTAGATCTGTTCAAAGGAAACACACATTTCAAGGCTGCACAGGGCGGACACAAGAGACAGCTGGATACACCTCCCGACGCCCCTCGCACTGACACCGCCCTGGGAGGATTCCTGTCTTCCTCCCCCGTCTCCTCGCCATTGTCGCTTCTGGGTGAGCAGAGACGCATGAAAAGACTTCGAAAGCCCGTCCATGCAAACATATGGATGGATTCTATGGAAACAAGTGAATGAAGTGAAATATCAAGTGAATGATCAAGTGCATTAGCGGGTGACTTATCAATTAGACTATCAAGTGAATTATTAGATTGATTGGCTAGTGAATTATTAAGTAAATCATCACGCTGAATATCACGTACATTTTCAAGTGAATTACACAAAAATATTCAAATGAATGTAAGCTATCAGTTATCAAGTGAATCACCCAGTGACTTTCACTATCAAGTGAATTATGAGTGGACTATCAAATTGACTGTAAATGATCTTTTCAAGTGAATTAACAAATTAATTATAAACCTAGGCCTATATTGACATTTCCAGTAAATTATCAAGTAAATTTAGACGTGAATTATCAAGTAGGCTAAATTATCAAGTTACTTATCACATTAATTATCATGCTAAATATCAAGTTAAGTCTAAAGTTAATTATCAAGTTACCTTTCAAGTAAATAGTTAGCAATCAATCACAAAGAATGTTTTGTTTTACATTAATTTTTTATTGCTTTGTTATTATTAGTTAGGATTAGAGTATAGTTCTAATATAATATGATCTCTTTTTTTCTAATTCTATGACATACAAATATGAAACACAAAAGAGAAACTGACCTTCTTAATTTGTAATGTTTCGGTGTTGTGCAGTCTGAACGTGATGTAATAGAAGTTTAAAAATCTAGACGTTAAAAGGCGTGAAGGTTTGATAATGCGTTTTCCACCAACACAATAAAGCAACGGCAAGAGAAAAAAAAAACTGGACATATCTGGTGCAACTTAAAAACACAGATACGCTCCCATTAACACATTCAACTGGTGGGCGAATGCATGGGAGGACGTCCACTGTTGCGCCCCCGAGGATCAGTGCACAGGTCCTGAGCCAACCGAAGCTTGGGAACGAAGTAAAGAATGGCGCAACAATTCCCTCCCCCACAAGCTTTGTGTACATACAAACAACTAACATCACGATAGAAAATACAAGTTTGCACACTGATAATATGTTTCTAATCCAACAAATAATAATAATGGCCATTTTTTATAGCGCTAATATCCATGCTATTAAATTTAGCATGCTCAGTGCGATCTTAGTGGGAATTGCAGTGAATTTGTGTGTGTATACTAGTTAGATTAGTAAAACAAAGGAACGTATTAAATACAATGATATAATAGGGCAGTGATCGGCAACCTAAGGCACGCGTGCCAAATCTGGCACGCAGAGCGATTTTCAATGGCATGCGAGAGACACAAAAAAGTGTTTTTTATTGATAAAAAAAACAACAACAAAATTTTTCTGTTCTGAATGAGGAAAACTCACTGTTGAAGCCGATGTTTTTGAATGACATAGAGACACATTTCAGTGAGTTGAACTTGTATTTACAAGAACTACTGGAATGGATTTGCATTGAAACTTGACATATCTTGCCGTGAAATCATTAATAAAACTACATATACATCCTTACATTAAGGCAAATATATTAAGATAGATAGTTGGACCTTTTCAGAAGTACATCGAAACACTCAAAGTGGAGCTTTCTAATCAATGGTAAATTAATGGACTCATTTATTTATATCACATTAATCATAACTGGTTTGACATTATTACAACCTTCTTATGTGTAGATGGCTTTTTTTTTTCAGTAAAGGGTTATTGATGATTTAACATTGTCAAGAACCTCCTCTAATTAATTACAATTAAATGACTAAATTACTTCTATAGTCATGGCTCACTTAATTAGGTAGGTCCCAGATCTTAATTATTGTATAGAAATACAATATAATTAAAACATTTACACATACGTAAATGAAACAACAAACACATGATGTTTGATTAAGTAGCTATAAACTATTCTTATTTTATTAAAAGTGTTTTAAGGATAGAGATAATAATACACTAACTAATATAAAACTGTTATATAGTAAACACAAAGGAAAACATTTTATCTATACTGAATGATTATTTCTAGCATATGAAAATGTAATATATAAAAGAATGGTTACAACCGTTACAATATCATATCCTACGCCACACGTCTCCACTGGCTTGGTCCTCAACGGCATCACACAGCCTCTCCACTGACGCACCACCGACACACTACTGACGTTACTGTGACACCATACTGTCGTCAGCTATCAGTCTGCACCGCCGGTCGTCAACCACGTCACTACTACGTACTTTACTGTCATCTCAACACTGGCCACTGTCACGTCGACCACCGTCAGCCACCGGCCTTTCGCCACCAGTAGTCAGCCACTTTGCCACCAGCTGGCCACCGCTCTCGGCCATGTTGCTACGGTTACAACCGCTATCGAACTATGGGTCAAGGGGCTCAGCACGGGCCGTCACCTACATAATAGTCAATACAAACCCTTAATGTTGTCCTAAACTATATCTATATGTTATATATTGTCTATTGGAAGGTATCAATGCAAAACTCAACTCACCCGTGTCAGAAAACACTCATCTGTCTGTGGACAGTTGACTTGGGTGTGATCCAAACATCAGACCACAAGTCCAAGTTCTGTACCCAAACCCTCAGTGTCACTGCGTTAAATAGTTTTGTATCGAACCTACCAAGTCCCGCTCCTGTCTAACAAAAATGAGCATCCAAATTTGCCCGTTTGCGGAAAAAAATTGGAAGGAAGATGCTATTCTCAACTGCTAGGCATTCGCTCTTTTACTTTCAGCTTTTGGTTCAATTTACACTTGTGAACAGATTTTATTGCACATGAAAGCATACAAAGAGGTCAATTACACTTGACCGCTCATTAATTCATACAGACTAATTACATTTAAAATAGCTTTATGTTCATCTTCTTTAATGAAACATAAATATAAGTAAGTCTAAAACAAATCTATTTGTATTATTAATTTAATAAATATAACACACTTATTTAATAACACTATATTATGTTATTTCTGTAATAATTATTAATGTTTACAATATAAACTCCTTAAATGGACAATTATTGCAGGAAATGTATATTTGCAACTGTTTAACGTAAATTATTTGAATCCTCTAATAATTTAATCTTGTAATAAATATCATAATGTTGGATGTATATAAAGAAATAATAATTACTCTTTGAAATTTTGTTATATTTATTACAAAACATAACTTGCTTGGCATCAATATTGAATCAAATGTGGACACGTTTTCTTAATTAAAGGGAGATTATTGTCCCGTTTTATTTGAGCTAATTTTTCTAATATGATTCTTTTTTTTCCTTATATAAAAAAATTAATGAATTACAATTTATAACTTTGAAATGATCAAAATGTAAAAAGTATTTGAAAATTATGTACGGTAAATATTATAAGACTAAATAATTTATATGTATATTTTCAAACATTACATTAACTACTTAGTTTTTATGATTACTCCGCATCACTACAGCTTAACGATACTATGCAACCAGAACACTTTGAACAGAAATCCATCACATCACTTTAAAAACTAATGTAATGCTGTAGTTACATTTTACTGTTTGGGATTTTTTTTTTTTCACATTGCTTTAGATGTGATTTATTATTTTAAAAAAAAGACAAAAAGAAGGTATGAGCAATCACTTAGTTTAAAAAAAGTACTCTTGAGATGGACTGTAAATAATTTTTCAATAAATGTTTTACATTTAAAAAAAAAAAAAAAAAAAAAAAAAAGAAATCCATCACAATCAACATTTACAGGTGTTCGATCCTCATCTTGATAATGTTTACTGTTTAGACAATAATAATTACCATAAATGTGAAAGATTAGTAATAAAATATTGTAATTGATATAGATCCAAATGCAAATAAAAAGGATGATAATTACAAACACGTTAATTTTGTCTCAAATATAAAACGCTATAAGGATTTGCTTTTAGCCTTGGTCTTGCTACGGAGTAAGTAATGTCATATAAAAATAATTTTTTTTTAAAGTATAATAGAGCATGTTCAGTTTTAGCCAGTTGGCACGCTGAATGATTTAGAAACCCTCATTTGGCACACTGTTAGCAAAAGGTTGCTGATATTTGGGGATCAAAAAATGGTGCCCCAACGACTCTCACTAGGGTTATGGGATAAAAGAAGAAGAAGGCTATATTTAGAAGTGTATGTTGTTGTTGTTGTTCGTCCGTCGTGATCGACGATGACCATTTTTGTCGTCCTATGAAGTTTGGGGTGTGGCTGTGCGATGGGTTTTCATGTGGCTAATGAGGCCTATCCTTGCTCGGAAGGTACGACTGCAAACCGTACAGGGGAAGGTCGGAACGTCGACAGTGAGAAATAATAAAATGGACTGCTGAGCGCCATGAGGAACGGTCTTTGGCTGTCACCTCCCTTTAATGGAGAACGCTTGAGTGATGCCTTGATGGTGTCTTTATAGCGCTTTTCTGGACCTCCGCGAGCTCGCTGACCGTTTTTTAGCTTGCCATAGAAGAGCCATTTTGGAAGACGGCAGTCTGGCATGCGTATAACATGCCCTGCCCAACGAAGTTGAGACTGCATCAGACTTGTGTGGATGCTTGGAAGTCCTGCCCTGGCAAGTATCTCAGAGTGATATATGCACTCTTACACATAATAATACCAAATGAATCTGTAAGCAAATGTCATGTTGATACACAACAATCAAAAGTTTTATATTGAGAGAAAGAAAGAGACCGAGAGACAGGCATACTGACTGATAGAGAGACAGAAAATAAGCTTATAGCTTTATATAAACTGCAATCAAACTGGAAAACCATTTTACTTTTTGTCAAACTGGCATATTTATTTAAACAACCGAATGTCTGCATTCTTAGAACTTTTACTGGGAATCCAACCAAACTAGGTTATAAGGAATAGCTAGTTGAGTAAGTGAAGTTAATGGCAAATTTCTTAAAGACATGGTAATCTTAAGAAAGAAGAGAGTCAGACTACATAGAATATATTAATTATATAACTATAGATTATAAGAAAATAAACCTAAGACATATTACTGTTTAGTCTATTTCTTTAAATTGTTTAGTATTTATCTTAGACATTAGTTACAGACATGTTTGGATTTAGTGTGAAAAAATTAATTATTTTTTTTAACACAGATGTAGAGTCTATATTAATTATTTTTACAATTGATTGCATTTTTTTTTTCATCCGAATCTTCATCTCAAGACAAAAACAACTCTTGCTGACCAATTTCTATTGATGACTAAGGGGTCTGGAGTAGAGAATGATAAGGATTTTCATTCAACGTTGTTCAAAGGCTTTGATAATCACTTGAAGCTTATGATTTTATTATTTTCTAACTAGTATCATACATAGTCTAGCCCAGGTGTCGGCAACCTATGGAACGCGTGCCAGACGTGGCACGCAGAGCAACTTTCAATGGCACGCGGAATACCCCCAAAGTGCCATTGACGTCTCTTCCTTAAGAAAGGAGCATGATAACTTTAGGCACGCTGCATTGATTAGAAATTATACTTTGTTACACTAATATCAAGAGGTTGCCGACCCCTGGCCATTTCGCGATATGGCGGCCAAGGTCCGAAATCAAGAACAGATCGGGCTTTGGCCGATCAAATGTGAGGTGATATTGGCCACTTCGCGATCTGGCCGACTTCGGGCTTTGGCCGTAACATATATATATATATACAAGGGAGATCATCAAAATATATATATATGTCAATGACAATGTCAAGGATTGGACAGGGCTGCAGTTGACTCAACTATTGACAACCGCGCAAGATAGGCAAAAGTGGAGAAAGTTGACTGCCGAAGTGTCCATTCGCTCCCCCCAACGATCTTAACGGTCATGGGATTGATGATGATATATATATATATATACGCCGATGATACAGCCATTGTCGGCCTTGTTTCCAGTGACGACAGTCTCTATCACAGTACGACCTCAGATTTCTACAAATGGTGCGAAGAGAACTACCTGATATTGAACATCACAAAAACGAAAGAAATGATTGTAGACTTCCGGAAAGAAAAACGCAAGCTGACTGATTTGCACATAAACAACCAAATAATAGATCAAGTCTCGCAATATAAATATCTTGGCGTCACAATTACTGACAAACTGACTTGGTCTGACCACTGCCAAATCCTTTGTAAGAAAATGCACCAACGACTTTTCTGTCTTAATAAACTAAAAATATTTCACATAGAGAAAACCATTATGAATCTATTTTACTCGGCGACTGTTGGTAGCATCATAACCTTTGCAATCACCTGCTGGTATGGTAATACCACCACATTGGACAAACATCGGATAGACCGCCTAATAAACAAAGCCTCTCGTACTACACAGACAGAATTACCATCTCTTGCGGATATTTTCAGTTCAAGGTGCCTGTCTATGATTGATAAAATCCTCCAAGATCATGCACACCCGCTTCATGATAGCTACATAATATCTAGTCGAAGTGGTCGGCTTCTTTCTATAAGGGCAAGAACAGAGAGATTTAAGAACTCTTTTGTTCCACTGTCAGTAAAACTCTTTCAAAAGAATCACCTTTCAGCCAGGAAATACGATGGCTCAATAGCTGACTCCTAAATAATAGGCCTACTTTTTTCTTGTATGATAAATGGTATGATAGTGTGCGTGAATGTCTATTGTGTTTGAGTACAAATGGTTCTTTAATATTGTTTTAGGTATGCTGAAAAAACGGAATTTATGTAATCAAGTCAATTTTCCATTCATTTGGATCAATAAAGCAATCTTATCTTATCTTATATATATATATATATATATATATATATATATATATATATAGAGAGAGAGAGAGAGAGAAAGAGAGAGTGAGTCTATATCTATGACTAAATACTACAAACATTCATCGAATTTTTGTTTATAGATCTAAAATAATTTAATAACGCAAGTTGTTTTACGATTCAATATTTTATTTATAGTTTAAGAAAAGTCTTTAAAATAATTATAAATATTCCTTGTCCTCACCTTTTTTGTATAGCAGGATTGGAAATCACTTTTACTTCAAATTTAGAATACATAATTTACTTTATAGAAAAACAACAACAGAGTTCCTTCTATTTGCAGATCAGTGCATAGCATAAAAAGAGACAATACAACCAACATACGATACTGAAATAGTAAGTTTACATGTAGAGATCTAGCCTAGATCAAATACATTGTTCTTTGTTGTATGTTAAATGGGCTTGAGCTTACATTATGTTTGTTGGCAGCGCTATACAAATTTAATAATTATTATTATTATCATGAATTCCCCCCCTTGATGAAGAAGAGTATTGTAAAAGTAATGGTGCACAGGACTGTTGTATTCATGAAACTCGTCTAAGAGGCATCCGAAATTGAAGATGTGGAAAATGACCAAAGGCAGACCTAGGCTGAGGTGGACAGACAAGGTAAGAGGTAGGCACTAGATCTGCGACAGCTTGGGGTCCATTGGTGGAGTCGAAAAAAGTAACAGACACGTCTGATAAGGAAGGAGGTAGGCCAGTTGTGATGAAGTAATAAAAAAAAGGTTATATAAATTTGTGTATAATAAATTGTAACAAGACCAAAAAAACTAAAATTCTACAAACCCTGAGATATACAAATAGATCTATTAACATTAAGGGTTTTGTTTACATAAAGGAAAGAATATATAAAATTAGCTTTATTTATAATAATATGTTAACAGAACATTAGATTTATTTATCAATGACATTTATTGAATCTCCACGCGTACCGGTATGTAAGGGAGAGAATTGTGTATTTTCAATTACCAACTAAACCAGCAAATTTTCTCTGGGTTGTTTCTCTTTGTTGTTAAACCGCAGTACACCCATTGTGCAATGAATTCTTCCGGTAGGCCTCTCTATGTAGACAGTAAGCCAACCACTCGCCCCTGACTATTGATTGTCAGTCTGTCTATATAGACATGCAGACAGTTAGATAGACAGATGAATGGATAGATATAAGGATGAATGCCTGTATAAATAGTTGGCAAATAAAAAGAAATCTTATTCAGAAAATTAGTCTGTAATACATGATAGATAACTCAGTTTATAGTGTACTTAAAAAAGTTTTTTTTGGTTACAGTTATAACTTGTCTTAATCATACATAGAAAAGTGTAGCGTTTATTGTTAGTATTGTTATTAGTAAAATAACACCTAAGCACTTTCTTACATTATTACAAAGATGTCTTATTTTCAAACATACATCACTTCAATTAGCCTATGTTATCACACTCATACATTAATACCATCATACATTATTGCATTCATACACTTTAAACACATCATACATTAATAAAATTATAAATTTGTATAATCATACAATATTACAATTATACATTATTTAAATCATGCATTACTAAACACCAGTTATTGCAATAATCATACATCATTATAAGCACACTTCATTATAATATAAACAATTATTACCAGTATATTTATTATAGGCCTACAAAAAATGTGTTTCATTTCTACAGTCACAAGTTATTGTAATTAAAAAAAAACATTATTATCAACTTTTGCCATAATCCATTATTACAATCATAAACTATGACAATAATAAATTAATACAATCATAAAATATCATTACAGTTATAACAAAAAAAAAACATGGTGCACTGTGCTGTTATATCAATCACACCCCGGCAGACGGTTTAGCCTTCACACAGAGCAAGATCAAGAAAATCAGGAGGCCCATCCCACCACACGCCATGCCGTACTGTAGCGGTACCCAGACATCTCCTGTCCAGTCCATTAGCGGCCCCATGAAGACAGACACCAGCATGTAATGGGATGGAAGCAGGAATCCAATCATTGACATCAGTTTGCCAACATCTTTGCTGGAGCCTTCAGTCTCAGACTAACATGCATAGAAGAAAAAGATGAAGATACGCATTTTGATGTTGGCCAGATAATTGAACAAATCTGCACCCAAAACTATGAATAAATTTTATAGTGTGGGTCGTATGCAGAAGTTGATAGGAAAAAAAAGTACCTATCGTGATATTCTGAAACTTTGAATTTAAAACAAAAGGGGGAAATTGGGGTTAATGTGAAATTAAAATGTAATAGTACCAATTTAAAAGGAAAACTATTGTGTCCAACTATCTATACCCATATTTTGTTGTAAACAGTTGAACATTAGAATTGAATCATATCTACATTTAAATGTTTGGATCAAACACTGTCTTTACTTGATATTTATTCGCTGTAATTTAAAATGAAATATTTTTTTTATTGATTATTATATTATATTATTGCAGGGCTGATTCAGTAGATTGGATACGGGTTGATGTTTGAATGGATGGAATGATGGATGAGTAAGTGGATGGGTAGATAGGTGGATTGATAACCTAATACATACATTTTAGCCTTATCAGCCTTAATGAAAACAATATTTTTTTTTTACTCTTTTATTAAAACTTCAAACTTTATTAATGCTTGGTGTAATTGCTACAATTTATATTTCAACTAATAAGAAATTAATGCTAAAACCAGTGTTCAAATTTCCAATCTTTGTGTTTATGTAGAAATCTAAACACTGGTCTAGCACAAAGATTTACAACTATCTGAAATTGTATTTGTATGTTTATCAAGACGAAATACTGACTGGGCGGTCGCCATGACTAGGGGGCCTATTAAGACGCTGCAAGCCTAGATAATATCTAAATATAAGCCTTATAAATGTTTTTCGTTAAAAATAATTTATAAATATATATTTGTCCACAGTTCCTTGCTGCTTGCTCTAAACTTTTCATTGTCTAAGAACCGAAAACAAACATAATTACATGTACAGATATATACTATACTATACTATATATACTATACGTAAATAAAACAATATTTACTTTTCTTGACTCCATTCCACTGCGCATGCCTAACATTAAACTCCGTTGCCGGAACGCATTATAATATACATTTCAATAGCTTCATGTAACCTAACAGCTGCATTAACTTCTTGTCCGACAATGATTGATTCGATGAAATCAATAGGGCGTGCCTGGCCGTTATATTACCGCCCCACATCACCCCCCAAAACCTTCTTTTAAAAGACCCACTGAAACCATTGTGCTGGCCACACAACCCCTCGTATGGCGTGGCCACAGAAACTGGTGAACGCATTTTAACCAGATGATCAGTTTGGTCCGAAGGGTATTTTACTCTACCCCCTTAAACAATTAACGTCTTTTTATTGTTAAAGAAAATCTCTTTCATTTTCCGAAAGAATAGGTCTACCTGTTCTTGGTGAATCTTTTTGACCAGTACAAAGGTCAATGTGTACACGGTAGACCTAAAGATGCCTGAGGAGACCATGTAGATGAAGTAGACCTCCACAGTTTGAGTCAGGAGTAGCGTCAGCAGGGCAATGATCAGCAGGCAGTGACTCACGATGAACTGTCCATACTCACCTGAAGAAGAGTGCAAGTCTTGCCTTTAACATTGTGTGTGCCATTTTTTACATTTAACATTGTGTGTGCCATTTGTTACATTTAACATTGTGTGTGCCATTTGTTACATTTAACATTGTGTGTGCCATTTGTTACATTTAACATTGTGTGTGCCATTTGTTACATTTAACATTGTGTGTGCCATTTGTTACATTTAACATTGTGTGTGCCATTTGTTACATTTAACATTGTGTGTGCCATTAGTAACATTTAACATTGTGTGTGCCATTTGATACATTTAACATTGTGTCTGCCATTTGTTACATTTAACATTGTGTGTGCCGATTGTTAAATTTAACATTGTGTGTGCCATTTGTTACATTTAACATTGTGTGTGCCATTTGTTACATTTAACATTATGTGTGCCATCTGTTACATTTAACATTGTGTGTGCCATTTGTTACATTTAACCTTGTGTGTGCCATTTGTTACATTAAACATTTTGTCTGCCATTTGTTACATTTAACATTGTGTGTTCAATTTTTTACATTTAACATTTTGTCTGACATTTGTTAAATTTAACATTGTGTGTGCCATTTATTACATTTAACATTGTGTGTGCCATTTGTTACACTTAACATTGTTTCTGCCATTTGTTACATTTAACGCTGTGTGTGCCATTTATTACATTTAACATTTTGTCTGCCATTTGATACATTTAACATTTTGTCTGCCATTTGTTACATTTAACATTGTGTGTGCCATTTATTACATTTAACATTGTGTGTGCCATTTGTCACACTTAACATTGTGTCTGCCATTTGTTACATTCAACGCTGTGTGTGCAATTTATTACATTTAACATTTTGTCTGTCATTTGATACATTTAACATTTTGTCTGCCATTTGTTACATTTAACATTTTGTCTGCCATTTGTTACATTTAACATTTTGTCTGCCATTTGTTACATTTAACATTGTGTGTGCCATTTGTTACGTTTAACACTGTGTCTGCCATTTGTTACATTTAACATTTTGTCTGCCATTTGTTACATTTAACATTTTGTCTGCCATTTGTTACATTTGACATTGTGTGTGCCATTTGTTACATTTAACATTTTGTCTGCCATTTGTTACATTTAACATTTTGTCTGCCATTTGTTACATTTAACATTTTGTCTGCCATTTGTTACATTTAACATTTTGTCTGCCATTTGTTACATTTAACATTGTGTGTGCCATTTGTTACATTTAACATTATGTGTGCCATCTGTTACATTTAACATTTTGTGTGCCATTTGTTACATTTAACCTTGTGTGTGCCATTTGTTACATTAAACATTTTGTCTACCATTTGTTACATTTAACATTGTGTGTTCCATTTTTTACATTTAACATTTTGTCTGACATTTGTTAAATTTAACATTGTGTGTGCCATTTATTACATTTAACATTGTGTGTGCCATTTGTTACACTTAACATTGTGTCTGCCATTTGTTACATTTAACGCTGTGTGTGCCATTTATTACATTTAACATTTTGTCTGCCATTTGATACATTTAACATTTTGTCTGCCATTTGTTACATTTAACATTGTGTGTGCCATTTATTACATTTAACATTGTGTGTGCCATTTGTTACACTTAACATTGTGTCTGCCATTTGTTACATTTAACGCTGTGTGTGCCATTTATTACATTTAACATTTTGTCTGCCATTTGATACATTTAACATTTTGTCTGCCATTTGTTACATTTAACATTTTGTCTGCCATTTGTTACATTTAACATTTTGTCTGCCATTTGTTACATTTAACATTGTGTGTGCCATTTGTTACGTTTTATACTGTGTCTGCCATTTGTTACATTTAACATTTTGTCTGCCATTTGTTACATTTAACATTTTGTCTGCCATTTGTTACATTTAACATTTTGTCTGCCATTTGTTACATTTAACATTTTGTCTGCCATTTGTTACATTTAACATTTTGTCTGCCATTTGTTACATTTATCATTTTGTCTGCCATTTGTTACATTTAACATTTTGTCTGCCATTTGTTACATTTAACATTGTGTGTGCCATTTGTTACATTTAACATTTTGTCTGCCATTTGTTACATTTAACATTTTGTCTGCCATTTGTTACATTTAACATTTTGTCTGCCATTTGTTACATTTAACATTTTGTCTGCCATTTGTTACATTTAACATTTTGTCTGCCATTTGTTACATTTAACATTTTGTCTGCCATTTGTTACATTTAACATTTTGTCTGCCATTTGTTACATTTAACATTTTGTCTGCCATTTGTTACATTTAACATTTTGTCTGCCATTTATTACATTTAACATTTTGTCTGCCATTTATTACATTTAACATTTTGTCTGCCATTTGTTACATTTAACATTTTGTCTGCCATTTGTTACATTTAACATTGTGTGTGCCATTTGTTACATTTAACATTGTGTGTTATTTATTTCATTTAACATTGTGTGTGCCATTTGTTACACTTAACATTGTGTCTGCCATTTGTTACATTTAACGCTGTGTGTGCCATTTATTACATTTAACATTTTGTCTGCCATTTGATACATTTAACATTTTGTCTGCCATTTGTTACATTTAACATTGTGTGTGCCATTTATTACATTTAACATTGTGTGTGCCATTTGTTACACTTAACATTGTGTCTGCCATTTGTTACATTTAACGCTGTGTGTGCCATTTATTACATTTAACATTTTGTCTGCCATTTGATACATTTAACATTTTGTCTGCCATTTGTTACATTTAACATTTTGTCTGCCATTTGTTACATTTAACATTTTGTCTGCCATTTGTTACATTTAACATTGTGTGTGCCATTTGTTACGTTTTATACTGTGTCTGCCATTTGTTACATTTAACATTTTGTCTGCCATTTGTTACATTTAACATTTTGTCTGCCATTTGTTACATTTAACATTTTGTCTGCCATTTGTTACATTTAACATTTTGTCTGCCATTTGTTACATTTAACATTTTGTCTGCCATTTGTTACATTTATCATTTTGTCTGCCATTTGTTACATTTAACATTTTGTCTGCCATTTGTTACATTTAACATTGTGTGTGCCATTTGTTACATTTAACATTTTGTCTGCCATTTGTTACATTTAACATTTTGTCTGCCATTTGTTACATTTAACATTTTGTCTGCCATTTGTTACATTTAACATTTTGTCTGCCATTTGTTACATTTAACATTTTGTCTGCCATTTGTTACATTTAACATTTTGTCTGCCATTTGTTACATTTAACATTTTGTCTGCCATTTGTTACATTTAACATTTTGTCTGCCATTTGTTACATTTAACATTTTGTCTGCCATTTGTTACATTTAACATTTTGTCTGCCATTTGTTACATTAAACATTTTGTCTGCCATTTATTACATTTAACATTTTGTCTGCCATTTGTTACATTTATCATTTTGTCTGCCATTTGTTACATTTAACATTTTGTCTGCCATTTGTTACATTTAACATTGTGTGTGCCATTTGTTACATTTAACATTTTGTCTGCCATTTGTTACATTTAACATTTTGTCTGCCATTTGTTACATTTAACATTTTGTCTGCCATTTGTTACATTTAACATTTTGTCTGCCATTTGTTACATTTAACATTGTGTGTGCCATTTGTTACATTTAACATTTTGTCTGCCATTTGTTACATTTAACATTTTGTCTGCCATTTGTTACATTTAACATTTTGTCTGCCATTTGTTACATTTAACATTTTGTCTGCCATTTATTACATTTAACATTTTGTCTGCCATTTATTACATTTAACATTTTGTCTGCCATTTGTTACATTTAACATTTGTGAGTGCCATTTGTTACGTTTAACACTGTGTCTGCCATTTGTTACATTTAACATTTTGTCTGCCATTTGTTACATTTAACATTTTGTCTGCCATTTGTTACATTTAACATTTTGTCTGCCATTTGTTACATTTAACATTTTGTCTGCCATTTGTTACATTTAACATTTTGTCTGCCATTTGTTACATTTAACATTTTGTCTGCCATTTGTTACATTTAACATTTTGTCTGCCATTTGTTACATTTAACATTGTGTGTGCCATTTGTTACATTTAACATTTTGTCTGCCATTTATTACATTTAACATTTTGTCTGCCATTTATTACATTTAACATTTTGTCTGCCATTTGTTACATTTAACATTTGTGAGTGCCATTTGTTACGTTTAACACTGTGTCTGCCATTTGTTACATTTAACATTTTGTCTGCCATTTGTTACATTTAACATTTTGTCTGCCATTTATTACATTTAACTTTTTGTCTGCCATTTGTTACATTTAACATTTTGTCTGCCATTTGTTACATTTAACATTTTGTCTGCCATTTGTTACATTTAACATTTTGTCTGCCATTTGTTACATTTAACATTTTGTCTGCCATTTGTTACATTTAACATTTTGTCTGCCATTTATTACATTTAACATTTTGTCTGCCATTTATTACATTTAACATTTTGTCTGACATTTGTTACATTTAACATTTGTGAGTGCCATTTGTTACGTTTAACACTGTGTCTGCCATTTGTTACATTTAACATTTTGTCTGCCATTTGTTACATTTAACATTTTGTCTGCCATTTGTTACATTTAACATTTTGTCTGCCATTTGTTACATTTAACATTTTGTCTGCCATTTGTTACATTTAACATTTTGTCTGCCATTTGTTACATTTAACATTTTGTCTGCCATTTGTTACATTTAACATTTTGTCTGCCATTTGTTACATTTAACATTGTGTGTGCCATTTGTTACATTTAACATTTTGTCTGCCATTTGTTACATTTAACATTTTGTCTGCCATTTGTTACATTTAACATTTTGTCTGCCATTTGTTACATTTAACATTTTGTCTGCCATTTGTTACATTTAACATTTTGTCTGCCATTTGTTACATTTAACATTTTGTCTGCCATTTGTTACATTTAACATTTTGTCTGCCATTTGTTACATTTAACATTTTGTCTGCCATTTGTTACATTTAACATTTTGTCTGCCATTTGTTACATTTAACATTTTGTCTGCCATTTGTTACATTTAACATTTTGTCTGCCATTTGTTACATTTAACATTTTGTCTGCCATTTGTTACATTTAACATTTTGTCTGCCATTTGTTACATTTAACATTTTGTCTGCCATTTGTTACATTTAACATTTTGTCTGCCATTTGTTACATTTAACATTTTGTCTGCCATTTGTTACATTTAACATTTTGTCTGCCATTTGTTACATTTAACATTTTGTCTGCCATTTGTTACATTTAACATTTTGTCTGCCATTTGTTACATTTAACATTTTGTCTGCCATTTGTTACATTTAACATTTTGTCTGCCATTTGTTACATTTAACATTTTGTCTGCCATTTGTTACATTTAACATTTTGTCTGCCATTTATTACATTTAACATTTTGTCTGCCATTTATTACATTTAACATTGTGTGTGCCATTTGTTACATTTAACATTGTGTGTGCCATTTGTTACATTTAACATTGTGTCTGCCATTTATTACATTTAACATTGTGTGTGCCATTTGTTACATTTCACAAATATGTATAGAAATATAGAGATAGATAAACAGATTAATACGTAGACAAACAAACAGATACACACACAGATATATATACACATACCGATTGACAGATAGATTGATAGATGGATAGATAAACAGATGTGAAGACAGACAGACAGATAGATACAAAGATATACACAGATTGAGAAAATATGAATTACCGATGAATATACATATATTGGCATTGGTTTAATAGAGTGCCTTCAAAAAACAACAACAACAACTATGACTCTGTTATGCAGGGCAGAACAACTCAACAACTATGACTCTGTTATACAGGGCAGAACAACTTAACTACAATGACTCTGTTATATAGGGCAGAACCACTCAACAACTATGACTCTGTTATACAAGGCAGAACAACTCAACTACAATGACTCTGTTAAATAGGGCAGAACAACTCAACAACTATGACTCTGTTATACAGGGCAGAATAACTCAATAACTATGACTCTGTTATACAGGGCAGAACAACTTAACTACAATGACTCTGTTATATAGGAAAGAACAACTCAACAACTATGACTCTGTTATACAAGGCAGAACAACTCAACTACAATGACTCTGTTAAATAGGGCAGAACAACTCAACAACTATGACTCTGTTATACAGGGCAGAATAACTCAACAACTATGACTCTGTTATACAGGGCAGAACAACTCAACTACAATGACTCTGTTATATAGGGCAAAACAATTCAACAACTATGACTCTGTTATACAAGGCAGAACAACTCAACTACAATGACTCTGTTATATAAGGCAAAACAATTCAACAACTATGACTCTGTTATACAAGGCAGAACAACTCAACTACAATGACTCTGTTATATAGGGCAGAACAACTCAACAACTATGACTCTGTTATATAGGGCAGAACAACGCAACTACAATGACTATTTTATATAGGGCAGAACAACTCAACAACTATGACTCTGTTATATAGGGCAGAACAACGCAACTACAATGACTATTTTATATATAGGGCAGAACAACTCAACAACTATGACTCTGTTATACAAGGCAGAACAACTCAACTACAATGACTCTGTTATATAAGGCAGAACAACTCAACAACTATGACTCTGTTATATAGGGCAGAACAACGCAACTACAATGACTATTTTATATAGGGCAGAACAACTCAACAACTATGACTCTATTATATAAGGCATAACAACTTAACAACTATGACTCTGTTATATAGGGCAGAACAATTCAACAACTATGACTCTGTTATATATGGCAGAACAATTCAACATCTATGACTCTGTTATATAGGGCAGAACAACTTAACAACTATGACTCTGTTATATAGGGCAGAATAACTCAACAACTATGACTCTGTTATATAGGGCAGAACAACTCAACAAAGTTGGAAAAAAAAATAGACACCAATATATTATAGGCTATAATACTGTATCATTATTCATTATTTTTACGACCCTGTTGTATTAGATACAATGTGAGGCCTGCTGGTTCTGTGGTTAGGTTCATCGGAATGTAAACAAAACGCCCCGGGTTTTATCCCTGGCTCCGACCTATTCTTGCCGCCCTGCAGGAGTTTTGGGCCGTAATAATCTTCTATCTAGATTAATCTAGAAGGAACGTCTGTAAACGTATTAGTCAAATATGGATTAAATAAGCTTATGATTGTTTTATTAAAAAGGAAATGTTGGTTTGCTTCACATTGCACATTACAGCTTGTATATCTTATCTTATATATTACAGACGCTCCTTCTATACAGAAGATTATTGGGTCCTGCGCTCATCCGTGGTCCGAGTCTAGTCTGGCATCTTCGTTAATGCTTTAAATGATGTTAAGTTACTGGTTTTCCTAGTTTGTTCAGGTAACCCATTCCACGCCCGAATGCCACTCATCCATTGTTCATAAAAAGATATGGTTGTCAAAAAAAGTTTATGCAATTTAAATGTGCTAAAAAATGAAAAGTTGTATTCTTACCTATGACGTTTAAAATAATTTGGTTGCTGACACTTGTAAACATGTATGATGAGTACATCGCCAGATTGCCGAAAGCTGCCGCCCGCAGTCCATCTTTGTATCTCTGGTAGCCTTCCGTGCCTTCTATGGCCAGTGGGTCACCTAGGTAAATACCTATGGTCAGCGAATTGGCCGAGTACATGACCACACTGTTGCTGGCGCCGATGGAGAAGAAAGAAGCTGCGCAGAGAATCACCAAGCGCCGGCTGAGGAAGTTTCCCTTGGGGCCGCTCGGCTGTTTAGGGTTTTCCCGGAGCTCGGCGAGCTTCCGCGAGTGGAAATCCGCCAGAGCCGACTGGTTGACCGAGAGGGAAGACGAGAGGGATTGTTTGAGGTCTGAGAACACGGAGGTTGAGCGGTCGCTGTGGTCAAGGTCGTCGGACAAGGATTCATGTTTGTTTTCTTTGTCGGAGAAGACGGGCCTGTTAGCCCCACGTCTGCTGCTGCCCTGGTGTATAATTTTCTTGGGCCATTTGGAAGAAGTTGCGTTGTTATACGCCGATGTTTTGTCAGGACGGGCGGCCTCTTTGGATAAAGGAGGACCCGCGTAGGACTCTATACTTTGATTTTGGACCCGTCTTTGCCTTTCCGCGAGAAAGTAGCTAAAGTTTTCTGAGCTGGACAATGCTATTGAAGTAGATGACATCGCGGAGTACAATTTCACGCTGTCGTCTTGTAGAATGGGTCTGGTCATGGTGGCCCCTTCCTCAGTATAAAGAGTGTCAGGTTTATAAGGTCTGTTATCGTCATGAAACTCTAGCTTGCGTCTGACATTGGGTTGTTTTGCACCGTTTGCGAGAATCTTTTCGCCCGGACTATTTTTTTGGCGCAAGGATTCATAACTCCTGTTCTTTCTTTTGCCTAAACAATTGCCAGTCAGTATTGTGCACAAATATCCAAGAAGGACGATAAAGAAAAGAAAAGAGCAGAAAAAGATCAAGGTTGCCGCGACCCCTTCTACGTGAAAGATCGGGCCGAGAATATCAGGGAAGTTAAAACAGCCGATGGACGAGAAACCTGTGCCAGCAACTGACTGTGCAACAGTGGCTATCACGAGCAGACGGGTGTGCTGAAAGGCAGGAACTACTTCCAGGACAAAGGCTCGGGTCAAGGACATGCTTATGTCGAACCCGACATCCATCAGAGCGAATCCCGAGATGGCCAGGAGGGCGGTTACCGGGAGGTTGTCGTACTCGGTTCTGTTCGAGCCCCGGGCTGCTTCGTCGGACGGCGTTGGCGTGATGTTGGCGCGGTCGGCTGAGCGCGGCGGCGGCGTTACGCTGTCGCCGATGCGCGTCAGGTTGTTGTCAGACGCCGCAGCGAGCTCGTCCAGCTTGATAAATCCCGCAGTGACCAGCAGGGAAAGTCCAGACAGAAAGGCGAACATGCCGACAACAAGGGTGATCATTTTTTTGAGCTGAGAGAGGAAAAACAACAATGCATATGCGTTTATTTTTTGTTTTAATATGTCATAGGGCTAAACACAGTGGTTCCCCAATGCTGGGAGTCCAGTCAAGGAAGAAATATAGCAGAATTTCTGATAGAAATATAAGTAAGATCTTCATACAGTAAACCCCTCGGACCAAACTGATCCATAGGTCCAGTGAAGCAGCGTTCACCAGTATACTAGGTGATTGTGTGGCCAGCACCACGCACAGCCGCCTTTACTTTACCCCAACTAAGGTCAGGTACCCATCAGTACAAGGACACCCTCCAGACCCGGGAAAAAATTATAGCCTGCCCCAGGATTCAAACCCAGGACCTTCGGTACGCCAGTCCAACGCGCTGCCGCTCGGCCACCTTGCCGCTTAAGATCATACTGAGAACTAATTAAATTTAGTAATTTACCTAAAACAGTCCATTTCGTCAAAAAAAAATCGACATTAACTGTGAAATTTGAACCCGATATTAGCTATAGCCCTAGAGCCTAAATTGAATTGTGTGGAATTTCATTTCTGTACCAATATGTTAAGTATAGGCTAGTGCAGGGGTCGGCAACCTTTTGATATTAGTGTGCCAAAGTAAGATTTATAATTCATTAAGCGCGCCAACATCTAGAAGTCATCCTGTTCTAGCACTCAATTTCTTTTGAAGAGAGTTGAATTGCTTTTTTTAGGGAGCCTTCCGCTGCCATCAAAACCGCTCCGTGTGCCAGGTCAGGCACGCGTGCCGTAGGTTGCCGATTTCTAGGCTAGTGTATGCGATAGAGACTCATGAAGTTGAAGTTTAAACATAGCCAGGGTAAGAGCAAAAGTTTCGGGAAACGCTGGTTTCATTATTTTACAGTCTAATGATTTTGGTAATATTGTGCTTTTGCTATTACAACAATAGAGTTTTACAATTTGATTAAATATATATGGTATTAATTTAATAAAATATGTCCAACAATCTTAGCATTGAAGTCCAAAATCTATGTAAAATATGTCCAACAATCTTAGCATGGAGGTTCATTAGTAGACCTACTGTAATATTTTCCCACAGTTTTGCGATAGAGTCCTACGGTAGTGTATGAAAATGTTAGAAAATGTCCTACAAATTATAGTAAAGAGAACCTACAGGCTCGTCAGACATCTCCTAAACGGTATTGGTGAATTTCGTTCCAAGATTAATTCGTTCGTGTTAAACGATTCAATCCTCTATGCTTAATTCTCTTATTGAGTGTCACTTCTTGGGGAGCCAAAAGCATCATTCAAAACTCCGCCATGTTACCAACTAATTTTAGTCAGGTTTCGTTCAAGGCTTCTGCGTCTGCCTCCATGGTTACTGCCCCTTTTGTCCAGTTGTCTTCCCCGCTTACCCTTATCTACTTATTGCGCATTGTCCATGGACGCCTTTTTTTTTGTCCATGCGGATAACGTGGCCCAGCAGCCGCACCCCCCCCCCTTTTACTCTATGATGTCGTTTACTCCAGTTATGTTTCTAATGTCACTGTTGGAGGTGTCTTCTTAGTGGACCATTAGAATTCCCCATAGACCGCCTCCCTAGAAACCTTGGAGTTGGAGCCGGCTGATAATTTCTTGTAACAAATTATGTCCCATCACTTTAGTAGAGGAAACTATCTCTCTCTGGCCATTCTGGTCGATTGGAATAGTGAATCAGAGCTCAGGTGGACACAGTGTGGCCAGCACAATGCCCAGCCGCTTTTCCTCACCTGAACAAAGTAATGTCAGTTAGCCTGCCCACCAAGAGCTGTGTAGACTCAGAGATACCCTCAAGGGCCCATTACCAAAAACCTGGATTCGAGACCAAGACCTTTGGAATGGCGAGCCAAGTGCGCTTCCATTAGACCACAGTATTAGAGTATTATAAAGTCACGTGATGAGCATTAAACAAATCTAGATCTAATCAGAATCCACTTTTAATGCAATAACTGTTTGATAAAATAACATTATACCAATAAAATAAATTACTTGACAAAGCTAATGATAATTTTATTTAGGAAATATTGTACCGACTTACCTTAGTGTTGGAGCCCCTGTCTCCCACAATGCCTAAAACAGGCAAGAGCACCATGCTGATTGTCCCACAGATTACACCGTTTATGGACACCAGGTTAACAGGTACACCCAAATACTGGAGGCTGTGGTGGCGGTGATGGTGGGGGGGGGGGAGATTTATTGAACAGACAGATCATTAGCTTAGATATACAGAAATATGTTATAGTTTGTGTTTTGTTTGTGTGATTGATTGACTTTAACAAACAAATACATTGAGCATAGCTCCACAATGTTAACAAATAATATTTCTAATAATTAATATTAATGTTAACACTAGCCCCGAGTTTCAACATGTTCTTAAAGGTATAGGCCTACTTGACGCACTTTTTGAACGGCCATGGCTGCCACTCCCTTGTTTTTTTCCACCTAAATCTATGTAGATTATTTTTTTGCAGCGCCTATCAATGTTTTCGTCCCCCAAATTTTGCCTAGATTTGACCCTAGATTTGATAGAATATTGTACCCAAAGTGTGCTATTAGTAAAAATTCTTAAGTCAATTACATTTTCATACAAGTATATGCATTTTACTCTGCTAAAAAAGAAAACAATTAAAATTGAAAACTACGTTTGGCAGTCTGTGACGATGTGTCCTACTAATTAGAGTCTAGCAGAATATTAATTGGTCCGATATATTAGAACTAGTAATTAGCCAGTAATTAGCCAGCATTATATTTTCCAAATTATATGTGATGACCTAAGTTTTAGGCGCGCCGCGAAAGCCGGTCTTGTGAATAAGGTGTCATGTTTAGCGTTATCTCCTTTATTGTCCAGACTGAGCTTAATGGAAGGAAGTGGTGAAGCCAAAGCCCTTGATGGGCTGTAGCACCAAAAGTGACGAAAGGGCAGTCAGCGCCCACGACCTTTACGCAAAATGTACTTCTACTTACAAGAGCAACTGGTAGATCTGTTCAAAGGAAGCACACATTTCAATGCCGCACAGGGCAGACACAAGACACAGCTGGATACACCTCCCTGCGCCCCTCTCCCTGACACCTGCCTGGGAAGACTCTTGTCCTCCTCCCCCGTCTCCTCTCCCTTGTCGCTTCTGGGTGAGCAGAGACGCATGAAAAGATTTCGAAAGCCCGTCCATGCAAACATATGGATGGATTCTATTGAAACAAGTGAATGAAGTGAAATATCAAGTGAATGATCAAGTGAATTAGCGGTGAATTATCAACTATACTATCAAGTCAATTTTCAAGTGAATTAGTGAGTGAATTATCAATTAGACTATTAAGTGAATTATCAGATTGATTAGCATATGAATTATCAAATTAATAAGCAATCTGAATATCACGTACATTTTCAAGTGAATTACCCAATAATAATTAAGTGAATGTAAGTTATCAGTTATCAAGAGAATTATCCAGTGACTTGGGATTTTCACTATCAAGTGAATTATGAGTGGAATATCAAATTGACTTTATATGATCTTTTCAAGTAAATTAACAAATGAATTATAGGCCTATATTGACATTTCAAGTCAATTATCACTTGAATATTTACGTGAATAAATTATCAAGTTAATTATCACATTAATTATCATGCTAAATATCAAGTTAAGTCTAAAGTTAATTATCAAGTTACCTTTCAAGTAAATAGTTAGCATCAATCACAAAGGAAGTTTTTTTTTTACATTAATTTTTTATTGCTTTGTTATTATTAGTTAGGATTAGAGTATAGTATAATAGTCTATAATAATATGATTGCTTATCTTCTGCTTCTATGACATAAAACAAACTGACCTTCTCAATTCGTAATATTTCAGTGTTGTGCATTCTGAACGTGATGAAGTAGCAGTTTAAAAATCAAGACGTTAAAATTCTGCGCATGCGTGAAGATTTCACAATGCGTTTTCCACCAACGCAATAAAACAACGGCCAAAAAAAAAAAATAATAATAAAAAAAAAAAAAATAAACTGGCCAGATCTGGTGCATATTAAGTACACAGATACGCTCCCATTAACAGTCAACAGGTGGTTGAATCCATGGGGGACGTCCCCGTTGCGCCCCCGAGGATCAGTGCACCGGTCCTAAGCCAACCGAAGCAATGGGAAGGAAGTAAAGAAGGGCGCAACAATTCCCTCCCCCACAAGTCTTGTGTACATACAAACACCTAACATCACGATAGAAATACAAGTTTACACACTCATAATATTTTTATAATCCAACAAATAATAATAATAATGGTAATTTTTTATAGCGCTAATATCCATGCTATTAAATTGTGAATTGCAGTGACAGATGTACTAGTATGTAAGGCACACATCCACTAGCCAAAGAGAACGGTCTTAAATTTATTTTGTAAAGACGATCTTGTCTCAGATTCTCTCAGTGTCTGAGATAAACTGTTCCATAAAGACGATCTTGTCTCAGATTCTCTCAGTGTCTGAGATAAACTGTTCCATAAAGAAGGCGCCACTGACTCAAATGAGCGCACTCCTAGGTACTTCTTTTTGTGTCCAGCCACACTGGGGGTTTTAAGGAGTGACTGTGATGAAAAGCGCAGTTCTCTTGATGGCTCATGCTTTGATATAAGTTCTCGAAGATAGGAAGGAGCAGTGCGGTTTATGCAAGTGTGTAAGGGACATAATTTTGTGATATATTCGCCAGTGGAGATCCCTTAGAGTTGGGGAGATATGATCCTGCCGCCTCCTCACCCCCGAATACAATGCGCACCGCAGTATTCTGCACTCTCTGTAGTCTCTGCAACTGATTGTGGGGCAAACCCCACAGACAACAAATTCAAAAAAGAGCTGCAAGGTTCATAACTAGTAAATATTCCCAATTAACAAGAGTAACACCATTAGTCAAATCACTAAACCTAGAAACACTAGAGGACAGAAGGGCAAAGAGTAAAGTAGTAATAATACATAAGGCATTAAACTATAATTTAGAAATACAATCCAATAGCAACCTGTTGCAAAGCTCAGATAAACATAAAGACAAAAACATTTTCTTTGTCCCTTATGCGAGAACAAATGCATAAAAGTACTCTTTCTTCTCGAGTGGCATTCGGGTATGCAATGGGTTGCCTGAACAAACCAGGAAAACCAGTAACTTAACATCATTTAAAACATTAATAAAAATGAAAGACTAGACCCGGACCACGGATGAGCGTAAGACGCAATAATCTTCTTTAAAGAAGGAGCGTCTGTAATGTAATGTATAAGATAAGACAACTGTTGCAGATATCCAACCTTGACGTGTATAAGAGAGACTGCTACGGTATTGGCCGGCCCTGCTATTGAGTTGAGGTCGCAGCTGACCCAGGGCACGTAGATGAGACGAACGTTACAAGCCTTAACCACAGCACTGACATGTGGAACTATTGTCAGTTCATATCAATATAAAGGCCAAGGTCTCTAGCCGTATTGGACAACGTGATCTCGGAAGCCCCAACTTTGATCGACGTAGTCCTAATAGCGACCTTCCTTTTAAAGTGTTTAACTAGAGCAGTGGTTCCCAAACTTTCTTAGGCCGCGACCCCTTTATTCAGTTTCTCATGCCCCCCCCCCTAAAAAAAAAAAAAAAAAAAAAAATTGTCCCTACCTTATTACTGCATTTAGGGACTGTTATGAAATGTGATGTAAATATCTGATGTGCAGGATGTATAATATTTTTATTGTTATAAATTGAATCTAATTAAAGTATAGCGATTAATCATTTAAAAAAAAAAAAAAGAAAACATAAAAACAAATGTAATTAAATATTGCAATATACCGGTATATGCTTAGGCCTATATTTATAATTACAACGCGAACACCAGCTATTGTGATGGTTGACATTGGGTATTTCTCATCGGTTCAGAAATTATCGGGACAGTCTTTACAAGAGCAAGAGCACAACTAAGAAGTTCATCTCCAACAATAAGTCTAAACTGTGTTTAGACTTGATAACCAACAAGTTGGAAAATCATGTTTACTAAGATATTTTGTTGCGAATGGAAGAAAATAGCGCAACACAATCTCAGTCAAAATAGTTTATGACTGCAAACATTTGATCCAGAATTTTGTACCTGGCATCATAGAGAAGTCAGTTCTATTTGCATCGTTGTTAATACGCTCAATGAACTATTTTGTGCTTTCTCAGGAACATCTTCAACTTTAAATTTGAATGGGCTTCTGGCAATTACATAGATATGTGAAGTCAGGTAGATTTGGAAAGTAGGTCTACCATAAAATTTCTTCTGCAAGCATGTGAAAGTTTTATTTCACAGAATTTATCATCGTAATCATTTTGTCTGCTTAAATGTCATTTTTTTCAAAGAAAACTGATAAAATAGATCATGAGAAAAATAAAGTGCTGGTTCGATCCTCCTTTCCAACACTAGTCAAATCTAGATGATTTATATGCTTTACATACGTTTATAGAAATCAGGAATCTTTTTAAAAGTCTATGGACCATTTTATCGAATTGTCATAAGATTTACCATTAGAATGTATTCATATCATTCACAGCATTGCAAGCCTATTCACAAACTTTAATCAAGTACAGTTTTTAATTTAAATTAATGTAACTTTTCCTAAACTGCAGTATGAATCTTAAAAATAATATTACAAAGATAAAACTCTTATGGGCTCGGCGCAGCGCAATAACTGCACACACACACCCTCTTCGTGGGGCCTGAAGTAGACAGCATGTAGTCTACATTTCATTTTCATCAAATTTTTTTATGCCAATGCTAAAGTTTCATTTGGAATGATCGGATCTTTTAAGTAAAATGAAAGCATGTTACAATTTCAGCCTTGCAGTGATAAAGTTAACTCATTGTAATGGTAATTTATATATCGCTTCTATCCATGCTATTTTAGCATGCTCAGTGCGCTCTAGAAGACTATTAATCTGTGAGAGGTTTCACTGCTGCCGGTTAGGCGCATGTGATAACAACTCAATATTAACGTCATCTAGTCCCAAAACTCCTGTAGGGCGACAGGGATCTGCCGGTGGCGGGGCTCGAACCCGCGACGTGTCAAGTGGTTTTTTGGTTGACAGTCTGGTGAGCTAACCGATAGGCCAGCCGGCTAGACGACAATGATGTCAACCAAGTAAGTTATTGTCTGCAGTTCACTTTTATCACCGAAAAGTGCTTCAAAGAGCAGTTTTTTCAAAGACGCTTTTTATTACTTCTTTTAACTGGTGTGGCAATGTCTTCGTTGCTAATATTTGCCCATATATCATACAGTGAGCTCCGATTACTTTTTGTTACTAATTCTGTTGAAATCAAAACAGAACAGAGTCTACACTAAATTCCAAAATATTCATGAAGTATGAAGTGTCAAACGTTTTTATCGCCAATATTACTGCTTTTAACACAATGGCTGCTTTTAACAGAGAAGAGGCTTTTAACACAACTTTCTACACACGTGTTACTGGTCCGCATACGTGCATTATGGTGCCGACCTTGTCACATACACCTGTATTGATGTCATTACGCCAAGTAGCCAACACGTAGTATGCGGATGTATCTGCATGTCGGTGGACTCGCTTGGAGACGGAAAGATGAGCTGTGTTTCGGCTTCTAAGATCATCGAAAACATACGTTTCCGAAGGTCTTTGGCGACCCCCGCGAAAGGGTCATTCGACCCCCAAAGGGATCGCGACCCACAGTTTGGGAACCGCTGACCTAGAGTGTCCTAGAGGTTCAAGAATGGTACCGGAACCATAAAAATTAACCCATCACGTCATCCGGTGTCCTGGCAACGCTCGTGACTTCGCCACCAACTCCACAATTAAATGGTTTTTATTGTTGCACGAGTTTACAACAGAGTGAATGAATCTCTGGTTAAACTTTTCACAACTTTTGTTTTTGTTGTTGTTGTTTTGTGTGTGTGTGTACTTGTTAGATTAGCCTACTTTAAACAAAGGAACGTATTTATTACAATGACATAAGAGGCTATATTTAGAAGTATATAGATATAATATAATATGCACCCTTAGACATTTTAATTAGAAGTATATAGATATAATATAATATACACCCTTAGACATTATATTTAGAAGTATATATAGATATATTATCCACTCTTAGACATAGACATAATAATACCAAATGAATATTTAAGCAACGGTCATGTACACAACAACAAAATGTTGTCATTATAGTTCAATAAGTAAAAAGTCCATATCAACCGTATTCATAAACTTTAGCAGACATTTTATTGCATATAATACGTAGTACTTGTGTTTTAGCATTGGTTTTGAAAAGATAATGTATCTTTTGTATATAAGTCAATTATTGACTATTAATTTGTAAAAAAAAAAGAAGGCCACGAGCCCAATTCACTAGAGCAGGGGTCGGCAAGCATCGTAACGCTCGCCATACTTGGCACGCAGAGCGGTTTTTCAATGGTACAACTAAAAAAAAGACAATACAAACAAGTCTCTGCTGCAGGACGATAGCAGGATAACTTTTAGACTGTTTGCGCGCTGAATTAATTAGGAATTCTGCCATGGCACACTATTTTTAAAAGGTTGAGGACTACTGCCCTTAAGCTACTTAAAATGAATGAGGGTGGTATCAGGTCCACGCGTCCTAATGAGCGAGCTAGATTCTGTCGAAGATAGGAGACACGGGAGCTAGCCTACCGGAGGCCTAAACCACTTTTCAACCACTGGGCCTCATGATTGTAAATCCATGGTGAGTCCAACGATGGACTAACACATGAATGGGGTGGGGGGGGGGGGGGTTAGCGTCTGTCACGGAGTATATAAGTTTCACTGAGCTCTTTGTTGAAAGAGGTGAAAGTGAAAGGCACGACTTTTCACTGCGAAGCCAATAGATTATGGTATGCCTCGGACAGGAGATAGTCCACCACTTCTTAGTTTGAGGAGCTAAAAGCCTTTGCCACACCCCTTTCCCCATTCATATTTTGCTGCGTGGCTCCCGGGCAATGAGATGATAAAACTAGGCCTACTGTATAACTAAGAATGCTGCCATCATGCTAAATACAGCTACCAGTGAGACCGTCAGGAGTCAAGCGTGGGTCGTACAAGACCAGGCAACATCCATCAAAAGGGCTTGACATTCCTTTTCATGCTAACCAAAATGCAAGTAAAAAAATATGGTTCTCAAAATAGAGAGCCCCCCTGCTCCTCAAACTTCGAACTCGAAGAAAACGCCAATGTGTAGCCTACTTAGTAATTACCATTTCATTAAACATAAAATGTATCTTATCTTCATCTTACAGACTCTCCTTCTATACAGAAGATTATTGCATCCTACGCTTATTCGTGGGTTGAGTCTAGTTTTGCATTTTGATTAGTGTTGAAAGTTGAAATGATGTTAAGTTATTGATTTTCTTGTGTGTGTGTTTTTTCTCTTGGCAACTCTTTCTTTGTCCGAATGCCACTCGGTAAGAAAGAGAAGTTATATGTGTTTGTTTTTGCATTTGGAATAAGAAAAGTGTTTTTTTTTATCCTTATGTCTATCTGAGCATTGTTGCTGTGTAGGCCTAACATCTACATCGGCAATCAATACGGCCAACCTGGTTTCAGTTCAACTGATTGAGGTTTAAAACCATAGATTTGGGGTTTGGAAAAACAGTGTTGGAAAAATATATTGTGAAGATTTCTTTTTATATACGCAAAGCATAAGCAAATGCTTGGGTTTTTCTGATGTTTTTGTGAGTGTTACATTTCCTTTTTTTTTTTAAAGAACTAATAGCCCAACGGTCACACCACGTCAAGTCAACGGGGAACAAAACGTGGATACCACGAAAACACGTAGAAACAATTTTTTTCCCCGTCGATACGACGTGTTGTGCCCGCTAGGTTAAGCGGCTTTGTGCATCACTGTTGTTGTTTGTCCGTTGTAGATCTATGAAGACCATCCTATGAAAGGTCATCGGGTTCTCTGCGAGAGGGTCCGAAGGTGGCTGAAGAGATAATCTGGGCCTTGGAAGTGTCGGTCACACTGGAGGTCATCTATGTGCTGCATGCTCTCTCACCCGAATGGGGGGGGGGTGGAGGCAGGGGTAAAAAAGGGGGTGGGACGGAGCTACTGACCCTGGATTTACGGAATTGTCGATTTTGAGATGCATCTCTCTGTCTTTTTTGTTCATAAGCCACTGCGCTGTGGTTTATTTTACTGCACTATGAAGAGCGATCAGTGAACACTGTCCAGCTGTAGATATTTGATATAGTTTATATAGTATATAGTTATAATACAAATCAATATCTAATATTTATGGACCGGTACCAAGAGAGGGCTTATTGTTGTTGTTGTTTTTTTAAAAGAAAATTTCCAGCATTTAAAATAGTGAAAGAAACGAAATAGTTTATATTTTTATTATGAAACTACCGGTATGTAGGGCTTAATAAAAACAAACATGATTTTAGCTGACCGTTCTTATATTAACTTATACTTATATAATATAATAGAAAAAAAAAACAGCGTTAGGAAGGGAAATAATCTAGCCTTTCCGGTACTTAAAGTTTAAAAAAAGAAAACAAACTCATTTATGAATGTTTTATAATTTAATATTTAGGATGATCAGTGTAATCGAATTATGCCAGCACGCAAAGGAAATGAATTTTCTGTGATAACTGATGACGTCATTGTGTGGTAAGCAAGTGCAGTTAGGACAAATACAAACATTTTTTATTTCCACCGACCTTTAGGCGTAGTCTAGTTGTAGTAGGCTAGACATCTAATTTTTTGGTTTTGCTTGTTGATTACTTGACAATTATCGCAAATAAAAATTTAGGTTTTTTTTTGGAATCAAAGAAAATAATAATGTATTACTTCTTTTGGATGTAGCCTAGATCTTGTGACTTTGCAGCTGTGGTTAGACCAGCATATAGTTTATTTCATTTGATGTTGCTGTTTTGTTGGCACAAAATTACCCATTAGCAGAGCTTTAAAGTTTGTTTTATTTATGAATTTGCAAATCTTATTATTCGGCACATTAATTGGTCCGAAATAGGGTTAATCCGCCTACTGTGCCAATATTTTAAATCTTGGCATAATGTTGTTTTAATATTGGGCCAATATAATATGCTTATAGGGTCCAATCAGTGTATAAATAACCGTAGTTAGTAATTATGCAGGTCTACTGACTGAAAATGATGTACAATAATTGTAAACGTATTGTTGGAATATATTTACTGAACTTAGTGATCTCGTGATATCCCTGTTATTGTTATATTGACTGAACTTGGTGATCTCATAATATCCCTGTTATTGTTATATTGACTGAACTTGGTGATCTCATAATATCCCTGTTATTGTTATATTGACTGAACTTGGTGATCTCATAATATCCCTGTTATTGTTATATTGACTGAACTTGGTGATCTCATAATATCCCTGTTATTGTTATATTGACTGAACTTGGTGATCTCATAATATCCCTGTTATTGTTATATTGACTGAACTTAGTGACCTCATAATATCCCTGTTATTGTCATATTAATTGAACTTAGTGACCTCATAATAAGCCTGTTATTCAGTGTTATTGTTATATTGACTGAACTTAGTGACCTCATAATATCCATGTTACTGTTATATTGACTGAACTTGGTGACCTCATAATATCCGTTATTGTTATATTGACTGAACCTTAGTGACCTCATAATATTCCTGTTATTGTTATATTGACTGGTTCGAGTGAATCGAATACTGAAATGAGCTTCAATAAAGGATAGTAGAACAATTATAAAAGTTTGTTGTTAGACAGACCAGTATGTGGTTGTAAAATTCTTACATTTCTACACATAGACCTAGATCAGGGGTCGGGAACCCATGGCTCGCGAGCCAGATGTGGCTCTTTTGATGGCTGCATCTGGCTCGCTAACAAATGTTCGATTATTAAAAAAATGTTTTTTTAGACTTTTTTTTATCTACATATTAATTGCATATCAATATTTCATTCTACAAATGAGCTAAATTCTACTGCAGCTCAGCATCAGAAGAATTCAGAGACATAATTATTGTACTTTTAGTGTTGAAAGTAACAAAATGTACACATTTACTTGAATTTTTAGTTTTCAACATAATGTATGACAGAATTACTTTTCAAAATATGTTGTGTCCATGGCTCTCTCAGACAAAAAGCTGACCTAGATCTATAGTCTACATTTGTTTTTGAATCTGACACTAAACTTTGTAGAATAGTAAGTTAAGTAAGTGCCTTAATTTGATCGATTTGGCTTTTTATTTTTTATTGGATTTGAATGACCTATACTATATTGGATTCGATTGACCTATATTCTTACTTAGTATACTATATTGATTGACCTATATTCATACTTAGATTATTATACTATATTGGATTTGAATTACCTATTTCCAGGCCAGGAAAACTAAAAGACCAATTAATAAAAACGAGCCTTGTCTAATAAAAAGGTTTATAAAATACATTGATTTGTTTCACATACTATAGTCAACATAATGACTTTCAATCGCTAACACATTTTCTTTATACTTTACGAAATAGTGTAGGAGTGAGTGCCTATACATTATTAATGTTATTTGTTTCTTCCATCTGGTTGATTCAGGCCGCTTCTGACTTAAGTGTTTTTTTAAAAAGGCCCTATTTTTTTTTTCTGAAAAGGCTCTATATATTAAATTTTATTCTTGAAATTGAAAAGGGTCCAATTTTTTTTTTCTGAAAAGGCCGCAGTTTTCGATCAATTCACTAACCCTCGCATAGAGAGAAAGAGGGAGAGAGGTAAGGAGTTTTGTGATGTCTTTATCAAAAATCAAAGTAGGCTCTGACTTTTGGTGATGATGTGTGAGGTGGATTAGCAAAACAAACTAAAACCAATTATCACTGACATGTGTGAAATTTCTTCAAATATTAAGGCATCGTAGGCCTATATAGTTAGTCCAAAATAAATGGGCTTTTTAAAAGTACTGTTAAGAAAAAACTTGCAGGGAGTTTTATTAAAGACTCTTCTCAACTTAACTAGATTGTTATTCACTTAAAAAAAAATTCAGCCTGTTTTGTCCATTTTAGTCAGTTTTGACTAAACTGTATGAACCCTGTGGTGAGTAGCTGAGGAACGAGGCCCTATACAGCAAGGGTCTCACTATTACTCATCTGCCTGTACACACACAGAAATACATTCATTTCATGAACTCATCAACCAAAAAGCATTCAGAAAGTAATAAAATAAACTTTAAAAACAACAAACAATGATGTTGAAATTTACTTTCAGTTTTCCATTTAATTGATTGGCAGGTGCATAAAATAGTCCGATGCAATGTATTGATATAAAATAAAAAAATAAAAACGTAATATTTTGTTTTCCTTAAAAATAAAAAAAAGACTACCAAGAAGATAACTTGTGTGTTTCCCCCCCTGTTGAATGCAGACATATTATGATCAGTTAGTGAATGTGTAACAATCCCAATCATAAATACAACACAAACATCTGGCATTCAACTCTATCAGAAAGTAAAAAAGCATTCCATTCAATGGAAATGTTACAAGTCAAATAGCTTGTTATTTCAGGACCATTTCTTCGGACCAATCACAATATTGTTTTTTTATAAAAATGTAAAGTACAATTAACTTTTTGTTTTGTTTTTAATTTTAAAGTCTGATGTCTTGTTGACAACCACTATGCATTAAAAAAAGTATTTAAACAAAATCATATTTCATTTATCTGAAGCTTTAGAAAAAACATATTTGAATAAATGCTTCAACCAACATAAGTTATTGTAAAAAAAACTCTATATAACATTGGCCATTGTGAGGCTATAAGAGATACCTGAAGAAAATAACAGAAATTGAAAAAAATAATAGAACATTCACAATCAGACATTCTTGTTGACAGACACAATCAGACAAACAAAATGTGCCTCTATACATAACTTTTCAATTATTGCCATAGGGTTCAACCATATTTAATTACAACAAGAATTTTCATAACAAGAAATTCAAGAAAACAAACTTTTAGCATTTAACTGTATTCACACACATATATAGATCCACACATATACACCCATACACATGCTATATGAAGCACCATGAATGTTGTTATCAAGTATTGAAAGCAATAGTAAACCAGACCTTTTTTTTTTCTTCTGAACTTCTTGAACAAAACTATTATCAGTACTTTAATGAAGAAAATATCGCTTGCATTAAACAAGTGAGGCCCTACAGCCTATGGCTAGAATACAATATAAGGACACATTTAAAAAGAGTAAAATAAATGGTATAAGTCTTAGTATTTACATCTTTTTCCTCAGAACTAAATTTTGTTGTATTTAAACTATCAAAACTGTTATAGCATAAGGTTTGAACAAGTGCAATCATTGTAAATATTACATATTCTTAGAATATAATAACTAAGTCACACACAGATATACAGTAATCATACACAAAACCATAGTCATACACAATACGTAGTAAAAAAAAAAACCACCTGTAATTTATTCATGACCAGTGTAGAATGGACATTTTAGACTTGTGGTATAATATATATATATATATATATAAAGAGGTAAAACAAAATATACATCCGGGACGGTTTCCAAGAAAGTTGACAGAAAATAATTTGTCTGAGACAGAGAGTTGAGTACAAGCCAAAGACTTTTTGATTTCAATAACATGAGACATAGAGAAGCAGCACCCAGACATGTTGTTCCCATATCAGCAAACAATAGACAAGGCCATTCTAGCAGTCAGCAGTTTACTCAACAGAGATTATCATCCATAAACAACCTTTGTTTTAACTTGCTGATATTTAAACAAAAAAAAAAATCTGTATAAAAAATCAAATTGAGTAGACTAAACTTTATTGCGTGTCTAAAAAAAAAGTCTTCCCAAATACACCTTCTTAAAAAATATTTGTGGATAGATTGAGTTGCTACTATTGAAGATATTTGAAATCTTGAATTATTTTTTTTGCATTTAACAATCCAACCTTTGAATTATTATTATCATTAGTGAAGAACAAAAAACTGAAGTTGGAATGACCTGAACTGTTCATCCCAAACTATTGAACGTCAAGCATACTTTCTTGAATAGAACAAAAATATATCATCAATTTTAAAAAATCCTCAATATACAAATGACTTGAAATTAAAGCAATAAAAAACCCAACAACTGCTGACTAAACAATTGGACTTGTCACAGCAATTGTATTACACTTGTAATAAATATAGAAAACCATAGGTTTTAAACATGGCCACACTTGGTGGGGATTTTGTAGAAAAAAAAAAGATTGTCTCTAAAAATTATTTCTGGTTTTCTGGCTTAGAGGCAAAACTCTTTTTTTGGGTTACTAATACTTGAATTTCTAATATTTTTTACTCACAAGTTAAAATCCCTAGATATTGTAAAGATATCATTTTATATTTAAAAAAAAAACACACAAGAAATCTATATGTAACAAAAACAATTTTTAAATAAATTTTTGTACAATTGCATTGTAGAACATTCAATTTTCAGGACCCTAACCCTAAGGACAAGTTGTTATGATTTCTTACTACGAAAAAGAAACAACAACTTATGATGCTCAACAACTATGCCTATTTCTTTTTATGAGTCAATTTGTTGAACTTCATTCAGTTTCTCTAAGCCATGTCAATTATTTAACATTTTTTGAGATACATTAAATCACAGTCTCACCCCAAGTCATTCCAGTACAGAGCACCATTTAAAAAAAAATACAATAATGTACTTACAAAGAAACCCGAAAAAAAAAAGGAGCGCCATTCACATGTGGAACTGAAGAATGTTTCTATTGAAAATAAAGGGTTGCATGTTTTAAAATGTATTTTCCTTTACCGCTTGGCTACGCACAGTTACTATGATAGCTGCCAAGTGACGCAAGGTCAGCTTGGACTTCAGGGTCTTTGTGTAACTCATCAATCTCCTCGGGCTGGACCCGCCGCCTGTCCGAGCGAAGTGAGTGTCCCGATTTGTTGGATTTGTTGCTCTTTGTTGACTTGGTGGACTTTGCAGATTTTGTGCTGTTGGCCCTTTGGGACTGACGCCGGAGGAGATTCTGAGATATGGTTCGATGTAAGTTTTTGCTGGAGGTAACATGAGCGTTCTGTAACAACCAGGGATGTTTGCAGGCTTGACTTGCTGTCATGCGTTCATTAGGATCTAGCACCAGAGTTTTATCAATGAAATCTTTGGCCAGGGCAGACACGTCTTTCCAGTGCTGGGAAATACAAAGGAAAAATATTTTATTACAATTAATACAATTAAACATTAGACATAATTACAGTCTGTTGTCATGTTTTTGTCTTTATTCCATTGACAAATTCTGTTATCATGTATTCATCTAATCCATTCTGACTGCTATCATTCTTTTTGCATATAACCAATCCTAATGTCATGTTTTATACTCCAGCCTTTTGTCACAATTTTTTACTACTCCATCCTGGTTATAGTGTTTATGTCTATGCCAGGGGTCTAAAACCTAATGCAAGTGAGCCAGACTTGTGCCAGACGTGGCAGGTAGCGAGATTTTCAATGGGACGTCAAAGACTCCCAAAAAAGCAATTTAATTAAAGTCTCTTCTATAAGAAATTGATTGGTAAAGTATGATGACTGATGGCTCACTAAAGGAATTAGAAAGCCAACTTTGGCACACTCTTATTAAAAGGTTGCAGAGCCCTGGTCTACTCCATTCTGTTGTCATATTTTTAGTCTACCACATATTTTAGTTATGCTTTGGTAAGGATAACAAGCATACATAGTACTATACATTAAAGTCCATTGCCTTTTCTTTTTAAAGATTATTAGACATTTTTAAAGTATTTAATTTCAGACATTTTCTTTTTTTTTTCCAACACAATTCACCAAACAATTAATATTTTGAAAGATTGCCAAGTGTAGCTTGAATTTTAATATAAAATAGCCTTTATAATGTAATTTGTGTAGAGAAATTTATTCCAGGTGTATTTTCTAGAGCCATTTTATATTTTTGTTGTCAATCTTCAAATATAAAATGTACAATAACATTCAATGACATTTTGCCAAGTAAACAAAACATCTATTTGTGTAAATAATAAACTATTGACATAATTCAATCTAATTCATTTATATTTCAGTAAACAACATGGTCTAAATAGACTCACATAGACAATGCATTAAAAAAAAAAGCAGACAAGCACATGTACCGGTAAAGGGGGAGGGGACAAAAGCAGGAAAGAAAAGGAAAGAGAAAGTAGATGCAGATAAACAGAGAGCAGTGAGATCAATACCTACATACTGTACTAAACATAATATAGAACATTCAAGACAGTCATATATGGATACAATAGATGAACAATTTTATACTTTTAATAAGAACATGGGAGTCAGAGAGTTACATATAGAAAGAATACCAGCAAACAACAACTTATTGACTCAAGGTTTTATTGATTGGTTTATAACATATATTGCTGTATATTTTAACATTCAGGCATATATTGATACTTCTACTTTTCATTGTTTTGGTTTGCTTTCTGATGCAACTTGAATCAAGTATTGTTTCCTAAGAAGAAGGCTAGTAAGTTCTAAACAGGAAAGCAATAATTTTATATCTTGTAGCCTACTGGTTGACAAAAATGGAAATTACATGTGTCTCATTTCTATTGTTTCTTGTATCTTACATAGACTATGTGCCCTGCGGCATGCAGACTTGTTTCTTGTATCTTACATAGACTATGTGCCCTGCGGCATGCAGACTTGTTTCTTGTCTAAAAGAAATGGATTTCTACTCATTAAACCTGTCTCATCAAACTATTACGGTACTAGTTGTGTGGATACCATTGGAAAACACGCTGAAAGAGAATTTTAAAAAGCATCCAAGTTCATATATTAGGGTCTAACATATAAGATAAAAACACAAAGTGAACAGACACAGCCTAAGTGGTAATTTGTAAACAAAACAGAACAATTAGCAGCACTATATCCCTTAAGGATATAACTTCCTTACAGAATTAGTTAGGAGGGATCAATGCCTACAAACAAGCAAAGTTACGACTTTGAATAATTTTTTTAAGAACTCATCAACCTATCAGGCTTAACACTGCTATGGTTAAAGAAACAAAAGATTTAGTAAAATTGATAGTAGTTGTTAGAAGGTGTGGCCTGCAAAGTTGGTAATAATTTGATGCACCCCAATTTTATTGTATCAATAGAATTGATGTTCTAAGTCCCTGAACTGTAATACAATTTTGAATTATTTGACTTAATTTCATTGAAATCAGGTTGAGTCTTAATAGTTCTAAAGTTTGAAACTAAGCGACCACTTTTGAAAAAAACAAAAACAACTTTGGTTAAATACCAACCTATAACTATATATAAAACAAGACACAGCATCACTGTTTAAAATCTTATCGAGGTGTTTTCCTCACTAAACGTTTTAATATAAATTAGTCCTACTACTCTTGGTCTGTAACAAAAAAGTATATTTTATTTTTTAACTTTAACAGGCAAAGGACAGTTGAAGTAATAAATGATGAACTGCACTGCTTTAAAAAGAAAAAGCAGAATGGGATATAAAAGTATAAATGATCGCTTCAATACTAGATCTAATTCACTACCACTAGTCTGTCTTCACTACTAGATCTAATTCACTACCACTAGTCTGTCTTCACTACTAGATCTAATTCACTACCACTAGTCTGTCTTCACTACTAGATCTAATTCACTACCACTAGCCTGTCTTCACTACCAGATCTAATTCACTACCACTAGCCTGTCTTCACTACCAGATCTTATTCACTACCACTAGTCTGTCTTCACTACTAGATCTAATTTACTACCACTAGTCTGTCTTCACTACTAGATCTAATTCACTACCACTAGTCTGTCTTCACTACTAGATCTAATTCACTACTACTAGTCTGTCTTCACTACTAGATCTAACTCACTACCACTAGCCTGTCTTCACTACTAGATCTAATTCACTACTACTAGTCTGTCTTCACTACTAGATTTAATTCACTAGCACTAGCCTGCTTTAGGCTAAAGTGTAAAGACTAGTGAAATCCTTAGTTGAGTCACCAATATACCCACCACCCTCCTATGTCATGTAGGCCTACACATTCATAGGCTTACACATTCATGGGCCTACACATTCATAGGCTTACACATTCATGGGCCTACACATTCATAGGCTTACACATTCATGGGCCTAAAAAGGATTGCTAAAAATAAATCTACACCTCAACTTCAATGTTCGCCCTAGAAAATTTAATGAAATATTAAAGAATGTGATGGATGGGGGTGAAAGGGGGGGGGGCTGTGATGACCAAATTATGAGAAGCAGGATTTATATATACGAGTAGAAACTTGGAGGAAAATTAAAAGTCTCGTTTCTATAGATAAACGAAACGCAACCACCGCTTGGGCTAAAAAAAGAAGACAAAAAAGTTCCCATAAATCACATCTACTTAATTTACTGTAAGGATTCGTAAGCTTAGCTCGCGAGTGCATTTTGCTAGCAACTAGCGAAGACCCGCGAATACGGCCTTGACCCGAAAAAGCACAATCTGGTATATATATATATATATAAAAAAGGGAGGGAGGAAGGGAAGAAAAAGTTTCCAGCGTTTAGCCCCCATGTGCGCTGTTTGCCTAGGTGTGTTGGCAGCGGTTGCAACAGCTGAAACAGTATGATGGGTCAGGAAGCAGAAGACTTCCTGTCAGGCCGGAAGTGCGGTGAGCAGACTGAACTTTTAGTCTATGCTATGTCTGTGCCCTGTAGATCGGAACTAGTCGTAGTAATTATTTACAGGATTAAGGCACAGCTCGGGACGGGCTTTAGGCGCTCGGTGTAGACTCGGGAAAATTAAAGACTGGCTTTTATGAAAGAAAACAAACAATATAATAATAGGGTCTAGGCATTTTTCTGTAAGTCGAGTTGGAAAAATGTGGAAAAGAGGGGGGGGGGGGGGGCAAAGATTACTGTAAATTACGCTAGTAGTAGGCTACTTTTGTTTATGCACGTGTTGGGTGGCGATATGCCTGATTTTAATTAAAATGAGAATAACTTGATGACTAATGTGCTGCATAATGTGAAATCGCGTAGGCTATACAGGAATGGAAGTGGGCCATAGGATGTAGTGTCGGATGAACTTTAAAAAAAATCACTCAATGCACCTACATAGGGGCCTATATTTTAGCCTAAAGTTATTGCGTTAGGCTTCAGGCTAAGACTTCACAAACCTGTATTATATTACGAATTACGGACTAACTGTAATGACTTTTCTATTGCATTGGTTTTCAATGCTTTAGTCTGACAGTAATCAGGAAGGGGGTAAAAACACACAAAGACAACAATGACTATATTAGCCTACCTATTGAGTATAAATTAACCTTACAAACGAGATTAATTTCATAGAGTATTATAAGATTAGGTATTATAAATAGGGACTTTCCGAGTAGAAGATATCAGTAAAGAACCGAATCGAGTATTTCGCAGGTAGGCCTACTATATTTGACGAAACCAGGTGTGAACAGAGTAGTAGGCCTATTGACAACTCCAAAGTTTAGCTATTTTAATTATTGAAAATTGTAAAAAAAAAAATTTATAATACTCCCACCGCTTTTATTGTTTTCTTTCGTAATGTCCCGGAACAGAAGTTAAAACATTAGCAATAGTTAGTATTTTTAGCCAAACCGATTAAGCCCGTATTTAATATGGAAACAAGTTTTGATATTTAATTTATTACAATATAAAATTAAAAGCTTATAATTGGTTATGTTTGTAACGATTTGTGTGCTTATTATTTCCCCCCTCCATCCTCACACAGAGCCCCTCCCCTTTGAATTTGATCAATTTGATGTCACAAATCTCCGACCCCCCCCCCCCCCAACAGATTTCCTCTTTTAAAATTAGCATGTTTACATTCGCTTTTATTATCATTGTCCTATAAGTATTACAATAGACAATACAGTTACTATAGGCTACTTAATTTTAAATGAAACTTGTTAAAGTGGAAATATTGAAAGATGCGCACATGTGACGCCATTTTGTTTAATGACCCACCCACCTCCTCGTCACATATCCTCACAAATGTTTGACCTCTTCCGCCCTGTGGTGACGTCATTTATGGATGGCAACTAAGGTTATTTGCGGATGATTGTTTACTACCGTTTATAGGACAGCAATGGCAGAAAAAAAGACATTGAAATCTTACAAAAAAACTAGATGCATTACGAAAATGGAAATCTAATTGAAAAAAGTGCCAACTTTCAGGTGTATCAGTATACAAACACCGGACAGATTTCTAGACCGCCTAATAAACAAAGCCTCTCGTACAACACAGACACAGCTACCATCTCTTGGAGATCTGTTCAATCCAAGGTGCCTATCTATGATTGACAAAATTCTTCAGGATCACGCAAACCCACTTCACGACACCTACATTCCTACATCATATTCTAGTTCTTGTCGAAGTGGTCGGCTTCTTAAAAGTTCTTTCAATAAGGGCAAGAACAGAGAGATTTAGGAACTCTTTTGTTCCACTATCATTGAAAATCTTTCAAAAGAATCGTCAGTCAGCCAGAAAATACGATAGCTCACTCCTAAGTGATACTTTTTCTTGTATGATAAATGGTATGATAGTGTGCGCGAATATCTATTGTGCTTGGGTACAAATGGTTCTTTAATATAGTTATACATATGCTGAAAGACGGAATTTATATAATCAAGTCAAAGTTCCATTTGTTTGGATCAATAAAGTAATCTTATCATATCATAGAACAAGAAACCAGTAAATACCGACTATTTCATTCATGGAAAACATTTAACCCAAACCAAAAATGCAAAGCATTAAGCGTTATTAATGACAAATTATCATGGAATTTACACCTTGATGAAATAATAAAAAAAATCAAACAAAACTGAATACAAAGTTTTCATAATAGCAAATTTTTATAAGTGTAACAAGAACATACAACTAAAATGCTCTCTAATATTAGTTAAATTGGTTAGACATATACTAGAATAGTAATCTTCTGTATAGAACCCATCAACAAAGGAAAAGAAAAAAAACTAAAACAAATTTAGAAAAGAGACTCAAGGTTCATCATTTATTACTATTCACAACTGACAAGTGTGTCGTAACACCAATAGTTAAGTTATTGAACTCAAAAGCACTAGAAGCAAGACAGCCAAAGAGCAAAGTACCATAGTTATTGTATATAAAGCACTAGAAGCAAGACAGCCAAAGAGCAAAGTACCATAGTTATTGTATATAAAGCACTAGAAGCAAGACAGCCAAAGAGCAAAGTACCATAGTTATTGTATATAAAGCACTAGAAGCAAGACAGCCAAAGAGCAAAGTACCATAGTTATTGTATATAAAGCACTAGAAGCAAGACAGCCAAAGAGCAAAGTACCATAGTTATTGTATATAAAGCACTAGAAGCAAGACAGCCAAAGAGCAAAGTACCATAGTTATTGTATATAAAGCACTAGAAGCAAGACAGCCAAAGAGCAAAGTACCATAGTTATTGTATATAAAGCACTAGAAGCAAGACAGCCAAAGAGCAAAGTACCATAGTTATTGTATATAAAGCACTAGAAGCAAGACAGCCAAAGAGCAAAGTACCATAGTTATTGTATATAAAGCACTAGAAGCAAGACAGCCAAAGAGCAAAGTACCATAGTTATTGTATATAAAGCACTAGAAGCAAGACAGCCAAAGAGCAAAGTACCATAGTTATTGTATATAAAGCACTAGAAGCAAGACAGCCAAAGAGCAAAGTACCATAGTTATTGTATATAAAGCACTAACATAGGTGCCCAGTTCTCCAAACTGGATAAATACTTTTCATTCACAAATTTCTCATTGCCCACTAAAACATTTCTTGCTACAATAAAGCATTAAAAAAACTCTAACTTGGAAATATAACTATAACCTTATAACAATATATTACAATAGATAAACATAGGAATAAAAACACTTTTCTTGTTCCATATATTATATGCAAGAACAGAGTCATGCAAGTTCCCTTTCTTCCAGAATGGCATCCAGGCATGGAATGGGTTTCCCAATCAAACCAGGAAAACAATAAATTAACTTAATTTAAAACAGTAATCAACATGCAGGACTAGACTCAAACCATGGATAAGGCAGAGAGCACAATAATATCTTCTCTATAGAAGAAGCATCAGCAATATATTTAATGAAATATTTAGTCTAACATAATTAGATTTAAAAATAAAATTAAGTATTAACAGACTTTTACAGACTGTTTTTCGGTTGTAAGTCTTACAGCTTTATGGTAATATAAGATGGTAATAAGCCCTCTTTCTCTATAGACAATATTTCAGTAGTACACTTTGAAAAGGTGCTAAGCCACTTGAAAAAAAAAAACAACAACACCATCACTGTCTTTTAAAAAATATTTGATTATTTATATGCTGATGTTTAGATCACCTATTAAAAAATTCTAAGTACTCTATAATATATATCATAGGAAAAAAAAAACAATGGTCAAGAGATGCTCAATTTTGAAATAAAAAGTTGACTTCTGTTAAGCCAGTTTTTGTTGACTTAGCACTTTTTGCTAGTGGACCATACCATACCTTACTGTAATTTAAAAGAAAAACAGAACTAATTTCCTAAATCCACTGAGAGCCAGTGCAAATGTTAGCTATACATTAGTATACATACATGCAATACTATTAAATATTACCACCTGCCACTAACACACACAAGCCCATCTCATTTCTTACTTTTCTGTAACATCATCATTTAAGTGTTCATTAAAAAAAATAACTAGCTGTAAATTATGATTATTTTACAATTAGAAATAACGGACATTGGATAGTCTCACCTGAATATTACAATTATATTCAGATTGAGCTAAACTTGATGGAATTTATGTACATTTTAATTAAAGTTGGTGAATTAATAGATACATGGGATAGATGCATTAATATAGAATTGTTAATAATTAGTATACCAGGGGTATAATATATAGATGATTACTGGTACAGATTACCTCACAGGTGATTATAATACATATAGATGATTACTGGTACAGATGACCTCATAGGTGATTATAATATATAGATGATTACTGGTACAGATTACCTAACAGGTGATTATAATATATAGATGATTACTGGTACAGATTACCTCACAGGTGATTATAATATATAGATGATTACTGGTACAGATTACCTCACAGGTGATTATAATATATAGATGATTACTGGTACAGATTACCTCACAGGTGATTATAATATATAGATGATTACTGGTACAGATTACCTCACAGGTGGACTAGTAGTAGACCAAAGATATATAAAAGAGGTTAAGTGGAGGAGGACAGGGGATAGAATAACTTTTATAAGTGGTGGACCAGAGATATATCTAGACTTGATTATAAGTGGTGGACCAGAGATATATCTAGACTTGATTATAAGTGGTGGACAGGAAATCTAGATTTATGTTCTAAGTGGTGGACCAGAGATATATCTAGACTTGATTATAAGTGGTGGACAAGAAATCTAGATTTATGTTATAAGTGGTGGACCAGAGATATATCTAGACTTGATTATAAGTGGTGGACAAGAAATCTAGATTTATGTTATAAGTGGTGGACCAGAGATATATCTAGACTTGATTATAAGTGGTGGACAAGAAATCTAGATTTATGTTATAAGTGGTGGACCAGAGATATATCTAGACTTGATTATAAGTGGTGGACAAGAAATCTAGATTTATGTTATAAGTGGTGTAACAGAAATCTTTACTAGATTATAAATGGTGGACCACAACTATAGACTAGATTTTTTTGTGGGGGATCATAGATAAAGATTTGATTATAAGTGGTGGACCAGAAATCTAGATTTATGTTATAAGTGGTGGACCAGAGATCTTGACTAGATTATAAATGGTGGACCACAACTAAAGACTAGATTTTTTTGTGGGGGATCACATATAAAGATTTGATTATAATTAAATTTCTGTCCAGTTTTTTTTGCATGCGGGTGTGTGTACATATGTGTGTGTTGTTCTCTTATCCATTGATAGAGATTTTAAAACGAATTATACCATTTTGTAGGGAAAACAATTGTGTATAAGATAAATATATAAACAAAATCTAGTTAATTTGTTAGTTTACTAAGTTTAGACAATAATTTATGTTGAAATGTGATTTGTAATGAAAAATTAGAAGGAAAAATAAAAAAAACATTTCTACCTAATATTTCTTTTTTTCCTCAATGAATTTGTAGCTTTCAGTCATAATTATTATAAATTATATTCAAAATCGAACATAATAAATCCAAGATGAAGTTAATTGAATGTTATTTACTCAAACAAGATAAGGTTATCAATCGAAACATTTTCCGAAAACGGGAAGAAAGTTATTTTTTTTCAGCTTTTTTTTTAACCGAAATTTAGCACAAAAATTAAGAATGTTTACGCCATAGGTTCTCAACCTTTTTCGGCTCACCGCCCCCTTTTAAATTTTTTTTCCGCTCATCGCCCCCCCCCCCAAACTTAATTTTAGCGGAAACATTTGTTAATTAAAGGGAGATAATTAACCCGTTTTATTTGAGGTAATATTTCCATTTTTTTTTCCTTTTATAAAAAACTAAATGGCTTGCATTTATAACTTTGCAATGATATGATAGAACTGTAAAAAAAATATTTGAAAATTGTATAAATATTGTATAACTAAAGAATTTATATGAATACTTTGAAGCATTACAGTAACTACCCAGTTTGTATGATTACTACGTATCTATACCGCACAGCCATTGTGGTTACCTCTTTACGAAAGATTCAAACGCATTAAAGGAAAGATTCAAACGCATTAAAGGACATCTCGGTAAAACGAGTAAAATTAGTAAAATATATGAGATTGTACATGTAAAATCTAGAATAAACATATTTGAAAAAAAAAAAGGACATCTCGGTAAAACAGATCAAAAGAGTAATATTAGCAGATGTTAAGGCGACAGTCCGATGAATCAACCATTAGACGAGACGGCCGCATACCATATTGGCCAAATACTGACCCCTCCCCTACTTCATCGAAAAGTCATTGCGATTCTTATTTGTTCAATAATATGTATGCCTACTGTTGGGGGATATCAGATATTTAGTAGCACTTGCGTTTACATCATATTTCATCCAAAAACTAATCGATTCAAATAGCTGAGGTGTTGAAATTATAGCAGGTACGTTTGTACCGCCCATTTGCCCTTCATCGCCCCCCAATCGCCCCCGGGAATGTTATCGCCCCCCTAAAGCTTCTCATCGCCCCCTGGGGGGCGATATCGCCCCCGTTGAGAACCTATGGTTTACGCTTTCAAATCAAAAAAAGGTTCGTAAATATACTTCCTGTCAATAACTACAAATTTCGGAACAAAATTTAAAGAAATAATGCAAATATTTAGCTTTAAACTCGGCGAAATAATCTTGGCGCTGTCGGCGGCTTGCGGTACAAAGTGAATGAATTGCATGAGCCGCTCATGGTAGTTAATCAGTTAACAATGTACTTAAATTCATAAATTTTCTGTTAAAATTTAAAGTCACCATAGGTATATAGAAAACATGGTTTGAAGTATTTATTTTACTAGTGACATTTTTTTTGAAGTCCTATGAGACGCTTTAACACAAAGAATTTTACTTAAAAGCTTAAAATCTACTTTCCAAATGTACACAATCAATTATAGACATGCAACTATAGACTCTATTTTTTGTGGGGGATCACAGATAAAGATTTGATGTTAAGTGGTGAACAAGAAATCTAGATTTATGTTATGAGTGGTGTAACCCTGACAGGGCTGTTGAGTCGGAGTCGAAGAGTCGGAGTAAATTTGGGTAACTGGAGTAGAAAATTAAAAAAAACTGAGGAGCCGGATTTGGAACATTTATCAACTGACTCCACAGCCCTAATTATAAAATTTTAATCATTAAAAAGTGATTTTCAATTGGATCGAACCCCACTTCACAAAGTGAATTTATCTACGACCATCTTCAGGAATGCCATTATGGCTTTCTCTGCTTCTGGGTTGATGGAAAGGATGTTTCCTTCGCTCAGCAAATTTCATTATATGAAGGAATAAATCTGATTATTATTATATCTCTACAAATGACAATTAATTTTAGACCAAACAAAAAACAATATATTAACATCCCTATTCAAAGCATTGGATTTCTGTTCTGAAGGTCCTGAGTTCATATTTGGAACACTCCTGTTGATGTTTTTTTTTGAAGAGACCAGTGAGTTGCCAGCCTCAGGAAAAGCAAAAATACTTTATCCTCTTAGTCTTAATAAAACAATTACATGCTTTTATTTAAACCAGAATAAGTAATAAGCACTTAAATCTTTAGATCAGCTATTTAGTATATATGATTACTTGAAAGTTAGTTTTAAATCTTTTTTGTTAAATCTTTAAATTTTACATAGCCTATAGTCTAAAATTGATTAGGTTAACCCGGGGTAATTCCACCCCCTACTTTTGTAGGGGGCCTACATATATTTTAATTCTTCTGGGCTAGTTATAGTGGGTAGCCTTATTGATTGCTAAACAAGAAAATCAGAACAGTTCTGAAACCTTCATTATTAAATATATTTCTAATATAAATCTATGATCTATATCACCTGTCTATGACTATATAGAAATGTTTCTTAAACCATTAGGTTTTATTATAATTATAGCCTATAAAAATCAAAATTGACTTAAGTTTTATAAGCACTCAAAATTAGCATCAAGATTTTAAAAAATAACATTGAAAAAACTAATATTATAATAATATGTTTTTACTAAAAGTCAAGGCCATCAGTCAGAAAAGGTAGTTACAGTGAACGAAATAAGACTCAAAAACATTCTTACTGTTTATAAATATAATAGATTATATAGGCCTAAGTATATTATAACAATAACTAAACAAACAGTTAATACTATTGTTTTGTACTAGTTAGAGTTTTTCATTGAGACTTGAGTTACATCACACGCCTTTTTTAAAATCAAACAATAAGAAAATGTAGGTGTAGGCTAAGTGTAGTAAGTCGATAAATGCCTATAGGGCCTACTTATTGTAGCCTATATTTACTATAGCCTATAGGCCCTATTACATCCGCCTACGACCTACAATTAAAATGATGGGGCATGGTAGCCGTGCACGTTTGAGGGTCCTGGGTTCAAATCCTGGTGGAAGCTAGGATTTTTTCCCAGGACTTGAGGGTGTCTACCCAGCTCTGATGGGTTCCTGACATTAGTTAGGGTAAAGTAATGGCGGCTGGGCATTGTGCTGGCCACACATCCCTAGTATGCCGCGGCCACAGAAACTGGTGAACTCTTACTCATACTCTGCTTTACCAGCCCTATGTCCCTATGATCAGTTTCAGTTTGGTCCAAAGGGTACTTTACTTTTTACAATTAAAATGGATAAATCATATTCTCGTATGGCCTAAATTCTAAATGGTATCAACACAAAAATATTTACCTCGCCAACATAACTGTATTTTGCCTTGATAATCATTCTATATAATCTTGTTCTGTTTTCATCATCAAACGGCATTGTCCCACTAAGTAGAATGTATGTAATCACACCTATAGCCCATAGGTCCACCTGGCTAGTGTATGGTTTACGTGCCAAAATCTCTGGTGCTATATACTCTGGGGTGCCACAAGTGGTCCTCATGAGGTTGTCTGGGCCCTTCACCATGGCACTGAGCCCAAAGTCCGTTATCATGATTTTGGAATCATGACCAGGATGGTAGTACAGCAAGTTTTCTGGCTTGAGATCCCTGTGTGTTATCCCTAGTCCATGCAAATATTTCACACCGTCAAGTACCATGGTCAGTACCCTGGTAGCATCACGCTCTGTGAAGCTACCTTTAGCTATTATTCGGTCGAAAAGCTCGCCCCCCGTGGCTAGTTCCATGACCATGTATACCTTTTCGGACGCCTCGAATTCAAATACTTCAACTAACTGAATTATGTACACATGCTTCACCCTACGTAAAACGTTTAATTCAGCTTCAAACACCTCTTTCCCCTGCACCCTATCAATCATTTTGATAGCGTACGGCTGTTTAGTAATCCTATGTTCTGCCCTCACGACACGACTAAAACTACCTCTACCTATTAGAGCTTTTATATCGTATTTTGCAGTCACTTTGGAATCGAATTTATCCCTGTATTTTTTCACCTTTTTATTCGTCCTCTGACCGTGTCCCTGATTAATATCATTGTTATCCTGATTTGTCTGATGAATTGCCGTGTCTCGCAATCGAAGGTGGGTTTGAGCTTTGATGTCAGCATCTTGTCGGTTATTCCTGGGTTTGGCGTCCTGTCTAAAAACTGTTTCAACCAGGTGTGCGTTTGGTGGGGTTTCGGGCACCAGTTTGGTGCTCATACAACCCATCGCTCGTCGAAACTACATAAGGGTACTTGTGACATCCCTTTAAACGCATACGAGATGTACCACGGAATAAAACACGGGGGTAATCCGAGCATAAAAATGAAATGTTATTTCCGGATCCACATGGATTCCACCATAAGTTTTGCCACAAACTAGGGAAGATAAAGGTGTGCTAAAGAGGCTTGCTTCCGCGGCTGAAAATAGTGCAGAGGAAAAGTCTTTATTAAAACCGTTAACACTATTAAAAATAATCGTTTATACATTATTTAAAGGTAAATTTACATTTATAATTAAAAAAAATAATGTTTGATATTATCATTATTATTTAAAAATTAAATATGAATTTTGATTGATTCCGTTTCAAGTTTAGCGGATTTATCTTACAGCCGAGCACTTGTTTTTTTATAATACGGTCAATGCAGACACGTGACCAATCCGTGACGTCACATGTTGTTATAACAACTAACTTAATAACTTGTACTAAATCCACTATCTTATATTTACTGGCAAGCACCAGGAGAACTGTTCTCTCCCTTGTGTTTTCTCAAAAAAATTATATATAGATTTTTTTTTAGCGTAGACGCTTCACTGATCGAAGCGAGGCAATTAGAACTTATATATCGCTAGCGGAAACGGCTAAGTCTTTCAAGTAAATACGAAAGGTGCATTCTGAGTGAACTCAATCGTCAGAAATAGACCTAGACCTAGGCCTAGGAGTAGGAATATATTTATATTAAATAGGGCAACTTAAATTTAGCCCCGAAATCAGACAAGCCTTGTTCTAACAAATGTTCGACAATTATATTAGACTATATATAGATCTATAGTCTAGTGTAGTTTACCTAATTTTAATCATTTGTGAAAAAAAAAATGGTCTTATTCATTTAGTCTATTAACTAGGCATAGGGCCTAGGCATATTATAGACTATCTATTGGCTATTGCAATTTAAAAACATAATCGCAATAAATTAATAGATTTTAGTAGGCCTAATTATTTTCAAATGAGGGCGCCCGCGCTTATCCTTGAATCAATGCTAGATCTAGTAGGAATATATAGGGCCTATAGGCATAGGCCTATATATTATATAGTTTATATTATAAGCTTAGTTCTATAGCGTAGGCCTATTGTTAATATGAAATAAATTTGTTTATTAGCCTTTTGGCCAATGGGGACGTCCATTAATTACGTAAAAAAATAGGGGGGAAGGGGGGGGGGGTCTGAACAAGTTTGACATTTGTTGACATGGAGGAGGGAGGGAGGTCAAGAAAAGTTGACGTCAACAATGTTACTTTTATGAAAAAATAATGATAAAAATGTATTACAAAAATCTACATTTGTCCTTGTGCCACTTACATAGCAAACATGTAAGAAAATGGTTTACGTTAATACAAATATAGGCCTATCAGTTATGGAAACTAGGCTACATATGACATGTCCTTTTTGTGTTATCTTATTGGCCTGCAGCAGCTCGTATCTTTTGTATTCATGCAGGTAGGCTGATTCTGATTGAATATCAGCGTACAGAAGGCTAACAGGCCTACCCAACAGGAGGTCGAAAAAGTCTCATGTCAATAGAAATAGTAATAATAGATTCGAGGCTGTTGAGGATTTCACTATTCTCTGGACAACTCTACAGCTCTCACTTTCAAAAGATGATGATCGAGACGTGACCTCAGTAGCCTCGTCCTTTAGCTAAACTGAAAATGACTGCTTGGACTAGCCTAAATCAAATCTTATCGAAAGGACCTCGTCGCAACGCCCCCAATTCCGCGTCATTAAAGCTCACTATTCTCTAGCAGCGAAGCATGGATTCCTCGCGTCTTTGACGTTTCCATCACCACCTCTTTATACACATCAGTTATCATGACAACATGCACTCACGCTTCATGTAAGACGCCGCCGATTGCTTAGTTACGCGGAAAAGGTCCTGCACGTTTTACTAACACTAACTATATATGGCGAGCTAGTTGACGAGTACAGTAAAGCTCTGGGATTCCAGAGGGCCTAAATGATGACACAGCACTCCTTGAGGAAAGTAATTAAAGACGTCTTGTGTGCTGTTCTAGACCCACAATACTAATGTAGGCCATGAGCACTGAAAGAGACAAACTGTGAACTGTGTTTATCATCATTCAACCCAACAGACATCTAGATCTAGAAGAACACAGGACAAGGTTTAAAATAGGTATGACCTCATTGCATGCACCATTATAAATAACTATTGAAATCAAGTGTAACTATTGATACATTTCTTCATGGAAATGGTGTTGGTGACAAGGAACCTTTGAAGTGAATAGGAAAACATTTCTCCCCCCTCCCCCATGCGCCACTTTCACGGGGTGCCAAGTATAGAGCTGCATGAAAGGCAAATCATGGAACATATTTGGGCACACATGGAAAAATATATTTACAACAATATATATGTTAAGAAACGTCCATTTATATATTTTAGATCTATGTTTTTAATAAAACAAGATTTGTTTGATATAAAAGTATCTAGATCTATAATGTAATTGGGCAGACAGAAACATTGAATGAATAGGTTTCTAAAAACATTTTTATGTTTTCATTGTCAGTTTGTCTACATCAGAAGTTCATCTACATTTAGATTTGTAAAGATTATATTAATATTATATATACTTTAAAAAATTTATTTTTATTGTGCTATACAGTGTTTAATTAAATGTGTATAATGTTATATTATTACTAACTAGATTATCCAGCATCGCCCAGGGTAACAATTAAGCTTACATCAAAGAACTAATGCCTCATACAGTCTATTTTATATATATATTTAACATATAAATATTGTCATCCTCAATTTAAAAGTTAAACAAACTTGATTTTGATGAACTACCAATAATTATTAATTCAAATAACATAACAAAATAACATAACTGAAAACAATTGAGGAACTAAAGATCCAGCAAATATTTACAATTTTAAAAAACTATAATCAGGAAAATTATACTAATTATAGGTATTTACTAATTTAGAATTTAGGCAAAAGTAAAATATAAGACAATAAGATTACATGACTTTAAATTAACCAATGGCAATCAGAATTGACCCACACAGTCTACTATATATATATATAGTTAATTACTTGGTACTTTTATTAGATGATACACAGAACTGTTATGGAAAACTAGGACACTTTAGAACCACTGCACAGTTCATTACAGATAGTGAACAGAACAAAGAAGATGCGTTGAACTGTCCACCCAGGATTTGAACGCAAGGGCCAACACTCTAAGTCAAAACCGCAGTATCATTCAAATCCATAATTTACGGCTTCTTATATGTCCATCATTAAATGCTATTTATGTACTTAGAATAATGTATTTTCTGCTAGGGCAAATGACATGAAGTTAAAAAAAAAGCTTATTATATTATTTGAATTACTTAACATAAAAATAATGTTGTAGAATCTAATTGTAATTAAACATGCAAAAACAAAACAACTCAGTTGCGTAAAAATAAAAATATATTTTTTATTATAGAATTATATAATAGCAAGAATTAAAAAATTATTCAATGAGTTTTTTTTCTTTTTTCTGATAAGGTTTTCTGGAATCAACTGTAAGCTTTTCTTTCATTTTACCCTGTTGATTATATAAGACATATGGAGTCTTGTAAGACTTTTTATTCTACTATTTAAACAGCACTTACAAATCTAAGTTAATGCACATATAATCTCTCTTTCTCTCTGAATACTTTTTTTGTGTGTTCTAGACAAATGGGGGCAGAAATGAAAAGTAATAATAATAGATAATTCATAAATATAGAAACATAAATAAAAGTTTACCTTAGGATAAGTTAAAAATGAAGCAAAGTTTAATGTAAACATTAGTAACTAGCTTACGACATTACAATTTACAATTAACCTAACTTAGTACTAGTCAGTGGCATAGCCATGGTTGGAAGGAAGGGTGGGGTAAGATTATTTTTGCCCCAAATACCCGGTAATGAGGATTTTGGAGAGGGAAAAAGAAAATGGGTGAGAAACGGGTGAGAAACTCTATTGATAGTTGTATAGAATTTACAGATTTTGTTTATTTACTATTATACTGTAAAAAATTTTTTTCCAAATATTTGTGTACAGTTTATTTATTGTACTTTTAAATTATGACCATTGTAAGGCTGTTATCAATAGTGATAACTTTGGCATTTTTATAGAAAAGTTCTCAAATGTGCTACATCAATGTCTCGACTAGTTTTCTATTGTGTCAGCAGTGGGTCATTTTTTCAACTTAATTCTTGTGAATAATTAGTTATTGTACACAATAGATTTTTAGAAGGTGTGAATTAAAACTTAGGACATATTTGATTAAAATAAATTAGGTTTCAATAGAAATAGAAAAAAATAGCTGAGGAATAAATGTGCAAGTGTTCAAAATTAGATGGTGCAGTTTATGCCTAGTCACAGATCTGGTCATAATTTATCTAATGAATATTTTATTCTTTATTTACAGATTTATAACAAATGTGCTAAAATTTAAAGTAATCATTACTATTACACTAAGAATGCAGTCAAATACATTCCATAATTACAAGCATGCTGATGCAAGATGAAATGTTTCTAAAAGATAATTCAATGCTATGACTATGATATATATTGTTTTTATCTTTTCTTTTTTTCAATCATTCAACTGGCAAAAGTTCTACTTACAATGGATGAGTCTTTGTTGTCCAAGTCTTGAGCCACGTGCGCCTTGACCTCTGATGACCACAGGCACACTAGGGAGTCCTCTCCTCCGGTCAACAGTGTTTTGGTCTGGATAAGAGGAAAATACAGATCAGTCACTAAGACACTGTGTATATTTATGCATACGCTTGGACACCAAACAGAAAGGGGATAATTGGCTTAAGTTCAGTGAAATGACAAGTACTAGTACTGTCACGCAGTGTACGAATAAACCCAGTATACTCTAATGCAACGGATTGGGGAACATCTTAAGCCATAACCCCAAACTATATTTGCTTGTGGGGATAACATTCCATTTTACTTCTGGTCTGGAAGTAATATAAAATAGTGTAAACATTAATACACTGATTTCCTTTTTTTCTCTTTGTTATCCTCAACATTCGTTGCAACTCAACTATCTTGTGCTATATGGGGTTGGAGTATCACCACAGCATGCATGAAGCTGATACTGGCAATCATTAACTACAAAGTATTCTCTAGATACGCTGGTGCAACATCATCATAGATAAAGAGCTCGGGCTATGAATCCTACCGGAACCAATTGAAGATGTAATTTGACAAAAATAAAGATCTAGCTGAATAGATCATATGTTCAGAAAGCCAGCCATTATCCAGCATCAAATGACAAATCCTCATCTGAACCCCTCCCCCTCCTTTCCTCTCACCCCCAGTAAAAGTAAATAAAAGCAGACTAAAAAATGACCAGAAGACATGGGCATCATGGGACAAAACTGGAGACAGCTAGAGAAACTAGCCCAAGACCTAGATACCTGGCCAAATAATGTTCATAGCGAATACTCCAGATGGGGGAAACATGCAATGATGATGACCCCAAAAAATTTACATTTTTGCCCATCTTGTGTTCATTCCCCCCAGTTCCCAGATACTGGCTTCAAGAAAAGCTTGTATACTTTTGCACATTAAGTTTTTAAATAGAGGAAAGAAATCGACACTTTTCCTACAGCAGCAACACCAGTCACATGACCAATGTATCAAGTCAGACAACTCTTACCTTGGAGTCCCACTGAGAGCACCTCAAAGTGGCCGTGTGTCCACCAGTCAGTTTTACAAGGGATTTTGTTTCCTCATCAGAAAATAAAGCCAACTCAAGATTTCCACTAAAACACATAAAAAGTTGAATTTTTCAACATTTTGTTGATATACATTTCTTTTTTTGCTCTACAAAAATGAATTAGAAATCACATAAGAATGTGTTAAAAAGGTTTTATGAGATTTTGAGGATTTAAGTAATCATATAAAACTATTATTATTATGATAGTTAAGAAACACGATGTGAGAGTTTAACAAACAGAAAGTAGTTTAATGAGAATACCATAATGATATAATCAGATTAACTGATTGCTCTCTCTATAAGTATTAACCCGACAATGAACATCGACAGATGGCTTATTGTTACTTCATGAATAATCTCTTCAATGGGAACAGCCTTTATTACAAGATTAAAATGTTCTGCCCATCCTTCAATGAGTTCAAATGTCAACTGATCTCTTGACAGTTTTGTTATTGACTCTCACCTGTGATCGCCTGCAATGACAGCGACGGAATGATTGTCGTCAACAGCAGTCAGCTCAGGTATACAGTCAACAATGTATGCAGCTGACTCCTATGTGAATTCAGATAAACACCAACTTGGTAAAGAACATTGTACAAATTACCATCATCACCATCAGCCTTAGTATGGCAATGTGAACAACATGAAGTTATTTAACCAAAATGCCTCATCTAATAATACGAAGCGAGATAAACACATGATAAAAACTGACATCTTTAACACTTGAGAAGCATTTGAATTATCTGCCCACCTGATATGGAAATCATTATGTTAAACAGTACTAGTGTTAGATGTAAACTTTATTATTTCAATTTTTTTCTAACTTAATTCTTTAGTTAGCTCAACGCCTTTATTTCCTTTTTTCTTGTTTTGATAAGGCACCCAGAAAATTAAATGTGATGCAACCCCACGAAATGGCACTGAAGTCGGCAAAATAGGATATTTAGTTTTATGTGTTTAATTAAAGCTAATTCATTTTTCTATATATTGATGAAAAAATCTTTAAAATTCATTATTTATTTCAAAGTTATTCAAAATGACTTAAGCAAAGGTAGAAGAAGTCATTTTGGAGAAAAATGAAAAAGAAAACAGTACCGATTTTTTTACAATTTAGCATTGCAACATATAATTAATTATTTCCAGGATGAATGAATATTAACCAATCGTCAGGAAAATTCTACAAATAATTTTATACAAAATCTGTTTAAAAACACATTTTTTCAGTAATTTCTAAAAATAATTCTAGCTTGAAAATTTCACAGCTATAAGTTAACATTAGAAATCAATAATAAGCTAAAAAACGACCTAGGACCTTTTTTTCATTTTTTTTTTTGCATTTATTGAAAAATCAGTTTTGCTGACTTCCGCAACGGTTCGTGGAGTAGCATCACAAATAGACTTTGTTTTATTCTTGAGATGTTTTCTCTTTTTTTTTTATCCTAAAAAATGCTGCTTTAAATAACATGCTAAAATGTGTCCTATTCGATTAGCAATAACAAAATCATGAAGCAAGAAAAGATAACTTACCCCCAGGGAAAGATCCAAGTCAGTTATGGTGGTGTACTTTTCTCCCTAGTTGTTTGAAAAGATAGTTTACAATAAATATAATGACCAACCGTGGCAATTTTAATTGTATATAAATATAAATAACACAAAAAAGATCCACAGACAAATAGATCAAGGTATTGTACCGCAGCTGCATCCCAGACACATACATTGTAGTCAGTTGTAATACAGTAGACGTGACTCTTCTTGTCTAGGCCACACCATCCAATGCGACCCTGCGGACAGCAAAGAATTATTGCACCATATGTGTTTGATTTTAATGCTTAACAAAATTTCTTCACATATGACTTAACTAGCACCATATGTGTTTTGTTTTGAAACTTTACAAAATTTCTTCACATATGACTTAACTAGCACCATATGTGTTTTGTTTTGAAACTTAACAAACTTTCTTAACAAATGATTTAACTAGCACCATATGTGTTTGATTTTAACGCTTAACAAACTTTCTTCACATATGACTTAACTAGCACCATATGTGTTTTGTTTTGAAACTTTACAAACTTTCTTAACAAATGATTTAACTAGCACCATATGTGTTTGATTTTAACACTTAACAAGTTTTCTTCACATATGATATAACTAGGTACATGTAATGGGCAAGATGCAGGCCAAGTCATTTAACTGCAATGCAGATCTTCTTTACACCCCCACTCAGCCACTCCCACTATCCCCCATTCCCAGCAGCCATGGATATAAATCAAAAGGACTGCTAATTTGAAACCCAAATATCATAAAACAATGAATTTCAAAAAATACAGTTTTTTAATGATGGAAAGCCAAAATGTACATTAAAGTTTACTTCCAGGGAGAAGATTACTACTACAATGAATATTCTTGATTGAATTCTAGTATAAAGTATTGCTTTTGAAAGAGGTTTATTTATTATAAATTATAGAGAGAAGTCAAGCCATGAACAAATAAATGCCATAACATATTATAATATTTCCAATATTTGTTGCAAATCGCTAAGTTAAGAATATTTTTTAAAAAGCAGTTAAACTTGGAAAATTGAGGTGCCTCATACATTCAGAGAAAAATGACCAATCAATTATGTTTAGGGAGGCTAATACTACTAGGCAATTAAGTAAAAAATGTTATCAGCAATTAGGAGTTTCTTCAATCACTAGCTTTGATGTATAACCATTATAGTACAAGTGTATGCCTCAATATTATTGGCCACTTACTTCATATATGATAAAACTATTAACATATGTAAAAAAAAAAAGTCATTGTATCACCCACCACATCCGACATGGCGTTGCAAGTTAGCAAAAGAGCATCATCTTCACACCTCTGATTCACATCAAATATACACACGAGGCCATCAGCTGATCCAGAGGCTAGATATCTGTCACTGCCAGGCTGAAAGCTCACCTTTGTAGAGATAAAACCAGTTCATACAAAAGTGATAGCAAAATTATTTTTTTTAAAAGTTGATTCAAATAATTAAAAATTAACACCTGACATTAAGTTATGAATGAGTGGTCCAAGAAATTGATTTAACTTCACAGAGTAAATAAAATAAATAATTGATTATATTAACACTCTGGATAAGAAACAAACAACTGACCTGAGTAACATCCCCTTGATGGCATTCACTGTAACAACCCAGTAAGCTGCCTTTTCTACGATCCCTGAAAAATGAAAATCATGTAAATAAAGGACATTAAAACAAGACAAGGAAGAATCTTCTCAGTCTTTTTTCTTTTGTAAACTTGATCAGGCAATAGCCAGAATAGAGGGAAGAATTCCTGGATTGGAACCTCACACCTTTCACCTTGGCAATGCCAATGATGCACTGGCATAAGAGCAACATACCCCAGGAATTTGTTTTAAACAGAAATTTCACAGAATATATTTCTTAGTAAAGATTACAGTTGAAAGGATCATATCTTACACCTAACATAATATAACATAACATAAATAACAATTGATTTTAAACACAAACATACCAAAACAGTATAAAAGAATCAGTATTTATCAGCTCTGTGCCAGCACAAAGTAATTTATCAGAATGATTTGTGTCCAAGCTAAGAATGTCTGCATTGAAGGTTGGTGCAGCTGTTGAGAAATGAATTAGTAATAATTTCATCAAGAAATAAATCTATTCTAGAATTGCCATTTTAAGAATTAAAAACAAAAATTAATACAAAACGGAATAGTTTAAAGTTTAATAAAACTAAAATATACAAAATGGGAAATAAAAAAAAAAATTCAAGTAGAGGGAATTTCCAGAATGAAATACAAAAAATGATTGAACAATTCCTAAAAACTCAGTTTTTGTATAATGTATATCCTTTATACAATATGCAATTTATCTATACAGAGATTATCTGTTCCAGAGATTTAGCCCTTTCCCAAAGAGATATTTACATGATTTAATTATTAAATAATTTATAAAAAAAGTGCGTTCAATAGGGGTTAAAAAAAACAACTTAAAAAAATTGATTTTTGTGGGTTGTGGTTAGAGATGTAGGCTGAAAATTTGACAGAATGTGTTGTTATAGGCTTCATGTGCAGAATTTCCTATCAATATGTTGATGGGAAGTGATTGATAGAATGATGGGAATTGGTTGAATTAGCCTTAAGAAGATCAGGTCGGTCGCCAGAAACAAAATGTTGCAAAGTTAATATAAAATATTCTGAAAAAAAAAAAGGAAAACTTACTATAAAACATTTGTGCCTCTTTATCTGATCCCATTCTTGTATCCCAACACCTGCAGATATTGTAAATAAAGACAAACAAATGTTTATGTCAGTCTATAAATCCTATTTATATAAATAAATGTTAAAATAAAAAATTCTGTAGGACTTCATTGGAACTTCATTGGAACTTGAAAAAAAAAAAGGCTTTTTAACGAAGAATATTGGTAACAATGTGTGTTACCTGCTAGGGCCGGTGAGCCACAGGTGAGGGCTATTTCATCTTTACCCATTAGGGAAAGCGTACTGATTGTTTTAAAATGTTTAATTTTGGGAATTATTACATTTTCAGCTCTACCTGGGGTTGGAGTTGAAGCAGGTGCTTATTAAGAACATTGGTTTTTAGTAGTTTACTTATGTGGAAGGTAAGACAGGAGGTGAGGGTGGTAGTGAAATTTGTGCTTTTCTTAAAGCTGTAATATTAGTCCACAAGGAATAGTATCTATAAAAATATAATTTATTTAATGATTCAGTCTTGTGCCTATTCAAACTTTGGCACCTGTGGTGGTGGCCCCCTCTGTCAACCATCAAGTTAGGACAATGACTGTAGTTCTGGTCTCGCATAATTGAGGAATTTTTCATTTATTTGGGGATATAAAAAAATATAAACTAAGTTAAAGTTTAGTACTTCTGCACGCTACTAGGTAATGAAAGGGGAAGGGTATTTTATTTAATTTGTCATAGTAAATAGGAGAGTATGCCCTTACACTACTCAGTTTCTCCCCGCAGAAGGCACTTTAATGAGGACGCAGAATTCATTTTCACCTAGAGCCTGTGCTGAGTACATGGAGAATACAATATCTCTTTCATGCCATGCTAATATACTGAACAGCTGCCAAGTGTGCTGGCAAAAATACAAAACAATACCTGACAGATTTGTCCCGAGAGGCTGAGAAAAGGAGATTGTCTTCTGATTTACTGAACTGCACTTTAGTAACAAGATTCCTATGGCCTACAATGAGAAGCAAATTCAACATTAATTAATAAGCACAGAAGAAAAAAACAACTTAACTTTCTAAAGGTACTTTCTATACAGGTGATGTAAATAAAGGTAACTTTTTTATACCTTTAAACGTTGATACTGTGGTGAGCCTCAATCTAGACATGAGCCGTATGGAAAAGTTGCTGCACGCTGCTGCAATAAGTGGGTCCTCTCTCCTGAAATTTGGGGATTCAGTTTTATTTGAATTTTTTAGGAAATCCTACACTAATCTTTTGGGACAAGTGAACAATAGAATGAATACAATATACTTAAAAAGCAACATGAACTCTTACAATTGTATTCATAACACTCAATGATGTAACTAAGGTAAACGCCACCTGGAGCGGGGGTTTAAATAGGTACCTATAAAGAGTATTAGTTTTCATTTATTAGTAAGTTAATGTACACATAGAAATTATTAATATACTGTACATTAAACAAAATTTTGTGTGTGTTTATTTGATAGTTTTTACAGCTTGCATCCCAGGAACATCATTAGAATTAGGCTAATTATCAGTGTACTGTGCAGCATTTTAGGAATAATTTCATGGTACGAGTGGTTTTTCATAACTCACTCTTTTGCAAGGTAGGATGCATGTGTAGTTGCTTTCATAAAATTAAATAAATACCTCAAAAAACAAAAATTCTTAAAAAAAACTAAGAAACTACAAATGACTAATGACCGATCTCTAAGTGTACCGACATATATCAAAGTAGGTGAATAGGTTTAGCTTTATATATATATATATATATACATATGCCTTACACTACAATTGTTAATATACTTTAAAACCTCAGTCAGTCTCAAAAGAAGACCTAAACTATACCTGTTTTGATATGCAATGTCTAAAACATAATCTGGCTCTTCTTGAGTTAACTGTATAGCTGACTTGTCTACTAATTTTAGCTGTTCCAGCAGAGACATCAACTCTTCCATCTTCTGTCCTATTGATGCTTAATTTATATAGGTCCTATAACTAGAGATTCAAACAAAGTAGTGTGAGTGTAAAATAATGACAACAATGGACAAGAGTGAAAAATTTATGTGTTTTCTTTTTGTTGTTGGTTATTGCTGATCTGACTAGTTTTATGAAAAATTAATAACGTTACAAAATTTTGACCCTCTTTCACCCTAATGAATTTGCAAATCTGTGGTGAAAAATACAATTTATTGTCACATAATAACCTCAAGATAATTATTCAAAAGATTTTTTTTTAATGTTTAAAAACAGAAAGCTTGACTTGATAATTCTGTTTTCAGATCTCATTTTTGACAATTATTTCCATTTTCATACATATAGAAAGTATTAAGTTTAAATAAAAATGCAGATCTGACAGTAAAATGCATTTCTTTAAAAAAAAAAGTAAATCTACCACTGGCGGTGGAAAAAATTGCAGTATCAATTATAACTGTCAACAGTAGGCCACTCTAAGCAAAAAGTGAAATTTGGATAACAGGCCTAGTTCAGAGGTTACAAAACAACAACTTATAAGTCTATTCTATAGGTTATAGAGCAGCGGTTCCCAACCTGTGGGTCGCGACCATTTTGGGAGTTGAATGACTATTTCAAGGAGGTCGCAAAAGACCATTGGAAAACATACATTAGGATAGCCTTAGTAACAGAGACATCCGTCATCTATCAGTCTCAAATCGGGCCTGCCCACATGCAGAAACCAGTAACTTATAATATCATTTAAAACATTAATAAAGATGCAAGACTAGACTCGGACCACAGGTGAGCATAGGAGGCAATAATCTTCTTTATAGAAGTTGCGTCTGTAATATATAAGATAAGATGATACATCCACATATGAGTACCAGTCATAGTGACATCATCACACCAACCCCATCACACAGGCCTACTCCACGTACAAATACAGGTGAATGTGAGCTAAGGTAGCAAAGAAAAATTTTTTATGGTTGGTGGTCGACACATCATGAGAAGATGTATTAGAGGATCGAGTGAAAAGACAGTTGCGACCCACTTGCCAAATCGATAGCCTTATTATTTTATTAAGATAGTGTTTAAAAAATGAAAATGTTCCAAAATAATGTAATCTAAAGCTACATTTATACATTTTAAAATTGTACAGAATGTATATTATTAGATTATTATAGATTATAGGCCTATGTACAATGTTATTTGTGGAGCTGTTCCATTTCTTTATTTGACAGGCAGGAGTTTCAAATATGGCAGGTTTCACAAAATGGCCACCAAAGGGTTACCTTTTTTTCAATATTTAATAAAAAAAAATTATTTATAAAATGTTTTCTTTTTTACATGTTTGTGTTTATTTGTAATAAAAGTATCAGCAAAATCAATATTGTGAGTTTTTATTTTATTTTAGTGTTCTTTATTATATTTTTTATGGTGTTCCACATAATCAATCATGCAGATCCCAATTCCCCTTTTTTTGTACCTACTTTAAAAGTTTTAATTAAAAGTATATAAAATCAAAATTTACGCGATTTCTGAATGTTTTTCATTTACACATATGTTATAATATGCTACACTTGCATTGAAAGTGGTTACAGATGTTTATTTTTTTTTTAAATATATATTTTAAATCTCTTATTTTTTTACGCCGCGTCTGTAGGTTTTTCTCCATTCACGGCGCTAGGCCTAAAACTCGATCTAAAAATATATAAGTCACTGTAGATTTCTAAAACTCTCCAAATTTAACCCAAATATATATTTATTCATAAATACGGCATTATTTCTAAATATTCTGCCACAAATTTCATTTTATATCCCACTAAATCATCGATGTTCATTACGAAAACGTGATCGGTAAGCAGAATTTTACGTGAAACACACAAAGTTGAATAGATTTTTCTTAAATTTTCAAATGCGCTCCAGTCAATTTTAACATATAAATCCAATCAGATGGCTGTTTCGTTCTATTTGATACATTTGCCGACTCAAAAAATAAGTTTTTCAATTTAATATTTTACCAGTGTCTGCGAGATATGTGGCACCCAGGTTGCGTTGAATACAGCCGAGGACCACGCCGCTCGGCCGTTACCGATAATTTACTGTAAAACGCTATTTCGCATTTCATTTTGGATTTCCAAGTTCTAAATTACGATTTAAATAAACACAGCAATATTATTAAATGTTTTAAAACTAAATTTACGCGAACGGTAATTGTTTAAACGTAAAAAACATATTATATCTCTCCACGCTTTTCACTAACACAAGGTTTTAAGAACAAAATGGCCACCATTTTGTTTATTTCCGAGTTTCAACGCAACCTCTGGCCTACGACCCCAGGATGCAAAATTATTAGTTAATTTGTGAAATTAATAACAAAATACAACACAAATGATGACATTTTACGTTTTATATGTTTATTTTTCATAAAAATAAAAAAATAAAACAATATTGTAGGTTTTAATAATATTTTGCAGCTGTTTAGTCTCGTGTATTTTTTAGCGCCGGCAACAATCCTGCCGACGAAATTTCCCGATCTTAAAATTATTTACTATAAAACATTGGAAAGTCAGCTGATTTTCTAACCTTCATATTCGGATTCCTCAGTTTCTAGGCTTTAAAATGATATATAATACAGTAATAAAGCTTTAAATATTTTTTTGTAAAAAAAAGGGAACTTTTGAAATCCTTATTGTGAAACCTGCCATATGTGTATCATGATAATGCCAATAATGTGGTAACTACTGACAGTAAAGCATGCATAGCCTACTGACATAAATGACATATTGACTGACATTTAAAATATTTAGTAATTTTGGGTCCAAATTACACATTTTTTAAATGCTGATTAATTCAAAAAATGTAGGTTTAATGCTTTTTAATTATATTTATATTATACTTACTTAATAGACATTAACGTGACATTTAATTTAATATATAGTTATATAGCAATATAAATAGAGCATATAGAGTATATAATATATAATTATAAATAATATAGCCTATGTATAATTTATGAAATTCTAAGTCCAAGTTGGCAGGTCGGCTTTTGCCGACTAGGCCTATTCACCTATTGACTATATACTATATTTATAATTAGTCACTAGATCTATTGTTATCAATTCAACTGACATCTTAATAAATACTATTTAAATAGCCTACTAAGACTAGACTAAGTCTACGTTTTATTTATTATTATTCGATCTGTTATGTTATTGAATTGTTGTTAGTTTTACTGTTAGCTTGATGGTAGGAAAATATACTTAATATATAGGGCATAGGTCTACTTCTACTTATTAAGTTAATCTTAGACTTAGAGTCTTAGAGTTAGAGTAGAGTAGCTTTCAACTTTGTCAAGTTTGTCAGACTAGGAAAACTGATTATAATTTTATTTCATGATTGTATGTATTATGTATGTGTCTATATTAACACATTTGGGCTCCAAAATATTACACATTTGAATCAACCAAATTACCTCAGTAAAAAATTATCGCAAACTCTTTTATGTTTACAAAATTAATTCTTCCTGCACATTTGGTTTTGTATTCCTATTGCCGAATTTAATTTAGAGTTATCGTCCCTGAGCGGAGCTCGTTTCAAATAGAGACGAGAATAAAATACCATTACCGGCAATACCATTGATCTTTTTATAGATCAGTGGGCATTACTCATTACCAGTCAGTAATTTAATAAATTTACATGCTTCTTCTTATCTTACACGTAGAAGATTATTGCGCCCTACGCAGCTTAGGGTTGCCATCCGTACCGATATATCGGGACCGTCACCGTTATAGACCTTCTTGTCCCGATATCCCGACAAAAACTCTAATTTTAGAAATACAACCCAATAACAACTTGTTGCAAAGCTCAGATAAACATAAAGACTAAAACACTTTCCTTATCCCTTATGCGAGAACAAATGCATATAAGTGCTCTTTCTTCCCGAGTGGCATTGGGGCATGGAATGGGTTGCCTGGACAAGCCAGGAAAACCAGTAACTTTACATCATTTAAACATTAATAAAAATGCAAGACTAGACTCGGACCTCGGATGAGCGTAGGACGCAATAATCTTCTTTATAGAAGGAGCGTCTGTAATGTATAAGATAAGATAAGACCCAACTTTGTCCCAATTTTGCAAAATAATGTTACGATGTTGGCTCAAGTAATGAAGTAGGTGCCTAACGCCATCTGTTAGTGCAACATGTAAATGCAGCCTCATTTAGTTTTATTTGTTAAAAAGTTTATGTTGACAAGGTCGTTTCACGGTTGGCGTTGCGTGTTGCGTGTCATCGTCGATGCAAGCACCTTCTAGATTCTAGATCTAGCACCATCATTCGAGAAAATACTCGACGAGAACGAGAGCCGAGATTACTCTCTTAGGGCTTGGAGAACGATATTTGCTGTATCACGTAGCTGTGATACACTCCCATAAAGGGTCCACTCTGAACTCCCGCAAGGCGGGGCCATCTGCAAGCACGTGATCGTCTCCACCGCCTCTCTGCTGTTTCTACACCGCGAGTCTTCTTGAGGCCTTGGCCTGCTAAAGTAGGCCCCTATCGGACAATGCCCAGTGCGGAACTGGGCTATTGCGGAAGCCTCTCCCCTGTGGAGCTTCCACAACGGATCGGCTCGGTTGGGCCGCTTCAGATGTTGCCGCACAATTCGGCCCTTGTCAGGGTTATCCCAACTACTATACCACTGGTCAGTTTCCTATTCACGAATCAGTCGTATTGCACTCTCAATCGAGGTTGGTTCGTCTAGCACTGGTGTCAACAGGGACCCCCCCTCTTGGTAGGGAGTCCGCTATCTCGTTACCAGGAACCCCTGCATGACCCGGGATCCAATGGAGCATGACCTTCACTCCGTGCCTATAGATCAGATCGGATATAGCCTTTAGCGTACAAGAGAGTCGTTCGGGGCAAGGTCCCCAGGCTGTCGATGGCCTGGAGAACAGAGAGCGCATCAGTAAAGACAACGATGTCGGCTGTCGCCTCCGCCTCGTCATCGACTCGTCATCAAACCTTGTCTCGATAGACGCATTGGCGTGTCTGATGGCCTCCATTTCTGCCTCATAGCTGCAGATTGCCCCACAAGGCCCTAGCAACTCTTCTCTTCTGTTACCCACCCCTAGGTACAACACAAGTCCTCCGTACCTGGCCCGCTTCTCGGTGCCACCGGTGGCACTGCCATCAGTGAACACTTTGATGCAGTCTGTGTAAGAGTGTACCGTCTTAAGGTCGGTAGCGAGCTTTTCAGCGCAGCGGGTGTTTTTTTTCCGACTTTGGGGTCTGTCATGTGCATTTGTACCTCTGGAAGATAGGGAGAAATGTGAGGAGGAAAGCCGGCTCCCGTGCCTAAGGGCGTGCGGTCTCCTGGGAGCCCGATCTCTGTGCACAGGCTCGTAGCATGATGCATAAACGACCGCATTGAGATCCTGCGCCTAGCCACCCAGGAATCAACCACCATACTGTGTGGTGAGCTCTCCTCCAGCCGCTTATACCGCTCGTAAACAGCGATAACGGCCCTTTCCCTACGCGTGCCGATTGGGGGTATTATTGCCATGATTTCTCCCGCAGCCGTTGGGGCTGTCCTAAAAGTGCCACATATTAGTCTGAATGCTTGGTTTTGTACAGAGTCCAGCGTCCCCAAAGCAGTTTTGGAGGCGTAGATTTGTACCGGGAGGCTGTAGTCTATCTGGGACCTTACCGCTCCGAGGTAAAAGGTCCTCAACACTTTAGCCTTCGCGCCCCAGCTCGTACTGGCCAGTCTTTAAATGTTCAATTTAGAAGAGGCCTTCTCTCGGACTAACCTCACATGGTCATACATTGTAAGCTTACGGTCTAGTGTCACTCCCAAATAGATCGGCTTGGGATCGTTCCTCAAAGCCTGGTCTCCAATCTTCAGCCTGATCGGTTCCTTGAGTATATCTATGTCAAGAGTAAATAGTAAATAAACATTTTTGTCTGAAGCAGTTTTTATTGCCTATTCCTTTAGAAAATGATCTATTTGACTACCATTACATTGAGTATTTCTTCTTTTAAAAAAGTAAATATATATAAAGTCCATGAATAAGTACATTTTTATTTTCAAAATGTTGGTGCTTCTAAGAGTATGTTCATGGTGAAGAATATAATGTGGAGATATAATGTTTGAGAGATGATGTGGAGAGATGATGTGGAGAGATGATGTGGAGAGATGGTGTGGAGAGATGGTGTGGAGAAATGATGTGGATAGATAATGTGGAGAGATGATGTGGAGAGAGAATGTGAAGAGATAATGTGGAGAGATGATGTGGAGAGATGATGTGGAGAGATAATGTGGAGAGATAATGTGGATAGATAATGTGGTGAGATAATATGGATAGATAATGTGGAGAGAGAATGTGAAGAGATAATGTGGATAAATAATGTGGAGAGAGAATGTGAAGAGATAATGTGGAGAGATGATGTGGACAGATGATGTGGAGAGAGAATGTGAAGAGATAATGTGGATAGATAATGTGGTGAGATAATGTGGATAGATAATGTGGAGAGATAATGTGGAGAGAGAATGTGAAGAGATAATGTGGAGAGATGATGTGGAGAGAGAATGTGAAGAGATAATGTGGAGAGATGATGTGGAGAGAAAATGTGAAGAGATAATGTGGAGAGATGATGTGGAGAGATGATGTGGAGTAAGAATGTGGTGAGATAATGTGGATAGATAATGTGAAGAGATAATGTGGAGAGATGATGTGGATAGATAATGTGGTGAGATAATGTGGAGAGAGAATGTGAAGAGATAATGTGGAGATGATGTGGAGAGAGAATGTGAAGAGATAATGTTGAGAGATGATGTGGAGAGAGAATGTGAAGAGATAATGTGGAGAGATGATGTGGAGAGAGAATGTGAAGAGATAATGTGGAGAGATGATGTGGAGAGAGAATGTGAAGAGATAATGTGGATAGATAATGTGGAGAGAGAATGTGAAGAGATAATGTGGAGAGATGATGTGGAGAGATGATGTGGAGAGAGAATGTGAAGAGATAATGTGGATAGATAATGTGGTGAGATAATGTGGATAGATAATGTGGAGAGATAATGTGGAGAGAGAATGTGAAGAGATAATGTGGAGAGATGATGTGGAGAGAGAATGTGAAGAGATAATGTGGATAGATAATGTGGAGAGAGAATGTGAAGAGATAATGTGGAGAGATGATGTGGAGAGATGATGTGGAGAGAGAATGTGGTGAGAAGACGTGGAAAGATGATGTGGAAAGATAATGTGAAGAGATGATGTGGATAGATAATGTGGTGAGAAGACGTGGAAAGATGATGTGGAAAGATAATGTGGGGAGATGATGTGGAGAGAGAATGTGAGGAGATAATGTGGAGAGATAATGTGAAGAGATGATGTGGATAGATAATGTGGTGAGAAGACGTGGAAAGATGATGTGGAAAGATAATGTGGGGAGATGATGTGGAGAGAGAATGTGAGGAGATAATGTGGAGAGATGGTGTGGAGAGATGATGTGGAGAGATAATGTGGAGATGATGCGGGGAGATGATGTGGAGAGATAATGCAAAGAGATGATGTGGAGAGATGTTGTGGAGAGATAATGTGGATAGATAATGTGGAGAGAGAATGTGAAGAGAGAATGTGAAGAGATGATGTGGAGAGATGATGTGGAGAGAGAATGTGAAGAGATAATGTGGATAGACAATGTGGTGAGAAGACGTGGAAAGATGATGTGGAAAGATAATGTGGGGAGATGATGTGGAGAGAGAATGTGAGGAGATAATGTGGAGAGATGGTGTGGAGAGATGATGTGGAGAGATAATGTGGAGAGATGATGCGGGGAGATGATGTGGAGAGATGATGTAAAGAGATGATGTGGAGAGATGTTGTGGAGAGATAATGTGGAAATATAAAGTGGAGAGATAATATGGAGAGATGATGTGGAGAGTTAATGTGGAGAGAGTATATGAAGTGTAAACGTGGAGAGTGTATGTGGAGAGTTAATGTGGAGATATAATGAAACTGACCATTTATATATTAGATTTTATAATATATATAACAGGAGCGCAAATCTAATCGTCTTTCGAGACTATGGAGCCAATGATGATGATGATGATGATATGTATAATTATCGTGAGTTTATTTATATGTTTGTAATGAGCGACTGTATACAATCTATCTATTAAATTATACGAATTACAAAGTGCAATCTATAAATGATTAATTTTAATACCAGAAGCTTGACAGCAACAATTTTGATGCATGTGCGAGGGACAGGTTGAATGGACACAATAAAAAAGAACAAAAAATAAATACCGAAAGAAACATTCTCAATACTATTTATAATTATACAATAAGCAAGAACAAAAATTAAATACCGAAAGAAACGTTCTCAATACTATTTATAATTATACAATAAGCAAGAACAAAAATTAAATACCGAAAGAAACGTTCTCAATACTATTTATAATTATACAATAAGCAAGAACAAAAATTAAATACCGAAAAATCCGTTCTCACTACAGTTTTTATTGTATTGAAATATTATTATCTTATTTTTTTATTATTTGTCAGGATGTGTTGAGGATTAGAACATCAACCTGGCAGAAGTTGGACGATGAGAGGGGTGCGAAGGCGTAGGTGAGTGGGGTAGTAGTGGCAGGTCGTCGTGGGGTATGAGTTACCGTGACTGGAATCGCCCTGGAATAATTATTATGTCCCTCTTGGCTCGTTAGATATTATGACGGACACACAGATAGTTCTAAGTAGGCAAATAAATCGTTGGTTAAGTTCAGGTGTTTATTATCATTTCAATTCTTCACTCAATGGCAAGATACATATATGAATTTGCACAGGCTTCAGTTAACACTCAACACATGGTACTGCTAGGTTATCCAACATTAGGCAAACGTAGCTGTGTTCATAAAAATACTTATACTGGCAAAATATCTATCTATACACATGCAGGCGGTATAACCTATGGAACGAACTGAATAAGTCGAGGCTAGAATCGAACAACCTTCTCCACCTAACGCTTGAGCCGAAAAGCCCTAAAACTAGTTAAGCGCGCTTTCGTGGATTTTTAGTCACGTGATCAGTGGTCAATTTGATTGGATAGCTACATTAGTTTAGAATTACATATGTTCTGGTTGGCTGGTTTGAAATATACTTGCATAGAGGATTGACTATTGGGGGGGGAAGTTAGGGGTGGGTGTAGGTGAACAATTAATACCGCCGACTTTGCGGGGTGGGGCCCAGGGGCGGAGGGGGGGTGTGTAGACGTTTACGGAGATACAAAGGATAAGACAATGACTTATCTCCCTTGATGTACCTGTGTCTTTGGTTCTGGTCGAGCTCAGCCCGAGGCGCTTACGTATGTGCGAGACGCTTCGCTCCAGATGTCACTACGACGAGTGGATCAAGGGCTTGACCACGGGCGCTGAGTAGGGGACGAAGAGGGGAGATAATGAAAAAGGGGTAGAAGTGGGTGGGGGGCGTCTACAGGTGGGTGGGGGTTTTACGTGTATGCTGAGTTTAGCAAAATAAATGAGTAGTTACTATCAAAATACAACATGAATCATAATTGACAGCATAATAGAATATATATATATACATACATTAAAGAATACACACACATACAATCACACATACAAATAGTGTAATACCAAATTGGCTGAATCAAGTAGCAACTCTGAATTCGGGAATGAAAGAGTGTAGAGAGGGTTAAAGAACAGGTGAAGAAGGAGAGTGCTGGAGGATTTCACTTGCGTAAGAAGAGGGAAAGAAGTAATGGCGTCCCCTACTCTCTTCTTTCTAACCTAGACTTTGCGCCAATCTAAGGTTCGCTTGCTATGCTTGGGTCTATCTATGTATGCTATCTGACTAAGGGTGCTAATAAGGTTACGGTTCAGTCCAGAATCGTGACATTATTTACTTTTTTATTGTTTGGTATTTGTGTTTTTTTTCTTTCTGATATTATTATTGTTAATTTAATATTAGGCATAATGATAACAAATAATTAACACAACTGTTCGCTTCATTTTAATACCAGAAGCTTGACATAAATAATTCTTATGCATGTGCCAGGGTCAGAGGGGCCAGAAACAATAAAAAGAACAAAAACTAAATATCTCACTCCAGTTTTTATTGTAATTTTTTTCTTCTTCTCTCTTAACAAAACACGTTGCAGTATTTTGTTTATCAGTTATTTTGACGGGCATAACCCGCTAGTCGTCACACTTTCCACAAGACTCGCGACAGTTTATGTGCATATAACTGGGATTCTTCTCGCATTCACCGCTCCTGGCCCAGACCTCACAGTTCTCGTGGTTGTCATCACAGTCATCTGAAATACATGGCCGGCAATGAAAGCTAGCATGATAGAATGAAACGTCTATTTAATACGTCTATTCAATACGCTATAGATTACAATGAAAGTAAATTTGAAATGCTTCGGCTTACGAATTATTTATCTATTGTAAGTAAGAAATAGGCAGAGTTTAGACAAAGTGAATGTAGACAAAGTGAATGTGGACAAAGTGAATACAGACAAAGTTAATGTGGACAAAGTGAATGTGGACAAAGTTAATGTGAACAAAGTGAGTGTTGACACACTTAAGTATAGGCCTATAGAAAGTAAATGTGGATAAATTATTGTAAATAAAATGAATGTGAGGAGAATGGACTTGGAGAAAAATAAATTATGTGGACAAAAAAAAAACGATATAAAAAAGATAAGTTCAAACAATAACATAATATTATTCACAAACATTATAATACTTTTAAAAACATTTTTGTCTAGTCTATATCAGTTTTCATTGCCTATTTCTTTTTTAAAATTATCTATTTTACTATCATTACATTAAGTATTTATTTATTCTTAAAAAAAGTAAATATATATATAGTCCATGATTAAGTACATTTTTATCTCTACAATGTTGGTGCTTCTAAGAGTATGTTCATGGTAAAGCATAGAATGTGGCAAAATAATGTTTAAGAGATGATGTGGAGAGATGATGTGGAGAGATGATGTGGAGAGATGATGTGGAGAGATGATGTGGAGAGATGATGTGGAGAGATGATGTGGTGTTATTATGTGGAGAGATGATGTGGTGAGATGATGTGGAGAGATGAAGTGGTGAGATTATGTGGTGATATTATGTGGAGAGATGATGTGGAGAGATGATGTGGTGATATTAAGTGGAGAGATGATGTGGTGAGATGATGTGGTGATATTATGTGGAGAGATGATGTGGAGAGATGATGTGGTGATATTATGTGGAGAGATGATGTGGTGAGATGATGTGGAGAGTTAGTGTGGGGAGTTAATGATGAGAGATGATGTGAAGAGTTATTGTGGAGAGAGTGTCATGTTGTGACAGTGGGTATTGTGTGAACATGGTGATTGCCCCACGAGGGCAGGAGTGGGGAAGGAGGGGGATCAACGATGAGGTCGAGTCTACAATGAGATATTTAGAGAATTAATGCTTGCGTTTCTTCGCGTGGCTTATTATTAATATGTGTACTAATAAATTTCCTACTAATTAGTTCTCGCTTCGTGACAGAGAGCATGTGTAGAGTCAATGTGGACATATAATGAGACTGACCATCTTCACACTTTCCACAAGACTCTCGACAGTTTATGTGCATATAACTGGGATTCTTCTCGCATTCACCGCTCCTGGCCCAGACCTCACAGTTCTCGTGGTTGTCATCACAGTCATCTGAAATACATGGCCGGCAATGAAAGCTAGCATGATAGAATGAAACGTCTATTTAATACGTCTATTCAATACGCTATAGATTACATTGAAAGTATGAAAGTAAATTTTAAATGCTTCGGCTTAGGAATTATTTATCTATGCTAAGTAAGAAATACTTATATTTTACAACAAAAGAATTTGAAATAGATGCAGAGATTAGAAAAAGTGAATGCAGACAAAGTGAATGTGGACAAAGTAATTTTTTACAAAGTTAATGCAAACAAAGTGAATATAAATCTAGTGAATGCGTACAAAGTGAATGTGGACAAAGTGAGCGTGGACACATTAAAATTTAAATGTAAAGAAAGTTAATGTGGATAAATTATTGTAAAAAAAAAATGAATGTGGAAAGAATGGCATTAGATAAAAATAAGTTAGATGGACAAAAAAAAACACGATAACAAAACAATAAGCTCAAACAATAACATAATTTTATTCACAAACATTATAATACTTTTAAAAACATTTTTGTCTAAAGCAGTTTTCATTGCCTATTTCTTTTTTAAAATGATCTTTTTGACTAACATTACATTGAGTATTTATTAATTTTAAAAAAGTAAATATATATATAGTCCATGAATAAGTACATTTTTATTTTCAAAATGTTGGTGCTTCTAGAGTATGTTCATGGTGAAGTATATAATGTGAAGATATAAAGTTTGAGAGATGATGTGGAGAGATGGTGTGGAGAGATGATGTGGAAACATGGTGTGGAGAGATGGTGTGGAGAGATGATGTGGAGAGATGATGTGGTGAAATGATGTAAAGAGATGGTGTGGAGACATGATGTGGAGTGATGGTGTGGAGAGAGGATGTCGAGAGAAGCTGTGGAGAGATGATGTGGAGAGATGATGTGGAGAGATGATGTAGTGAGATGATGTAAAGAGATGGTGTGGAGAGATGATGTGGAGAGATGATGTGGTGAGATGATGTAAAGAGATGGTGTGGAGACATGATGTGGAGAGATGGTGTGAAGAGATGATGTAGAGGAATGATGTAGTGAGATGATGTGGAGACATGATGTGGAGACATAATGTCAAGACATGACGTGGAGACATGATGTGGTGAGATGATGTTGTGACATTATGTTGTGACATGATGTGGAGACATGATGTGGCGAGATGATGTGGAGACATGATGTGGTGAGATGACGTGGATAGATAATGTCGTGAGATTATGTTGTGACATGATGTGGAGACATGAAATGGTGAGATGATGCGGAGACATGATGTGGAGAGATGATGTGAGAGATGCTGTGGATAGATGATATGGAGAGATGATGTGGTGAGATCATGTAAAGAGATGGTGTGGAGTCATAATGCGGAGAGATGGTATGGAGAGATGATGTGGAGATATGATGTGGTGAGATGCTGTGGAGACATGATGTGGTGAGCTGATGTGGAGACATGATGTGGTGAGATTATGTGGATAGATGATGTGTTGTGAGATGATGTGGAGACATGACATGGAGATATGATGTGGAGAGACGATGTGGGGCATGATGTAGAGAGATGAAGATTTAAGATGATGTGGTTAGATGATGTGGAGACATGATGTGGTGAGATGATGTTGTGACATGATGTTGTGACATGATATGGTGAGATGATGTTGTGACATGGTGTGGGGAGATGATATGCTAAGATGATGTGGAGAGATGATGTGGAGAGAGGATATGGAGACATGATGTGGAGAGATGATGTGGTGAAATGCTGTGGAGACATGATGTGGAGACATGATGTCAAGACATGACGTGGAGACATGATGTGGTAAGATGATGTTGTGACGTTATGTTGTGACATGATGTGGTGAGTTGATGTGGATATATGATGTGGTAAGATGATGTTGTGACATTATGTTGTGACATGATGTGGAGACATGATGTAGTGAGATGATGTGGAGATATGACATGGAGATATGATGTGGAGAGACGATGTGGGGCATGATGTAGAGAGATGATGATTTAAGATGATATGGTTAGATGATGCGGAGACATGATGTGGTGAGATGATGTTGTGACATGATGTTGTGACATGATATGGTGAGATGATGTTGTGACATGGTGTGGGGAGATGATATGCTAAGATGATGTGGAGAGATGATGTGGAGAGATGATATGGAGACATGATGTGGAGAGATGATATGGTGACATGATGTTAAGAGATAATGTTGTGAGATGATGTGGATAGATGACGTGGAGAGATGATGTGGTGAGATGATGTGGTGATATGATGTGGAGAGTTAGTGTGAAGAGTTAATGATGAGAGATGATGTGAAGAGTTATTGTGGAGAGTGTGTCATGTTGTGACAGTGGGTATTGTGTGAACGTGGTAATTGCCACACGAGGGCAGGAGTGGGGAAGGATGGGGTTCGACGTCGAGGGTGCGTCTACAATCAGGTATTAAAGAATTAATGCTTGCGTTTCTTCGCGTGGCTTATTATTAATATGTGTACTAATAAATTTCCTACTAATTAGTTCTCGCTTCGTGACAAAGAGCATGTGTAGAGTTAATGTGGAGATATAATGAGACTGACCATCTTCACACTTTCCACAAGACTCTCGACAGTTTATGTGCATATAACTGGGATTCTTCTCGCATTCACCGCTCCTGGCCCAGACCTCACAGTTCTCGTGGTTGTCATCACAGTCATCTGAAATACATGGCCGGCAATGAAAGCTAGCATGATATAATGAAACGTCTTTTTAATACGTCTATTCAATACAGTATAGATTACATTGAAAGTATGAAAGTAAATTTGAAATGCTTCGGCTTACGAATTATTTATCTATTGTAAGTAAGAAATACTTATATTTCGCAACAAAAGTAATTGACATAGATGCAGAGTTTAGACAAAGTGAATGCAGACAAAGTGAATGTGGACAAAGTGAATGTGGACAAACTTGAATATATAGAACGTAAATGTCGATAAATTATTGTAAATAAAATGAATCAGGAGATAATGGCCTTGGAGATAAATAAATTATGTGAAAAAAAAAGATAACAAAAAAAAAAGCTCAAATAATAACAATGTTATTCACAAACAAAAAATCTATCTATCTCTCTGTCTTTCTATCTATCTATCTATCTATCTATCTATCTATCTATCTATCTATCTATCTATCTATCTATCTATCTATCTATCTATCTATCTATCTATCTATCTATCTATCCATTTATCTATCTATCTATCTATCTATCTATCTATCTATCTATTTATCTATCTATCTATCTATCTATCTATCCATCTATCTATCTATCTATCTATCTATCTATCTATCTATCTATTTATCTATCTATTTATCTATCTATCTATCTATCTATCTATCTATCTATCTATCCATCCATCTATCTATCTATCTATTTATCTATCTATCTATCTATCTATCTATCTATCTGTATATCTGTCTGTCTATCTGTCTATTTGTCTGTCTGTCTGTCTATCTTTCTAGCTATCTATCTGTCTATCGGTCCAAATTAGAAAAGCCAGGGTGGAGGAAAAATATTGTTTGGTAGGGCATAAAATGGCAATGTATAAAAATAAAAAAAGATATTTGTTTTTAAAGTTATAATAATGTAAATTATTAGAAATAGATTTATAACTTGATTTCTCGAACTGAATTTTATTTTTTTAACCCTCGGTTTCGGAGATGAAATTATTCTGGAATAGGATGTGGGGGGAATGGGGAGTGGGAAGTACATGCCCCTTATCTTGACTTAAGCTGTCCACACACATACTAAAAATACTAACATATAGTTTGGGTGGTTGATTTATATTTTGATATTAACAAAAACTGACAACTTTTCCGTTTGTAAGAGTTGCTATGGAAACCAACAAATAAAACAAGGACATCCTTCTACTCACCGTCCATTTCTCGGGGCATGTTGCCATCATTTCGCGTCACTGACAGGCTCAGTAGTGCCACCTATTGATAATATGACATGACAAGTCTACTGACACAACATATAGACCACATAAGGTTCTTTAATTTACAAATACATAATTTTAAAATGCAAAAATACAATAGTGTTGAATTCAATTATCAATGACCCAATATGTGCAGTAAATATAGTTGATCTCCAACAAAAAAATCCAGCAACTACAAACTACAGACAAAAATAACAAAAACAATAATAACAACAACAAGAATAACAACAACAAGAATAACAAAAACAAGTATACTAACAACTAACAACAAACAACAAACAATATCATTATAAAAACTGAAGTTATCAGTTTCAGCCTAAAATCCTATTGCCTATTCTATTTCGTTTTAATTATATTTTTTGTGGGTCAAAAGTATTTAAACTAGTTATATTGTTATGTATCCTAAAGACATAGGACAACAGAAAAAGACACACAGACACACACACACACACACACACACGCGCATACGCACACAACCAGCCAAATTTCCATTATAATTGTAACAACTTGATTCCGCACCTCTAGAGCACTAGAACAACCCGCTTTACATTATTAGATCTACAGGTAACATCTATCGACATGCCATCACCGAGTTTAATGAACCATTCTGATAATATAAGTTTTCCCTAGTCTCATCCTTAACATGTTCCTTTTTATGTCCATACTCCATGGCACTTAGTCCACTCCTCAAAATTGAACTTGTATTTTTGAAGCTCATGAAACCTTGATTATAATTAATATACGTGTATTGACATACTATGTTATTATATTGACTATTTATGAGAATAAATTGACCCACCAAGGTAATATTTTGACTTTTATGCAAATTGATTGACTCACCAAGGTAATATATTGACATACTATCGTAATACATTGACATACAATAGTGATATGGTAATATTGATTATATTAATATACAGTGAAAAATTCTGCCACACAATGTTAATATACTCGTATACTTTTATTAATATATATATTTACTCTTATAATATATTAACCTATTTGTTTGCAAAAAAAGTAGATTTACTTTATGCAGTCATGTTAAATAAAAAAATATATTGTATAAACTCTACTCACCATTAAAAAAGATTTCGTAGGGAACATTTCAAGTAATCGCGTCAGTTAAGAGATGTTCTTTGATGGATGTTCTTTGATGGAGGTTCTATGAGTTTCAAAATAAATTGTTCATATTCATAAAGAATTTAGATTTATGCTTAATGATATGTTTAATGATATGTTTAATGATATGTTTAATGATATGTTTATTGATATGTTTAATGATATGTTTAATGATATGTTCAATGCAGGTGCACGAGTTTTAAAGATCTCAGGCTAGGTTTGGTTTGGATGCAGGTACGGTAATTTAATGAAGGCAACAAGATTTCGCTAATAAAACGAAATGTCATCTCAAAGAACAAAGTATCACGTTACTAAGGCTAGCAATAATTCTTTTATGACATTTCGTCTGTTTACTTATCAATTCCTTCTTTTCTCTCTCACTCTCTTTCTCTCTTTACACACATATGTTTGCATGTGTGTGTGTGTGTAACCTAAGCCTTCCTTGAATGCTGCTCGTCACCTAAAGTGATAAAATCCGATACGACGCTTACAAATAGATCGCGGCAGACATGTTTTTACGGCGGTAAAATGCTATTCCATAGGGTTTATCTTGCACGTTTCGCAAAGCGGGCCATTATATTATATAGATTAGTAATTCTTTCAGATTTTTACAGAAAAAACGGACACGCTTTAAGGTGATGGTTATAAAAATTGTAAATTTTCAAGAAATCATACAAAAACTAACTTTTTTCTTCGATAACTTGATAATTGAAAAATTTTAATTATTAATTTTCTTTGCAAAATAACATAGTAATTAAGGCTATTTTTTTCTGAACAATCGAGTGAAAAAATAATGTTTTTATCATGAATTGCCCATGAAACCTAGGCAATTAGTACGAGAGGTGTCGAAAACATAAAAAACGCGAAAAAAACTGAAGTCAGTTTTGAATACCTACATTAAGACAATTGTGTTTAAATGTGTTATGTCGTCTTTATGGAACATAACAAGCCATGCACCCCGTAAGTAGCAGTATAGAATTGGAGTCGTATTTCTCCCTCTTATATAGGAGCAGCGAAAGTACGTGGACCGGATATGACGTCACACCGGAACCAAGATGGTGCCTCCTCGTGTTGTTCGATGAGGTGTTGCACGTGGCGTTAATTGCTTTTTAATTAACTATAATTAATTTTGATAGCGGTTCTAAATTATTTTTCCTATTGTCTTACAATGATTGACAGATGTCACTTTTTCTCCCATTGTCGGTCGACCTCTTTTCTTTTTGCCTTGGGTGTTCCAAGTGAGCGCTTGTTGAGTGACACTGTATGCCGGTTTCTGAGGGTGTGGCCAATCCATTTCCATCTCTTTTGTGAAATTTCCTCTTCCACAGGCCTCTGTTCAGCTTGTTGTCAGAGTTCTTCATTACTGATGGTTACCGGCCAACTTATCGTAAGGATTCTTCTGAGGCATGTGTTTACAAATATGCCTGTATTTTCCTGACATTGGTTGCGATTATTCTCCAAGTTTCTGATCCTTACACCACAATGGGCTTAACAATTATGTTAAATATTCTTAACTTTGTGTTCGGGAATTGAGTTCTGGAGCTCTAAACCTTTTTCAGTTGGTTAAAGGCTGCTCTTGCTTGGCCCGTTCAGTTTTCTATATTTTATACTTAAAATAGTTACAATAAATTATCTTTTAAATAAAATTTTTTATATCGTAAACTGCCTTGTAAGAGTCTTTTTTTTTACTTACTATAACACTTGTATAACACCATTATTTACTTTATTTTATAAATAAATTTAAGTTGGAGTTACTTTAGTTTTTATACCTTGTCCCTTGATATCTTTCAAGAACGTTACTTGCAAAACCTTGGTGACTTGTAAAAGTACACACCTTTTCAGCGTTAGGAGTGGATATACTAAACGTTTTGTTTTTTTGAAATCCATAGAAGGGAAGGCAATTTTTCTAAGAGGTAGAAAGAAAATTACAATAGGGGTGGTGAAAGAAAGCTGTCCATAGACAGGTGTACTAATACTTTCTAAACAGAAAGCAATGCAGAGAGAATTGGATGGCCAGACTTTGTAGAGAGGGAGCATTATTGAGAGATGATTAGAGAAACTAAAACGTTTTGTTAGAGAGAGAAAGTAGTGAGATAGATCTGGAGACATCGAGATGGAGTGTGGAAAGTAGTCACGGAGAATGATATTTTACAAGCTGGCAAGAGGTTGAAGTTAAACGTTTTTGGTTCTAAGAGAATTGTCAGACAGAGAGGGGAATAGCCGGGAGAATTGTCAGACAGAGAGGGGAGTAGCCTGGAGAATTGTCAGACAGAGAGGGGAGTAGCCGGGAGAATTGTCAGACAGAGAGGGGAATAGCTGGAGTGAAAGATCAAAGAAAACGCAGAGATTAGGAAAGAAAGGGTGAAAGATGATATAGGAGAAATAGGTGTTAGGCTTTGGTACCCAATTGAAACACACACACACACACACACAAACACTAAAACAAACTATTGTTAGTGCCCCAGTGACTAAAAATGATTAGCGTTAAATACTGTTACATCTCAAATAATTTCTGGGGCTGGGATTGTAAGTTGTAACGAAATAATCTGTTTGTGACAAGATAATCACCTTATGCCTATTTTATGTCAATGTGAAGGGTCAATTTTATGGATTAATGTCTTTGTTGGTCTCTTATGTCACACAGCCGACAATGGGCGAGACACGTCTGTTTAATTACCGAACGCCATGGACACATCAGGTACAAACTCCACAGGTGTGTCGGTTGTAGCAGCGACATCACCACCGAATGGTCGGCTGAAGCAGAAGAAGAGACAACAGAGGTGACAAAGAAAAGAAAGACGACAACAGAGTGTCCAGAGTGTCTAGATACTAATAGAAAAACATAGACCGATGACTGATGAGACAGACACATTAGACTCATCACATGACATAGACACATTAGACTCATCACCTGACGATAGTGAGAGCAAGAATGGACAATAAGAAACACCTGTTGGTGACATGATAATCATTGACACTGATTAGCGTCTTTTGTTTATGGTTGTTGGGAAAATATTTATTTTCACATCGCTGATTACACGTCATGTTAAAGTGCTAGCAAGAGCAATTAATCAAATACAGCTGTCACGATAATTATTTGTTACCACCGTCCCGTCGCTTTACTGGAACGGCCTATAGATCTATATCATATAACAGAGCTGTTGTAGCTGGAGATTGTGTGAATGGATGAGGTGGCAACGAGGGGAGGGGTGGGTGAAAATGTGTATTGTTAATCTAATCTCACATTTGACAACACAACATAAATGATCACATTTGACAACACTACATAAATCCTCACATTTGACAACACAACATAAATCCTCACATTTGACAACACAACATAAATCCTCACATTTGACAACACAACATAAATCCTCACATTTGACAACACAACATAAATCCTCACATTTGACAACACAACATAAATCCTCACATTTGACAACACAACATAAATCCTCACATTTGACAACACAACATAAATCCTCACATTTGACAACACAACATAAATCCTCACATTTGACAACACAACATAAATGATCACATTTGACAACACAACATAAATCCTCACATTTGACAACACAACATAAATCCTCACATTTGACAACACAACATAAATCCTCACATTTGACAACACAACATAAATGATCACACAACATGGTAAACACCCCAGTCGCTTATTGCGAGTGAATAAAAAAAAAACCTCCACATTATGCGACAATATAGAAATAGATAAACTGGAAGAAGTTGAGACAAAAAACAATGTGAGGAGGGAGGAGAGACATTGTGTAAAGTAGGGAGGGGTGAAGGGGGCAAATGGTAAGCAAATAGTATAAAGGGGGAAAAGGGCGGGGGACAAAAACTTGCATAGAAAAATTATTCACTGTATGGTTAGGGGACAATAATATATCAGGCTTTTTATCTCATCTTATACATTACAGACACTCCCATTGAAGATTATTGCGTCCTACGCTGATCCGCGGTTTGAGTCTACGTCTGGATTTATATGAGTGTTTTAACCTTATCTTATAGACCTATATTACAGACGCTCCTTCTTTAATGAAGTTTATTGCGACCTGCGCTCATTCGTGGTCTGAGTCTAGTCTTGCATTTTTATTAGTGTTTTAAATGATTTTAAGTAACTGGTTTTCGGGGTTTGTTCAGGCAACCCATTCCATGCCTAGAGGCCACTCAAGAAAAAAGAGCAGTACTCAGCAGTATTTGTTTTCGCATAAATAATAAGGAAAGTTTCTTTGTCCTTATGTGTCTCTTAGCATTGCAACAGGATGTTATTGTGTTGTATTTCTAAATTAGAGTTTAATGCCTGAACTGATGCACGAGATAAACGTAAACACTTACATTTTTGTTAAAGTTTTAAAAGTTGATGTAAACAATGTATAGATCTCGATCTAGGGGATTGTAATTAGGGATGTTAATACCGTTTTTTTAAATTGAAATTTAAACCAGATTTCTATTCTCTCTGCCCCCCCCCCCCCCTCTTGCGCGATGTCACAGACCAGAAAACCAAGGTGTTGGAAGTTTTATTTCTATTTGAAAAATAGTTAAAATTTAATTCGTGTCTGCAGGACATTCAAGGGATTGATTTGTGGGAGTACAATATGATTTTTTACACTTTACCATAAAAGTCTTTAACTTATTAAATCCTGTATATAAAATAAACTTTACCCAAAATTCTTCAAAACTAAAAAATTGTGGGCTAATTGATTGATTACCTTGCAACAAAGTCGATAATAGCTTTCAATAGTGATAATCAAATTTCCGATTATCGTGGAACATAATATTAAGAAGCACAAGCGTGCCAACTTTAAATTGTTTATATTCTACTAAAATATTTGATTAAACTTCAGTCTAATATGAAAGACATATGGTATTAACCATAGACTATAATATACATGGACCGCTTGCTTTAGTATTTCTGCTTTATGATGACTCGAAACACTGATTTTCGGAATTTCCGATTCGTTGTTTCCTTTGCACTTCCGTTTTATTGAATCGCTTCAATTTTCTAAATGAAAAATTAAAATTAAAATCGAAAGTTGTATAAAGCGGAAACATTTAAGAAACAACGAGGAGCGTAGAAGTAATTTAAGACAGCTTTAAAAAAAGTTGATATAAGCTCTAAAAATAGAGCAAGCGGTCCATCTTATTATAGTCTATGGCCTATGGTATTAACAACACACCACAATTGACTTGTATTCTAATGTATTAAACTATCAGAAAATGTTTCGCGTAGCACAAATCAAAAGAATATGTATTTAATAGTACCTTTATCTTTATCTTTATCTTTATCGTTAGAGAGAAGATTAAATTTCAAGAAGAGAATGGCAGGGAAAAAATTACGAGATACTGGAAGAAAGCAGTAGGGAGATGCTAGGATGTATTGATTACTTTCATTCTGAACTCCAAATCAGATCAACAGCGTTTAAGGAAGTTGCAGATATGTTTGAGCCCAAGATTCTAAGTGAAGAAGAGTTATTGGTGTCCGTTCCCAAATTAACCTCTTTCTACGATGAGCTATCCAAAGATGAGCTCTTATTCATATAATCTCTTCCATTACTCTCGCTAGGCCTTCAATTATTTATAACGGTATGTGTCTGTGGTTTCATTAGAACAGAGCTTTTCAAAACTAAAGCTTATAAAAAGCTATTTACGTTCCACCATGGGAAAATCAAGACTTTCTGACTTTCTGATCTGGCTATGTTATCGAGTGAAAGAGATACTGTGAATGATATAGAGTTTGATGAGGTGATTGACAAGTTTGCAGTTTTGAAGAGCAGGAAACGAACAATTGAAATAAACTAGGCCTACTTTTAATGTAAAAATAACTAAACGTACGGTTGTTTCAGATGTTTATTGCTTTTACTTTCGAATATTAAATTAATATTGTTATTGTTTTTGTCATATTTGAACTGTAGGCTTGTTTTAAAACTATGGTGAAAGTCGTGGGCAGGCGGGGGGGGGGGGGTGTCACCCAAAGTTTACCGCACCGGGTGACACCAGCCCTCCGTACGCCACTGCTCTATCTGTCTATCTCTATCTCTCTGTCTCTGTCTCTTTCTCTTCTCAGTTTGTCTGTCTTCTCCCTTTCTCTTTGTCTCTGTCTATCTCTGTTGTTTCTCTCTGTCTCTCCCCTGTCTGCCACTCATTTTCTCTGTTTCTCTTTCTGTCACACCCTCTGTCTCTCTCTCTCTTTCTCTCCTACATACTCAGCCAGGGCTAGTGGTGCAAGAAAACAATTGAACTTTATTTTAAACATCTTGTATTTGAATACTCATCCCCATTTATCACAATTAGAGATAACACCGTTATATTGTGGGGCACAGTGGACGAGAGGCAGCGCTTTCGACCGGCGTACCGATGGTCCTGGGTTCGAATCCTGGTGAAGGCTTGGATTTTTTTCCCGGGACTCGCGGGTGTCCCAGAGTCTACCCAGCTCTGAAGGCTAACTGGACATTAGTTGTGGTAAAGTAAAGGTGGCTGGGCGTTGTTCTGTCCACACAATCTCCTAGTATGCTACTGAAACTGGTGAACACTGCTTCACCCGCCCTATGATCAATTTGGTCCGAAGGGTACTTTACTTTTTTTACCATTATATTAGTTACTTTTACATAAGAACGTATTGCTATGATATTGAAAAGAACAATAAGTTAAGAATTAAATGTATCCGATATTCTAACCTTTCCCTCCTCACTTACGGAGTGAACAATATATGCATACAATATATTTGAAATTTATAATAATAATAATAATAATATTATTATTTATTGTATAGCGCTGCCAACAAACATAATGTAAGCTCAGAGCGCGTTTAACATACAACCATAGACTATAATATATTAGCCCAGGTGACAGAGCTAAATTGATGATTCAAAAAAGACAAAACAAATAAATGTAGCATTAATCGACCCAACCCAAAAGTAAGACAGTAAGTTTCTAAAGCATGTTAAATGTTATCTAAGGTAAATATTCAAATAATGAGTTTTTAAGTTCTTTTTGAAAGAAACAGTAGAGCTAGTTTTATCCCTTAAGTCCAAGAGTACACGGTGGTCTGGTACCATCACATTCGGATAGTCATTGCGAAGTTCTCGGGTTTGAAAATATTAAGTTTAAATAAAAATGCGAATCTTAAAGTAAAAAGCATTTCGGAAAAAAAAATGTAAATGTGCTACCAGAGGCAGAAAAGCTTGTATCATCTATTATAACTGTCAACAATAAAAGCAAAAAGTGAAATTTGAATAATAGGCCTAGTTCAGAGGTTACTAAACAACTTATAAGTCTATTCTATAGGTTATAGAGCAGCGGTTCCCAGCCTGTGGGTCGCGACCCCTTTGAAAGTTGAATGACCATTTCAAGGAGTTCGCAAAAGACCATTGGAAAACATATATTAGGATATCTTATCTTGTACATTACAGACGCTTCTTCTATAAAGAAGATTATTGCGTCCTACGCTCATCCGTGGTCCGAGTCTAGTCTTGCATTTTTATCACTGTTTTAAATGATGTTAAGTTACTGGTTTCCCTGGTCTGTTCAGGCAACCCATTCCATGCCCGAATGGGTATATGGATAGTCTTAGTAACAGAGATACCCGTCATCTATCAGTCTCCAATCGGGCCTGCCCACACGCAGATACATCCACATATGAGTATCAGTGACATCTCCGCACAAACCCCATCACATACTCCATGTACAAATACAGTTGTATGTGGGCTAAGGTATCAAAGAAAAAAATGTTATAGTTGGTGATCGCCACAACATGAGAAGATGTATTAAATGGTTGGTGGTCGCCACATCATGAGAAGATGTATTGAATGGTTGGTGGTCGCCACATCATGAGAAGATGTAGTAAATCGTCGCACCATTAAAAAAAAGAAGGTTGGGAACCACAGCTATATAGAGGCTTGCCAAATGGATAATTATTATTAAGATAGTGTTTAAAAAATGAAAATGTTCCAAAATAATGTAATCTAAAGCTACATTTATACATTTTAAAATTGTACAGAATGTACATAATAAAAGGTCATAAAGATATTATAGATTATAGGCCTATGTCCTATGTTATTTGTGGAGCCGCCCCATTTCTTTACATTGACAGTCAGGTGTTTCAAATAGTCAAATATGTGGCTAATGTGGATAATAATAATGCATGGTAACTACTAAAAGAAAAGCATAATGACATCATGACTGATATTTAAAATATTTAGAAATTTTGGTGCCAAATTATAATGAATTTTTAAAATGCTGATTTATAATTTTTTTATACACATTTAATATATTTATAATTTATGAAATTCTAATTAGGCAGGTCGGTTTTGCAGACTATTGACTAATATAAATACTAATTCACATTAGTCACTATTGTTATTGATATTATTGTCAATTCAACTGACTACGTTTTAGTTATTATTGATTAGAGATTATATCCCTTATTAGATATTATTGTCCATTGTTATTGAATTGTTGTTGGCAATGTAAATGTCCCCATGTTGGTAGGAAAATATACTTTGTCAGACTTAGAAAAATACAACTAGAAAAATTGATTATAATTTTATTTCATGATTATGTATATGTCTATATTAACAAAATTGGGCCCCAAACTATTAGGCCTACACCTTTGAACCAACCAAATCACCTCAATAAAATATTATCGCATACACTTTTTATGTTTACTAAATTAACTCTTCCGGCTCATTTAGTTTTGTATTCTATCATCCCCGAGCGGAGATCGTTTCAAATAGAGTGTAGCATAAAATACAGTTACCGCCTTTACTCATACCAGGTTTCATTGTGTCAGTAATTTAATAGATTGACATATACATACTTCTTCTTACCTTATACATTAAAGACGATCATTCTATAAAGAAGATTATTAGGGAGTTTTTTTTTTACATGCGTTCGCCCACTAGCTTTTTGGTTCTGTAGGAAAGATTTTTTAAAGATATTAGTTATTGCACCCTACGCTTATTTGTGATTAGTGTCTCCTGTTGTCAGTTGTGAATATTCACTAGTAATGAACCTTGCAGCTCTTTTATAAATTTCACCTTTTTAAATAGGTCTATTAACCTATTTTCTTTAGTTGATGGGTTCCATTTCCATCAGAAGATGCATTTTATTGTACAGCTCTAACTAATGTGAGATAGCATTTTATTTTTTTGTTCTTTTTACATTTGTATAACTTCTTTTTTTTGACTTGACTTACTTGACTTAATCCTGTATATCCCCATAGGAGCAAAGGGCCGCAACTACACTTTTCCATCGGTCTCGGTCTTGGGAGGCTCCCTTTATTTGTGTCCATGTGAGGCCAACAGCCTTTGCCTCACCTACGAACGATCTCCTCCAAGTTTGTCTGGGTCTGCCTACTTTCCTTTTGCCCTGGGGATTCCAGTCAAGTGCTTGTCTTGCCACATTGTCTTCTGTTCTTCTTAAAGTGTGACCAATCCACTTCCATCTACGGCTTTTGATGCTGTTGTCGATGGGTTTTTGTCCGGTCTTTTCCCATAGGTTGACGCATGAAATGGTTTCCGGCCATCGAATTTTCAGCATGCACCTCAGGCATCTGTTAACAAAAGTCTGGAGTCTGCTTGTATTTGCCTTAGTAACTCTCCAGGTCTCTGAGCCATATAGGAGGACTGCCTTAACATTTTTTTACGAAGCCTAATATTTTGTTTGATTTTCAAGTATTTCTATATAGATACCATGATAAATTTGTGTGTTATACACATGAATCGCCGGGCAGCTGTTCCACCTCTCAACCTCTTGTGTTCATTAGAGATGTAGATGAAGACATGAACATAACACAAGAGCTGGCTTCCCTACATAGCATGTATAATGTATGGCGCTGTTACCGGAGAGGATATATTCAATGAGTTGAAAAAAGAATTGCTGATTATATCTTGGAACGGACTAACCTCCGTTGCCTGACTGTTGTTGTATGTTATAAAATAATATAATTAGTTAATGCACACTTTGATCCCCGAGCATACGTAATCAAATTACATTGTACCCTTAAATTGTGGACATTTCCTCGGGTCTAAAGTCTGGCACGCGTGCCATGGCTTGCCGACCACTGGTGTACTGAATCATATGGTGAAGATGTTGAATTTAACAAGGTCACATGGGCTCAAACATAGACAGTTCAGAGACATGTTGAAAGATACAGACACAGAATCTCAAGATTTACCATATTACACAGCAGTAAGATGGCTAAGTTGTGAGAAAGTTCCGAGCAGAGAATTTAAGTTATGAAAGGAAATAGGAGACTTCCTGGAAAGTAAAGGCAAGCCACGCCCATTATTGTCGAATAACGAGTGGGAATGAAAATTGGCCTTTGCTGCAGATATAACTCATTTACATTTTCTGAACTTAAAACTACAATGAAATGAAAATCTAGTTTCTGATCTATACACCCACCTAAAGGCTTTGTCTTGTTTTTGGAACACGTACAGGCCAACAACTTGCAGCACTTTCAGCAGTGCAAGTCTTCATGGCTGAAGCAACAGCTGAGTTCCCCACGTCATTTGCATGCGAGATCATCAAAGATCTCCAGCGGCAGTTTCAGGAGCGGTATTCTGACTTGGAATCAAAGGCAGAAAAAATGAGAATATCTCAAAACCTATTTAAATCAGTTGTGGCCAGTTGCCCAGATGAACTGCAGCTGGAGGTAATTGAGTTGCAAGCAAATGACCTCTTTAGGGACAAGTTCAAAGAATGTCTGGTGTTTTTTTAACTAGTTTTTGCACAAAAAGGCTTTCCTAATGTAAAAACATAAGGGTACCTTTCAATTTTTAGAACAACATACCTGAACAAACATATTCAAGAATAAACATTTTGAGAATAAACTTGCAGATGATAATCTCAGGTCACTGTTGATGTTAGGAACATCAACTCTAAAGCCAGAAATGTCTGCTGCTTTGGTATCCATGAAACAATTTCACCATTCCCACTAATACAGGTGTATTATTGTATCAATGTGGTATTAAAAAGTGAATGATAAAAAATATATTAAATAAATAATTGAAAATAAAAATATATTTTGATTCTTTTTTATTTGGACCTCGAGTGTGTAGTCGGCTCCCGAACTGATGTTGGATAATTAATACGGCCCTCAGGCTGAAAAGTTTGGACACCCCTGTTATACATCACGAGAACTTTGTTAACGCCTTACTAATTCTCATACTAAATGGTGGTATTTTTAATAGCTCCAGTATTAAAGGCACGCAAGGTTTGCTCCAAATCTTAAACAGCATACGAAACAAAAAGATTGTATTAAAAGCATACACACTAGCAACACCGCTTGTATAAGAAATAACATTTTGAAAAACTTTATTTACATTTCATCATTAAATAAATAACATTATCACATGCAGCGCTAGGTACGTCCACAATGACGTTATCAAGGCCACACCGGTACCGGAAGCGACTTTTTCCTTTGGCATCAGCTGTTCAATGGCGTCGTACCTGTAGCATTGTTTAAACTAAGGTTTCTCGTCATAGAGTTGGCATCATATATACATACACTGTGGGACGGGTTAGGGCAAGACCATCGTAAATACTTACGGTGGTCTTGGTTAGGGCCCAGAACCGCAATAAGAGAAGGCGCACGTAGCGGGCGCCGCAAGTAGAGGGGCTCCGAAGGCGACTGGTATCTTATCAAATATTGGGAAGGGGGCGCCGAAAAAATTACTTTGTTTTTATCGCCTGGTCTCCACGGGCGCGATATTTCCTAACTACGGTCCTGGTTAGGCCTACTTATTGACATACTATATACGTACACTGGGGCGAGTATTTATTGTATTTATATTTATATATTATGTAAGTGGAGGGGGGATAAAAGAAAGAAAAGTTCTGAGAAGAAAAAGGAAGACATAGCAAGAAGAGGAGAGATAACAGGAATGAGCAGGGAGGGGACAGGGTTCTAGGTCTGTGCAACCATGGTAAACCGAACCCAAGATGACGGTGAACCGTCTAAGACTTCAGCTAACTATAACTACAACTAACTAACTAGCACGAAAGCACATACAAACACAACACTTAGGAACAAAGATAGAACGACCAAAAGCCAAAAGTATAACATCACAACTATACTTTATTTACATAAAAATAATCCTTGTAACTAAAAACATCTTGAGTCAACATAAATCAACATCTAAAACCTTAAAACTTCTACCAAAATAATCCCTACATAAATAATAAATCCCTACAATACAATCCCACAATCATCCCTACTCCCTACCAAACTACCCATACCATACACCAAACCAGATGACTGGTAAAAGACAAAGTATTAAAAATAAAAATGGTTCAATAAAATATCAAAACATTAAAAATAGAAGATACATAATATCCTATACTATAATACGAGTTAAAATTGTATGTATATATATATATATATATATATATATATATATATATATGTGTATATATGTCTGGAAATTTTCTTCAAAAGCGCTCTAACGATTATCTTCATGTTTTAATGTACGACTGGTTTCACCTAAAAAAAAATCTACAGATTTTCGGCCCCACAAATAAAAATCGGAAATGGACGTTAAACAAAAATACACATTAGATTTATCGTAGATATTGATTTTGGCCGTGAAAACATGCCCTTGCTCGACCCACATGTAGTGCGGCTTTCAAGAGCGGTGTTTTGTTGCGTCGCAGTTATGACGTTTCGGGAATACCCGTAGGCTTACTACAGCAGAAAGAAGTTTAATTTCTTGTTTAAACTACTGTTGCGCACCGATGATAGAAATAATTTAAAGCAAGACCAAGTGTAATTTATGTAATGCAGGGGTGTCCAAACTACAGCCAGTGGGTAACGCGCGGGCGGACAAATGATAGTATGCGGCCCTCGCGGCTTATTTAGATTTGAACGTCTACCAATATATTTTAGATTAAACTTCAATATATTTTAGATTACATTAAAAAAAAAAGAAAACAAATACATATTTACGAATTATCTAATAGTGAGATAATAGTTTGCCGTTTAAATAATAACAGAATTAGAAGAACTTTCACCAAACTAAAGGTCTATTTGTAACTTTCTTTTATCTGACATTTTTTGAAAAAAAAACACCTCTAAAACTTTTTTTGTGTTTAAACAATGAATAGCTGTATATAGTGTACACTGTAGCAGATTACACTGCACTGTATATAGTGTTCACTGTAGCAGTATACACTACGCTGTATATAGCATACAACGTAGCAGTATACTCTACACTGTAAATAATAAACACTGTTTTAGTATTCACTTTTTTAAAAATTCAATTAATGTTTCATTAAAAATGTGTATGATTTGCTTATAAAGGCCTACCAAAGTAAGATATATTAGAATATGTTAACATTGTCAATTCGAAATCTGGTAAACTAGAAAAGATGTAAATTCAGTATATTCGTATTTTCCTTATAACAATAGTCAGAAGTGTAATATACTGTTAGTTTTATTGAGGGGCGGGGGGGGGGGGGGGGGGAGAAATTAAACACATTATCTAACGAAGCCTACATATATTATGATCTTTTCATTTGCAGTCTTTTCAATGAATAACATAATTTTACCTTTAATTATTTAGTATTTAAGTTTAATGCTCAAAATTAAAAAAAAAAAAATGTTTATCATACCATTGTTTTAATTAATCAATATTATATTTTACCGCGATAGTTTATTATAAATAGTAACACAAATGGAGGATATTAAATAATGTTAACACCAAACTATATTTTTTTACTTTTTTCGTAAAACAATGTTTGGAATAATACATTGAAAACATTGAAAATCTCTATATATAAAAAGATCGTGTTTGTGTCCCCACGGATCCCTATTGTGTCACTGACTTTTTTAGGCCTAGTCCTATATACTGTCTAATAGCTTTTCACATCTGACATGTGCCTTCTCTAGCTAAGTTGTTAACGTAGAGGACTGCTGTGCGTGCGAGCGGGTTCGATTCTCAAATTAGACTATGCCTATTTTTTTTACCCGAATTACATTTATTCGTAGACCTTTTTAATTCCTATCAAACATATTTGCCGGCCGTAACTCATTGTTAGCTTGAATGGGTTGAGGGAGGGATTTGAAAAAATTGACATAATTTTATAGGAAAGTTTGACAGTTGTTTAAGTTAAATAATTAATTAATTAATTGGTCATTTATATAGCGCCTCACTCCATACTAATAAAAGCATGCTCGGCGCGTTCACAAAATCGAAACGACAATAACGCTCTAAAATAGTTTTAAACAAGGTTTCGGCCGATGGACGCACGAAACGACAATAACATTTTAAAATAGTTTCAAACAAGTTTTTTGCTGATGGATGTGTATTTGATCAATTTAGTTGAAAAGAAAAGTCTTCAAATTCTTCTTGAATGCCTTTTTTGACACAGAGTTTTTCAGTGTCTCAGGTAAGCCGTTCCACAGTGAAGGCGCCACAGATTCAAACGAGCGTACACCAATAGGGGAAGGGGTAGAAGAACTAAAAATTGTAACGTAGGCTAATTCACGATATTTTAAATTTAAACTTTTCATTTTCAGTCTTTTAAATAATAATAATAATAATATTTGTAAAGCGCTGCCAACAAACATAATGTAAGCTCAGAGCGCGTTTAACATACAACTAAGAATACGGATATTACACTAGGCCAGGTGACAGAGCTAAATTGATGATAAAAAACAAGACAAAACTAATAAATGTAGCATTAACCGACCCAACCCATAAATAAGACAGTAAGTTTCTAAAGCATGTTAAATGTTATCTAAGGTAAATATTGAAAAAATGAGTTTTTAAGTTCTTTTTGAAAGTAACAGTAGAGCTTGTTCGCCTCAGTTGAATGGGAAGTTGATTCCACACCTTCGGACCGGATACTGAGAAGGCTCTAAGGCCAACGGTCGTCAGAGAGAAACGGGGCTCTTCCAGAAGCGATGAGTTTTCAGAACGAAGTGTTCTTTGCGAGACATAAGGTCTGATTAGTGCCTTGAGATAGGACGGAAACTCGTTATTAAAAATGCACGCTGGCAAAGTAGCGCCACTTTATACTCAATTCTGGCTTTCACGGGGAGCCAGTGGAGCGAGCGTAGAAGGGCAGTTCCCGAGTCTCTTTTAGACTTGCACATAAACAAACGCGCAGTACTTTTATGTATTCGTTGTGGCCTGGCGATTTAATGACATAAATTACATATATTTCTGTTGGATTTAAAACTGACAACACTAGCCTACATGTTTTTTTTTGGTTTAAAATGAGATTAAGCTGTTGTTTCTTTTTTTTTTTTTTTTTTTTTTTTCGGGGGGGGGGGGGGGTTATCGGGCAAAATCTAGATATTAGACTGCACAAATAAAAATCTGCTTCGACTGTTAGAATTTAAAGCCCATGTTATTCATAGTAGAAAAAAGAAAAAAGACAAATAGGCCTACAATTTATTGGTCTGGTAAAGAAGTATTTTTAAAATTTATGCACTGTTGTTTTACATACACATGATGTTAAGGTACAAGCGCCTGCTCTTTATTACCGATCGAATGATCGGTCACCTGGTACTATATATATATATATATATATATTCCCACGCCAGGCATTAAACTCTGACATCAAAACATATAGCTTACAGCATTTTATGCAAAGTGTAAGCTTACTTAAAGCAAAAACACCACGTGTTAATCAGGAGACCTGGCGCTCCAAAACCAACATTTAAACGCCCTTAAATAATTATTAAAATACTTAATAACCACACGTGGATGACAATTAAATCAATCCACTAGTATAAAACAACAGGCCTATAAAAGATCATCTACACATTTTATCATAAATCAAACAGTACAGATGATTACAATAAAAACTCAACGTGGTCCATAAATATGTCCACGAATACAAATGAATAAAACCCGGTCTCAAAAGCCACATATAACAGTAAACATACATTATTAATTTTTTAATTAAAAAGAAAACTACAAGTTCATTGAAATTTAAGTCAAATATTTGTGCCTAAAGTGCCTAATCTATAGTTTTCCTGGATAGGCTTACTTCTGAAATATGGTCTCTCTTACCAAATTGTGTTTTACTTTTAAGGGGCACATTCACGTATAAGTATATATTCCAGGGTTTTGGTCTCCCTGTTTCAACAGAGCCATTCTGGTGCGACCGAACGCCAAGCGAAATAGCTGCACTTCTGAGAGGAGACTGGGACCCTCTTCAGAGCAAAGGGAAAAACGTTTCTCGTTTCACTAATCCAGTTCTACTCTCTATTGAGCAGATGCCTCTTTCAAACTTACAAACTCAAAGTCTCTCAGTGGTTGATCCAGAGGTGGCCTAATCTCTCTGATCGTGCCACTGACAGAATGGAAAAAAACTACATTTCATAGACTGGCTCGCTAAATCTGTTGAACTCTTAACATCTAATCACGAAAGTCCTTGAACTGACGATTCTTCGGACTTAAAACCAAATGGCAACATAAGCTAAAGACAAACCGTGAACTATGATAAGAAAAAAAAATAAAGGAAAATACTACAAATAATGAGTGGTCCTATGAGTCTAGATGGAACAAAAAGAAGAAAAATGAAGTTGAAGACCGTGCAAAAGAGTAATTTAATGTGCAAAAAAGGATGCTTGGTTTTCTTTAACACGACATCACGACCAAAAACCGCTATATGAACCTAGGAGCTAATAACAACACCCCATCTCTGGCTGCCGGAACTGTTCAGGAACAGGAAACTGCTTTCACAGAAAATCTGATCAAATCTCTAATGGATGACGAAAGGGACACAGTGTAAGGCTCCATGCAATCATCGACACAACCATGCAATGCCCAATAGATTCACATGAGAGGAAAAGTTTATTTCTACATTGAATGTGGAGATATAATGTTTGAGAGGTGATGTAAAGAGATGATGTGTAGAGATAATATTATGGAGAGTTAATGTGAAGAGATCATGTGGAGAGAAAATGTGGAGAGAGAATGTGGAGAGAGTATGTGTAGAGAGTTAATGTAGAGAGTTAATGTGGAGACATAATAGGCTGACCATTTCAACATTTTTGACAAGACTTTTGACATAACAGGGCCATCAATTCAGGATTCGTATTGCAATCACCTCTCCTGACCCACGCCTCACAGTTTTTGTAGTAGTCTTGACAGTCCACTGAAATACATGGCCGGCAATTAAAGCTAGCATGATAGTATGAAACGTCTATTTAATACGTCTATTCAATACGGTATAGGATACATTGAAAGTATGAAAGAAAATTTTAAATGCTTCGGCTCTATCTATCTATCTATCTATCTATCTATCTATCTATCTATCTATCTATCTATCTATCTATCTATCTATCTATCTATCTATCTATCTATCTATCTATCTATCTATCTATCTATCTATCTATCTATCTACCTATCTATCTATCTATCTATCTATCTATCTATCTATCTATCTATCTATCTACCTATCTATCTATCTATCTATCTATCTATCTATCCATCTATCCATCTATCCATCTATCCATCTATCTATCTATCTATCCATCTATCCATCTATCTATCTATCTATCTATCTATCTATCTATCTATCTATCTATCTATCTATCTACCTATCTATCTATCTATCTATCTATCTATCTATCTATATATCTATCTATCTATCCATCTATCCATCTATCTATCTATCTATCTATCTAGCTAGCTATACAAAATCCGTTAACACATTCTATCAGTGTATCCCCAGTATATCGTGACCCGGTTGTTTATTTACATTTACTCCGGGACACACTAACAGCCAACTTGTAACATTTTACAAATATTAGGCCTAGTTTTTTTTACACAATTTTCATGTAGTCTATACTGGACTGTAACATTAATCTGGTAACAATATGACGAAATGTCCGTTTCGGGCAAATGATAGGCCTACAGTTATATGTCCATTACGACATTCATCCTTAGATTTTTAGCTTTTTGCGATCCAGTAATTTCCGTCTCTTGGATCGTCATTGCATTTTGTAAAACACTGCAGTATAGACTGTTAGTAAATTTCAAGTCACGTGAAATGCTAACAGTAAACAGTAATGTTTTGGTAACTAGTCAATGTTTTATCCGTACCGCCTCTTTTATAAAGAAGATTATTGCAACCTACGCTCATCCGTGGATCGAGTCTAGTCTCGCATTTTTATTAATGTTTTAAATGATGTTAAGTTAATGATTTTCCTGGTTTGTTCAGGCAACCCATTCCATGCCCGATTGCCACTCGGGAAGAAAGAGCACTTATATGCCTTTATTCTCGCATAAGGGATAAGTAAAATTGTTTTTGTCCTCATGTTTATCTGAACATTGTAACAGGTTATTATTGGGTTGTATTTCTAAATTAGAGTTTTATACCTTTTGTATTATTACAACTTTACTCTTTGCCCTTCTGTTCTCTAGTGTTTCTAAGTTTAGTGATTTGACTAATGGTGTTACTCTGTTTGGAGACAAAACGTTATGAAGGGATAGTAGACGCCCCAACTGGCGAAGTCTAAGACCGGCGAGCCAGGTGAAAACAGGTAAAAACACGGACACACACAAGTAGTCACTTACACCTGTCCTTAGTTTCCAGGCACATGGCACAAGATTTCTTGCAGTTGTCGAACATCAACTCGGGGTGTACGGAGCACTCGCCAATCATGGCCCACTCCTCGCACTTGGCCTGGTCAGAGTAGGTGTTGCTACAGTTATCTGGACAGAGTTTGGGGGCAAAAAGTTATTACGGTTGTCTGAGTGTGAGATATTAGTTATCATATGTTAGTTTATATATTGTAGTAATGATATTGAATGAACGATTGGCAATATGGAATAAATTAAAGAGTTCGAGATTTTTCAAGGGCTTCCTTTCAACGAAGAAATCAAAGAAAAGTTAGATGTGATTAAAAAGACAACCAAGCTAGTTGTGGTATCTACATCTACTCAACAAGTTGTGGATCTGATAGATAGAATGATGATGTATGAAAGAGATCTTATGTTCATGATGTATAATGATGTATTAAAAAAATCTGGATTATAACAACGCCTATATTAGATCTTTACGTTATCATTGTTAATACATTAGTTGTGTTACTCGTCCTGTGACACTAAGGTTAGCTCGAATGAAAGTTATTGGAAGCTAATAGAGTTATCTATGGGGGAAACCTTTTAGTGCAGGTGTAGGGTCTAGTAAAGCACACAGACACTAAACATTAGTTTAAAGGATTAATTCCATTGACAAGTGTATAGATCAAATAACGTGCGCTGTAGGTCAAAAAGATGCACTTTCGTCTTCAGTGCCCATAGCCCAAAGTGTACAGTCAACTTACTTTCAGGGCGAATGGAGGCGTCTCCACAAAAGCCACATGTGGCTCGACAGTTGTTGGTCATCCATCCTACGTTGGTCAAGCAGTCGCCCCTTTCCTTCCATATGCTGCACTTCTGGGTGGTGTAAAAATCTTTACATTGGCCTGTTGGAATTATTAGAATGTAAGTAAATATTTACATTTGATATATCTATCTATCTATTTATCTATCTATCTATATATCTATCTATCAATCTATCTATTTATCTATCTATCCATTTATCTATCTATATATCTATCTATCTATCTATCTATCTATCTATGTATCTATCTATCTATCTATCTATCTATCTATCTATCTATCTATCTATCTATCTATCTATCTATCTATCTATCTATATATCTATCTATCTATTTATCTGTCTGTCTATCTATCTATCTATCTATCTATCTATCTATCTATCTATCTATCTATCTATCTATCTATCTATTTATCTACCTATCTGTTTATATATCTATCTATCTATCTGTCTGTCTGTCTTTTTCAAAATTAATTATTGGCAAACATCAATTGTAATAGAGAGAGGTAGGCAGCAACGATTTAAAATAAATCTTAAGGAACGTGTAAGAATCTGTCTTTTTATATTTTTTTGGGCTCGACTAAAAGTTAAAAGTCAGTCTGTCCAAGTATAAATATATATATATATATATATATATATACATATGTTACAACCAAAGCCCGAAGTCGGCCAATTCGTGATCTGGCCGACCAAATCGCGAAACGGCTAATGTCACCTCACATTTGACCGGCCAATGCCCGATCTTTTCTTGATTTTGGACTTTGGCCAGCCAGTTAGCGAAATGGCCAGGAACGATCGGCCAAAGTCGGAATCAGAAGGTAGTGAGCAGATTTTGAGTGTTTGTCTACCTTAATTATCACACTAGGCCTAAATTGATTATTAATTATACTAAATTACAAAATCAGTCAAAGTAGTTTAGTATAGTAAATTTTCAATCTCTATCATCACTTGTTACAACAAGATAAACTTTTATAACATTTCGAATTACAAAGCAGTTTGTTATGTTTACATTTGCAGCGATTTGTTGAGCACTTGGTGGTGCAACTGCATCGAGTGTAGCCTTGGCCGCCGGTCAGTGATTGTGAAGACGTGACGGTTCTTACTTATTTTTCTATTTTGCCCACGGATGCCAACGGGAGCAGTAACTCGCGCAGAATGGAAAACTCACTTCCGGAATATAGTTGTATGATAACACCATGTTCTGTTCCTGGCTTGTAGAAAGCGCCCTCAACGTTCATGACGACTGCCATGACGGTTTGCCCGGTCGTTTGTGTGGGTAACGAGATCATTGGTCGCCCTGTACTGTACAGTATTGACACTCCCTCTCTATCTCTCATCATCAAATCGAACAAGCTCTTTGTCATTGCGACTGGCGGCTCCACCCATGTTTATGCAACATGCGGACAAAGGCTAGATAAAGATACAGTCGCTCCTGCCTGACCACCCTTATGGAGTATCAAACGATCCTCGACTCGCATACACCACCCAGTTAATTTATAACGCAAATGGTGTTTTTATACATGTAGCTAGTTTACTAAATCGTGTACTAATTAATTTCCTTGATAATTAGTGACCACTTCGTCTCAGGCAGGGCTTTCTCTGAAAAGTAGCAGACGACCAGAAAATTAACGTCACAGCGTATCACTGTCCTTGCTACCATATGCAAGCCCCCATCAAACCAACAGCTTTTCCGCCTACCGAACAGTCTTGCATCAGCACATCGAACACATTGGCCAGATATTTCCAGCCACTTCCAGAAGTGGCCGGCCAAAGTAGCGTATGCACTGGTAATTTCCAGCACATCGGACATTAGCCACGCGCCTCGGCCAAAGTGCGAAGTGGCCGGCCAGTTCGCGAACTGAGATATAGCCTATATAGAGAGAGATGAGTGTCAACCAGCATAAAAAGACAATAATTTTATGATACGTAAAGATAAAAAAAACACTACTTTAATGCATCCAGAGTTACTGAAATTATTATTTAAAATAACAAATCAACATCTACACCATAGGTTCTCAACCTTTTTCGGCTCACCGCCCCCATTTACAATTTTTTTCCGCTCACCGCTCCCCCCCCTTCCCCAATTTAATTTTAATTAAACATAAATATAATTAATTCTAAAACAAATTTATTTTTATTATTAATTTAGAAAAATAAGAGACTTATTTAATAGCACTATATTATGTAATTTCTGTAATTATCAATGTTTAAAATAACAACTCCTTAAATGGACAAAACAATTAATGCAGGAAATTTTTATTTACTACTGTTTAACGTAAATTATTTTAATCCTCTAATAATTAAATCTTGTAATGAATACCATGAAGTTGAATGTATGTAAAGAAATAATAATAATCAGTATTATATTACAAAACATAACTTGTTCGACATCACAATAGAGCGTTCTCAATGGGCGGAGCTTAAGTTTTTTAGTAACGTATTTGTGTAAATAGAAGCCACTATTGGTGTACAAAAATGGTGAAGTACTTCTTTATCATGCAAAATTCACATCTGAATATTGGCTATCCTACTAAAAAATAAGGAGGTAAATAGTAGTACTGTAGATTAATTGATTAATGTGATTAGGCTAGGGCCGGCTAGACCTATTTACACTTTCAATTTCACTTTATAGGCCTACACTTTTAATGTTTCGTAGGCTAGGCTAATGTATGGCTAAGTAGGGCAGCTACGATTTCAAGTGATAATGTTGGTGAATAGGCTATCTAGTCAAGTCACTAATAGGCTCACATTGTCTATGATAATAATAAAATAGCCTATTTTATTTAACAGACATAATACAGCTTAAATCTTAATAAGACTTAAAACACAACACATCATTTAAAAACATGCTCGAGCCTATATGAAACTTTATTAATACAGCGGCCATTGTTACTTGTACACCATTACTCAAAGTAAACAAAAATCACGTGCTTTTTGTCACGTGATTGCAAACGCCCTATTGAATCAAATGTCGAAACATTTGTTATTTAAAGGGAGATAATTAACCCGTCTCATTTGAGCTATTTCTGTATTTTGTTTCTTACATTTGCTTACATTTATAATTTTTAAATGATCAAACCTTAAAACGTATTTGAAAATTATATAAATATTATATGACTAAAGAATTTATATGTATATTTTAAAGCACTATAGTGACTACCCAGTTTGTATGATTAGTACGCATTCATACCGCTGAACGATACTCGCAAGCTTTGGTCTTACGAACTGAAACACATTAAAGGACATCTCGGTAAAACTGAGATCAAAATATCAATAATATTAGAAGATGTTAGGGCGCAAGGCCCTCGAGAGAAAAAAAAGATGCCGGTACGAGATCTTTTGTGGGCCCCCTACCCCTTCCCCCCCCCCCCCCCCCCGCCATACACCACTAGTCATATCTAGATGATTTATTTGTATTACATACGTTTGAAAAATCAGGTCTGTGGATCATTTTGTGAAACTACCATAAGTGTTACTATTTACCATTAGAGTGTAATGATTTTAATCACAGCCTTACAGGTCTATTACAAAAATACATTATTCAAGTACATAGTTCTTAGTTTAAATTGCTGTAGATCTAATTGTTCCTCCGCTTCAGTATTGATCAGACTTGATCTAATTATTTACAAATATACCAAATCATTCATCTTTTGAATGCCTACTGTTTGGTGAAAAGAAATAGTCAATAGAAAATACATCAAAAGACCTACGTGAATGATAAAAAAAGACAGAGCAGAAAAAGACTAGATTTATTAAAACAGGGCTGCCTTAAATTGCGTGCCTTTTTCTTGGCAAAACTACGAATTACCGTGTCAAAGTTTATTTTTGTCTTGCAATGCCTGACTCAATACTGAGTCTAGCCAAGTTGTGCGGGCGATCCTGACTTATGGTGGACGTAAGGCAATTTTTGATGACCTTAAGTTTACTGAAGCTCCTCTCTGCTATTGCTACTGTGGCTAGTGATGTAAGGGACATCCTCGAACTGACACTTATGTTATGAAAAATATTTTCTAAATTGGAATTCGCCAAAGCATTGAACAGTTCCAATGCACCCAACTGTTCTTTACCAAAATTAGCATTGTAAACCATTGTTAGGTGAATTATTTCCTGAAGAAAGTCTTCACAACTTATGTTATTATAATACGTTTCTGCTAACTTAGCAGCTTTATACTTCAAGTCTTTTGGTAGTTCCAAAGAAAGCTGAATGTGTCAGAAATATCTTTGATTGAATGGAACCAAACTGTAAACTGTAAGCCCTCCAATAACACTATCACACTATCCAATACAACATAAAATAATGTGTTTTCGAAAGTGGGCTTCCGCTAGGCTTTCTTCTGTTTCGTTCATCTCATTCACATTTCATCAGGTGTATGTATCCTAGACATGGAATCTTGTTGTTTTTTTTCTGGCAGTTGTATTGCTGTTCCTAAACAATTGTACTTCTATCTGTAGGTGGGCTGCAACAAGCTTAGCTTCATTCCACATTGCTTTCCAACTGTTTGACAAAGTCCCTATTTGTGCATATTATAAGCTTTCTATGTTTGCAACTTCCTTATCTATAGTCGCATCACAAGCTTGAATGACTTTGTTGCAGAAGTCAATAGAGACTAGTATACTGTGCCACACGACTGACATTATGATGCAAGTGAAAGAACCGACATAACATATAAATGTCATGGAGTTCGTTTCTGGTTTTCGGAGTAAGATTAAACTTTAACAGGTCTTCCAAAGCCAACTCAACCCCTGGTAGGTGAGCTAAAATCGCCTTACTCTTACAATTCGAGCTGACCATATGGTGCTAGAAATGCCATGAAGCTTTGACAGTATTTTCCACCTCTTGAGACTGCAACTGAATAATGTGTATTTATATTAGTCTAAAATTATGATACCTTCAAGATCCCCTCTTTGCTACCGCACAGGAGATCATTAAAGTGTAAAAAGATCGACTAACTAGCTTTGACTGCCGTACTAGTATGCAGCGACATAGAGTATGTAGGTCTAGGATACTAAACTAACAGGGAGAACTGTGAGCCTGTAAGGCTCATAGGTCTATATCTGTAATCGTCCCTGGAGAAAAATAATAGAAAAGAGATAAGAAGATGACATAAGATAAGAATGGACATATCTTATAGCGCTATCTTCTATCCATGCACAATTAGCACGCTCAGTGCGCTCTTGGTTTGATTTGCAGTATCAGATGTATTAGCCAAAGAGACAGGTTTTTACGTTCTTTCTAAAAGATTTTCTCATTGTCTATGATAAACTGTTCCATAAAGAAGGCGCCACTGATTCAAATGAGCGCTCTCCCAGGTACTTCTTTTTGTGTGCAGCCACACTGGGAGTTTTGAGGAGTGACTGTGATGAAGAGCGCAGTTCCCTTGATGGCTCATGCTTTGATATAAGCTCTCGAAGATAGGAAGGAGCATCCGTACGTAATGGACATAATTTTGTGCTCTATTCGCTTTATCTGTATAAGAGAGACTGCTACGGTATTGGCCGTCCTTCTATTGAGTTGATGTCGCAGCTGACTCAGGGTGCGTAGATGAGACGAACAAGCCTTAACCACAGCACTGATATGTGGAACCATTGATATTTTATTAATAAAAAAGGCCAAGGTCTCTAACCGTGTTGGACAACGTTATCTCGGAAGCCCCAAACCTTGATCGTAGTAATAGAGATTTTCCGAAGACTGACATCAGAATCACAGATAATTGCCTCTGTCTTGTCATTATTTAATTTAAGTCTGTTTGCAGTCATCCATGCCTTAACTGTTTGACAGCACTCCTCCACATTACCAACAGCAGCAGCAGCGCAGGCAGACGAATCAGGACGAAGACTAAGATCCTAAATGCTATTGAAAATAATTAGGCCCTTATATTACAAATAAAGGCTTCATTGCATATTTAACAAAATGTTCAAGTACACATTCAAAGAATATCAAAATTAAGGGCCCCCAGTGCCACATGAGATTGTAGGAGATTTTGGGGCATCTCCTCTTAGCTTAATAGCAACAATTAAAAAAATACTTGCGTAATGGCCAATTTAATTTTAAATTTTAATATCTATGGGCTTCATGGGCCCCCCCTAAACGCTCGTGGGCCCCGGTACGGCGTACCGGCTGTACCCCCCTCTCGTGGGGCCTGTTAGGGCGACAGTGATCGGTCAGCAGGGCCGACAGTCCGGTAAACCAACCATAAGACCAGCCGGCCGCACACCATATTTGCCAAATACTGACCCCTACTTTATCGAAAAGTCATTGCGATTCCCATTTGTTATTAGGTTAATAATATGTATGCCTATCTTTTGGGGATATCAGATATTCAGCAGCACTTGCGTTTACATCATATTTCATGCAAATACTAATCGATTCAAATAGCTGAGGTGTTCAAATTATATCGGGTACGTTTGTACCGTTATCGCCCCCCCAATCGCCCCCGGGAATGTCAGCGCCCCCCTAAAGCCTCTCACCACCCCCCGGCGGGCGATAACGCCCCGTTGAGAACCTATGATCTACACCAATTGTTAATATTTTGCAGGGGAGGGAACTCGCTAGAAGCCATACACTAAAACTAAACACCCAAAAGGTGAGTAACTCATGACAAATATTTAAACAGATATCCTCGCCAGCTATGTCACTCAATTGTTTTTAGGCACAACTTTAGCCTTTAATGGGAACCACATCCACGACCGTAACCAGGGGCGAAGCCAGAAATGTTTTATTATCTCAATTGAAAATGCAGTTTTATATTAATATTTACATACTCATATTACACATCTATAAGAAGGCCTGCGGCGTGTGTGGTGGAGGAACCCAAGGTCAAAGTATTTCAACGAATTTTGTTTAAACAGTAAACTTGTTTTATGTTGCCCTGAAATGTTTCTTTTAAAAGGATTATGGGTAAAGTTAAACTTTTGAGTTTGTTTACTTGCTACTCACTTTGACCTTGGGTTCCTCCACCACACACGCCGCAGGCCTTCTTGCAGTAAGACTTCATGTAATCTGGGTATCTCTCACACTCTCCCTGGTTAGCCCAAACGTAGCAAGCCCAGCTGTTGTAGTCGTTAACACACTGGCCTTTAGAGTGGAAGAATAAAAGAAAATAATAAACGCAGCTTGTTAAAAACCAAGCATTTAGAAATGTTTATTGTAATTTGATCGATTTATAAGAAAACAACAATAACAAGAACCAAAATAAGAATAAAGTGACCATTCTTTAAGACGTTCCCAAGATTAATACATGCATTTATTTTAGTATGGCTAAGCCCATAGACTAAGTAATCTACATTCTGATCAAACTGATCATAGGGCTGGTGAAGCAGGAGATGTGTGGCCAGCACAATACCTAGCCGCCTTTACTTTACCAGAACTAGTGTCAGGTACCCATCAGAGCTGGGTAGACTCAGAGATACACTCAAGTCCCGGGAATAAATGATAGCCTGAACGAGGATTCGAACCCAGAGCCTTCGGATCGCCAGTCGAATGCGCTGCTGCACGGCTACCGTGCCCCATAAGGCCACAGACTAGGTAAAGTTTAAATGATAAAGAGGACGCATGACCAGTGTTATACTAGTTGTATTTTTTATTGATTAGGAGTTTTTCTAGTAAAATTTGTCGGACTAAATAGATAGGGAGTTTTTCTAGTAAAATTTGTTGGACTAAATAGATTGGGAGTTTTTCTAGTAAAATTTGTTGGACTAAATAGATTGGGAGTTTTTCTAGTAAAATTTGTTGAACTAAATAGATTGGGAGTTTTTCTAGTAAAATTTGTTGGACTAAATAGATTGGGAGATTTTCTAGTAAAATTTGTTGGACTAAATAGATTGGGAGTTTTTCTAGTAAAATTTGTTGGACTAAATAGATTGGGAGTTGTTCTAGTAAAATGTGTTGAACTAAATAGATTGGGAGTTTTTCTAGTAAAATTTGTTGGACTAAATAGATTGGGAGTTTTCTAGTAAAATTTGTCGGACTAAATAGATAGGGAGTTTTTCTAGTAAAATTTGTTGGACTAAATAGATTGGGAGTTTTTCTAGTAAAATTTGTTGGACTAAATATATTGGGAGTTTTTCTAGTAAAATTTGTTGAACTAAATAGATTGGGAGTTTTTCTAGTAAAATTTGTTGGACTAAATAGGTTAAATTAAGACCGACGTATCCAATGCTAAATTTCCAACAAAGATGCTGAAAAGTTGAAGCTCTAGACTCTAGATTAGTCTAGATGGAACACAAGGGTTATCAGATTGTAATGCGAGTCAAAAACGCGCAGAAAGCAGAGTTTCGTGTGCAAGGGACGTAAGCCCAAAAGAATGGTTCATAACTAGTGAATATTCCCAATCGACAAGAGTAACACTAAATCTATAAACACTAGAGGACAGAAGGGCAAGGAGTAAAGTAGTAATAAAACATAAGGCATTAAACTCTAATTTAGAAATACAACACAATAACAACCTGTTACAATGCTCAGATAAACATAAAGACAAAAACACTTTCCTTATCCCATATGCGAGAACAAATGCATATAAGTACTCTTTCTTCCCGAGTGGCATTCGGGCATGGAATGGGTAGCCCGAACAAACCAGGAAAACCAGTAACTTAACATCATTTAAAACATTAATAAAAATGCAAGACTAGACTCGGACCACGGATGAGCGTAGGACGCAATAACCTTCTCTATAGAAGAAGCGTCTGTAATGTATAAGATAAGACAAGAAACTGAGTCTACAGAAAAGTTTTCCAGCTAATAATTATGCCATGTGTATTTGTACACCAAGCGTCGCAGACACCTTATGCCTCATTAACAACTACAGAAAAACTTTCATGGTTGCTTTTGATATCAGCTAACCAACATAAATATGCCATCGCACACATTTATATTAAGCAATCACACTCTATAACATCTATACTGGACTCTAATAAACAAATTACCGTTTTTAGTTTTTGTTCTATCGCAGTCTGAACTTCCATCTTGGCAAATGCATTCACAGTTCTGGTCCAAATATCCATCATCACCACATTTGTTTTTGTCAGGGCAGTTACCTTTAACGCCATTAGATATAATTAAAAAAAAATAAATATGATACTAAAAATGTATACAAAATAAATACATTTGCGATAAATTTTACATTATATATTACTACTCAAGGAAAGGCCAACCGAACAGAATTTTTTCAAGTGACTAGATTTGTAAAAGCCTCATACCGATGTGACGTTTAGCTAGGGTCACATAATAAACAAAGCGTGATAAACTAAACCTATATTTAACCATTTTGTTAACAAATAAGAACCGGATTAGGATTCAAATCACGTGGCAAAAGGTTCAAATCACGTGGCAATATGATTTTTTTCCTACAAGTAATAATGTCACATCCGTTAGTTGCCGGAAATAAAACCTCTGAAACGTCTATGCGATTTTAATCACCCCCCCCCAAAAAAAAAACAACAACAACAACAACAACCAACAACAAACAAACAAACAAAAAAAAAACAAAAAAACAAACAAAGAACGTCAACACATATTTAAGTGCTAATATTAAACTAGAGTCTAATTACTTGAAAGTTATGTTTTATAAAAAAGAGAATCTAAATGCTATCGAAAATAATTAGGTCTTATCTTACAACTAGAGGGTTCTTTGCATATTTATCAAAGTGCACATTCAAAGAATACCAAAATGAAATGCTAGTGCTACGTGATATTGTAGGAGGTTTTTGGGGTATCTCCTCTTAGCAACAATTAAGAAATAATTGCGTAATTACCAATTTAATTTCCAATTTGAATATTCATGGGCCCCTTCAACTCTTACGGGCCCCGGTACGCGTACCGGCTGCACACCCTCCCGTGGGGCCTGCTGTACATCAAACTAATATTGGCGGGAACGTGTGTACAAATGAACGAATACCTACGGGAACAGTTGTACATTAAATTCACAATCTTCACGTCAGTATAAGATAACTCCTTCAGGTAAATTTCACCAATTTCCGCTTGTCTGGATTGATCCAAAGCTCTTATGGTCTGTTTAATGCCATCCACTGAAAAAGCCTGGAAAAAAATAATAAAGATTAATTGGTTAAAGTTTTCAATATGTACAATTTATTTTGATTATTTTACGTATATGTACAAACGACAACATTCTCGTGTTTGTAAAAGGGCCACACGTGTTTGTACAGTGGCTTCTTAATATTTTCACAATAGCCACGAAGGTGTACGCATAAAAGCCACTGTAGGGTTTGCACAGTGAATAGCCACACATGTATATGCACAAAAATACACAACTATTTACACAACCACAGTTATACATAGAATAACCAATCCTTTTATATGCGCAATAGCCACACCTGTTTGGATACATTAGCCACAGAATATGAGGCTCTACAGAATTCACGGTTCTTTATTCTATAAAACAAATTCGGAATTGCTACGTCATACAAGTCAAATAATGTCCACTATACATCATATAAACATTTGCTACGAAAAACAAATTCATACATATGTAATAATACATTTGACAAAACAATTAATGTTTTAGCAAATAAGTCTTCTGACTTTAAATTATAAAAAAAAATTTTTTTTATCGTAGACATCTTGTTTTATATGAAAACGCACGTATTTCCGGTTTCAATTTCAAAAAGATGCAGTGCGTTCTTTACGACCTTTTTTTTCTGTGTGGCGGAAGTTATAAAATGTATAGTTTACATCATGCATCTATTTGGGTTACGATATGACCACAGTGTGCTGCCCTTTGTCTACGGTCTGACCACAGTGTGTTGCCCATTGCCCATGGTTTGACCACAGTGTACTGCTCATTGCCTACGGTGTGATCACAGTGTACTGCCCATTGCCTACGGAGTGACATTAGCGTGTCGCTCATTGCCTACGGAGTGACTACAGTTGTGCTGCCCATTGCCTACGACCTGACCACAATGTGCTGCCTATTGCCTTGGGTCTGACCAAAGTGTGCTGCTCTTTGCCTACGACGTGACCACAGTGTGCTGCCCATCGCCTTACTGTTATTCCGTAATGCATGACCGAAGAGTACTCGTACGGAACTTTCATCTGGTCCACGACTTCCGGTGTGTACTTGTAGAACCACACCCTATACTTCGGCTGGACATTCTCGTACAGGACGTTGATGTAGGAGTCCCTGTCTGGCAGCTGGTGTTCGTGGACTAATCCGATGGCGTGACCTAATTCATGGAGGTAAAGACCTTTCTGTGGAGTCAGATTACAACAAAGGTCATCTATCTATCTATTTATCTATCTGTCTATCTATGTATGTATCTATCTATCTATCTAAATATTTATCTATCTATCTATCTATCTATTTATCTATCTAGCTATCTATCTATCTATCGATCTTTTTATCTATCTATCTATCTGTCTGTCTATCTATCTATTTATCTATCCATCTATCTATCTATTTATCTATCTATCTATCTATCTATTTATCTATCTATCTATCTATCTGTTTATCTATCTATCTATCAATCTATCTGTTTATCTATCTATCTATCTGTCTGTCTATCTTTTTCAAAATTAATTATTGGCAAACATCAATTGTAATAGAGAGAGGTAGTCAGCAACGATTTAAAATAAATCTTAAGGAACGTGTAAGAATCTGTCTTTTTATATTTTTTTTGGCTCGACTAAAAGTTAAAAGTCTATCTATCTATCTATCTATCTATCTATCTATCTATCTATCTATCTATCTATCTATCTATCTATCTATCTATCTATCTATCTATCTATCTATCTATCTATCTATCTATATATATATCTATCTATCTATCTATCTATATATCTATCTATATCTATCTATCTAGTTAGCAAAGTTTTGTATTGTTTCCCTATTTTTATTTTTATTTGTCTTTTTGTTTTCAGTCTGCCTGTCAAAGTGATCATAAACTCACCAAACCATTTACCTAGTCTGCTTTATATTCATCCATTGATGCATCCATTCATGTATCCATCTTTCTATCTATCCATTAAAGCCATCCACACAATCATCTGCAAAAATACACCCATTCATTCACTTAGCACGTGTGAAGATATCACTTGCCAACTTATAATTGCTTACGGAACTGACCTAGATAATTTCTGAACCAAAACATTTTGCTTTCCATTCATGTCCTGTGTGGGTTCTTCCTTTAAAAAGAGACACTAAGTAATTTCCTGAATTTGAACAAATTACTCTTGGATGTACACGATATGACCCGTTCCTGATGTAAGAAGACGAAACATAATATACTTACATATCTACACCCTGGAGCCTCTAAGTTCACATCCTGGACACCGCCAACCATCCCCAGATATGAGGTGCATCTGGTTAAATACAAGAATCATCAGCTGGTAAACCAACACAAATCTCCATCGTCAGTAAAGATCATGTTAGTCAATTCAATGGGACAGCGCGATAAGGGGATTGTGTAGCCAGGACGGTGCACAAACTTCTGCTCGTCCACTCGGTTCGTCGTGTCCTGGAATGTGGAACTCTTCCTATCTATGGACAGTATATGCCCACCAGAACACTGGCTTGTCGATCTAGAGAATATGACGGCAGAACTTTGTACCTTGGTCTTTGTCGGAATTGTGGAACAATATTTATATTTACTGGATGCAGACACTCATCAGGGATGCACGCGCAGAGACAATAATGCACAAAGTACACATTTTTAGTAAAATGGGTTTGCTTATGTGAATAAAACATGTCCTGTCGGTTGATATATTTAAAACATGTCTCACTCCAGGTTTGTTGGATTATTTTCACCACAATGGGGCAGCAACAACTTACTTTCAGATCACGTAGGCAAACACGGGCAGTCAAGAAATGCGTTCATCAATCTCCGTGGTCACTTCATACCAGGAGATTGTGTCAATTTACCTCCGCCTCCCCCCACCCCCAACGAAATTTCAGGCACACATCAGAGCTGGGTAGACTCTAGGAAAACCTTCAGACCAGAAAAAAACACAGCAAAATGGCGTTTAACCCTGGATTGGAATTAGGAATCCGAGTTGCCTGGAAAGGCAAAGCAAATATTTTGGTCTTTGAACTTATATCTATTAAGGGAAAACAAGAACAAATGGCACATTTACCCATCTCCATTCTGGAATCTGACGCTGTTATTGTCTTGGTTGGTGGCTGGCTTGAACTGCAAACACGTGTATCTCTCCCACTCTGTCAAGGACCGCCGCATCATGTACTGCTCTTGACTATCTAAATGGACAACAAGAGGCGTTAGTTTATATTTCAGCTGAGCCGCACTGAAAGCTGGTGGGTAGGAACCTTGGTGCCAAAAGGACAACGGCTAATGTACGAAGTGGGGAGATTTCATGGCGTAGTTCGAGCCCTACCCAAATAATTGTATCAATATTTCGTGCCTCACAACAAAATGCATGTTTTGGATTTTTTTAAATTTTGCGAACGATCCTTTTTCTTTAAAGCATAGCTCTATCAGCTAGACCTTTGAACGTCATTAGGTGAGCAACAGTGGAAGGGTTAGTACTAATCTACTGGCTATCCCCACCCCTTTGAATAGTGCACTCAACTCAACATGTCAACGCCCAGTGATCAATGATATGCATGGATGGTCTGTTCTTTTACTCTTAGTAATCTTTCACGTAATAAACAAAGATATTAAATGATTTATTCTATTTTGAATAGATTATTATTTGCATTTTACTCAAGTAGTTTAAAACAAAGAAAGTATAATTGAATACATTTTTAAATACACTTTAAATGGCACATTTTTTCTTGTTATCTAGTTTGGTTTTCATACAATAATGGCAAGTCGAAATATAGTAATATTAGTCGATTCTATTTTATATTAGCATTGCCAATTAATTCACGTAAATAGATCAGCGGTAAATACCAACTGCTAATAAAGTCTACATGCATACACACTATGCCTTGCCACTGTATGTACATAATATATAAGATTGGAGAACAACCATATGCCAATGTCTATTCTATTCAGTTTTTCATTTTCCAGGTGACTTCCGTTACCCTTTAAATAAAAGCCAATACCAAAACGTATAAGTACGTACTGAAGTGACCGCTAGCAAAAAAATACGGAATAATCTCATTGGTCCAGCGACGAGTCGTATCCCTGACAGCTTTCCTCTTCTGTCTGAAAGTCTTCTCTTGGGTGTGGTCCGAGAAGTGCATCTCGTCCTGCCCCACGCCCACTGGAGCGGACTTTGAATCCATCTTGTACATTTCTCTGCACAGGTAAAATGCCACCTCAAAATATTAAGAAGTATAACATTGACATGGCTAAACCCTACTTGTACATTTCCCGCACAGGTAGAAAGCCACGTCAAAATATTAAGAAGTATAACATTAACATGGCTAAACCGAATTTCCCTGTACAGGCAGAAAATTTACCTTACGATCGTAAGAGACAACTATAAATCAAGTATTAAACAAACCCATCTTGAAAAATAAATATTCTGAGCAAAGCCTAGATCTAGTTCATTACGATGGAGATGGGCGTCCTCACTGCGAGATGGGTAGAAGAGATGGGACATCTTGCAGAGACTGTTCTTTTACATTTGTTCTAGGGGGAAGGTCGAGTCTTAAAAATTTTGTTCTATAGGGTGAGGGAGTTAGCAGAAGATATGCTCAATTTCTTCCAAGAGAACTTCGTGGAAATAAGTCTAAGTACAATCTATCAATGATCTACTGATGATCTACAAAGTTATCGCAAAGTCTGAACTACTGCAAGTCAAATGGGCCGAATTGCTGATGAGAGTTAACACCCTTGCCCCTTTTACAAGTCAATCTTTTATGACTGACTTGTAATTTACAAGTCAGTCATAAAAGATTGACTTGTATAATGGGCAAGGGTGTTAACTCTCAGCAGCAATACGGCCCATTGACTAAAGTTTTTTATTTGTGAAAAAAATTGGTGGAATAAAATATTTTCAATAATTAATTCAAGTGTTTTTTTCCCGGTTGCTTTAGATAAAAAAAACACTAGAAAATATGTATATACAAAGTACCTGTTTATTAGATTCGTTAGTCATTTAAACCTTTTAAATGAAATAGTATTTTTTTCATGTATTGGAAAAACGATATTTTATTGATAAGCAAAGCAGATTGAAAAATTTAATGAGGGCGAACATTTTTGTTAAATGTCTATGTGTAAAAATGTCTGTGTAAAAATGTCTGTGTATAAATGTCTGTGTATAAATGTCTGTGTATAAATGTCTGTGTATAAATGTCTGTGTATAAATGTCTGTGTATAAATGTCTGTGTATAAATGTCTGTGTATAAATGTCTGTGTATAAATGTCTGTGTATAAATGTCTGTGTAAAAATGTCTGTGTATAAATGTCTGTGTATAAATGTCTGTGTATAAATGTCTGTGTATAAATGTCTGTGTATAAATGTCTGTGTATAAATGTCTGTGTATAAATGTCTGTGTATAAATGTCTGTGTATAAATGTCTGTGTATAAATGTCTGTGTATAAATGTCTGTGTAAAAATGTCTGTGTCAAAATGTCTGTGTATAAATGTCTGTGTATAAATGTCTGTGTCAAAATGTCTGTGTATAAATGTCTGTGTAAAAATGTCTGTGTATAAATGTCTGTGTATAAATGTCTGTGTAAAAATGTCTGTGTATAAATGTCTGTGTAAAAATGTCTGTGTATACATGTGGGTGTATGTGTCTGTGAGTATTAATCTGTTGTCTGGATATTGTCTTAAGCTCTTAAGTTTTCTGTTTCTTTTTGTGTTTCTTACTCTGCATTGGGTGGCTGATACATGTGTAGAAACTGGTCACGTGATAGATACATGTCAAGCTCTGCCAGGATCTTCCCGTCGTCTGCTTCGTCGTCTGCTATGATCCTGGTGGATGCAGCTGAAAGTGGATAGCGATTAGGCTTTGGGTTTAGATTAAGTCTATCCAAACAGTTATTCTTAAATGATTCTTACGCGTACAAGCGAAAACATTAGCAAAAAACCTAATCCGTATGAACTTGACATTTAACATACATACACTCACGAACACACACACAAACTTACACTTACATACACACCTCTACACCTACAAATGTAATGTAATTAAATATCCACACACACACAAACGTAGATATATAAATACCCACACATTTACACATTTAAAGGCATACGGATAGGGATGTACCCAATACAACTCTTCAAACAGACAAATTAAGAAACATACGAACACGCATACGCACAATCTTACACATACATTTGAACATACACACCAAACACACAATCCATATTAACCTTATACACGCCAGTACACATGCAGACACACACACACACACACATATATATACAATTACATAGACACATTAACACACACTCACACACACTCACACGCACACACTCACACACACATACATGCACACACCAAAATCACTCGTACACACTCAGACACACCCACATACATACGCAAACCAAACACGCACACACATACACACTCACAAACACACATTCATACGCACACCAAACACACACATACATATACACACCAAACACACACACACTCACACACTCACACACACACATAAAACACATACATACACACACCAAACACTCACACACACTCGCACACTCACACACACACACATACACACACAAAACACATACATACACACACCAAACACTCACACACACACTCACACACACACATTCATACGCACACCAAACATACACATACATATACACACCAAACACACACACTCAAACATTCATACACACACACACACATACACACACAAAACACACACATACATGCACACACACTCACTCACACCCTCACACACTCACACACACACACATACATACACACACTCACACTATCACACATACACACACTAAACTAATAAACACACACACATTCACACTCACACACACACAGACATACATACACAGTTGTTGTTTTTTAAGTTATAATAAGGTAAATTATTAAAAATAGATTTATAAGTTAATTTCTCGAACTGAATTTTATTTTTTTAACCCTCGGTTTTGGAGATGAAATTATTCTGGAATTGGTTGTGGGGGAATGGGGAGTGGGATGTAAGTTCCCCTTATCTTGACTTAAGCTGTCCACACACATACTAAAATACCAACATATAGTAAGGGTGGTTGATTTATATTTTGATATAAACAAAAACAGACATCTTTTCCGTTTGTAAGAGTTGCTATGGAAACAAACATAATTAGCCAATCGTTCTACTCACTGTCCATTCCTCCGAGCATGTCGGAAATGACCTGGTCTATTGTTTTATTGGTTTTATTCTCATAAGGGTTGGTGAAATTCGGCCGTGGAGCCATGCCAGCATTTCGCGTCACTGTCAGGCACAGTAGTGCCACCTATCGATGACATGACATGACAAGTCTACTGACACAATATATAGACCACACAAGGTTCTTTTTTTTTTTTTTACAAATACATAAGTTAAAGACCAAGTGAAGAGCTTTTTATCAAAATTGAGTTAACATTTGATTTTGATAGTAAATAGTGTATTCAGTATCTGAATGTTAAAAAAAACATTTATACAAAATATCAAAGATACATTTTAAGTAATTAGTTCAATATTTGCACTTAAATGTGTGTGTTTTTCGGATGATTACTCCAAATCTCGTAGCCATTTGAGATGTTTTTATTTCCGGCAATATAGGAAAGTGACGTAACATAAAGGATTCCGACTAGGAAAAATGAATATTGTCACGTGTTTTGAATCTATTGTCACATGTTTTGAATCTTTTCCCGGTTCTTATTTTTAACAAAATGGTTAAATATAGATTTATAGCGTCTATTTTTATTTATTTATTTCCCTTGTGATACGTCACTGCCGTATGAGGCTATAGGGCGTTTGCAATCCCGTGACAAAAAGCACGTGATTTGTGTTTACTTTGAGTAATGGTGTACAATTAAATATGGCCGCTGTATTAATAAAGTTTCATATAGGATCGAGCTTTTTTTAAATGATGTGTTGTGTTTTAAGTCTTATTAAGATTTAAGCTGTATTATGTATGTTAAATAAAATAGGCTATTTTATTATTATCATAGACATAGATCATAGACGATGTGAGCCTAATAGTTACTTGACTAGATAGCCTATTCACCAACAATATCGCTTGACATCGTAGCCTAGCCTACGAAACATTAAAAGTGTAGGCCTATAAAGTGAAATTGAAAGTGTAAATAGGTCTAGCCGGCCCTAGCCTAATCACATTAATCAATTAATCTACAGTACTACTATTTACCTCCTTATTTTTGAGTAGGATAGCCAATATTCAGATGTGAATTTTGCATGATAAAGAAGTACTTCACTTTCACCACGTTAAGTTTGTACCTCAAGTGGGTTCTATATTTACACAAATACGTCACTAAATTTACACAAAAAAACTTAAGCTCCGCCTACTGGGAACGCTCTATTCCAAATCTCGTTCCTTTGAGAAAAACCTCTTCACTTGGTCTTTAAAATGCAATACAATAGTGTTGAACACAATTATCACTGACCAATATGTGCATGACAAGACAAGAATAACAACAAAAAGAATAACAACAAAAAGAATAACAACAAGAATAATAACAACAAACAACAAATCATTATAAAAACCTAGGTCATCAGTTTCAGCCTAAAATAAATATTGCCTTTTCTATTCTGTTTTATTCTTGTGGGTCAACAGTATTTAAACTAGATATATTGTTAAATATTATAAAAAACTAAGGACAACAGACACAGACACACACCATCACGCACACACGCGCACAAGCACACACACACATACACACATACACAAATACACACCTACTGGCAGACATTATAAAAAAAAGTATCCCGTCGACCAAAATTATCATAGGGCCAGTGAAGCAGCGTTCACCAGTTTCTGTGGCCATGGCATAGTAAGGAATTGTGTGGCCAGCACAATGCCCCTTTGCCTTTACTTTACCGCATCCAATGACAGGTAACCATCAGAGCTGATGGTAGACCCAGGGGAGCCCTCCACTCCCGGGAAAAATCCTAGCCTTGATCAGGATTCTCTTTTTTTTTCATACTCCATCGAACTTAGTGCACTCCTTAAAATGAACCCTTCCCGTACCCACCTACTTCTATCTATGCTGCCTTCAGTTCAGCTATATACGCGCCCGGGACTGTAAGGGTTAAACTTGTATTTTTGTAACCTTGAGTATAATTAATATACGTGTATTGACACACTATGTTATTATATTGACTATGTATGAGAATACATTGACCCACCAAGGTAATATTTTGACACTTTATGTGAATTTATCGACTCACCAAGGTAATATATTGATATACTATCATACTACATTGACCTACAATAGTGATATGGTAATCTATTAATATACAGTGAAACAATTCTGCTACACAATGTTAATATATTAGCATACTTTTATTAATATATTATATTTACTATCATAATATATTAACCAATTTTTTTGACAGGAAGTAGATTAGATTAACACTATGAAGTCATGCTAAATATTAAAAAAAACAATTGTAGAAACTCTACTCACTATTAAAAAAGATTTCGTAGGGAACATTTCGTAATGACGTCAGTTAAGAGATGTTCTATGATGGATGTTCTATGATAGATGTTCTATGAGTTCCGAAATGTGTCTGTTTCGTCTTTTTATTCAATGATGAAAGCAGAAGGGGAAAAAAAGGTTGAAAGAAAATATGTTAGATAAAAAGTGTTTGAAAACTGAGATTGTTAGGCCTTTCTAAGACATTGTTGAGATAGCAAATATTCGCTATAATTTAATAGTAGTTATAACAACAAAAGGTTAATTTAAAGCAGGAGTTTATTGTAATTGCGGCCACTTGTATAGAATGTCTATCTTGATCCCCTTCCCTCCCACATTTCAACAACTGTCAATTTTGTCAACCCACTTCTCTGTATTTTGTTGACATAATTAATGGACGACATAATTAATGGACGATTCCCTATGTAGGCTATTTGATTATGACTGATTGTCATTAGACTTATTCCTAGGCAATACATAGAAAAATCACAAACATATATATAATATCCGTCAATAAACATTATACAATAAATGTTTAAAAAATGACTTAGCCCTAGTGATGAATTATTAAACATATGCCAAAGTAGATATATTCTTCAATTACAGATATAATAATAGTATTGTATTATTCTAAAGAGTAAAATGTCTTTTATTACCCACATTAGACTTGTCGGAGTAGGCCTCACAGCTATTGCATTTAGTAGGCCTTATGAGTGTAAGCTTTACAATATTTATCAACATTTATCTGCTGAAAATAGCTTTGCTTCAACAAATACCAAATAAAATACTGTCTCAATAAAATTGTATTATAAGTGTGTGTATATATAGATTCTATATAGTTTATATATAGTTTTGCTTAATTACGAATGTGATAAAATCCACAACGACACCTTTTCGGTAACGACCCTACAAATAGATCGCGGCTGTCAGGATTTAACGGCGGTAAAATACTTTTTCATAGGGTTTATCTTGCGCGTTTCGCAAAGCGGGCCATAATATATAGATTAGTAATTCTTTCAGATTATGGACTAGCTTTAAGGTGGTGATATACAATTTGTACATTTTCAAGAAATCATACAAAAAGTTTTTTTTCTTCGATAACTTGATAATTGAAAAATTAAAATTATTAATTTACTTAGAACATTTAACATATTTATTAAGGCCATTTAGTTCTGTACAATAGAGTGAAAATATTATCTTCGTTTTCATGAATGGCCCATGAGGCCTAGGCAATTAGTACGAGGGGTGTCGAAAACTTAAAAACGCGAAAAAAAAGAAGTCAGTTTTGAGTACCTACATTCAGACAATTATTGTGTTCCAATGTGTTATGTCGTCTTTCTGGAAGTGAATGGGTGCAGATTATATTTTATACACTTTATGACTGAGTTTCCCACATAACACAACAAGACACGCACCCCGTGAGTAGCAGTATAACATTGGAGTCGTATTTCTCCCTCTTTTAGAGGAGCAGCGAAAGCACGTTGACCGGATATAGCGTCACACCGGAACCAAGATGGTGCCTCCTCGTGTTGTTCGATGAGGTGTTGCACGTGGCGTTAATTGCTTTTTAATTAACTATAATTAATTTTGACAGTGGTTCTAAATTATTTTTCCTATTGTCTTACAATGATTGACACATGTCGTTTTTTTTCTTTGTTTTATAAACGTCTGTATAAGGTTCAGTGGCTCTAAAAGTTTTATGTCGGTGTCTTGCTAATAAAGGTAAATTCGGCAAAACTTGCAAAGCAGTAAAATTGGCAACGGTAAAATTGGCAAACGTATAATATCAACTGTTTTGATTGAAACTGGTGATATGTTTACACTATTGTCTACTAAATGAAGTTCATGGCTTGAAACTAGGTTGTCTCCGTGGGAGAATAAGTTAATATGGGGTCCCTCAAGTAAAGTATAAGGGACTCTTGCCAACTTTACCGTTGCCCATTTTGCCGCTTTGCGAGTTGTGCCTAATTTACCTTTGCCGAAATTACATTTTCCAAAATTACCTTGCCGAAAATACCGTGGACGAATTTACCTTTGCCAAATTTACAGTCATTAAAAAAAGACTGGTACACGCAGACAATGTTAGTCAATCCTCGTTAGAAGTATAATTTCTTTAGGAGCCTCTAGGACAAATGTACTGTACACATAAAAGGACGGACACACACATACACATACACACACATACACACACACACATACACACACACTACTCATTGTTGACATTGACGACTTTTGACTGGTTTGATAGACGTACATAATCACTTGCCTGTAATAGGCTTGAAAATATTCATATGTTTGATGTAAATAACATGCCTGCTGAGGTAAATAAACTTTTTGTTTGACAGTATTTACTATGACAGTATTATTGAAAATAAACATTACATGTTCTAAAAAGAATTTTTAGTAATTGAAAATAAATACTCTCTCTCTCTCTCTCTATATATATATATACTAGTGGTTATGCCCGTCAAATTGACGGAGAAACGAACGACTACAATACAACAATATTAGTTAAGTTAAGTTAATATTAATGTTAAGAGAGAAAGAAAAGAGACTATTACAATTAACGTTTCTTTTCGGTATTTAGTTTTTGTTCTTTTTAATTGTTTCTGACCCTGGCATAAGCATAATAATTGTTACTGTCAAGCGTCTGGTATTATAACGTAGCGAACAGTTGTGTTGACTTGACTTGTTATTAAAAATAGCCTATTAAATTAACAATAATATACTATCTAAAAGAAAAAAAACACAACACCAAACAATAAAAAGGTAAATAATAAAAAAATAATATTTCAATACAATAAAAACTAAAGTGATAACGATTTTTTTCGGTATTTAATTTTATTTTTTGCTTATTGTATTAGACATCTAATAAATCAGTGTTGAGAATGTTTCTTTCGGTATTTAGTTTTTGTTAGTTTTAATTGTTTCTGGTCGACATGACCCTAGCATATGCCCAAAAATTGTGGCCTCAAGGACTGGCGTAGTGTGTAAACCGCCGATACATTCCCAATAAGAATACACTGGTCGAACGCAATGGGGCACAGCCCCCGCAGCGGGTCTGAGGTCCATTACACTGCCGAGAGGCCACTGATCTCGGGGGTGGGGGGGGGGAGGAAGCAATGTACGCTGCAATCCCGTCTCGAGAACCACTCGATGCCTGAATGCATGTACCTATAGTATAGGATTTGTACTACCGGGTGACAGTGCAGGTACACAGGCGAGCCACCACGATAATGATCCTTAGGGGAACCGCATTGAACGATCGCTGGGCTGAGAAACCTTACCCGTTCGGCGTGTCGTTTGGGTGGCTGGAGCCCGGACAGAGATTGCTCAATCCTAAGCGTTACGCCCTGGACACAAGAGCCGAAAGGCTAGTCCGGGTTTTTTAAAGAGACTTTTTAATTCGATATTAAAATGTAGCGAACAGTTGTGTTGACTTGACTTGTTATTAATAATATTAAATTAACAGTAATGTACTATCTAAAAGAAAAAAAAAAACATAAACACAAAACAATAAAAAAGATAAATAATATTTAACAAAAATAGAAAATGATATTTCAATGCAATAAAAACTAAATTGAGACAGATTTTTTTGGGTATTTAATTTTTGTTCTTGCTTATTGTATCAATAAAACAGTATTGAGAATGTTTCTTTCGGTATTTAGTTTTTATTTTATATTGTTGCTGTCAAGCTTATGGTAGGCCTACCCGGTATTTGAAAGTAATCATTTATAAGCCTAACTTGTTTGTTTTTTTATAATTCGTATCATTTAATTTATAGAGTTTATACAGTCGCCTATTAAAGGATATTCTCAATAGCGATGTAAATCCATTAAATAATTAAAACATTTGGTTACTTTTACTTAAATGATAATGCAAACATCAATAATGAAAAAAAAATAATTTGATAGACATTACGTCATATGATAGTTTTTTTTCAAAGTAGCCTACACCATTCAAACTCTCCAAGAAAATTGCGGTGCGTAACTTTTAAAAAAGGTCTCGCCACATTAGAAAAAACAACAGCAGAATTGGGAAAACCCGAAAAGACCCTCGCGTTCAACATAGTGAAACTCGCGTTCAATATAGTAAATGAACGGAAACGGCCATTTGCTATGTACCGTTATATTTATTTGCATAGATGGATATAACATTTTGGATTTTATAAATCAACACATTTGTGATTATAAGTGATAAAATAAAATTATCTTTTGGAGGACGTTTCCAATTTATACATTTAATTTTTGGCCCGAATAGTCAAACGGCTTAGGAGCCTATAGCGAACAAACATATATATAAATAAATATATAAACAAACATATAAACAAACTCACGGTAATTATATTTGTTGATGATGATATATATATATAATTTATATATATACATATATATATATATTTATATATATATATATCGTACTGTTGCAATGTTGTGATATAACATAATTATTGTAGGAATAATACACGATAATTATTGTATGAATACAATACACAAGAGAATTCTCGTAAGAATGCAAATACGTACAATCAACATTTAATAAACACAACAAGGTACTATTCTTGTAGGAATAAAATAAACCATTACAAATTTATACACGATATACAAAATAAAAAAATAAAAAATAATCTCATGATTATTTCCCTTGACTCACGCATGATAAAAACAAAAGACAAAAGAAACAAAAATCCATAACCTAAGAATTATTGCCCTTGACTTACCACCGTCTTGGATTCCACTGTTACAAGGATCCGCCATGTTAAATTAAATGTAATAAATAACTTTATAATAGAGTATAATAATAATACATAAATAGAATACTAAATAATAAATGGGGGACGCCCTTTTGAAATAACTCTTGGGTCGCAATCTAACTTAAATAATAAGCTATGTTAGATACCAATCAAAAGACAGAAAATTAATCGTAGCATTTATAAAATAAACAAAGTTAATTTTTACTACAAGTGTGGGTGGAATGATATTGATTTTCACAACAGGGTCCTGTCGAAAGGTCGTTAACAGTGCGAGCAAGAGTTGTCAATAAGAAACACCTGTTGGTGACTTGATAATCATTGACACTGATTAGCGTCGTTTGTTATATGGTTAGTGGGAAACTATTTATTTTCGCATCGCTGATTACACGTGTTAAAGTGCTAGCAAGAGCAATTAATAAAATACAGCTGTCACGACAATTAATTGTTACCACCGTCCCGTCGCTTAACTGGAATGGCCCATAGATCTATATCATATAACAGAGTTGCTGTAGCTGGAAATTGTGTGAATGGATGAGGTGGCAACAAGGGAAGGGGTGGGTGAAGATTTGTATTATTAATCTAACCTCACATTTGACAACACAACATAAATTGATAAGACATCATGGTAAACATCCCAGTCTCTTATTGGGAGTGAATTAAAAGAAAAACACTCCGATTTATGCAACAATATCATCATCATTGGCTCCATAGTCTCGGGCGACGATTAGATTTGCGCTCCTACAGAATTGTGGAGACTTATCCTTGAGCAACAGGCTCTGTCGCATCTCTGGCACTTGAAGGCGGCACCGTTGGAGTTTGTCAGGGGCAGCCTATGTTCTTTACTTTTCTTCGCTGCTCTTTTAGCATCCGCGATAAGGTAAAGTTTGCCCTCTGCAGCATTTGTACCGGTGTGTAGGGTACTTCTCCAACTACTTCTGTTCTGAGCCAAGTTCTCCAAGTTTCCGATCTCTACAGCTTTAGCCTTTAGGTCACGCTTGCAGACGTCCTTGAACCTGAGTTGGGGGCGGCCAGTAGCTCTCTTGCCTTCAGCGAGCTCAGCATATAGCAGGTCTTTTGGGATTCGCCCATCCTCCATCCTGGAAACATGGCCAAGCCACCGGAGACGTCGTAGGCGAAGGAGAGTGAACATGCTAGGCGTATTATCCCGTTGCAAGACCTCGTTGTTTGTTATGCGGGTCTTCCTAAAGATTACAAGTATGCGTCTGAGGCATACGTACAGGGTCCAAGTTTTGCTGGCGTACAGGAGAGTGCTGATTACACATGCACGATAGACAGCTTTTTTGTATTAATAGTCAGCATCTTGTTGTCCCATACTCTTTGCGTTAGCCTGGATAAATTGGCGGATGGCTTGCCAATTCTCTTGCTGATTTCTGGAGCCAAGGTATGTGAACTGATCAACAACATCTAATTCGGTACCGTTGATGTAAATGTTGGGTGGGTCAAATCCTTGAACCATCACAATGGTCTTTTTTATACTAATTGTTAGACCAATATCTTGACAGGTCTTGGAGAAGCGGTCCATCAAGGATTTTAGCTCCTCCTCAGTGTGTGTGATAAAGGCGTCGTCATCCGCCAACAGCAAGACTGCTCTTCTGCGGATTTTTCGCCTTGCCCTCAGCCTGGATAACCTAAAAATCCCTCCGTCTGACCGAGTGTGCAAGTAAATCCCCTCCTTGGATTCTCTAAAGGCATTGTTTAGCAAGGTTGAGAAGAAGATCCCAAATAAAGTTGGGTCAAAATGTTACGACAATATGGAAATATAAATATTGAAGATTATTGCGTCCTACGCTGATCTTCGGTTTGAGTCTACTTCTGCATTTCTATTATTGTTTTAAATATTATTTTAAAGACGCTCCTTCTATAAAAAAGATTATTGCGTCCTGCGCTCATTCGTGGTCTGAGTCTAGTCTTGCATTTTTAATAGAGTTTTAAATGATGTTAAGTTACTGGTTTTCCGGGTTTGTTCGGACAACCCATTCTATGCCTAGATCCCACTTTGGAAAGAAGAGCAGTTATCATATGTATTTGTTCTCGTAAAAGGAATAAGGAAAGTTTTTTTTCCTTATGTTTATCTCAGCATTGCAACAGGTTGTTATTGTGTTGTATTTCTAAATTATAGTTTAATGCCTGAACTGGTGCACGAGATAAACAATTAAAAAAATAACATTTTTGTTAAAGTTTCAAAAATTGTTGTCAACAATGTATGGATCTAGATCTACATGCTGGGGGGGGGGGGGGGTTGTAATTAGGGATGTTAATACCGTTTTGTTTTTAAATTCCAAAATAAACCGGATTTCTATTCTCTCTGCCCCCCCTTCCCGCGCGATTTCACAGGCGGAAAACCAAATTGTGCAAAGTTTTATGACCATTTAAAAAATTGTTAAAATTTAATTAGTGTGAGCAAGGCATTTCAAGATTAGTTTTATGTGAATGCAGCATTATATCTTTTTGAAAATATTTCCATCAAAAACAAAAATTGTGTGCTACTTGAAGCAAATGATTACCTTCCAACCAACAAACCGAAATTAGGTTTTGAAGATCAAAACCGGTTTTCGGTTTCAAAACCGAAATTCCGGTTTTCGTTTAATTTCCCAAGTTGTAATTCTATCAAACCTAACTCTCTGTGCTCTATGGACAACAAAATCTTATAGTGGCACAAGCGCTACGATGACGTCTGATCGAAATTTTGGCCGCCAAAACAATGAGGTAGCAGAC